>JASKUP010000042.1:13545000-14745000 GCA_030448955.1 Trichopoda pennipes
TCTGGTTTACCTGGTTTAAAAAAAAAAGAAAAAATATAGTAAAAATATACTAAGCAAAACAATTATTGAAAATAATATAAAAAATAGAAAATAAATAACTCAAACATCATGTTGGTTCGTGAACACGATGCTGATGATCAAGCTTAAATTTGCAACTAAAATTTTTCTTAAACCTGTGTTTTTTTTTCTATTGCCCGTACTTTCCGTTTTATTTTCTTTGTTTTTTTTCACCCCAATTTATACGTTTTTCTTTCTTTTCTTTTATGTTTTAATTTATTTAGCATTGGCTGTTAAACTTTAATTTTAGGTTAAGTATTAAATTTTTTTTATATAACAAAAGAAAACAATATTTTTTAGCAATAACTTTCTGTTTGTTTTTAAAAATTTAAATATAAATAAAAATTTATCGTATTAAATAAAAATTTTGTTTCACATACGGAATATTAAACGTATTTTTTTGTTTTTTTGGTCTTTAAAGATAAATTGGTCGTCCTGAAAAGGATGGTTTGTTTACGAGGTAAAAGTTTTTGGAAACTGCCCACTACCAGATGAAAATTAACAATACCATCCAACTGTGACAGATATTTAAAGATGTCTTAACAAAGTTTCCTCTTGGTATTTCCCTAGCCGCAGATGAATAGGCATAACTAGGCAATGAAAGTTTTTCGTTTGCTTTCTTATTGTGGCGTGAGATACAGCTATTTGACTTAACACATCAGTAAGAAAGGCACTGCACATTACTTCGAAGTTTTAACAATGTTATGTTTTTTTTCTCTTTTTGTTGTTTTGAATGTTTAAATTATTTTTTTTTTCATTGACTTTAGTTTTATTTTTTTTTTGTATAATTTTTCTGTTGAACTTCTTATGTCCCACGTTATTTTCGGTCCCCAACTGAATGACAGAGCACGCTTTTACAGCTTCAGTTCAATTTTTTTTATTTTGTTTTTCTTTCTATCTTATTGTAAAAAATCAAAAATTTCTTCTCGTATAATCGTATGATTGTGCCGTTAGATTTTTTTCAACGAATATACTTATATAAAAATACTTTGTACTAAGTACAATACTTATTCTAATAAAAATAAATTAATCACTTCATTAAAAATTATAATATATCTTTTTTGTAATGCATTTTAAAGTAACTAATATTAAATGGTAAGGATATTGTCTCACAAATGTATAAAAAAAACCGAAAATAAAAACTCAACAAAATTAAAATAACTATAAATGCTAATTGAAATCATCGTCATCAAAAAGTCCCTCCATAGACAGCTCTGAATAGTTTCGTTTCCGAGCTGATTGAGATGTTAATTTCTGCATTAGACATTGGATTTGCCATGCAGCATCAGCTTGATTTTTTTCATCAATTTTTTCCATTTCACTGACGACTAGTACCCCCCGCCAGACGTATGGTTTTTCTTTTCTTCTTTGGCTGATAATCGTTTTAAAATGTTCAAACTCATTGTGGAATTCATAAGTTGCACACGATTTCTACAAGATATAAATAATATGATAGGTATTTTCTATAATTAATTAATTATTATATAAATAATTCGATTTTAGGAATCTTTAAAAGGTTTTAATATAAACAGTCACACTAATTCTTTAAAACTATGTGTAAACAATCTTCATAAACATGTTACATGTCCTCTTCTTTGTATTGTTTCCGTGGGGTTAGGGATGCCACCTCGGCTAGCTCTTTTCCTCGGCGTGGGAACCCAACCCGCATACACCTAACCCAAAGGACCGCACAACAACAAAAAAAAAATATCACAGTACCTATTATTATACCAAACTGAAAATCTCCCCAAATCTATATTTCTCTAGACCATCGTCACATGGGAAAGATGGACTTCCTATGACCGCTGCCCTCCCAACCTTGGTCATCATCATTCTCCTACCTAATGACCCCTCATTCGTTCAGCACTTACCATTCTCCTGGCCTAGACCATTTCCCTGGTGCATACAGCGACCCACTGTCCCAAAACCCTTACCAACTCGAATCACGTACTCATTCCACAAATCACTCTAAAGCACAAAAAAAACATATATATATATATATGTAAAGTATAGTTAGATTTATTTATTATTTATGTAAAATATGTAAGTCAATTGTGTAAAGTTAGGTAATTCAATTTATAATAAAACAACTTTAAACAACTTAAAACAACTTTAGCTTTAAACAAAATTAGCCTCTGATTCACAACTTCTTCACACCACTGCCTCTGAACTACTGTCCTTTTCTCCATTCCACTCTGTTTCAAAACCATGTCTCACATCACAGGGCGAGAGTTAAAACAGCGATGCCACGTTACTCTTTACAATCGGCCATCCTGAACTTCATCTGACCCAGATGATATCTCGTCATCATAAACGGACGATTTCCACCACTTCATGTTATCAGCGCTCGTAGAAGTATAGCGTGGACCATCCACATCAGCAACTTTCTCCACGTCATAGCGATCATTCCGTTTCGCTTTAACGACTTTATATGGACCCAAGAACTCGCTAGCTAATTTTCTGCCCGCTACAAATTGTGTTCTTTTAATTGCCACGAGGTCGCCCACCGAATAAACTGACGACTGTTTACGATTTTTGTCATAGTTATCTTTGTATATTTTTTGCGCCTCCATTATCTGTTGCTTAACTGTCTCTCTTAGTTGCTGCCTTTCTTCGTTGTAATTTTCAATCAGCTCTTCTTGAAGCATATCAATAATTTTACTGCATACATTGATTTTCATGTTTGTGCCAAACATGACTTCAAAGGGCGTACTTTTGGTAGTGCTGTGTAGGCTGGAGTTTAACGCTTTCTGGACCTGACCCACGAATTTATACCACTTTGTTGAATCTCCTGATGACAACTTGGCTATCACAGACAGAATAGAACGATTAACGCGTTCAATCTGCCCGTTACCTCGAGGAACACCAGTTGTTGTGAGTATATGCTCCACGCCATTCTCCTTACACCACTCTTGAAACAACTGCGACGTGAAGGCTGGACCCTTATCGCTTATTAACCTGGCAGGATTTCCAAATATTTGAGACCAGACGTTCAAGTTTTTGATAACCTCTTCTGCGGCTGTCGATTTGGTCGTAAATAGCCACACAAACTTAGAGAATCCATCGACCATTGCGAAAATATATTTATAATGTTTACTTGTAGCATCCATTGGTCCAAGGTGATCCACATGTAATGTTTGTAATGGAGCGTCACTTTTATCAAGACAATATAGCTCACCCTCTTTTTTGCCAGCTTTCCTATTGTGTATTATACACTTTATGCAATTACGTACAATCTGGGTCACCTTTTTTTCTAAATGAGGTATATAAAACTGCTGCCGTATCGTATGTATGGTTTTTTGTGTCGAAAAATGGCCGTTTTCATGTGCAGTTTTTATAATTTCAGACTCCATTGCTTTTGGTACCACTAAAAGATCTTGACCATTAACACTCTTGTAAACTAAACCACCCTTAATCTTGAAATTTTCGTATGGGGCAGTTTCCAAACAAGTCAATATTGCTTTAATATATTCATCTTCGGATTGTAATTTTCGAAGCCTCGGCGTTATACCAGATGAAATTACCATGACATCAAGTGGGTATCTACTTAAAGAATCGACATGACGCATTCGGTTTGCAGAGCGGTGTTCGACTGTGTAGCTAAAATCTTGCAAATAAAGTATCCACTGCGCTACGTCTCTTGGTACATCTCTCTTTGAAATAGTTTGCTTAAAAGCCGCGCAATCGGTGACCAGTTTAAAATCAATACCGAGTAAGTAGTGCCGGAATTTTTTGAACGATAGATAAGCTGCTTTTACCTCAAGGATATAGCTGTGTAAACGACTTTCTTGCGGTGACGATTTCTTACTCCAAAACATTACTGGATGGAATTCACTCTCAGACATTTGAAGTAATGCTGCGCCAAATCCTTCTTTCGAGGCATCAGTGTGTAACTCGGTTGCGGCATTTCGGTTATAAATTCGCAAAACAGGTTCTCTTGTGAGAATAGTTTTCAGCTGATAGATAGCATTGAGCTGTTCCGCATTTATTTTGAAAACCTTATCTTTTTTAAGTAGATCCGTCAACGGCTTAGCTATTTGTGCATATCCTCGTACAAATTTTCTAAAATAGCCCGTAAGACCTAAGAAAGATTGGACATCCTTAATATTTCTGGGAATTGGAAACTTTTCAACCGCCTTTGTTTTTTGGTCTCCCGGCCATATTTTGCCGCTTTCTACTATGTGGCCCAAGAAATCAATTCTGTTTTTCATGAAAGCACATTTTGTCCACTTAAATTTTAGACCATATTTTTCGGCTCTTTCAAGCACTAATTGGAGTTTATTCAAACAAGTTTCGGCTGTATCGGCATAAATTACAAAATCATCAATATACAATTCCATTATGTCTGCATTAATAAGATCTTGAAAAATGTAATTGACATACCGTATAAAATTAGCCGGTGAGTTGCAAAAGCCAAAAGGGGCTTGGTTAAACTCAAATAAGCCTTGCTTTGTAATGAAAGCAGTAAACTTTTTGCTTAATTTGTCAATAGCAACATGAAGGAATCCATTTTCTAGGTCCATAACCGTAAAAAAGCTTGCACTTTGTAACTTAACCAGCACATCTTCGATTACTGGTACAGGGAAACGATCTTTAAGTACCATTGCGTTTAATTGACGGAAATCAATACATATTCTGTATTCTGAATTTTTCTTTTTGACGACAACTACTCTACTGGCCACATCTGAGCAGGATTTTCGAATTACACCGGTTTGCAACCATTCAGATACTTGCTTATTCACTGCGTCTTCTTCGTTTGCTGGCAGGCGACTGGGTGAATGATGAAAAGGTTTAAAGTCATCGTTGGGTGTAATTTTCATTTCCACAGGACAAGATTTGTAACTAGCTGATGGTTTATACTTATTTATTAGACTTTCAATAGATTTTTTATATTTTGTATCAACATTTAGTTCGACCGTATTTACATTATACACATTTAACTCGTTACCGTTGGAAGTATCAGTATTATTGTCATTATCGTTTTTAAATATGTAACCTTCTTTGTTTGAACAAAATATAAAGTTTTTCGTAAAATCATACCCTAAAATTGCGTCAAATTTTATAGATTTATCAGGAACCACTATGAAATCATGTCTAGTGTCTATACCATCAACTGTCACATCACACGTTATACAACCAATTGGTTCAGTTTTTATGTTACCAAGTCCATATAATTGAGCACGACTGTTTTTCAATTTACTTTCATACAACTTGTTTTTATAAATTGCGTTTTTTATTATCGAGACATCTGAGCCCGTATCTACTAAACACTCGATTTCCTTATTATTTATTTTAACCAATTTAAGCCTTTTTCTATCCACGATTACGTTAACAGTTTTATCTGACACGTTATTGAAACGCACATCACAATTTGTTGCAATATGCCCATAGCGATTGCATTTAAAACATTTTGTGTTTGATCGGCATTCGCTTCTTTTGTGGTTTTTGGATCCGCAATTAAAGCAATGTTCTGGCGGAGATGGGTTTTTTCCTTCATTATTAGTTTTCACATAGGTCTGATACGATCGTTTTTTAAACCGTTCATCGTTTACCCGACTTTCGTTTACGCGTTCGTAAATTTCATACTTTTCGCGAAGTTCTTTGAAAGTAGTTGTATTATATAATTGAAATTTAATGTCACTTTTAACTCTTAAGCCATCAACAGTGTAACGTACAACTGAAATTTCTTCTATATTACCGAGAGCTGCTATTCTACGCATTTGAAGTACATATTCATGAAAAGATTCACTGTCACTTTTCTTTTTATTTGAAAGCATTTTATGTAACTCGTTGCTACTTAAGGTTTTATCAAATTCATTTATCAAACTGTCTTTTAAAAGCTTGTAGTCACTAACAACAACAGTTTCTAAAAATAACTTTGCTGTACCGATCATTTTGTTTCGCGCTTGTACATATTTTTGCTGTTCACTTAAGCTATAAGCTGACGCATTTAATTCAAAATTGTTAAACCACTGTTTGACTGGAATATTTTCACCGTCAAAATCTGCTAAAATCTTTGAAAAGTTATCAACGGTGATATACGGTTTATTGTTACTCTCTTCTCTTTTTTACAGTTTTTCAGCTAATAAATTTACTAAATCAGTCAGACTTTGTTTTTGATCGATCGACATTTTTGTATTTAAAACAGATGTTGAGATATTATTTTTATAAATACCCTCGTTGTTTTGAGCTTGTTTGTTTTGGTTTGTATTGTCACTGTTTGTTGATTTGTTATTTTGATTTTCGTAACAGATGTTTTCTACTTTACCTGTTTCACCACGGTTTTTGGGATCTTTGCTTTCTACTTCTGTTTTACTGTTTTCACTTTGAATTTGATATTTATCTTTATTTTCGGCAATTGCAGTTATATTACTATGCTTACTCTCACTCTTTTCTGACTTATTTACTGCTTTACTCTTTATCACTTTTTTGTCTACTGGAGATGGTTTATTAACTGCTTGTGCTCTTGTATTATATGTGTTCAATGCAACTTTTGGTTTTTCTGAACCGCTAGTTTTTTTCATTTGTTTTTTGTTTTTTTGTAATTTTATATGCACTTACTTTTGTGTAATATGTATTTGCACTGTTAATAATGCAATCACATTACAATTCTTTTTCAACTTTGGGTTTTGTAAACGGTTGAGCCCCCAAATGTAAAGTATAGTTAGATTTATTTATTATTTATGTAAAATATGTAAGTCAATTTTGTAAAGTTAGGTAATTCAATTTATAATAAAACAACTTTAAACAACTTAAAACAACTTTAGCTTTAAACAAAATTAGCCTCTGATTCACAACTTCTTCACACCACTGCCTCTGAACTACTGTCCTTTTCTCCATTCCACTCTGTTTCAAAACCATGTCTCACATCACAGGGCGAGAGTTAAAACAGCGATGCCACGTTACTCTTTACATATATATATATATATATATATATATATATATATATATATATATAATTATATTATCATTCTTTTCTTTTTCTTCCTTTTTCTTTATTCTTTTATTACAAATAATGAAGGTTATTTCATATTCTTATTAAAATACACTTAACATATATTAAATATTTGTTTCTTTCACATATACTCAAGTTTTGACTTACACTATTTTTTTTTTTTATTACAACGTACAGCGGCAAAAAAAAGTATTCGACATTAACCATAAAGCTGATATTTTTATCAATAAAAAATTGTAAAATGTTAAATTTAACTAAAAGAACTTACACAACGTTTTATTAAGAAACGAAAAAGTTATATTCAACACAAAAATGACATTTTAAAACAAACAGTACAAAAAACTCATGACTTAAAAAATAGACAACAAAAAACAAACAAAATAAGTATTCGACATTGGTAACATGTTTTATATATACATAAGATATTACAACTTTAGTAGCGAGTTGCTTTTCCTTGGCGGCGTATGACCTCTTTTAGACGATCTGGCATAGATTTTACCAAGTTTTTGGTATATGCTGGGTCGACTTGGGTCCATTCCTCCTGCAGGATGACTTTCATCTGGTTTTTGTTTGAAAATGCCCGAGTTCTGATTTTCTTCTCAAGGTGACCCCAAAGATGTTCGATTGGGTTAAGGTCTGGAGACTGGGGCGGCGTTTTTATTATCTTTGGACAGTTATACAACAGCCAAAGCTTTGTATTCATCGCACTATGTTTGGGATCATTGTCCTGATAAAACTTAAATTTATTTGACAGACCCAATTTTTCTGCGCTTGAGCGTAAGTTATGCTTTAGGAGATCAATGTACTGTCGGTGGTCCATGATCCCATCAATAATGGCTAAATTGCCTACACCTGATGCCGCCATGCATCCCCATACCATAACACCACCGCCACCGTGTTTGACAGTTGGTACCATGTTTCGTTCCTCCAGTTCCGTGTTAGGCTTACGATAAACCAGAACTTTGCCATCACATCCAAAAAGATTGTATTTACTTTCATCAGCAAAAATTACATCCATCCAGAACTCTACCGGCTTATCAACATGTTCTTTGGCAAAGTCGAGTCTAATCTTTCTATTTTTCTTAGAAATGTGTGGTTTTTTTCTGGCTGATCGTGAGTGAAAATTGTATTTTTTCAGGACATTTCTTATTGTTTGGGAAGTAACAGATACGCCTATGTGCTCCTCAGTCATTTTTGCTAATTTGCTGGCATTAGTTTTTGGATTTTTTCTTACTTCCCGCACTATTCGCCGTTCATCTAAGTCTGTCAACTTACGAGGTCGGCCAGTTCTCGCCTTGTTTATCACAGTGTTTTCATCCTTAAACTTTTTTATAATGTAATGGACTGTAGTTCTAGATTTCTGAACGATCTCTGCAATGCTCTTTTCAGTTTTTCCTAATTTATAATGATGTATTATTAAATTTCTTACATCAGCAGATGTTTCTTTGCCTTTTCGACCCATTTTCGCGAACACTTGCACACAAATGGGTAAAAAATTCTTGAAAATGGTAAAGAAGAATCATAACGGTATTCCTACCAACAACAACATAAAGTAATGCAAAAAACATATGTAATTCCAATAAAAGAAAGACAACGTTTGTCGAATACTTTTTTTGCTTGGGAATTTAAGTGTTATAATAAAACAAGATATATGATTGTTAAGCCTTGAATTTTTTTTGTTTTATAACGGTATATTCTTTAAGACTTGCTGTACAACTAATATCAATCAAAAAAACTACGCATTTTAAAGAAAACTCGGTTATTTTTTATTTAATTTTGAAAAATTACGCCTATGTCGAATACTTTTTTTGGCCGCTGTACCTATTTAGAGAGTTCTCTACGTACCAAGAAAAAAAAAAAACATAAACAGGGCTCTAAATATCACCGAAAAATTTTCTTTTTCTCTCTTCCTACCTCTACCCTGAAAGAGCTCTTTAAAGGTATTTCTTATTTCTCATCTTTCCTATTTTGGCTTGGCATTTGCTTTTCTTTGTCCTCCTCAAGCCTCTATTCCTTTCCTGGCGATATTATTCCAATCTTTCTTCCTTACTTTATATCTCTTTTTCTTTTTGGTAGTTTATCTCTTTACATTATGGAGCATCATCCTATGGTAACTACGTACACTTTCTACGCTAATATGGAGTATCACCTTCTACAACCTATTTCCTCCAAACTACCTGTAATCTTGACAAGATGGGGCTTTTCCCTTATTACTTAATCTTAATAATTATTTACTTGGGAATAATATTAATCTTACGTTCAATATACATATTATTTTATTTCTTCTCCTTTTAATTTTCCTCTTATATATATATTTCTTATTCTATTAGCTCTCACATATATTAATTTCTTCTTTTAATTTTTAAGTTATAACTTTTAATTTAACGTTTAACCTATAGATTACATTATAAGTTTTATCCTCTGTTCTACAAATAACTCTTAATTCTACATTTACCACATATATTAATTTTCTCCCTTCATTTTAAGTTATAAGTTTCTTCCTTTCTGTCCTACAGATGAATGTATTAATCTCCTTTTGTAATTTTTAAGTTATAAGTTTTTTTTTCTTTTTGTTTTGCAGATAAACGTATTAATTTCTTTTTGTAATTTTTAAGTTTTAAGTTTTTCCTTTTATTTAACAAATAGCTTTTACTTTACATTTAACACATAGATTAATTTTTTCTCTTCATTTTAAGTTTTAAGTTTTTTTCTTTTTGTTCGACAGATTGTTATGTGGATAAATTAAAAGGCTTTAAATAGTTAGTTTGAGAACAGCCGCTTGACGTCTCTTTTATTTCTTATCTTACTAGCTAAACTTATAACTAAAACTTATTATTAATATTATCGTGGGAATATGCTTAGCTTGCATATTTCCACATAAGTAAACAATTACTCAAATATCCTAACTTAAGCAATAAAGTACACAGTCAATATAAACTGTGTGTGTGTGGTGGGAATACGCTTAGCTTGCATATTCCCACATATGAGTTAAGTGTGTGTGGACAGTCACATTGAATTGGAATGTTGGGTGTCCAATTGCAATGCAGATGGCGTGGCAATGACGACACAGTCAAACACACTACACTTCCCTTTTTAGAAAGAATAATCAATCATACCTTGGATTGATTATTCTTCCTTTAATAACCGTAGGAGCTAATACACCGGTGTTTATAAGATAAAGTAAAAAAAAGTTAAAGTAGTAAAAAAAATAATAATTAAAAAATAATTAAATAACAAAATTAGATTATAGAAATACATTTTTATTGAAATATTTTTGATTTATTATGGTATACTACAAAGAAGTTATTTACAAGTCCTGTGGACTGTTCCAAACCGAAGTTATATACTCTAATAATTGGCCGAACTATTCGCTGCTATTATGAAATTATCAATCCTGGATCAATAGGATCCAAGGTGCAAGGAATGCAATCAATTAAAAGGAAGAAAAAAAAATTGCAAAATACCCTTCAAATATATTCTGATTAATATATATTCTATATTAATATATATTCTGATTAATTGTATGTAATAAAAAAAATTCTCTTTCCAAAAAAAATAATATAACAGGAATTCAGAAATCATTGTAAAGAAAACAAATCGTGAAGGTAGATTCGGATGAATGAAGTTATTCAGCATGGGTCAAACCCTTTGATTCTATTTCTATGGACCAGGAATTGTTTCCCCTGGTCATCAATGAGTTCCACATTATTGTTCTCATCGAGTCCTATTATCCTAAAAGGACCTTTACAAACCATGTCCAACTTGTGACCCGCATCGTTCCGGACCAAAACTAAATCACCAACTGTGAGGTTCGAAGGATTTGCATTCTCATTGGAAATTCTTTGTCTAGTCAATTTAGCATTTTCGATTAAGCTAGCGGCTCTTCGCTGAGCTACTTGGAGTTTGAATTTTACCTCCTTTTCGTATGAGTCTACGTTATAGAGTGGCTCTATAATATTCCTACTAGTGCAATCTAGTGAAGGTGGAATCTTTCCATATATAAGCTCATAAGGGCAGTAATCATGAGCTGTTGATGGAGTGGTATTGTAACAATACACGAAGTATTTCAGCCATTGGTCCCAGTCCGACTTGTCAGATGAGACATATGTCCGTAGGTATTCGTTGAATGTTCTATGTGACCTCTCAACTGTACCGAGGGTCTCATGATGATAAGGAGTAGAGTTGAGTTTCTCTATTTTCATCATGGAACATAGTTCAACGAGGACTTGATTCATGTATTCAGTTTTCATGTCAGTGACCATTCTAGTCATGGGACCGTAAATCAAAATGAAATGTTCCATTATGGCCTTAGCAACATTTCTGGCTGTTTTATCTGGAATTGGAATCGCAACTAAATACTTAGTTAAATCGCAGATAATTGTGACTGCATACTAATTCTGTGAATCGGATCGTGGAAGTGGTCCGATTGTGTCAATTATGACAATATCAAATGCTTTCAAAGGAGTGGGTGTAATCACGAAAGGTTCCTTTGTTTTGACAAAGTGTTTATTTGTTTGGCATGACTTGCAGTTTTTAACATAATGTGCAACGTCCCTAGTCATGCCTTTCCAATGATATTGAAGTCTTATCTTTTTCAACGTACGACTGATCCCTGGATGTCCTCCAGTTATGGGATCATCATGATATTTTCGCATTATGTCCGATTTTTGGCAATCGGTGGTTACTTTTATTAATTTCGGTGTGAGCACTATTTGCAGATGGGAATTCCCTAGGGTCTGATTCTCCTTATTCATGAATATCCTTTTCGTGGTACCAATAATTTCAAACGTACTATCATCTATTGATAGACGTAATGTTGTCAAACCATAGTTATCAGTTATTTTTTCAAGCTTTAGAAAGAGGCGATCTAGATCAACATTTCTATTAATAACCAAGTCTTTCAACTTGACTTCAGAAAGTACTCGCTTTCCTACTTTTATTATCATTCCATATTTAGAAAAATGCATCTCTGGCATTTTTCTGTGCTCATGGGCATTGATTGCCTCATATACTTTTAAGTTCACCGAATTTGTGAGGTTTGGATTCTCACTTTGCTCAGTCATGCGATTACGTTGAGTCTGAAGTCTTGTTGTTACCTTCAGTACATTGTTTACTTCAATATTTCTGATGTCGCGAAATTCTATACGCGACAACGCGTCGGCCACATTATTCTCATCACTTCTAATGTACTCAATTACAAAGTCGTATTCCTCTAGATCCAACCTCATCCGCGTGAGTTTTAATGAGGGATTTTTAAGCGAAAACAGGTAGGTGAGCGGTTTGTGATCAGTCCTGATCACAAATTTTGTACCATAAATGTATGGTCGGAAGTGTTTCACAGCCCAATGTATTGCAGTGAGTTCCTGCTCAATGGTTGATTTATTACCCTCGCCCCTAGTGAAAGATTTAGATGCATAAGAAATTGGCATCTGAATACCTTGATATTCCTGACTGAGGACGGTACCGCAAGCATATTTTCTCGCATCCGTTGTTATACAAAATTGTCTGGAAAAATCTGGGTATTGAAGTATGGTCGGACTTAATAGTTTGGTTTTAAGATATTGGAAGGATTTTTCGCAATCCTGGCTCCAATGAAAGGTTACATTCTTTTTCGACAATCTTGTTATATGTCGTGATGATTCAGCAAAGTTTGGGATGAATCTACGATAGTAGTTGCAAAATGCTATGAAACGTTTAGCTTCGTCGCCGTTCTTAGGCGTGGGATAATTTTCAATTATCGAAAATTTGCTGTCATCAGGTAAGATACCTTTAT
This sequence comes from Trichopoda pennipes, assembly GCA_030448955.1. Lineage (NCBI taxonomy): Eukaryota > Metazoa > Arthropoda > Insecta > Diptera > Tachinidae > Trichopoda > Trichopoda pennipes. The sequence continues at coordinate 13,557,786 of JASKUP010000042.1, forward strand.
CCGTACATTTGTGACCTATTAACGTCACTTCACGACAAAAAAATGAACATTTATCTGGATGTAGCTTAAGATTATACTTTCTACATAGATTAAATACATTTGTTAAGTTATTTAACATATGTTGTGTGGAGCACCCAATTACAACCAAGTCATCCATGTATACGAAGGCTTGGGTAGGAGATAGTCCTGAAAATGCCAAGGACATCATTCTCTGGAATGAATTTGGGGCAATTTTAAGTCCGTAGGGCAATCTTTTGAATCGGAATGATCCTTTCTCCGTTGAGAATGAAGTAATATTTCGTAATTTTTCTTCCAATTCGATCTGGTGAAATCCAGATACGAGATCAAGGCACGAAAAAAATTTAGCTCTACCTAGCTGGTCGAGGATGTCATCGATTCTAGGGAGTGGAAATTTGTCAGCTATTAAATTTTTATTGACTGCTCTATAGTCAACTACCAGTCTCCATCTTTTCTGTGTTGTACCTGGAAGAGGTTTCTTGGGTACAAGTAGAATGGGACTGTTATAATCAGAAAATGATGGTTCCACTATATCATCATTGATCAATTTATGAACCTGTCTATCCACTTCCTCCTTTTGTGTGTGAGGTATTCTATAGTTCTTTATGTATATCGGTCGGGTATTCTGCAACTGCAGCTTTTGTTTATAGAAGTTGTTGACCGATATTTTCTCACTATCTCAAGCAAATACGTCAATAAATTCTCGACACAGTTTTCGTAGTTCTTCGCTAACGAATTCTGGGAAGTTTTTAGACAACCTTCCCATTTTTTCTTTATCCTTCTTGGAGTTTTGTTCGTGTAGAACCATGTTGTAGTCATTCAAATTCTCCGTCAAAACGTGGACGTTCTGTATTATTAAATCACTATCCGTTGTGTTAATGATTTTAACCAGTGGCTTGGATCTGGACGTTATTGTATTGGCAATGTATACACCCTCTTGAATAATCTGTTGAGGTATTAGTATACTTTCATCTGAAGAGTCTATTTAAACCTGCCTGACTACTTCAGATCTTGCCGGGATCGACAATGAATTTACGAAGGGAGCACTCAATAATCTAACACCGATGTCATATGGGACATCTTCGGATCGTAGTATCATAAGGTCCTCATTGTCTCCGTAATCCAAAATACAATTGTATTTCCTTATAAAGTCCATTCCTATGATTCCGTCGACTTGTATCGGAAAATCATTTTCAACCACATGAAATTCATGGGCTATCAGAAGGTCCTCTATTTTTAGGTCAGCTTGGACCTTACCTAAGGTGGTTAAGAGGCCTTTTCCGATGCCGTTAATATTTTTTCTTTTATTTTAAGATTGATTTTCCTTTCATTTTAAGCACACAATATATATATATAAAATAGTTTATTTTTTTTTTATAGTACATTTCATTTTAAAACACTTTTATGATTATATTCAATTATTGCTTTGTCCTTTGTCTCCTGGCAGGATCGCCATGTTATGTGGATAAAATAAAAGGCTTTAAATAGTTAGTTTGAGAACAGCCGCTTGTGCGACTGTTCAGGTTGACGTCTCTTTTATTTCTTATCTTACTAGCTAAACTTATAACTAAAACTTATTATTAATATTATCGTGGGAATATGCTTAGCTTGCATATTTCCACAAAAGTAAACAATTACTCAAATATCCTAACTTAAGCAATAAAGTACACAGTCAATATAAACTGTGTGTGTGTGGTGGGAATACGCTTAGCTTGCATATTCCCACATATGAGTTAAGTGTGTGTGGACAGTCACATTGAATTGGAATGTTGGGTGTCCAATTGCAATGCAGATGGCGTGGCAATGACGACACAGTCAAACACACTACAACGTATTAATTTCTTTTTGTAAATTTTAAGTTTTAAGTTTTTCCTTTTATTTAACAAATAGCATTTAATTTTTAAATCTTCTCACTCCAACAGCTCATACTCCACTAAAACTTATTCAACTTAACTCTCCTTTTAAAACCATTGTCAGCAATTCTAACTGTATTTTCGTTGATCTATCCCTACCTACACCATCTATGCAAAAAAAACAAACAACCGCTATGCCCTTGAAAAGTTATACGTTCAATTAAATAAATAGAGTCAATGCCCTCTTCAAAAGTGACCCTGACCCAGTCTCATTGGAATTTCTCCGGTATTTACCACTCTCTCTCAAAAAAAAATTTTTCTCCTTTTCCATTGAAGCTTGCCACCCTTCCATGATCTGGCAATACTACCAATTTCCCCTTTCAAAGTGGGTAAGATCGTTCATCGCCTATCGACTCTGTCATTCCACACATGCCCAATTCCCACCTCAACAAACAAACCTTTCGTATTTTTCTTGGTGACTCTCCGTTTAAAAAATCCCTTGATGGCTCTTCCTTTAAAGAAGCATTTGGACTGTCACTGGAAAAACACAATTCGTCATAATCTATGAGCATCTATAAAATTTAAGCACCAATAAAATTAATGTTGTTGGTGTATAATACTAACTCTATAGTGGACTGTAAAATAATGTAGTCGACTGCTCTCTTTGACTTATAACAGAATAATAATTTTTATTACAAAATTCATAGCTATAGAAAATACAAAATAAAAAAAATGTCTATGTACATACTTATGTAGGTACAACAGTATGTTAATTTACAAACGTTTAAATTGGAAATATTCAAATAATAATTGTCACTAAGACGAGGTATAAAGAAAAGAATTGTATACTAGCAGGTAGATAATCGAATGATGTTAATCCCCACATATTTGATTTGCTGTTTGGAATGTTGCCATGCATTTTGAATTAAAGCATTTAAATTAAAATTTCTAGAATTGGGACATCTTTTGTGTAATATATTCAAACCAAACAGCTTTGGAACGTAAATATACTTCAGCGCAGCCCCACTTCTTTGGAATTATTGATAGCAGAGTATTTATTTCTTAATGAATGTGCAGCACATGTGCTAAAATTTGTGTACATGCACATGAATATGTGCAACAATTTTTGATCTTAATATGAAGGCACATGAGTGTGCATGGACAATAGAAGCACACGCACATGTGCCAAGTGCAAAGTACAGGCACATGAATGCACATCTTCATGCACATCATTATACTACGCAGTTAAAATTATTTTCAAATGGGTAAATATTCAACACTTACCATAACAACAAAACACTACAATTTATTGTTGTTATTATTGTACTTCTTCGTCTTGCACATACATATATTAATGTGCAAGATCATGTGCACTCATGTGCCGCACATTTTAAGAGTGGCACATTAAATGTGCCTACGCAAGTTGAACTTGCACATGTGCGTTTAGTAGACACATACAAACATTGGCACTTACGCATGTGCATGTGCGTATTTATTTTTTGTGCATATTTGACTTCATGTGCGTGTGCTGCACATGAGTGTGCAAATCCGTACCCTGATTGATAGCGCGTACTTCATGCGCATATTGAATACGCAAATTTTTCCATTTCCGTTTAATGGTTTCGTCTTTTTTTTTTAATTTTTCAAAAATCCCATTGAGTGCTTTAGCCTTCTTCGTTCTATCCAAATATTCCATAGACTTAACGTTGTAAATGCAGGTATTTTGTTGAACGTACGTAATTAAATGTTCTACTTGATTCCTTTGCCATTTATATACCATTTAAAAAAATTCAATTTGCAAACTTTAACAACAGAGCACAGCTTTAACAACGAATAACCACAGAGCACAAAATAACTTTAACCAAATAATTATTCTTATTCATTATGTATACCACAAAAAAACTTCATAACAAAATAAAAGCAAACGTCAAACACAAAGGTATAAATACAAGCGACGAAAGAAAAACAAAGCAACTTTGCGCGTACATCAAAGTCTGTACTTCCAATCATGCTTTCTTCCTCGCTCGCACATAAAATGAAAACTGCAAAGTAAAATGTGCCTGCGTGAAAGGGCTCTAAGTAACGAAAATACGTAAAATTGCAAATAAAAGATCCACACAATATCATTCCCAGATAAAAAAATCAAATCAAAAATCAAAACCTACAGAAACAATGTTGTCAATACCTATTGCCGAAGAAGGATAATAATAATTTTTTTCGCTTGAATGTTTTTAACATTTACAGTTGTTACAATGTAAATTTTCATAAAATACAGTAACCACAAAAACGGTCATTACAGCTTACAAGAAAAAATTTAAAAAGTATATTTCTTTTATTCTTATCATAGTGTTCTTATTGTATAGGAAGGCTAAGATGTTATTGCAACAGGAAACTGACGAACTTCCGGCAGCCATTAATAGCCACTAGCGGTCAGTCGATTGGCGGGTTTCTGGTTCGGTTGATTTCCTATGCCTATATAATATCTGACATTCACAAATATTATTGTAGACTCCCTCCCGATACTTAAAAAATTAAAATAAATTAGGTTGACTTAACGCAAAAGATATTATCGTGACCCGTTTTCTTTATCAACCTCAGTGATGTTAACTGGTTAAAAGTCCACACAAATTGTGGATTTGTTTGCAGTGATGTTTCTGTTACTCCCTCCAATTATACTAGATAATCTCAATATAGATGGAGTTGGCACTCCAAGCTTCTTTTCATCACTTGTAAGTTTAATACCGTCAGAATTCTTTCCGGTGTAAATATAGGCATTTGCAAGATAGTGCGTACGTGCATCCGTTAAAGTCATCATTTAAACTTTAAACTTGCATCTGCCACGAAATGCTACTGACATTTCGTCGATACAAGCATGAGTACCTATAGAGTAATTTGAGTCACAATTTTTTACAATATGCTCAAAAATTTGTGAAATTGCTGCCAAAGGGTCGTTTGATTATCTTTCTTCTAGATTAGAGCAAATAGATCAAACAAGAAAGTATAGTTAGAATTCGAAGCCTAGACGTACGTTGTAGCTCTAAAAATATCTCTGCCGTTTCCATCAGTTGCAAACAAAACATCTGCGGATTCTCGGTTAGATTTAAAAACAGACGTATAAAGCAACAATCCCAAAAACACTCTAAATTCAATTTCGTCCAAAGACTTCGCTTTCTAATTTGTTTGCGGACTGAAATACTATATTTAACTTTTGGTTGGTGTGTTCAATTATTATGTTTTCAATATAGTTATCAAAAATGTTTGTCCAATAATAGATGTTCGTCTGCAATATTTTGAGAGTCCAGTGCTGTTGGCAATCTTACGATATTATGCAGGGGAGTCCTAGTAAAACGTTCTGGTTGTTGTCATGACCATTTAAACGATTTATTCCATAATAGTAACGAGATTCAATGGTATTTTGTAGAGTTTCAATGCCGCCTTCTTCGATGTCTTCTCTTGCCGTAAGAATCGTGTCTATTTCTTCTTTGTTATTGGTTTCCGAAATTTCTAAACTATTTTTACTATATTTCTGTGACGAAGTTTGGATCGACGATTTCATCATCAACTTCACTTTCACCATCCTCAATTTCGTCACCGAAAAAATCCTCATCTTCCTATAATATTCTACCGATTTCCCGAATGCTATTTTTTTTTGAATGAGCCATTTTCCACTAGTTAATTAAACAGTATAAAAATATTTAATTAAATTTTCTATAAAACTTAACTACAAGTCGCAAATATTTTTCTACAAGATAACTTACTGTTTGTTCCACTGTTAATTGCAGCCCGATACGGTTGCCGTTTGGCATGAACACTTAAGTTTATGTAGATGTGGTAGCAATAAATTTTCTATGAAAAAATTATATAAACGGTGATGTGTAGTAAAGTTTACACCTATGAACAAATATCTCCGCACTACTCTTACCTACGACGATGCAAACAATACTGACAATAAGAGCACAACTTTAAATGAGGGTACTCAGACTTCAAGATTATTTGCGTGCAACAAAGAAAAGTTTTTATTGAAATAAAATAAATGGTGTAAAATTTACTACCATGTCCTAACGGAAAGGTTAAGATTGTTTTATTACAATATTTGCAGACCCGACAAACTACGTATCGCGTAACAATCAATACCTTTTTTTTAATACTTATTCTGCTATACGGGACACCTAGTACGATAAAAAATGAATAAAGAAAGTTGGTAAGTCAACAATTACTTTATGTCAAAAAATAAAAATTACAAATCACTTTAATTACGTTTAATCACCCTTATTATGTTTGGGACGGCAATATAAGACGACGTCGTTTTTTTATCGTTTGTTGTAAATTTGTATTCTCGTTGACAATATTGTTATTTATCGATGACTGGCGACACATGTTCGGTATTCTGTAAGAAAATTTGACGTTGATATTGCCTTAGATTGCCGTGGATATTGTCGTCTGCGATTTTGGTATCGTGCTGTTATGAACAAAAATTAAAAAAGATTAAAAATAAAAAATAAAATATAAAAAAGGACAAGTAAAATAGAAAATGGAAAAAATTATAATTACCAACGACAACCAATTTGAAAAATTTGTAGAAGATTCCATCACTTGTCAGGGGATTTCGAACTAACTTTAAGGAAAAATGGGAAAGTTTTGCGAATGCTCTAAACGTCCTTGGCCCATCAAATAAAATGAGTGCTGGGTAGCAAAAGGTATAGTATGCAGTTCTTTACAAATACATGTTTGACAAAATTCTTTTAACAGATTTGGCGCGACACAAAATTTAAAGAAAACAAAAAAACAGATGGTAAAAAACAATTTATTTTGATTATTATTTTTTTAGGTTCAATTTAATACAGATTTTATTTTTTTTTTCACACATTTATATTTTTTTACCTCAAAATTTACAACGATGTTGTCGTCGCCAAACAGAAGAAGGGTGAATATTTATTAAAAATCACAAAGAAAATTACAATTTCCGATATCTTATTATGATACCTGCTTATTATATTTTATTTTTACTTACTCTAAGTTAAGGTCTATTTTTATTGTAATACTTTATGGTGCACGATATTTTTTGTTTCATTGCCCGGCGCGTAACAAACAAATCAGATGGTTTTCCAACACGGGAACAGGCAACTGATATAACTGATCATGCGAGAAACATGGGTTTTCTATCACAACACTGGGATTTGTTTGTTGTAATTGCGAAAGCAAGCTGTACTGGAAACTGTTGTCTTTTAAACTCGAATGGTATGTTAGTCGGAATCATTGGGATGCGGGGTATCAAAACGTCTTCTCTTTTATACTTTCCTCTCAATATGATTGCTTCTTTTACGTTTTTCATTAATTTTTTATCGTTTATCGTGTGCCGTTACAAAGTTTCGGTTGGTTAATATTCTGCAACATTGTAACTACAGAACCAACCTTTAATTGAAGATTGTGAGGAGGCAATCCTGGCAAATAAAGTGAGTTTAAAAATTCCGGTGGATAGTTCACGACATCATCTTCATTAGTTGCCACATCAACTGATTTATAAGTATGTCATTTTGCCGGAAATGCCATCTTGAATTATTAAATTTTATTAAGACCTTCCATCAATAATCTTTCCAACGAAACCATCATTGCTGCTTGCCTGCGCATCAGTGTCAGGAGTTCACCTGTGTTTGTATTTTCAAGAGACTTGACTGCTCCTGTTGCTAATGGCCCCTTGGTTGAAGTTTGTGACACTTGAAGCATTGCTGATGCAAATTGGTGAACAAGAGTTATTATCGCATTGTAGTAGTCATCGGTGAAGTAGTGGTGGACTTTTCAGCAAACGTATTCGGTTGTCATTCTCTTCGAATACCGACCTTATAATATTTATATCTCATGAGCCAGTTGTTTCTTCATCGTCGGATGATGCATAAAAGGCGACACTCAACATTATACACACAATATACGTATTTATGTTATCCATTAATAATAATCAATATATTCCTAACCAGATGGTTCCGTAGGATGCCATCTGCAATGAGCGACTTTATCTGTAACTACACAACAATTCCCAGGTGAAGCTAAAATGCCAGCGGGAGTTTTGGTTTCATCATTTTGAATTTCGATAATTTCGATATTAAGTCGTACCCCATTAAAGCGTCGCACTTAATAGCGTAATTTGGTACTATTACAAATTCTTGTTTCGTTTCGACTCCATCGACAGATAACAGAAAATTATTATTCCTTAAAAGACAATTTTTAAATTTACTCTCATACACACAATGCTTCATTATTGAAATATCCGACCCGGTGTCTATTAAGACGTTTATAACCTGTTCGTTTACTTTTATACGTTTTAACCTTCGTTGTTCAGCAATTAAAAAAAATCTCTTTGATTATTTTGATTTGCTGTACACTGTTTTGCAATATGTCCGAATTTATTGCATTTGAAGCATTTCATTTGAGTTTTGCATTCATTTTTTTTTTGTGATCTGTAGAACTGCAGTTATAACAGTGCATTTTATGTTCAGTAATTCTTTTACCATTTGGAGTGTATATCTTTTTGTTTGGAATTTCGTTATTTTCTTTGACGCGTTCATAAATCTCGAGATTCTCACGCAATTCTTTGAAGTTTCTTGATGTCTATAAGTTTTGTTTAACCCTGCTGTTAGATTAGGACCATTTGGTCCAATTTTCTTTTCTTTGTCGTAATAACTTTTTAATGGTATCATATATTGCTTGAAGGTTTCGACTCACGTGTTTATTTTCTATAAAGACTTTATGTTCATAATTTCAAGTCTATAAAGTATCAGTGAACCGAAAAAATTCAAAAATTACTTATCTTGGATTAAGGACCAATTGGTCCAGTGAGTTATTTTATATAACTGAATGAAAAATAATAAGCATTTATTGTATTTAGTTGAAAGAAATAGCTCATTTATTGAAAGTACTTATTGTTACATGCTAGACAGTAAATTTTTCTGCCTGGTTTGCAAATGAAACTGCCGCACTTGGAACACCTGATATCTGATTTAGAGTTGCAACAACTACAAATTCCACGCTTCCTGGCTACGGTCTTATGGGACACAGTACTACAGCTCGCAGAATCTAATGAAGCTGGGGCTCGCATTTCAGACAGCAACTTAGCTGAGAAATGCTGCTGAGGTACTCTGCTCCGTTTCATCATATACGCATTAGCTAAAGAAAGCGACAATTTTCGCAAGAACTCCGGTCTTCTGCGATTTTGATCCGCTGGTGCCCATGAGGCATCGATGTCTGAGAAAATTATATATGAATTCAAAGCGGATATATCTAGCATATTGGCAAATACAATACTCGGCCATCGGTTGGTTTTTCGTTTTGTGGTGTAAGAGCCAATCATTTGATCAGCAGTGCAGTATCCACGCCCCCTATAAAAAAGCAGGATAATGTGAAATATAATCAATAAAACCGAACAAATAACTCACCTTTTGTTGAGTTGTAATAAGATACAATCTGTGGTTTTTTTTTTGGATCACTATGATCGACTTCAGAATTTTTGTGCATTGTACTGATCAGAATGGTTGCTTTATTTTTGTGACTGACGTATGATACTAACGTTCCAATGGCACAGAAGGCAAATGTAGACGTGTACAATGGGAGTTTTTTTACATCTAGCAATTTTGGTGGAATGAAGGTTTTATTTTTCCGAACTGTGCCCACATACGTTAGTTTTTTCTCAAGTAGTTTTTTTGTCAATTCGAATGTTGAAAAAAAGTTGTCAGCTGTTATATTATGCCCTTTTAGCCCCTCAGTCAACTCTAAAACAACGCGTTGTCCTTGATTTTGCTCAGGTTTTGCATTTTTAGCTTTTCCCAGATATGGCTGTATCTTCCAAACGTATCCCGTCTTAGAGTCTACTGATAACCAAAACTTCAACCCATATTTGGCAGGTTTTGATGGCATATACTGCCGAAAAGAACATCGTCCTCTAAATCCAACAAGTTGCTCGTCAATAGTGACGTTTTCGTGACAGTTGTACAACATTGGAAGTAGTTGATGCCAACTTTCCCACAGTTCTCGGATAGGAGCGAATTTGTCGGTACTAGACATTTGTCTTCGACTTGAAACATTATCGAAACGGAGCGCACTCGTAATTTTGTGAAAAGTACCTTCAGACATAATTGCACGAAAAATTGGACGACCAAAAGATGCGTCAAATAACCCGTGAACATCTTCGTTTTTTCCACTGCAGTTTAAAATATCATTTATTACGACCACATTCCGAAATAAATAGAGCAGTAAACTACATACCGATAAACCCCAGCAAGAATAAGTACAGCAATATAAGCTCTCAATGTGTCTTCATCGATATCAGTCCATTTATCATAAAATTTAAGTTTGCCATAATTGTTCGTATTCTCAATAATAATCCTTTCAATTTGAGGTGGAAAAAAACACAAGAATGTTGACAATATATCATTGCATCTGGACAAAGAAAACCTAGTTGGACCTGGCTTGCGTGAAATAATATTCTCAGCAGTATTTCCAATCATTTGTAGTGGTGGTGTAGCACTCCATACCATTTTGTTTTTTGCTATAAACATTGCATCAGAGTTGACTGCATTTTCGTTTGCTTCACCGTCTAAATCATTTTCTATTTCACTTTCACATTCTCTCTCATTATTTTCTAAAATAAAATCACTATCCAAATCTGAAATATCCGAATCACTATCTGAATTTAAGATTTCGCAAATTTCATCTTCATTCAAAAACCTTCGTCTCTCCATTTATTTGCAGAATATAAAAATGCGTGCACTTGTTTAGAAAGCAAATCAAAAACTAAAGCCAACACGTTATTACGAGAACATTTGCACGCTAAATACTAAATGGGGAGTCCCCGAATTTAATTTACTTTGTGCTTGTGTGGAAACAAAAAAAAATGCATATCTGCATAAGCACATGTGAGTGTCCGACTAGAAGAAAAATATGTCAATGCTCTTTTAAAACTTAACTAACCTTATTTTAATATAAATACATTAAAATTAAATGAACAGAATATGGTGTGTGAGTGTTAAATGCTTAGTTTTAGTAAAAAATGTACTATGGACCAAATGGTCCCTAATAAATGATTTGTATATTTTTTTTAATCTAACAGCAGGGTTAAATACACGTTTTACTGGCAAACCGTCTACAATATACACTTCAGTTCATTTAAATAACAACAGCAAAAAATTTGTATGTTACTGCGGATTTTTAATCAACCAAGCAAAAGAAAGATATAACATTTTTTTTAGATATTTTGTTTTATTTTTTATTATTACTATTGACAATTTTTTAAAATTTTTGTAATTAAAAGTAATTAATTAATGTTGAAAAAAAAACTTGCTAAAAAATTAAAAAAAAAGTAGTTCATTTGAATAACAACGCAAAGAAAAGTTTGGAAAACATAAAAAAATATTCACAAAATTAGGTCTCATGTTCTTTAACAATTAGTAAGAAGTGTTGCCACCATGGTGCTTTATAACCTCAAATATGCGACTTGGAATGGAATCGTAGAGAGTTTTAAGGTAATCTGGGGAAATATCGTCCCAAGCGGTCTCGATGGCATTGACCAATTATGGAACGTCTTCAAATTGCTTACCTCCTTCATAAACCTTCCGCGAAATCCATCCCCAAACGTTTTCCACTACGTTTAAGTCTGGTGAGTAAGGTGGCCATTCCATCAGCGTCACATTTTGGTCGCTTATCCAGGCTTTTGTCGCTCTAGCATTGTGTATCGGAGCGTTATCCTGTTGGAAAATCCAACGCTAAGGTCCAAAAATGTTGCTGCATTCCTCAAAAGCTTTTTCTAGAATGTTTTTATATTGTTCTGTGTTCAGTTTTGTGGTTTTAAATTGCAGTTTAATACTGCCATAGTATGATATGGCACCCCATACCATAATTCCACCAATGCGACTGTGTCGACGGCTTAATATTATTTCTTCTTTTCTCAGGTCATGGTAATAAAAATTATACCCCTCAGGACCATCAAGGTTAAATTTTTTTTCGTCTAAAAAAAGACAACCATGTGCCATTCTCTTTTCCACGTCATGTGAACTTCAGCAAAATTCAATCGTTTCTCTTTGTGAATGGCTTTTACTGCAGGTTTTTCTCAAGTTTCATTCTCTGAATATGAGGAGAATTTACTATCAAGCGCCGAACAGTCGAAATACTTGCTGAAACTCTGGCTTTCGCCTTAATTTTTGGTACGGAATCACAGGAATTAGACGCAATTCTTAAAACTACACGCTTGTCTGTTGGCGATAAAACACTTGCTGGTCTTCCTTTCATGTTTTTCCCATAAGAATCCCGACTTTTTATGTAATTGAAGACAACACGAGCACTTCTTCCGATTTTCTCTCCAATTTTTCTAAAGGACAACTTTTGTTCAAAATAGACTTCAATTTTTCCTCTTTCTTCTAATGATAATGACTTTCCTCGTCCCATTTAAATTTTTTTTATCTTATGAAGTGCAATTTGTCAAACTAAATAAGACTGCAAAATCTGCGCAGCCTATTCGCTTTAGAATATTAAAAATTATCAACTGTTGTTATTCATATGAACTATTTTAAAGTAAATTTTTTTGCCATTCCAATAGGCTTTGACCGCTACATTTGTAACGGGACTTTTTTCATTCTTTCTTTACCCATTTTCTTAAACCAGTGTGGTCACTTAATATAATATGAAAGCACATACAAAGCGATTTGTAGTACATTTATCTAAATATCAATTTTTCGTAATGACTATCACTGTTGTTATTTAAATGAACTGCAGTGTATCTTATTACAGCACGTTCTTCTACATCTCCAAGAGCGGCAATTTTGCGCATAGTAATCACATATTCATGAAATGATTCTGCATTAATTTTTTTCTTTCTTTAAGCATTTTATGAATTTCGCCACTGTCATAATTCCGTTTGAATTCTGTGGTAAGTGCGTCTTTCAGGCCTTCGTAACTACTAATACTTTTTGTTTCTAAAAACATTTTAGCTATACCTACAATTTTATTTCTTGCTTGCACATATTTTTGCTTATCATTTAATTCATACGCGTCGGCGTTTTGTTCAAAATTAGTAAACCATCAAAATCACCTAAAATTTTTGCAAACGTATCTACTGTTATCATTGATTTATAGTTTTGATCATGTTTGTTTTTTACTTGTAACGTAATAAACTTTACCAATTCGCTCAACTCGTTGTGAGACATGTTACTATTAGTTTCGCTTGATTTTTAGTATTCGCTTGATTTTTTAGTATTCTTCAGTTGAACTCATATTATCTGCTTTATTATTTTCTGGCGAGTCCGATTCGCTCTTTCTTCTTACTATTTCCACTGTTTTCTTTGTTTGCGAGCGTAAAATTTGGCGTTTTATATATTCCTTATTTTTCTGCATTGAGAGTTATCTAATTTCTCTTTGTTTTATTTACCTACATACGTATATATGTGTTCTGTCTATTTGTTTTTTGTACCGAAACGTATTTATAACAGTATTTTATTATTATTTTTTCCTATGTAGATATGTATATACAAATAATATTTTCAATTTTATACTTGTTATTGGATATTAATGAATTGAGTGGGCTGTGGAGCAATGATTTGTGGTAGAACAAATGCCTCTAGACGTGTTGAGAAGTTGTTGATTCGCGACTGAAGTTCGACATTGATTCGCTTCTGCACCTTGGTTTTGTTTTCCCCAATGCCATTGATGGAAATAGATGATGATTTTGCAGGAAGTCCCAGTCGGGCAACCACTCCTTCTGTAATTAAATTGACCTGTGATCCTGAATCCAGAATTGCATTGCATAGGGCTTCTAAACCATTCGCTCTGACCTTACCCACTGCTGTGCCTAGTAGAACATACGGATTCTGATCTGTTCGAATTACTGCTTTCCCTTTAGCTTCAGCCTCTGGTGTGGCAACCAGAGATGTTGCTTGTCGCGTTGACGGAGAGGTTGTCGGTATTGATTCCATTAAAGGCTTGCGTTCTTCCGTGAGTACAGATGACCCTTTATTAGAACATCTGTCTCCATTTGGCCAAGATGTTTTAGCATGTAAGATTGGCCCAAAATCGTGCACTGCTTAGTGGAGTGAGTTGGGTTGAAACGAACTGTTTCAACCCAACTCATAACTTGTGCTTCTGTACAAGGTTGAGCCGAATTGCCGGTTTAAGTTGTATGAATTCATGGCATCGATAGAGGGCATGTGATTCTCGATTGGAAATTATGCATTTGCGGATTTCATGATGGGGTTGTGCTGTCAGACCACAGGTTTTGTTGCTAGAGGGTTTCTCCTTATAACCCATAGCTTCAAGTGTCTGAAAATAGTTTTCAAGAAAGGCGAGAAAGTGGCTGAGTGATTGCAGCTCCTTCGGATTCGAAATCGATTGTTCATATTGAGTATGAACAGGTTTGTCCACCTTCTTAATGAGAAGATGGACTAGAAGTGGATCCCATGATGATACTTGAAGGCCCATATTGGAGAGGGCTGCTAAAGACTCCTTTGTAGTGTCGTGTAATCGCTTGATTGCATTCACTGTACCTGCGCCTGATGGTTGGTCAAGCAGTCTGTGCAGTGCCGTTGCCACCATCACTCTTTTGTTGTTATAGCGGTCTTGTAATAATTGCCAAGCTGCTTGGTAGTTTTCATCTGTTACAGGCAGATGGTTGATTAAATTTGCTGCTTCCCCAATAGCGTTGGTTCTTAGGTACCACAGTTTCTGAGCATTGGACATCCTTTGTTCGTGAATCACTTGCCTGAAAAGATCCGAAAAGGATGACCACTTCATGTAGTCGCCATCAAATTTGGTAATGACAATTGTGGGTAATGGAAGGGCAGTTTGTCTGACCATGGGTGAAGTGGAAGGGTGATCATTTTCATTGGCAGTTGTTGGCCGGATAATCGCTGACTGAGCCTCTTGTTCGAGATGAACGTACTGGCTCGTGTCATAGCCAGCCGCAGCCGGATCTGGAATTTATCCAGAACTATGTCGTTCAGAATCTCCAATTGTTGCCATAGTTGTGTAATCGCCGACCTTTTAACAACGTCATAGGAAGGCTCCTGACCTGGTTGCATCTGAAGCTCTTCTAACTGCCGAGTGAGCGCTGACATTTTTCCACTGGCTCGACTGATTAGTCCATTATGGCCACTTGCTGACGGTTGGCTTACCCTTGGTGTAGATGGAGGGTCGAGGTTACTCCTTAAAGGTTTCGCCTTTGTAGACACAGGAGTGTCTTCAGCCAATTATGATCCGTTCTTTCTAACCAAACATAAGGTTTTTTAAATGAAACGAACGTGTCAATCGTCAAAATGTGACTGTTTTTTTTGACCACAAATATAACTTATTTTCCTCTTATTATTATTATCCTATTCAATTCTTTAGGATACCACGTTGGGCGCCAATTATGGTTCGTCGCTTCTAACCAAACATAAGGTTTTTTAATGAAACGAAGTCCCATAATTGGGCGCCAATTATGGTTCGTCGCTTCTAACCAAACATAAGGTTTTTTAATGAAACGATGCTCACCTTCCATCAATGTAATGTACTTTTCGGCCATAGTCTGGATCCGATCGTAATAGCAGGATGTATAATACTCATGACTAGTATCTACATCCTCAATTGGGTGTCCGCATTATCGAAGTCTGTCCAGGCAGTGCGTAACATGGACAGTCGCTCCTGATAATACTTTGGCGTCTTGCGAATACTGGAGTCCTTGGAGAAATTCCTGTTCAGGTGTTGTAGTTTAACTTAACCAAGTGTTGGTACAAGGATAAGTTAGGACACGTATGCAGCAAGAGAACGAAAATTGATTAGGAATTGTACGTAGCTTAACCAAGTGGTTGCACAAGGATAAGTTCGGGCAATTGTTTAAAGCAAGAGAACGCAAATTGATCAGAATTTGTACTGACACGTTTATTTAAAAACGAATTGCTTATTTATACTTAAAATTAATAACATTAATAATAAAAAGAATACAAAAAACAAAAAAAAAAAAAAATAACGGAAATTGTATTCCAGCAATCGTTCTTTCCCATGTCTATGGTAACAAAAAATTACGCGTTTAATCTTTCAATAACAAAATAACAATTCCCACGGATTGTCAAAATTAGCTATCATGTTACCAGACAGCAATTTTGGTTTAAGCGTGTGAAACAATGTTGCAGCACAATTTAATTCATACAAAGATTGGCTTTGTAAAGGAAGCCAATCATAAGAATTATCAAAGAGTGCATTAGCACTCTATCAAAATATCCAGAGAACATTATTGGGTCTCCAGGGGAAGAAAATGGCGTAGAAGAATCAGCCGCTGAAGCCAATGGTGCCCCAATAAACAAAAGGAGCTTCAATTTGGAAGCTCTTAGTTCCATAAAATGTCATATTGCGTTGAATGATGAACAAATCCTTTTATTTTTTAGTTATATTTTGGCAGGATCGCCATGTATTAAATAAACTGATTAACAGTTAACTTCTTTTTAAGAATAAGTTTATTATGTTATTTTGGTAGTTTCCAATGATCGGTCGCGTCAGCGGTTCTTTTATTAATGAATGTTATTATTACAAAGTTCTTATAAGCTTACTTACTTACTAATACAAACAATGAATATTTGTTGTGGGAATATGCAACGTTTGCATATTTCCACACATGAGTTTAGTTTAGTGTGGACAAGCACATTCCAACTGAATGTGGGGTGTCCGATTGCATGCAGAAGTCATGGCAATAACGACACTGTCAAACACACTACAGTATTATAATTTGGACGAAAAGTGTAATGTGATCTAACTGTTATTGCATTTATTTTGGGATTGTTTTCCAACAAAATAAATGTGTGACTTGAAACGCACCGATCAGTACAACAACAACACATGCAAAGTCTATTTGTGGTATATTAGTTGAAGGCCGTTTAATCGCCGTATGCATAACAATAGTAAACATGTATGCACTGCTAGTGCATTGCACTTGAGAAATTTGGGTTATGTAAAATCGTTTGTTGAGACCGCATGTGTGAATATTTATAATTTGTATTTGGATGGTTCCGCTACACTCTAATCTTCTTCGTAGCATCGGGCACTGCCGGACTCGAGACTGTTCTTTTACTGCGAGGCGTTAGAGGCTGGCTGTCCGCCGATTGCGGCCTATCCTTTCCTTGCTCCTCCTCGATTCTTTGCAATTTCTCTGCAATGTTTAATTACGTCGAAAGTCTCCCGAAGTTCAGCAATGCCGTCCTTGACCTCTTTGCTGATATTTCTCTGCTTCTGTATCGCCTGCTGCATTCTACTCAAAACGTGCCTGCAACTTTCCACAGTATTTCCCGCGAGCTGTCTCAATTTATAGATGGACTCCAAGCGAGGTGAGTGATTCGTCCTCATAGTTCCCTCCAACTGATTGCGTGCACCAACGGCACAAGAGACGGTACTCCGCTACTGCTCTCCGTTCGTCGGAAATGCCCCTTCGACAATGCTAGGAGAGTGTTTGCTCTGATCGCAAGATGTACTTTATATCATAAAATACCCGCCTGCATCACTATTTTAACTCGGTTAGAGTCCGTAGATTGAATGAATGATTTAGTCGCGGCTTTTGTAGCTATTTTATTCACAGCCATTTCAGTCATGCCATCTGACATGTAGACATTTGCTAATTCATTTGCTAGTTGCTCAATTTCCTTTACAAATTGCGTTCAATTCCTGTTGTATTGTGTTACCGCATTGTGTTTGGTTGTTAATGTGTCAGCAGAGTCGTCTCCTTTTATTACGTTTTTTAATTTTTATATTATTAATTCAATTGAATTAAGGCCCTCAATTTTATTGCGATCATTATTTGTTATTTTCGTGTTCACAATATTAATAAGAAGACATTCTGGATTTTCTCCCTTTATTGATACCAGTAATTTAATCGCATCAATAAATTTGCGTAAGTTCACAAAAGTACCGTTAAAGTTAGGTAAAGTTTTGCTGGCTGTTTCAAGGAATTTTATGGGGTCTGCCATTGTTGGTTCTAACGGAGTTATTTCTAAGGTCGGAAGATTAATTGTTTGCCAGTTAGGTGGTAACTCGATAGGCAGTTTTCAACAGTTTATCCTGTAAGGCTACCAAAATCGCCTCACAGTCTTCCAAGTATTAGTCCTTATCCTAGAATTTTGCGTAATAAATAATTAATATATTTTATAATTAATAATATTTATTTATTTACATTTCTTTATCTTATAATTACAAATTATAAAATAAACTTAAAATAGGAAATTAGAGTAATAGCAGCATAGCCTTCAGCTCAGCAGATGTTAAATATTATTTGTAATAGGATTTTTTTTTTGATACATTTAGATTAAATTGTATATTGTATTGGTTGGAATTTTTAAAAAAATTAATAATTAATCTTATATTTTCAATAGAAGGGTGCAGAAGAATATACAGAGAATCGGAATTATGTAAGATTCTGCTACTGTCATTACTAATTCTGCGACAGTCACTAAGGAAGTGGGACGGTTTTGTAGGATATGAAATAGGACAGTTGCAAAGAGGTATGCTGTTAGGGTTCAATAGTGATTCATGTGTTAATTTAGTGTGACCCAAACGAAGTCGTTCGAATTTAATACTGTCGAGTCTATTTACAGCTAAGGTGCCATATCTCATGAAGTCATAAATTGTTTTGCGTTCTTTGTTAATAGTTTTATACCATGAAGAAGAAGCGTTAAATTATTTATTTCCGATGTCCTGGATTAGGTCAAACTCTACCAGTGAATTTAGTTCCTTGCGGAGATAGTTGTGAGTTGCCTGTAGTGGGAGATAAATAGCATTTCCTGCAGATAGGTCAGCAAATTCGTTTCCCTTTATACCACAATGTCCCGGTACCCAGACAAGTTTTAAGTTAGGACATCTTGAAATAAGTTCATTTCTTATATTAGAGACATAGTATTCATTGTTCCAGATATTCTAAATAGATCTTAATGAGGAAAGCGAATCTGAGCAAATTGCGAATTTTCCAGTTTGTCCCCTAACAAGTGGTATCGCTTCATGGATGGCTATAAGTTCTGCAGAATAAAAAGAGCTGTGTGTAGGGAGGATAGAAACCTTTATTATACTGTTATCAGTCGTTATACTATACGTTGTCGAGATATCAGTTTTCGATCCGTCTGTAAACAGAAATTTGTAATCGCTTAGTTCGTTCTTGATACAAGCAAACATTGCTTGATACTGGGCTGTATTAGTTTCTGATTTTGACTTTTCATGAAGATCAGTGATGATTGATTTAGGATCTAATGTCCAAGGTGGGAGGGAGTTTCTTTGCTTTACATATATTAATTTCTAAGGGTATATTAAGCTTAATACAACTCTGTATGCATCTGTATATTGCTGATGGATACCTCGGAATTTTTGTTGTTTTTCAACTTTTTTACCAGCTGGTACAAAGGAGTATTATTGTTGTATAGGAAAGTTCGAAATATCTTTGCAGTGGATATTTCTCTCTGAAAAATTATGGGTTTAATATTTGTTTCATAGAGCATATTATAAGTTGGAGTAGAACGAAATGCGCCCAAAGACGTCCTTATGGCAGAATTTATTATCGAGTTGAGTTTTCTAAGTTAAGAATTAGGTGCAAACCCAAAGATTGGTAAAGCATAATTTATTTTGGAGAGAATAAGAGCTTTCGTAATCGAGATAAGTGATATAGAGTTACAGTGAAACCGGGAGCTAGACAGACATTTTATGATATTCAGTCGTTGTGACAAAGAAGAAGTGAGCTAGTCGATATGGTCAGTCCAGTTGTAACGTCTGTTGATTACAATTCCAAGTATCCTCATTGTTGTTACCTTTGAAATAGAAATTCCTGTTACTAGTACGCAAAGGTTGCATGTTTTAAGTCTGCACACATGTATATAGTTACATTTGGTAGAAGAGAGACTAGCCCCTGATTCGTTGCACCATTCACTCACTTATATCATGAAAGAGACTGTTTAAATCGATCACAGCATTTTTTCTTTTATCAGATTTAATTATCAAATTGAAGTCGTCTGCATATGCACAAAAGTCAACTTCTTTATGTAGGGAAATTATTGAACAAAGTTTGTTGTAGGCGATTAAAAATAAAATGACTGATAATGGAGACCCCTGTGGGATTCCGTTATGAAGGGGAAATGAGTGGGAATAGAAATTATCAACGTGGACCACTATTTTTCTATTAGTCATGATGAAATTCACCACATATCTAATAATTTTTGGGCCGATCCTCCATTCAGTAAGCTGGTTAAGTACAGAATGTATGCCTATTTTATCAAATGCTCGTTCGAAGTCCAACGATATTATAGTTGCATGTTTTCGTAACGAGAGTATTTTGTCTAATACTTTGGATAAACAGGGGTTTAACGAGATGGTACAGTAGGAGGTTAACAAAGTTTTGTCCATACCAGGCTTATGTATTGGAATGACAACACTGACTTTAAATTGTTGGGGGGGAGTAATTATTGAATATATTGTTATATAAGCTTAAGACTCTTGATTTAAGTTTGTAAAGTGACATCTTTAGCATGCAATATGAGATTCTGTCCAATCCAGGAGTTTTCCCTTTAAGGTTTCCTAATGTTGTCTCGAGTTCGGCCATGTTTATGTTTTCCTCAATAATCAGAGACTTAGGGCAGGGTGGGGTTGGGGGACAGTTTACTGTTGCATTACGTTTATTGTTTCTGTACGCGTCTGTAAAATTGGCATCTGAAGAGATGCTGGACTAAAAATTTCCGAATTCTTGACTGATTTCATTTCTATCTATAATTATGTTATCGGGGATGACAAATGAACCAATGCCATGAATTTTGTGAGTTGATTTGTAGCCCGTAAAGTTACGAACGTTTGCCCATATTTTGTCCAAAGGAGTATTTGGATTGATTGCAGATGTAAGGGAGTTATTGGATTCCCTTTTGGATAATTTAATTTTTCTTTTATATAAAGCATTTATTTTTTTATAACTTACTAAGTTTGATTGATTAATATTTCTTTTGAAAATATGCCAAAGTCGATTCTTTTCCATTTTTAGTCTTTCTAAGTCTTTGTTCCACCAAGGAACTCTCCTTGGTTTATTTCTAGACTGAGGTATAGATACATTTGCTGCCTCTATTAATATCTTCCGTATGTTAGCTGTTTCCTTATTAATATTATTGGATATTGGTCTTTTATTTTCAAATATAATGCAAGAGTCCTGGAATTTAGTCCAGTTGGCGTACTTTAAGTTAAACTTATGTTTCGTGACCGAAGTTATGGTAGTATTTAGGGGAAATAGAGATATAATCACTGGGAAATGGTCTGCAGTTCTCCATTTGGCTTGAGTTGCTAGATTTGGGGAGCATATTGTTATATCTATATGAGAAAATGTTCCGTGAGTATTTAAGTGGGTTGGGGATTTATCGTTCAATATTACAAAGTCTGAGTTTGTAATAAAATTAAAAAGAGTAGTACCAGTTCGGCTATTTATGCCCGAACCCCAGCTCTTGTGAGAACTGTTAAAGTCCCCCGTGATAAGCGATTGTAAAGTTGATGAAAAAGTATTATTGAGGTCTCTAGCATTAAAATTAGGTGGCGGTGGAATATACGAATTGAATACATTGAATCTCTCTTTAGATAATATTTCTACGCAAATTTAATAAAAGTCCCCAGAGACGTTAACTTGATTATGTTGTACAGATTTATGAACCAGTATTGCAACCCCTCCATATCGAGTAAGCGATGTGTTTTTACAGTACATAATACAGTTAATGGGGATAGGAATATTTGCTAAAGAGTGTATGTGGGTTTCTTGGGTACAAATAATTTTAGGGCAGTATAACCTAATTAGAATTTGTAATTCGTTATAATTATTTGCGGAGCCGTTCATATTCCACTGTATAATATTAAATGACATTTGGAGTTCTTAATGTAATCCATGCATGCAAGATAAGAATAGTTATTGTTATTAAACGGCAACATTGAACCCTCCTAATAATGTATGTAAGGTCTATTGTTGTGTGATATTTTAGTAAGAGTATATAGTATAGAGTATATAGATGTAAGAGCATAAATTAAAGATCCATATTTAATATATGTATACATATAAAAATCAAAGGAAAATATATTGAACGGGAATTTAGTAAATAAAGGAGAGTTAAAGCAATTAATATTGAGTAGTTTACTTTTATGAGATAGTACGCTTTGCTAGCGTGAGAAGTAATCTTTATCATAGAAAGGTAGAATATCAAAAATGTGAGAGTACAAGAAGTACATAAAGGAATGAGATGGGATGATTAATAATTTTCATTTGTGCATTGCTTATGAATGATATAAATAAATTTAACAACGCTTGAGTGGAATATATTAAAATTTTGGAAGTATTTACAATGATTCGATAATAATTAGTTAAAGAGTTAAAAAAAAAGTAAGTAAGAGGGAATAGGTGAAGAGTGTATATTGTTAAAATATTAAGAAATTTAAAACTTTTTGGTGAGAAAAGTAATGTACTGTATGTGTAGCGTTTTTGGTTTTCGTAAATATTTTTAATTTTAATTGTATACAGTGTGAGAAAAGTTAAAAAGCAATTTATGTGGAGTGTAGTTAATATAGTAATAATTTTTGAGAAATAATATAAGATAAGATACTTTTAACATATTTTGCCTATTTACTTATTCGGTTTGATTTTCTTGCAGCTTTTAACCTTTTCGAGGCATTTTTGGGCAAAATAATTGGGTCATTTCCTATTTGAATTTGAGAAGAATTATTTATCTGATCCATTTCCATTTCGGACGTTAAGATAATATCGCTGATATTATATGAATAGTCTTTTACAAACCTTGGCTTTGGTTTTTCGGGTAATGGTTCGGGGAGTGGTGTCAGAAATTTGTAGGAGGATGATGGTTTGTCAGTATTCGTTGATTTTGTTACTGTGGAGTATAAAGTTGTGCATTGTTGGGAGTGACGTTGCTTGTATATGGCAGCGGCTCTTTTTTTACCTACTTTTTCTATTGTAGCAATAGCCTGGATTTCTTTTTCTTTTAAAAATAATGGGCATCTTTTGTCGTTTGTATGGTGTTTTGTGTCTTGAAGATTTGAATTTATGCAATTAATGCACGATGATGCATTTGTGCAAGTTTTTCCTTCTTTTCTTCGTTGGTGTGGAAGGTACTTGAGCAGTTGAGGCATGCTTTTTCCTTTTTGTAGTCTTTTAATTGATGACAAATTTTGCATTTTAGTGGCAAAGGTATATAGGTTCGAACTCGACATTTTTCGTAACCAACGGCTATGTCAGACGGAAGGTTGGTAGAGGCGAATGTTATTATTATAAGGCCAGTTTCAACTAATTTACCACAATCTTTTTTTAATATTTTGTTTACGTATGTAACGTTTTGGGATTTCAATTCCTTTAGTATTTCCTCTTTACTTATTCCACGAAGGTCATTTGAGTAGATTACTCCTTTCGCGTAGTTAAGGCCTGGGTGTTTCCTGATATTTATTTTTATTTCTGGAGATAATGAAGTAAGTTGTATTAGCTTATTGGCTTGGATAAAATTCTTAGTTTTAATGAGGATGGAACCATTAAGCAATTTCTTACATTGTAGCATCTCACCTCCTGCTACACTGTCTATTTCCTTTTTTTATTAAAAAGGGGGAAACATTAGCAAATGTGCCATTAGTTTCTGTTCTTTCCATGATTAAAAACTTTTCACCAGCAGATAAAATTGTCATTTGTTTGTTTTTATTAAATGTTATGTGTGGTGTGAAACCAACGCGATCGGAAGGTTCACCCATTTTAATAATTATAGGCTTTATTATTCTTTAATTTATTTTACTTGTATATATAATAAAGAAAGTTATTAATACAATTTAAAACACGTGTATTTAGCTTTTTATAAATTAGTATGCGGTTGTTATCTATTGATCTATTCACCGTGAGAGTAATCAGACAACTGATATTTTAATTTTAAAATGTTATTTTATTTAAGAAATAAACAATTTATAAATTATCAAAAATTTCTATTTAAATTTTTGATATTTAATTATTTTTCAATATTTTTCAGTTTGACAATTGACAAACACAGCCTATTACGTTGAAAACTTTTTGCTGACTGATAATTAATAATAAAAAAAGTCTGTATATTAAAAACCTCTTGATTTTGCTGTCCATCTGTTGATTATGTTGATTGTAGTTGTTGTTGCTGAGTGTTGTATAAAACCTATTTATTGTCTTTTTTTATACAGGTTGTCTTTGGACTTGTTGTACCATAATATTTTTTAACTGTTTATACATGTATATTATCACTATCAGTATTATTGCCAAGCTTAAATCTATTTCTGTTATTAAGTCCACACTTTTATCTTGTTTAAGGGCTATTTGGTTGCCTTTGGTTGAGGTTTCGTCCGTATTCATCTCGTTAACGTTATTGTCTACCTCATATCCCGCAAATATTATGGGGATAGCTTGTACAATTTTCGACCACTAGCCCATTTTAAATCAAGGAATAAGCACGTAATTATTGTTACCAAAATGTAAAAAAGATTTTAAGAACATTCGGTAAAAGATTTATTTAAAATCATTTAAAGTTTCTTCTTTTTGTTTGCAGTATTTTAAGGTTGTTATTATTGGTTTGTTGGTGTTTAATTTTGTTTAAAAAAAATTTTTTTTCAGTTTTTTTTCTCACTTCACTTCACTTTTACGTTGTCACGTCGCCATGTTATGTTTATTAATTTCATTCAATAACTTACTTATTGTTATGTTCGTTCACATAAAAACACTTTGTTTCTTCGTTGACTTCTCAACAGTCATTGAATTTTATTTTCATTAATATCAATCTTATATATTATTGGTTAAATGCAGTGAATGTATTTCTTATTATTAAAATTAGTAAGCTTAACTGACATTGTATTGTTTTCCTCTCTAAATTCTTTGGGCACACCAACGATCACTTCATCTTTTACAATGTTATCACCTACTAAGGTGTTCAATATTAAAGGTCTAGTTAAACTTTTTCTAACTCCTAGCTTGGAAAAGAAATCATAACTACCTAGTGTAGTAACTGCACCGCTATTAATTAAACATTTTACATTTCTATTATTGTTTGGTAACTGTGGACGGCTTTTTGTAACCAAATTGTAAACACGAATATTTGGATTTTTAGCATACAATTATTATTTATTGCCTTGTACTTTAGTGTTAAAATTCCTAGAATATAATTCACAATTATTATAAAGAAAACTTACATACTATGAATGTGTATACTGACTTTTCATGTATGGCTGCTCCGAGCGAAACTTCTCGATCTTTTCAATTCGAATGATTATGTTATAAGAATACATTTTTTATAAAAAATATGGCTCGCTATTTAAACCGCGTGGAATAATTGCATTTGACAGTTTAAGCAATAATAATAAATAGCGATAAAAAATGAAAAAAAAAAAAATGATTTGCAGCGATTTCTTGGTGGCAGTAACAGTAACGATGATTGAGAGGCTGTAAATAAAAATTTGATGTGCTATTAGTGGCATCAACTTTCATTGATTACTGATAAATGTCAATACATTAAAATTTATATTTAAATTATCTTTAACTAATTGTTTTCTAAAAAGAAACTATACGATGTATTAATTGATTTTCTTCTTGGGTTCTGGAAGGATACGGGCTGCGCCAATTTAATGTTGTGACTTTTGTTATTATTGAAACGAAATCTCACTTACTTTACAGGCTTTTACCGATTTTCTTCGACTGTCTCTCTTTATTCTAATTCGCCTTTTTATATATAAACAATACTAATGCAAAAAACTTAAATTTATTTGTTTATTTCATTGTGTAATACAAAAAACCTTTCCTTTTGGCCAAAATACATATTAAACAAATTCTGAGTAAAGTAAGATTATATATTGAAAAAAATCAGTTAAAACTAATGTTTGTTTTGCTTGCAGCCTCAATCTATAACACTAATTACTTTGAATTAAAAGACAGAGAATAAAAAAACCTGAATAGTTGTCCATCATCAGAAGTAGATAAATGAAACAGTTAATGCAAGTTGTCGTTATAATATTTGATGATCTTTTTGCAATATGTAGGCAAGGAATAGGAAAATGTTCTCAGATCATTAGGCAAATAATTCCACGTATGAGCAACAGTAATCGAAAATGACTTCTGATATACTAAACTATTAATCAAGGGAATAAATATATGCACATTCTTAGAAGAGTGCAAGGATTTGAATTTTTGTGTTAGAAACTCTGGTGCACCCCTCTTGATATTATAAAATTTTAAAAGACATCTTATGGTCAAAAATTGAGTAAAGGAACATTTCAAAAATCTTCCGACATAAGGCGATATGTTGTGGTCATAGTGGCTATTTTCATGTCTTCTTTGTCTTATATCAAACACAAACCTTACAACTTTTTTAACCAAAAGTTTTATTCTATTAAGATTTCTGGCCGTCGAACAAAGATATACTTCCATGCAGTAGGATATCCGAGACATCATTAATGCGTGGGCTACTTTGTATCGTATATGCTGAGGAAGGTACATATTAAGGCAGTATAGCCTTCTAAGGGTAAAACAGACCCTCGAATATAAATTGTCGATATGATACGAATAATCAAGTCTCCGGTCAATAATTATACCCAAAATTTTTATTTTATCCACAGATCCTAGCTCACTTTGTCCTATTGAATTCTTATCTCGGTAGAATTTATAGAGCCAAAGCACATAACTTTAGACTTCGAGGTATTCAAGATTAGGGAATTTGACCTTAATCAGCATTCAACTCGTCGTAACTTATTATTAATTACTGTCTGAAATAAACCCGTTGAGGCAGCGCTATGAAATAATAATTGAATGTCGTCTGCAAAAGCATATACTGAGCATATCTCCGACTCAGCTATGTACATAGAAAAAAATAATGGACCAAGAACAGATCCTTGGGCCACCCCAGCTTTCACCTGCCTTACATATGATTCTCTACCATTAAAGTATACAAATTGTATTCGTCCTGATAGGTACGAGCTCACAAGTATAGGGGTAAATTACTTTATTCTTGAAACGTTAGTCAACAACTGTTTCTTTATTCTTTCTTAAAAATATTTTATACCTAGCTCTTGTACAATCGAAAGCACATATTATGTGTGTTAGTATGTAAAAGCTCTCCATTATGGTATTAAGGTGTGTTAATAAAAGAGGCAACAGTATTAGGGAAAAACAATAAATGAGTGCACCTGCGCACAGTGGATCATTTTACGAGAAGGCGGCCAAAAGTCCTTTTTTTCATGGTCCCCAATTGTAAAATTTTAAAGTTCGTTCGAAAGTAGATACTAGTTTACCTCGGGAGCCAAAAAATTAAAACTTTATTTTAACTATATCACACTGAACAGGGTGATTCAAAATGAGCATTTTTAGAATTTTGCTAGTAAATTTTTGATTTTTAAATACCTATATCTCTTTTTTTGTACGAGGTTTTTAAACGAAACAAACTTTGTATAATAGCACAATTTGTTTGCTATTAGTATAACAAAACTGAAATGTTTTTGATTGATTTTTGATTTTTAGAAATTAATTTTTTTAGAGGTCAAATTTTTTTCTAAATTCTCTTACTAAATAGAGCATAACTTCTACAGTTCGTTAGGGAATGCAAAAGCATTAGCACTGTGTTATAGCCCTAAATGTCCCCTATACGCCTATATCCCATTGTATACCCGGCACGATCCGACCGTGAGCACCAGAACAATTTTTCTGACACAAGGTCGAAAAGCTTTTGCAAAATAGAATTAAAATTTTTGTTTTTCCTTTTTGTTATTTTGTAAGCATTTTATTTATTTTTTAAATCACCTTTATAAGAGACGTTGTTTAGATGAATATGCGTATTTTTAGAAAGAAAACACAAATTTTTAGCCAATTTCAAAGACATGCACAGTTGGTTTTTGGTTTAAAGTTAACTAAAAATCAGTACAACGAATTGCGGAAGCGAACAAATGAAAAGAGTTCCTGGATTTTCCCACAGTATAGAGATTTAGTCACTGTCAAAAAAGAACGCCTACCTTCACAAACCGCTATAACTTCTACTTCAGCAGAAATAAAATTGCAAAACCTTCCTGAATACACTGCCGAACGGTTGTTAAATACGTTTGATTCTAACCGCTTAAAAAAACTTGGAAATAGCAGCATTACTTTAATTTCTAAATGGGGATGTGATGGATCCTCTCGTCAGAAGCAATACAAGCAATGATGTGATAAGGTTTACATCTGCACCGGCAGTGAGCCATAATCAGATGGTGGCCATTACCACTGTGAATGAAAAGCAACGCCATTCACGCCCTAGAAGGCCTTCGAATCCATGGATCCTCCGGTCACTCCTAGTAGCTATTTCAAAAGCTCGAAGTAGGCCGCAACCTTTACTCCTTGCTAAAGAGTTGGAGCCTATCCAACTCCTGGCCCAGAACGCATGAAGCTTAATACAATTAAGAACACGACGGCATTCATCCTTACTGGACCTGAACCATTCATTGTGTTCATTTTGAATGATCCGTCCCACGTCCCCTCTCACGAGGGCCTCGAAACCACAACCACCACGATACTCCCATATAGGGGCCAACCTCGATAATCAGCCAGAGAACAGCTAAATGTCTAAAGAGACAAATAGTGAACTCTGGGGCCTACTGATTCCCGTGGAAATATGTGGATTGTCCAGATGGCTCCTATTAGCCTTTAAGGGGCCTAGGCTCCCTTTTACCCCGCAAGACACCAGCCTAGATGGAATAGTAGGTTCCATGTGCCCCCGGGGGGAGCAATACAAGCAATGTAATACCAAAAATTCATCAGACGCTGATTTATTTATGACATCATTCGTTCCATTGCGATTAATAAAAAGTTATACCGAGTTAGAGCCGTCAACTAGTACAGCCACAGAAATTGATATATGGAAAAATGAAATACTCTCGTCAACAAAATATCGCACATCAATAAAATTTACTTTCAAAAAAGAAACAAAAAATGTCAAAAAGATTAAAATTTTTTCAATCTTATTCTAATGATCGACCAGTATAGCCGAGTTAATAGGACAATACAACGAGAATTAAGAAAACTACCCTGGTCTATTACCTTAACAAAAAATGTCATAACTGAAGAAGTCCGAAAAATAAAAGATGAAATTAAAGACCTGCAACATGTAATATTTACTGTTGGTGAACAGGAAATCGAATTAAATTTTAAAATGTATCTCACAATGATTGATGGAAAAGTTGCACAAGCTTTAACTGATACAAAAGCATCATCAAGCTGCATTATATGCAAAACGACATCAAGTCAATTAAGCCATCCTGTTCTAGAAGATAACACTTTTAAGGCAGCATACGAATTTGGATTGCCCCCTCTTCATCCTAGACTGCGTTTAATGGAGCATATTCTTAAATTGGGTTATGATTTGGATTTTGGTCCGTTAGGCGAAACAGTGAGAAAAAAGTAAGGAAAATGAAGAAAATAGAAACCAAAAAATAACAAATTCAAGAAAAATATTTAGAATAGGGCCTAATCATTGATCAGCCAAAGCAAGGGGAAGGCAACACTAATGATGAAAACACTGCAAGAAAATTTTTTTCAGATCCAGAAACTACAGCATCTGTCACAGGAGTAGATTTGGAACTAATAAGGAGATTCAGTATTATTTTAGAAGTTCTAGCATGCATCAGAAAGGTAAATGAAAAAAAATTTGGAGATTACGCCAAAAAACAGCTATACTTTACAACGAAAAATATTCTTGGAGATATATGCCATCTACAGTCCATAAAATTTTTTATAATGGGGAACAAATAATCCAACACAATATTCTACCAATAGGAGATCTATCTGAAGGGTCACAAGAAAAACGAAACAAAGACTATTGATTCTTTCGCGAGCACAATACAAGAAAAATTTTTAGATATTGTACTAGTGTAGACTTGATTGTTATATTATTATGCACATTAGATCGCTATATCTCCAATATCCGGCAAACACAGAAAACTACTAGAGCTACTTGAACTAGACGTAGAAACTAAACTGCTTCTAGAAGAAGAAGGCTATTTACAAGAAATATTTACTAAAATTGTTTAACTAATAGTAATTTTTCCAAACACAAGAGTTATCTGTATGTATTTTATCCTTTTAAAATTTTTTGTACATTAATAAAGTATTAATCAATTTTCAATAAAAGTTTACATATACGAGAAATATTTATGTTTTTTTGGACTTAAATACTTCCTTATCTAAAGTAAATTTGAACCAATGCACTATAGCCGAGATTGCGATTTTAGCGGCAAAAAAATACTTTCCGACAAGCTGGCTTAACCAAATTTGGTGTGTAGACTTCTAACTATAAAAAAATCGATTTTAAAAAAATATTGGCAGGCCACGCCCCCTTTTTTAAAAGTGGTGGCAAATGTACTTCCCGCCAATCTAGCTTCACCAAAATGGTTACACGGACTTCTAATGACAAAAAGTTTGACTTGAGAAAAAATGGGCGAGCCACGCCCTCTTTTTCCAAAATAATGGAAAATAGTACTTCCTGGCAAGATACCGTCACCAAAATGGTTGTACAGACTTCTACTGACAAAAAAAAACTTGAAAAAAATGGGAGGTCCACGCCCACTATTAAAAAATATTTATTGTTACCAAGAAATTAATTTATTTTTAAGTTCACAAGTTGTGTAAATGTTTATCTATATATATTAATCTTAAACTAATAAATTAATGGACACATATTCTCAAAAGGGCTTAATTAATCATGGTCTGTTTCTTCGTTTTCATCCGCTTCTAATTCCAATGAATAATTATTTAACGACTCTAAGCTTACATCTAAATCAGAACTATAATTGCAGCTGGAGGCTTCTTGAGATGTTGATGGTAATAAAAGTTCTGGTGGTAATTCGGGCATTTTAAAAAGATCAATGACTTCTCGAGGAAACGGAAGTTTTTTTGAACTATTTATACGTATATGGGTCAGAGCTATCCATGGCTCTATGATACATGTCGAGAATATTGTGCACTCTTGAATCCTTTCGAGCGTGACCATATCGATATTTTTTATAATATTTGTTTCGCGCCTCAGATGCATTTTCTGCAAGACAACCTACGGGTACTACTGAAGCCTCAATTATTTGTGAAGAATGTACTAATATTTTGTGTATTGTGGCAGACATCAAGTACCATTCGTAGTTTTAGAAAAAATATTTCACTGGTCTTAATGCAATGGGCACGAAACCTTTGAGCATCAATTTCAAATTCAGAGGAGAGAACAATTAAGATTATGTGCAAATGTTTCAAAAAATCTATATTTATGCCAGTAATAGATGCTAAAAGTTCCGTGCGAGAAAATGCTCTTTTAGCTGTGTTGCCATCGTTGGTGTTGCCACTGCCATTTGCTTTCGGCTTATCGACATGAAGACCCATTTGAAGCAAAAACGCTTTTTGAATTTTTTGTTTCTTTTCTGCCAGAATTCTCTTCTCTTCTGTTCCACGAAATTGCCATTTTTTCAAATCTAGCTTGTATGAAAGTTTTAAAACAAACTCGAAACTACGAATCCACGAATGCAGAGGACTTATTCCATATTTCAATACGTCGTCCTTTGCTTCAAAATTAGGAGAATCAAAGTTTCTAGCAGTTCGAAATTGTTTCGGACCTGCATGACAGATCGGGCATTGCTGTGAACTTTTAGTTTCTGTCAACACATTTAAGACTTTTCCATCTATTAATGTCATATATAAATTATATTTTACTTTAATTTTTTTCCCATTACTTAGTCTGTAATATAGTGGTTCTAACTTCTTAATTTGTTCACTTATGTTGTGGTTATCAGTTAAAATGTGCTTTTTTGTTTCTTTAACAAACTCCACTTTTAAAGGCCTACAAAAGCGTACTGACTGGGGTGTACGGTTTGTCCAAATATTATCACCTGCTGATGAAATTATTTTTATTGGAATGACTGATGTCACAAAAAGGGACTGATCGAAGCTTTCCGAAGTATTTTCGACAAATTTTTGTTTAAACAAGCTGTGACCGGTAGAACCATCGAACCCGTAGCTCAAAATTAGGATCGATTCTTTAACATCCATTCCACATAATACTTCATCTTGATATGCAAGAATTCTTTTAGCTGTGTGGTCTACCAAATTTTGCAACTAAACTTCGACTGAGCTTTCATTTGCTTTGATTTCCTCCGGTCTACATTTCAATTTGCTTTTATAAACTTTATCATAAGTCGGATAAGTACTACTATTGTGTTTTATGTTTAATTGACGCATATTGAAGTACTGCTTTTTAGTTAAACCGTTTTCTAACAAAAACATTAGAGCTTCATCAGGTGATACTGGCGTAACTTCTTTATGGCTAGTATTAAGAACTTCTCGAATTTTGGATGGCCGATTTGGAGATTTAGCAACTTGTTGTAGGACAAATTTCAAATCCGTTGCCTGGGACTTTTTGGCAGATACAGAGGCAGCGTGAAGTAACAATTGCGCATTGCGTCCTTGCTGGGAAGCTAATTCGGAAGCTAATCTCCTTTTATTTCTTTCGCTGCTATCCTCATAACTCATTTTTGGTCGCCCGATAACATTAATCTTTTTCGGTATAACAAAGATAGTCTCTCGACTCAACCATTCCTCATTACATTTTCTAAATGCTTTCTCATTTCTAAATTGTTTATTCCATTTAAGTTTGATAAAATTAGATAAGTTACGAGCTTTAGTACATATTAATTTACTTAATTCACTGTCAATTTCGTGTGGAATCTTTCCTTTTATGCAATTCGAAACATTCCTGTTGTTTCTCAACCAAAACTCAAAGATTTCGGAATTTTTGAACCTGAGTGTTTCTACAAAAATATTAAAAATTTGTTCGTTAGCACTCAAATGCATACACTTTTACCATGACATAAAACTTTAGTTTTCTACCAACAATAACGTGTACATAGTTCCAATGACACTTCATACCATTTTTAGTTTTACTCCACGAAAAACGACAAAACTCTTTAGAATTTCACAAAAATATACACACAAAAAAAACACCAAAATATGTACGAAATACAAAGATTTAACAAACTATATTTGTATGTAGTAAAAATACTCACCTCGGGTATTACAACTCATATTTAAAAAGTTTTTTTACAAGAATATATTATTAAATAAAAAGTTTTTAATTTTGTAAAAATTTTGCTTCTTCACTTGTGTTAACGCGTGCCAAAAAATTTGTAAACATTAACAGGTGTTTATACATAAAAAGGGTTGCCAGCAGTAAAATTTTTTTTTAGCTTTTACTTATCAATATGTTGGGTATTGAACACCATTAAAAAAAATTTTAAAAACTTAAAGCTGAAAAATTGACTTTTGGCCGCTAAAATCT
Source organism: Trichopoda pennipes (assembly GCA_030448955.1). Lineage (NCBI taxonomy): Eukaryota > Metazoa > Arthropoda > Insecta > Diptera > Tachinidae > Trichopoda > Trichopoda pennipes. The sequence continues at coordinate 13,590,982 of JASKUP010000042.1, forward strand.
CGATTTCGGCCATAGTGCAATGAATATATTTTTTTTTGTTTTTGCTACCTAATCAGCTAATTTTTAACTAAAATTGTTTTAAAAAAACCAACCTTTGGCCTTCGTACTAAAAATTTCACGGGGCCAAAGCTTGGCGTTTCCTGACTAAATTTAAGTTTTTAATAAGTGTACGTTCTAAACGTGACTCAAAATGTAAGACTTTTGTAATACTTTACTTTTGTAATAAAAATCAGCTAAAACTTAGAATGTATTTTTAAAACTATCTCAGTAGACAAAAAAAAAAAAAACCGCGTATCAAAATTACGATCTGTTTAAAAGTTATATACTTTTGACCGCCTTCTCGTAAAATGTTCCCACAGTGCTGCGTAAATGATATTATGCATGATATTATGACCGTTAGTATACAGTTATGATACAGAGTTTTACAATAAATTAATATAATATAAGACAATGTAATTAATAAAATATAATTAATATAATATAATTAATATAATATAATATAAAATTATATAAGACAATATATTCTTAAACAATACGTATTCTTAATAGTGTTAATAAATACTACTACACAAGGTAACATGACGTGTTTGAAAAAATTTAGGTGAAAAATACAAAAAATGCAATAAATACAATTATATGATAAATGAAAAATTGACAATTATAATAAATTCAATAATAATGATGAGTGAGGGTAATATTAGCCAGTTAACTTAAATACATACAAAATTAAAATTAATGCTAAGTAGGTTAAAGAGAAACCAGGTTATTAAATTAGGTTAAAATAAAAACAGAAATATTAATGCTTAACAAAAAATTAATTATAAATAAAGTAAAAACTATAAAGAGAACAACTCGTAACATTCTAAATTAATAGCGTTTTAATACTAATTGGTATATAATTAATAGAGATATCAAATAGTATTTTTTCATTATTTTCCCTTGTATACAACTCATCCGGTTCTAAACTATATTTCGTATTCATTAAGGACAACATTTTATTTAACTTGCGATTTTTTTGGTCTCTACATTTAGCGCATCGCTTCTTAGATTGAACAAACTTCGCTTGACCCCAAATTCTTCCCTTAGCTTATGATTGGGCAATGGTGAGGGTGGTCTCGGGATATTTGGTTCCGAAAGAATTTAGAAGGGTGTGTATTAAAAAAAAAAGACCAACAGTTATAATTTTAATTATAATTCTAATAGTTACAACTTGTTAGTTCTTGCAACAATTTCCATTAACTGAAAACGCCATCTTTATTTTTCATTAATCTGTATACCATCACCCAATAGAATTCTTTTTTAATTCTAGCACTAATACACATTATGATTTTAAGCGCACAACATAAACACTGTTGCTTATATCAATTACAATGTTGTATTATATAGTATAGTAAGAGATATCCTTAACGGTAAGTAATATTTGAAACAACATAATTTGGAAAGATAATTTAGAAATTTAGGTAATTTAGGTTCTCTTACGATCTGCCACAATACCCCCCCGGCTAGCATTTATTTACACATAAAAACTCGGTAATTCAACTCGTTTTTCGTATCGGGTAGCTTTTTCATCATTTCGAGCATTGTTGGGCATTGACTGCGCTGGTGGTTCGATAGTTAATCTTTCGGGTCCATGGAGGAATACTCTTGCGGGCTTCATGCGGTCGATAGAAACTTTGTCTTTCACTAGTCCTCTCTTTATTATAAAATACATTTTATAGTGCTTTATGATTTCAAACGGTCCTTCATAACCTGGCGCTTAATGCCACTTTGCTATTCCAAGTAAGACGAAAAACTGAATGTTTAGGCAAACGCGGCTGCACACGTGTCAAAAGCGTCTTGCACGCATGAACATCGGCTTGTAGCTGTGCTACTCCATAGTCTGCTGGATAGATCTCGTTCATGTTAATCAGTTACTCACCCACTACGTGTGCCCCCCTACGTTGTTTTAATATGTTACTGTTGTTTTTGGCTCAGAACTCCCCTGGTAGACTTAATGTGTTCCATACATAAGCTCTGCTGGACTGGCACCGATGTCTGGTTTTATAGTGGTTCGAAGACCCAGAAGTACAAATTGAAGTACTGAACACCAATCTTTTGTGGCATAACATTTAGCTACGTTTTTTACAGTAAGGTGCCATCTTTCTACCATACCATTCGCTTGGGGATGATATGCTATATACCAAGCGTTCTTGCTTGTTCTTGGAAAAGATTCGATTCAAGCTGCTTGCCTTGTTGTATTTTCAGAGCCTTTAATGTGAGAAATGTCGGTGGAGAATTGGCCTATGAAATCCAACTGCCTTACCCTACTAGGGGGAGCTCTCCCATTTTTTTGTGGTAATGAAAGTACTAAAGGTTTATGGTCAGTGTAAATTACGAATTTTGGATCCTCCAAAGCGTACTTGAAATGTTGCACGACTTGGTAAACAGCCGTTAATTCTCGGTTGTTTAGAATAAAAAGCTAGTGGTTGGGCCATACCGTTGACAATTTGGTGCATCACTGCACCAACCGCGGAATCTGATGCGTCTACAGTTAATGTTCATTGTGCGCGGACTTGTAACACAAACAAGTAGCATTAGCCAGCTCGTCTTTGCTGGCTTCAAAAGTGTGTGGACTCATTTGATCACCACTATTTTGGTTTTATCGTTCTTTTTGTTTCCGACTATTAGGTTTTGGAAGACACTTTGATGCTTAGTAAGAAATGGGCGGTGAAAATTTAACATGCGAAAAAATTTTGTTCAAGTCTTTTGCCGACTTTGCTTTTGAGTGGTAGCAATCTTTCGCTCGTAATGTTTGAAGCTGTATTCATAAAATCGACTACTGTTTGCGCCATTATTGTTTCGTTGGTTAGATATATCACTCTATAAGATACTTCCTGATGTATTGAATTTGGCAATTCTACCTGTATTGACTTTCTTTCCGCTAATCTTATGACTCTATTCTTTAAGCCAAGAAAAAATGCCTTAGCTGCATTTTTATGAGCTGGGGTTAGTCTGTTATAGTGAACGTTCAGTAAAACCCTTACTTCCTTTAAATTGGCCTGTCGATATTTAAACATTTATATGAACGTTAAAAATGTTTCTTTGTTAGGCTTGCCTTATTGACTATATCTTGCCAACTCATTAAAAATTATTTTCTTCTTATACTTTATCTAAATCATTGGCTCTGCTTGTGTACTATTTTCGCAGGTATCTTCTGTTTGTGTAGAATGTATATCTTCAATAGTAGATTGACTGTGTTTATTATTACTATTATTAGCAATAATATCCTTAGTGAATTTATCTGTGTAGTATGATCTACAATCTCAACGTTATTTACTACATTAGCATTTGGTTTGGTTTTTCAAGCTTAGAATTTGTTCCTCCCATTATTATTATATTCTCCTTTGCCTTAGTTTAGGAAACTTCCTAACAATTGTTGGGATGCCTTTTGGCTAGGCGGCCCTTTCCTCAAAAATGTCCTTTCTTAGCGGTGCTTTTTTTTCTTAAAATTTGAGCACTCTCTTTAGGTCCTGGGAAAGTGATTTGATTTTTGTGTTTTTTAGCACTCTTTATATCCAGGCTGGCATGATCGCCATTTAATATGTTTGAATAAAACGGCCATTTTTGTTATTAAATTGCTTGTCTTAGAGCTTCCCATGTAAAGCTCATAAGACTTTTATTTATTTAATTGTCTTTAATTCTTAATTTCTACGGCTTATATACCAACAATGAAAATAATCTAGATTTAGGTTTGAGTGAATCACTCAATTCACTCAATCACTCAATTTTATGGCATTATCCATAATTAAAAATGAATTTTGAAACTCTGGGCTGCCTTCAATTTTATCCAGGAGCTCCCTAAGAAATATTTGGAAACGGGATGAATTTACACCGGAAAGGAAACAAACTTTATGGTAAACAACACCAGCATTATTTATTGCAGCAATTAAAGTAACATTCCTTCCCCTTACGGTTGGCACAGCAACATGAGCTTTTTCACCTACCTTAACACGGCGTTCACAAGACGTAAGTGTAAATTAAACCCGCACTCATCTATAAAAATCATCTTTTCTTTTTGTTGAGGAGACCAAATTGCAAATTCTGAGGCATACTGTCGACGGTTTCCAATAGTCGATGCGCTATTCATACGGTCGGCTCATTTCGATGGAAGCCAGCCATTTGTAGCGTTATTTCGAGTTCTTTTAAGCCGTTGAAAATTGTAGGCAATGCAAGCGTTACATTAAATTGTTCATATAACATTTTGCGAATATTTTTCAAAGTTGTTCCCGGCTCACTCTCCACAATCGTCTCAATTTTTTCTAGGGTTTAGGGACTTAATTTTTTTGGCCTACTTTTCCCACGAGGAAGTTCCAGTAGTTCGCAATCCTTTTTTTTATATCGCGAAATAATAGTTTTAGTGGTGTTTATATTTACTAACGTTATACGAGATACTTCCGCGTTGGTATTCCTCTCCACATACAATTTTATAGTCATTAGTTTCACTTTTTTTGGAAATGTTGGCATATTTTCCTCTACTTCTTATTTTTCCACCAACTTCTGTTTCTTATAAATCACTCATTTTCAACTTTTGACTTTGAATGTGCAACTAATATTAGCTTAAGATATTTTATTTATTTATTTATAATTAATTACAATAATACAATTATAGTAACTAACAAAGCAAAATAGAACTAGCTACTAGGGCTTTCGTCTCGTAAAATTAAATAAACTTATTTATGACTTGTGAAGAAGATTACAATTTAATATGAATTTATGGAAAATTTCAATGTTGTGATTATTAATATTTGAATGTTTTTCCCTATAATGAAAGTTTTTCCCTATAGTTCTCGTTTATTTTTTATGCAGCTGACGAGGAGGACAGCTCAACTAGTAGGCGTTCGAAAAAACTGCCAGCAGAGTTGAAAGAAGAAATAAAAGAAAGTTAGGCACGTTAGTGCCGCCAGTATTCAGTTTTAAATCTTAATTTTATTTACACTTTTATCCAGCTTAAATACTAATTTCTTATTTTCTAAATTGAGTGACTTTTCATTTTCACTCACTTTTACTATTATTTTTCTTAATGTTAAAATACATTATATTTAAATCATCATTATTATTGTTTATATGTGTCAACAACATGCAAGCGGACAGCCACAAAGTAAATTATAATTATTATTGAAATTCGATACTTTTATCCTAATTTACTTTGGTGGTTTTTGTCACACTTTAACAAATGTAGTTCAAGTACTTGTTGCGCTACAATGTTGAAGTTGGTCTGTACACACTTACATGTCACATGACGACATGTGTACACTACAGTACCATTTGAACCACTTTTCATACTCAATCTTGTACCTCCACAATTCTTGAAGTAGCACTTTAGATCCTATTACAACGTTGGCTAAGAATCCGAAAGGATCAAATGTGGACATAATGAGACTTAAAACTTCTCGTTTTGTCGGTTTCCTATTTCCGTTTAAAACTGATTCCGGGACTTTATTGAATTTTAAAATAAAACAAAATTTGTCTTCCGGTGGTAACCAAAACATTCCCAGAATTTTTTCAGATGATAATAGACCACTGCTTAAATTTGTGGAGTATAACTTATCTTGAGTGCTTTATATATAAAAGACTTTATTTTATACCATGTGCTTACTTTATTTTTTATCTAATACAGAGATGGTACTTACACTATAATCTTATATATAACAGAGATGTTACTATTTTACAGTGATGCAAAATCCACTTTCTTAACATAAAACTAAGTTCTACTGCTAAATATTGTGGTAAATTAGGTGTATGTATAATAAAGTATAATACGGTGTTTAATACAATCTTTGTGTACATCAGTAGGTTTTTTCATTGGTATGACAATATGATTTTATATAGAAAGGATAATACTCTAAATGTTTACATAAGTTCATTTGACTTGTTCTTACAATAGCTTATATATCAAATATTTGTTTGGGCTTTACTAGCCTGCCTGATTTTGTTACGTAATGATTTCTAGGCTCTCCATACTCCCCCTGCCTGTCATGATTTCTAGGCTCTCCATACTCCCCCTGCCTGTCATGTCCATCTCTTTCCCTTTTCTCATTACTTTGTGAATCAATATTTAGTTGTGGTATCTTATTCTTTATAGGGAGTTGATCGCGTACTTTGAAGTAATTCATCATATTTCTTAATTTAACAAAAATCCTATTCCTTCTGTACCTTTTCCCATTCTCATCCTCTATGATGTAAGATCTTTTATCTTTCTGTATTTGAATTACAACCCCAGGCTCCCACTTAGATTACGGGTTTCTTTGAAAAAATATGTGGTCAACTGGCCTTAAAATAGAATAATTTTCTTTGCCCCTATTGTAATATCTAGATGCTTGGGTCTGGTGTTTTTGTATATACTTTTCATAATCTGCAAATTTAACTACTCTTGGCTTTAATCTTTCAGATTTTACAGGTATATTAATTCTCAAATTTCTTGACATTAGCAATTGTGATGGAGATGGTAGGTTATTTTTTGGTGTACTTCTATATTGTAGAAGCGCAAGGTAAGGATCTGTGCCTATATTTTTTACAACTTTAACTTAGCTTTCAGCCTGACCATTCGATTGCGAATGATAAGGACTAGTGACGATATGTTCTATGTCCCAATCAAACAGAAATGTCTTAAATTTTCCTGACTGAAATGGTGGACCGCCATCAGAGACTAACAACATTGGTATGTCATGACGTGCAAAAACAGATTTCAAGTTTATAATGACTTTATTTGCAGTTGAATCTTTCTCCAACCTAGCAATTTTTATGAATTTTGAGTAGTCATCTGTTACTACCAAATAAATATATACAGTAGAATCCCGATAACTCGTAGTCGCAAGGGACCGACCGTTTATTACGACTTATTGAGATTTTTGAGTTAGTGAGATTTCGACTTATCGGGAGTAAAATTTAAAAAATAAGTCTTAGAGGGATTTTTTATTTTTTTTATTGACGTTTTATGAGAATTTATAAGAAAATAAAGTAATGAAAAGAGTTACAATGTCAATACATATTAATGTAAAAAATCTGTAATTTGTGTTTGATATGATTTTTGTACACTTAAACGATCAATTATATTGTCCAGTTTAAAAATAACTTCAAAGGATGCATAATCAGTTTCTGTTTGCATGAGAAAATCACGAATTTTTTGAACGCTAGATTTGGCACATTTAACAGAAACACGTGGAATTTCCACATCGTTTTCATCGTTGTCGTCCTGTTCATCAACTTCTAAGCCCAAAATATCATCATCCGTCAAAATTCCTTCTGTAGCCAAGCCAACGTCAAAATGAACGTACTCATAAAACGTTATGGTGGATTCTTCATTTTGTGGAATTTCATCCCATTGCGGTACGTGAACTATCTCACTGGTGACTACCATTTCGTTTGAATCGGTAAAACCGCAAGCTCTAAAACAGTTTTTTATAGTGGATTTTGAAACATTCTGCCAAGCTTTAAAAGCATAATTTATGGCAGAATATAAATTGATGTTATGATTTTTGCTTCTTGTATATTTTGTATCATTTGTGAAACTACTTCTTTTCGGTATAATGTTTTAAAGTTTTGGATAATGTCTTTATCCAGTGGTTGTAGTTTGGAAGTGGTATTTGCCGGCAAAAATTCAACATGAACATGACTTAAATCTTCATCAATTTTGTGTGCAGGACAATTATCAACAAACAATAAAATTTTACGATGTTGTTTTTCCATTTGACTGTTCAACATTTTAAGTCTTTCATTGAATAAGATTGCCGTCATCCATGCTTTCTTGTTAGCACGGTAAGTGACGGGTAATGTTTTCACATTTTTAAAACATCTAGGTTTTACTGATTTACCAATTATTAGTGGCTTTAGTTTCTCTGTGCCATCCATATTGGCAGCAAGCATTATTGTAATGTCCTTACTGCTTTTACCACCATGGCACTTTTCACCCTTTAAGCTCATAGTGCGATCAGGAAGACACTTGAAAAACAAGCCCGTTTCGTCCGCATTGAAGATATTTTTTGGGTCAAAGCCCTCTGTGGTTGACTTAGCTTAGCACGCCATTCTGAACACACATCATCATCCACAGAGGCACTTTCCCCTCAAATTTTCCGAAAACTTATGTTATGTCGCTTTTTGAACCGATCAAACCAGCCATCACTCGCTTTAAATTCTAGAAAACCTAATTTTACAGCAAATGCTTTAGCCTTTTCCCTCATAAGTGCTCCGCCGACTGGTATGTTAGAATGACGACACTGCTCAAACCATTTTAACAGTGATTTTCCTAAATTTGCATGCTCAGATTTTTTTTGTCTTTTTAATTTATTGTTTGACGAAAGGTTTAAATAAAACTCGCGTTTTTTTAAAATTGATGTTAAAGTTGATGGAGCTATTTTATATCTAGCTGCAGCTTCAACTTTTTTTTCTCCACTCGATTCTGCATTAATAATTTCTTGTTTTGTTTTTACGCACAATGTGCTGCAACTCCGCTTTGACATTTTTACTTAATGAACTGAAAATGCGCTACAAATTTAAGTTGAATAGAGCAAAACTCTATGGTAAACACAAAATACATAACGGTAAATAATATGATCATTTTATGGCGACATCATTTTTTTGTTTTTTTTTTGTTTTTTACAATTATTACGAGTTAGTGAGATTTACGAGTTATCGGGATTGCGAGTTATCGGGATTCTACTGTAGATAGATATTTGATAATTTTGTAAAATCTCTTTATGATTTGACGCACCAAATTTAGCACATATCAAACACTGCTCTACTACATTTTTGATATCTATTGTCATATTAGGCCAATATAACATTTCTCTTGCTAAATTCAAGCACTTATTTATACCCTGATGGCCTTTATGGATCTTGTCCAACATTTCCTTCCGCATGGATTGCGGTACAACAAGCTGCTAATGACATGGATTTCATCCTGGAAGTTTCAAAAACATTTTAATAAAGGACTTAATTTGTTTTTGATGTCTGGCCATCCTTCCTCAGTAAGTTTTCATCATCTGCAGCGACTCATCACTCTCAGTGGCCTTACATAACCTCCCTCGATATTCTTCACTGACGGCTAGACTTAACAATGCCAAATTGACATGACAGTCCAGTTCTGCCTCATAATCTGGAATATAATGGTCCTTCATGGCTGCAATAGATAGTGTGTCGGATACGTACATTTCTTTCCCGGAATATATATAACATTAAGGTCATATGCTTGCAGGGCTAACATCATTCTTTTTAATCTTTGTGGTACATCATGCAAAGCTTTTTTAAATAAATTCACTAACGGTTTGTGATCAGTGTGCACTGTCACTTTTTGCCCATAGATGTATTGGTGAAATTTGCTGCATCCGAATTGTATGGCAAACAACTCCTTCTCAATCTGGGCATAATTGGTTTGAGAATCTGTAAGTGTTCTAGAACTGTAAGCTATTGGACGTTTGTTCTGCATGATGACTGCACCTATAGCTGACTTGGACGCATCGACGGACAATACGAGAGGTATATCTGGATCATAATGAGTTAACACAGGGGAATCGGATATGATTCTTTTCAACTGTTCAAAACATTTTTCACAGTTTTTATTCCATATCCAATCTGCATTATCTTTCAAAAGATTCCTCAAAACTTTCGTCTTCTGTGACATATTTTCTATAAAAGGACTTAAATAATTGATCATGCCTAAGAATCTCTACAAGTCTTTCTTATTCTGTGGTAAAGGTATCTTATTTATGGCCTCAACTTTCTCATTGTCAATCTTTACACCATTCATGCTGAAAACATGACCTGAAAAACTAATCTCCTTCATAGCAAACTTACATTTTGACTTATTTAATTTCAGATTCACGTCCTTGGCTCTCTGAAGTACCCTTTTCAGCCTTTCATAATAAACCTCTTCCGTCTCCCCATAAATTAGTATGTCATCAACAAAGATTAAGACACCTCATAGATCACTAAAATTTTCTTGCATGACCCTATAAAAAATTTCAGTTGCAGCATTTATGCCAAATGGCAACCTTAGGTACTTATACCTGCCAAATGGTTTTTGAAAAGTACATTACTCTGAGCTATCATTATCCAATTTCAATGACCAAAAACCAGAAAAAGCATCTAAATGTGAAAAGTATGCAGCCCCTGTTAATTTGGATCTGATCTCATCCACCATGTTTAGTAAAGGGTAATGTTCCCTCATTATACTCCTATTTAAATTCCGAGGGTCTGAACATATTCTTAGTTTTCCTGATTCTTTTACTGTGATCACCACTGAACTTACCCAAGCTGTCGGTTTTGTAACCCTTTCTATAACGTGCATTTTCTCCATGCGATCTAATTCCTCCCTCAGTTTTTTCAACAAAGAAAGTGGCACTTTTTTAGGTGGGTCAATGCATGGAATTGCATCTTTCCGAATCTTGAGATGACAGACAGGTGGCCGACATCCGAGACCTTTAAATACTTCATCATATTCCTTAACGAGTGTTTGACATTGATTATGTCCCAACGTAAATACTTTTTTTAAAACTCCTATTTTTTGAAGTGTTGGCAGCCCTAACACAGTTGGACAATCTATGTTAGTGATAACGAAAAAAATGTGGTTTGTTACATGATTATTATTCTTGCATTCTAAATTACTTTGACCAATTATTGGTATATTCCTACCACCAAAACCTGAAACTTTAACATTTGAGTTGTATAAATCAGATTTTAATAAATTTAATTTTAAATAAGTTTTTAAAGACATTATATTGACATCTGCACCAGTGTCTAAAATACACTTGATATTTGAATTATTTACATTAATATTAAGGCACCATGACTTATTAGAATAAAACTTTTCTTTCTTAAGGGTCCCAATAAAAAACTGTTCATTACCTGTGTTACCTGTTGCATGTGCAAGATCAGCTGTGTGTATAGCGTGTGAATCTAACTGTCTTATACTTTTGTTTTTAAAACAAAATTTTGCAAAATGACCAAATCGACTACATAACCTGCACTTGATGTTGAATGCCGAAAACTTTTGGCGATGTTTTTGGCCACACCGACCACATGTTTCTTTAGGCGTTGACTGATGCTGCATGTGTTTGCTTGATGAACGGTTTCTAGATCTATTTCTAAATGATGTTGCAGATTGCGTACGGCTTCGACTCTGAACTTGCAAAACAGTTTCATTGACTGAAGAAACCTCCCTCAACATTGTTTCTGCATTTTGTTGGTCGTTTATCACGGTCTTGGTTATTTGTTTCGTCCTCTCTAAGGAAAGTTCTGGCTCTTGTAGGAATTGTGTGCAAGACTTGAGCACATGTTTGCAATAAAAATATATCTGACTAACGATTCCCGTAGAGTCTCAAACTCACAGTTTGCGCTTAAATTTTCCAAGTCTGTTAAAAATTCATTTACACTTTCTTGTGGTTTTTGGTTTTTGGTAAAAGTCCTGTGCCTCATCATGGTTAGGTGCTTTTGTGGTTCAAAGTACTTGTCAAACTTAGCTTTTGCATCTGAGAGCTTTGCCTCACTCATTGTGATACCAAATGAGTTAAAAATCTCCAGGCCCTTTGCACCCATTGAGTGTAACATCAGAGCAATTTTGCGTTTATTGGATGCTTTATCTAAATCCGTGGCTAACAAATATATTTCAAATTGCTGCCACCACTTGCGCCATTCCACAGCATTGTTGTTGTTGCCACTTATTGAGATACTCAGTTTTGGCAATGGCGATGTCACAACAGTTGACCAAACCTCACATTTGTCAATTTCATCTTTTCTGTCACTCGCTGTAGCCATACTTATTTTCCTATTTTTTTATTTATTTTATTTTCTTATTTTATTTTTAATTTTTAATTTAGTTTTTCTTATTTATCACAATTTTTTATCTTTTAACTTCTGACACCATGTTTTATATATAAAAGACTTTATTTTATACCATGTGCTTACTTTATTTTTTATCTAATACAGAGATGGTACTTACACTATAATCTTATATATAACAGAGATGTTACTATTTTACAGTGATGCAACATTGAGATACACCGTTATTAATTTCCTCAGAAAATCCCTTTGCGTTTGACACGAATCCCCTTATTTCAAAATTTGCTTCTTTATGGATTGCTACTACATCTTTACTTACAGCTATCGCCTCTTCTACGCTATCGAAGGAATCAACATAGTCATCTACATAATGACATTCTAAAATAGAGGTTGCTGTTCTGGAGCGTGTATTTTCATATTGTCTTGCGTTGAAGTTCTTTACGTATTAGGCCGAACAAGGAGAACTGGCTGATCCAAAAATCATCACATGCATCACGTACTCGTCCAACGGTCTTGTGGCGCCACCATCGCGCCATAGGAATCGTTGCGCAACCTGTTCTTGGCTTTGAATTTTTATGCGATGGAACATTTCCTTTATATCTGCGCAAACACCGATTTTCCGCTGGCGAAACTTAAAAAGAATTGATATTAGAGCTTCAGGTTGATACTTGGCAGGACCCTTCATTAGCCTCGAGTTAAAGGATTCGTGATTCACCGAAGCGGCTGCATCAAATACCAAGCGACGCTTATTTCCCTTGTTAATATTCGTTACTGCGAAATGCGGTAAATACCATATACGTTGATCAACACTAGGCTCCTCACTCGGCAATAACTCTTTGGCATACGATTTCGAAACGTAATCTTATATTTTTGCTCTATACTAATCAGCTAAATCTTTGTCTTTACTCATCTTGACCTCTAAACCCTGTAAACGTTTTAGAGCAAGAGAGTAACTATCAACAAACGCATAATTATCCTGCCTCCATAAAAGGCCAGTCTTATACTGAAGACCGGTTTTTAGGGTAGTGCGCTGAAGTATTTCTTGTGCTCTTTCATCGTCGTGTGAAACTAATAACTTAGCAAGAGCTATGTAGGTTGCAACTTCCTGCAACCAATTGCTGAATTGACGAACGTTGGGGTATTGGCAGAGATTTTGCAAAGAATATTTCATCCATTCCTCCTTTTTTGATGGCGGCAGTTTGTTGACTAATTCGTCGATTAGCGTGGAATTAAACAAATGAGGAATTGCGCCTGCATTTTCTAATAAAACTGTAAGGTTAGATACCATCGTGCTGAAATTAACCAACTCAAACATTTTTTCCCCAGTTACTTGTGGAAAGGCACGTACTTTTGCAATTTAACTTCTTATGAGAACTTGTGGGCGACCAAAATGAAATTCCAACGTATGCATGACTTGGCTAACGCTTTCCGGATGTATCAAGAACATTTCGACCCTTGTTTTGGCGTCTCCTTTTAAGGCCTTTTGAAGCCTCATTACATTTTCTAAATTAGTGTAATTGTACAGTTTTGTAGTTTCATAGTATGCGACTATAAACATTGGCAAGTGCTTTGGCCGACCTGAAAATTCAGGCAAGTCGTGTAGTTTGCGTAATTCACGATAGGTTTGTCGGTCTGCAGACTGGTGCAGAGGTAGACATGGCGATGTTTTGGGAATGTGACGGCAAATAATTATAAGATGCACCCGGTGCCATCCGTGGTGCTGTGTTTGAAAACATTTGTGTTGGTTGTGTATGTACAACAGCAGTTTGCACAAATTGTTGTGGGGAAGTGTTTGGCAAATAAAAATTTGGAACGTTATACTCACTTTGCTTGATTTGTTGCATAGGCGGTATTGATGCTGGCTGCATTGTTGTTATACTCGATTGACCAGCGGCTACGGCGGGCGATATGGCTGTTTTGTTGTTGGGCAATAGATACGACGCAGTTGGCTGTTCTTCCGGTGGGGACATATCCGTATTGTGACACTTTTCCGTCAATAATTGTACGACGTTCTTTAATTGTAAAATTTCCTCTTGAAGATCAGCTGTAGTCGGCCGCTCCACTACAGTGCGTTCATCGTCATCAAGACTTTCCAAAGATTCGACAATATTTTCTTCTGACATTTTCTTTTCCTTTATCCTCTCACTTCTTCGTGGCATCAAAAACAATTTTTCTTGTAAAAGTGAAAATGGCGGCTTTTCTTCTCAGTAAAATAATAAAAGATATTGCGACAGTGTAATAATAAAACTCATTTAACCTTTAGTTATTTTGTCTGATTTGGTTTTTTATCTAAAATTACACAAATGTTGTCAAGTTAAAAATAAAGAAATTCAAAAGTATTACAATGAAAAAATAAAAGGAAACTTACTTTACTCTGTCCCACTCGGCGTTCTTATTGACATTGACATTATTTTCAAAAAGGCTTCAAGCGGTTACTTAACATTGGTACCTTTGTACCAAGTGAATAAGTCAATACCAATTATTGAGCGCAGAGTGTTGCCATATGCAAACAAATGATATAATAAAAATACAGTAATTAAAAGACATACATTTGACTCAATTCTCGATACATGGTATGATGCTTTTGATTACATCTGGTGCGTAGGCTAGTACTTTCACATATCGACTTGTAATGACTTGGAGATAAACAGTTAACGCAGTATTTATTCGCAAAAACATATTTTATTCTGTCGCTTACTGATAGGGACTTAAAAAATATGTAACTTCTTTAAGGATGATTTTGTTTACACCTTTTGCAAGTAAATTTGAATTTCTCATTTTGAATATGAAATGACTGGTTGTTTGAGCCTTGGTGCTCTCGTGTTGAAGGTTTACGTAGGTAATAAACGGTTTCCAAAATTTCAATTCTCTTTGATAGGAAGTCACTGATTTCTTTCCAGGTAGGCGCCACTTTATGATCCTCTAATGTATTTTCCCAAGATCTCAAATTTGTTCCACTTTTCCGTCAATAATTGTACGACGTTCTTTAATTGTAAAATTTCCTCTTGAAGATCTGCTGTAGTCGGCTGCTCCACTACAGTGCGTTTATCGTCATCAAGACTTTCCAAAGATTTCTTTCCAGGTAGGCGCCACTTTATGATCCTGTAATGTATTTTCCCAAGATCTAACATTTGTTGCGTTCGGATCGTTAAATTATTAGTCTGGAAACACAGATTATTCTTTAACCTGGTGTGCAGAATATAATGCAACAGAAACGAAAAATATCAGAGATGGCACTCCAGGCTTCTAGTATCTAATTCATGCTACATTTTAATTTTCAATTTAGGTTTTTAAAATTGTGTATTAAATGTGTATATTTAAAATTTTTAAAAGCCTTTGTAAAGCCACACACATAAAGAATTAGTAGAATTAAAAGTAACCGACATAAAGAATTTGGCACATTACAAATAATCAACCAGTTTTCTCAAACTTCTTAAAATGTACAAATATCGTTCTGTTTGTTTTAGAATTTATTTCTTTTGATATATTATGGTTATTTTTGGTTATTTACCATTTATGCTTATTTTTCATTTATTGCCTGATTTACAAAATTTTTTGTACACTTTTCTTTTACTTAGGTTGGTACCGAAATATCAAAAATAAAACTTTTTTATATAAAGAATGTGCCTTGAAAAAATATTTATAAAATATTAAAAAGGTAAATTAACTACAATTATAATTTTTATAAAATATAATATATAAATATATATGAAAATGTTAAACATCAGTTAAGAAGAAGGTTAATATCTATGTTTTTTTTTGTTTTTTTTTTACAATTGTTTTTTATTTACAATCTGTCTACTTAAGGACAATAAGTAAATTAGATATAATAAAAAATTCACATATCGTGTTCGAATCCATTGATACAACACAAAAAAATGGAAAATATAACATGTATGAGGTATATGTTTAAAAGAAAAATATACTATTAAATAACATAAAACAGAATAACAACTAATTAATTTCTGAAGGGCAAGTCGAGTATATGATGCCTCTTAAGTCTTCTGATTTCTTCATTATCGTCAAGTAGAGCAATAGCTAGTGGGTTAACGTGTTGACTTAATCTTTCTAAATACGCTTCACTGAATCTTATAATTTCGTCTTTTACCTTTGGAACAAAAAGATCATTGTGTATGGTATTATTTGATACAAACCAAGGAGCGTTTACTATTGCACGTAGAGTTTTTGACTGAAACCGCTGTAAAATCTCAATATTAGAGTTACTAGTTGTTCCCCATAGCTGTATCCCATAAGTCCAAATGGGTTTTAAAATAGTTTTGTATAAAATAATTTTATTTTCTAGACTCAATTTAGATCGATGGCCTAGAAGCCAATACATTCTTCTTGTTTTAATATTAAGTTGTTGTTTCTTTGTTTTAATATGAGTCTTCCATGTTAATTTCCTGTTTATATACATTCCTAAATATTTCACGTAGTCTTTTTGTGGTATTGCATCATTATTTAAACTTACGTCGGGGCAATTTCCGCGTCGTAAAGAAAAAGTAACGTGTATAGATTTTTGCGTATTCACCTTAATTTTCCATTTGTTTAGCCATAACTCAATGGCATTTAATTCCATCTGCAGTAAATTTGATGCATTGTTCGGGCAAGTATTAGATGCTAATACTGCAGTATCATCTGCATAAGTTGCAATTAAAACATTTTCATTAGTTGGCATATCAGACGTAAATATCGTGTAGAGAATAGGTCCAAGTACGCTGCCTTGAGGGACTCCTGCTTTTATAGTACTTATATTAGATATTTCCGAGTTTACTTTGACATAAAAGCTTCTGTCTGTTAAAAAAGATTTTAGCAGTAAATAGAATGGCGTAGGAAGTAATTTTTTTAATTTAAAGCATAACCCGGCATGCCATACTTTATCAAACGCTTGCTGTACGTCAAGAAAAACTCCCGAACAATATTTTTTGGCTTCCAATGAATCTCTTATGAACGCTACGATACGATGGCATTGCTCTGGAGTTCCATGTTTATTCCGAAAACCAAACTAGTATTCCGGAATGATATCTAATTTATCTAAAACTGGCAATAATCTTTTTAAGAATATTCTTTCAAATATTTTGGAGAATATCACTAGTAAGCTTATGGGTCTGTAGGATGAAACATTGTCTTCTGGCTTATTTGGCTTGTTAATCATTACAATCTCTGCACATTTCCATTGTGAGGGAAAGTAATTTAATCTTAATACAGCGTTATATATGTAAGTCAAATATATAATACCCTTTTTTGGTAGCGATTGAACCACTTTTCCGTCTATACTGTCGTACCCTGGAGACTTTTTGCAGTTTATTTTGTTAATTTCCTCGCATATTTCATTCGGGTATATGTGCTTGATCGGCCAATCCATAGGACATGGGCAGTTTAGAAATTCTATTATCTCATTATCATACGGACTTGTACTTGTGTGCGGTTGAAATGTATTTTGTAGATGGCTGGCGAATATTTCAGCCTTAGCCTTATCTGTTTTACACCAAACTCCGTTATTGTCTTTTATTGGAACATTTCTTTTAGTTGGTCGTTTTAAATATTTTGTCGCTTTCCATAAGGAAAACTCCGGGTTTTTATTGCCGTTAGGTTCTAGGTTTTGAAGAAAGTTAATAAGTTGGTCATTTTTCATCCTATGAAGGGCAATTTTAAGTTCTTTGACAGCTTTATTAAACATGTTTTTATCAATCGGTTTTCTACTAATTTGCCACGTTTTCCTGAGTCTTCTCTTATTTCTTAAAAGTTCTCTGATTTCAGTTGTAAGAATTAAATGGTTAGAATTTCTCTGAACAGGATAATGAGGAGTTGATAAAAATCCAGCTTTATGAATTATGTCATTAAAACTCTCAACTGCTTCCTTCATCTATTTCGTCTGGGGATTTTAATGAAATATTGAGGTTAACATTTCTTTCAATATAGGTAGCAAAGGACTTAAAATCAGTTGTGCTAGTAATAATTCTTTGTTTTAAATTTTTAGTCTCTAAAATGGTGTTAAAACATACTATTAGAGGGGTATGATCAGAACTAAGTTCTACAGTATCCGCAATGCTTAACAAATGACTAGATATTCCAGTATAAATAACAAAGTCCAATAAGTCAGGAATTTTTCTTGGATCCGTGGGCCAATATGTAGGATTTCCCGTTGACAATATAGAATAATTACTAGCTGTTATACATTTATAAAGTTCACTTCCTTTAGGATTAACTAATCTAGATCCCCACCATTGATGTTTAGCGTTGAAGTCCCCAGCAGCAAAAAACCTTGGTCCTAGTCGGTTAAAGAACGTTTTAAATTGATGACTTTTAATATTATATCGAGGTGGAAAATAAATGGCACAAATGGAAATATCATATAATTCTGATTTAACCTTTATACAGGCGGCTTGGAGGTATGGTTCTTAATTAATAATGCAGCTCCAGCATGTGCTCGTTCATCTGGGTGGTTAGCTGTAATCAATTCGTATCCTCTTATTTAAAAAAAAGATCTATTGGTGAAATGTGTCTCCGACACTAGCATTATATCAATGTGATGTAATTTTAAAAATAGTTCTACTTCTTGTTTTGTCTATATATTGTAGTATGTTGAATTTTTTTCTTTAATAATTGCTTGTATACGATACACCCTTTATAACTTGCTGGATGGTTTTGCAAGCAATTTACACATCTAGGTGGAGGAGAATTCTGATCCTTTGTACATTCGATAGTTAAATATCCTAAGCCGCATTTCACACAGTTTACAGACTTTTTACAGTAAGTTTTCGTATGCCCAAATTCTTGGCAACGGTTGCACAGGACAATGTCATTAGTTTTTTTTGGCGGAACAATATTTACAACAGCATTGTTAAGAGTTTTAATATCATATACTCTTTTGTTATCGGAATTTGGTTCCATGTCAATGAAAAACATTGGAAGGGGTACTTTCGTAATTCTACTAATTATGTTTGTAACATTTCTTAATTTATGTCCGTAGAATTCAATTGCATTTTTTATATCTTCAGTTGATGTTGAAGGATGCAAATTCTTAACAACCACTCTGTATGACCTTTCTTGTTTTAATTGATAAGTATGGAACTCAATGTTTTTATCATGTAAAAAAGCAACAAGTGACTTATACGAAACAATGTCTTTAGCTATAATTCTTATTTGTCCATCTCTTAAACTTTTATAATTAATCGATACATTAGTTAGTTTGGCGAAACTTTATCAATATTTTCTTCATCATCATCATTATCATTATCGTCACTAAAATCAATAAATCTATTTTGACTTACTTGGTTGTCTACAACCTTAGCTTTACTTGATGTACTTGCTGTAAAATCATTATTTTTGTTGACATTCTTGTTGTTTAATGCAACTTGAGCGTTGTTGTTGATAATTTTCCTTTTATTTAGAAATATTTTTGGAGAATCACTTTTTTTGCGTTTTTTTGCTTTAGGCGCGATTACCTGCCAGCATATTTCATCACTATCAGACATTCTGATAGTAATATAAATTGTTTTTTTTAAAGAAATTTAATGTATTTAACTTTTAGTATTTGTTTATATTATTAGTACTTATTTTAGATACAATACAAATTGTTTTAAATTTTGTTGTATTTTACTATTACAGATTTGATTTGTTTAATTTTTTATATTAAATTTTATTTTTCCTTTGTATTTTTATTATCGACTTTTAAAAAACCGTTAATATCTATGTAAGTATTTAAAAATGAAATGGTCTACGTACGAAATTTTCAGAAGATGGTTTGTATGAAAAAAAAATTATAAAAAAACTTATTCACCAATCGAACTGGTTTGACGAAGCTATGTGGTTGTAAGTTGTACATTTTCCTTTTAATTTAACTGTTCATACGCGTTTGTATGCTCAATTAAAATTGACAATAAAATCACATATGTACGTACATTGCGTGATTTGATTTACCTGGCAGTTAGCTCTAACCAGATGGTGGTCAAACCACTTTGAATGATTTTAAAACAAACGTCATTCACGCCCTAGAAGGCCATCGAATACGTATATCTTCCGGTCACTCCTAGTAGCAATTTCACAAGCTTGAAGTAGGTCGCAGCCTTCACTCCTTGTTAAAGAGTTGGAGACCATCCAACTCCTGGTCAAGAACGCATGAAGCTGGGCCCTTAGGCCCAGGGACCTAAGGGAAGAGATTGTCGCAAAACCCTGGCGGCAGCGCCAACTCCCACACCAGCACGGAAAGAACCACCACACCAACATTCAATACAGAAACACGACCGGTCACCATTGTAAGGCACAAAAACAGGAACAAGCCAAACGGGTTCTTAAATATTCCAGCTACAAACGCCTTAACCTCCTCAGGATGGTCACACGGGCAAACTCGCGGAGCCTATCTAAAGTCTCGGCTCTTTGCAGAATTCCGCCAAAAATGCAGTCGTTTCCAACCCTGAATACGACTATAGAGTCTAAGTCCCTAATGTCAGTATACAGGGGACATTCCACAAGAAAGTGTCAGACAAGCCCCTCTGATACAAAAAAAAATTTACAGAACCGTGTCCGGTCAGTAGGAAGCCCAGGCTTAAGCCGAAGCGAAAGTCTGGGTGTTCCCGTACGAAAGTAGGGTCACGTATGAATTCATACGTGACAGCACCTTGTTCCGGCCGACAACAGACATAACTAGGTCGTACCAAACAGGCGCACCATATGCCGCACATGCGACAAATAGCCCGTCATATATGGTACGAGTAGCACGCCTGCTAAGGCCCCAGTCAGACCTAAGTATGCGCCTAACTCTACCTACAACCGCAGTCAGCTTGTCCATCACATAGACAGGATGAATTAAAAAGTTCATTCATTCTGCCACCATACTTGACCCGAGTCACATACCTGAGACTAATGTCACCAGATCGTATGCATGGTGGACGATTCTGCGATAATTTGCCTTTCAGCAACATCACAGTCTTGTCCATTGCCACATCGACACCAACACTGGCACCCCATTCACAAACAATGCGCATGACCTGCTCACCCTTTCTCTCCAGGTCAATACGAGCTTGACCCTCAATCAAACTGAGCAGATCATCCGCATATGCACACAGTCTGAAGGACTGATCCCCGAGCTGCCTTAACAGAGAATCCATCATAAGGTTCCAAATGAATGGACCACATATGGATCCCTGCGGACAACCACGGACAACATCCCTCCAGACCGTATCGCCGGCGCCTACCACACAAGCGTTCCTGACTCTGAAATAGCTCTCCCATAAGGCCAGCTCCCGACAGCCTACGCTATGTATTCTATCGAGGACTGGGCCCGACAAGAGGTACAAACCCAGCCTTACAGACACGGTAAACTCGGCCCCAAGGATCGTCCCTATTCTCCTGAACAAAGGCCCTCCATTCCTCCTCTTTAACCTGCTCCAGACGCATTTTGTAGACTCGCAGTTGACTCAAATAAATCGCTTTACGCGCAGCTAAATCCTCAGCTCCAGCACACCTGGCCCTCTAGAACAACTTCTTGAGTCGCCCGACGACTCTTCGCATAAAATTTAACTCGCTAGTCCACCATCTGACGCCCCCTGGCCGAGTCCTGCGACATAGACCAAGCAAAGCGTCATTGGCAGTACACATCCACTGATCTATTTGCTCCAACTGCTGATCTACCGTCAGTGCACGAGATGACCCCAACGACATGTCCAAACCTACTGCTCGAAAGTAGTCCGCATAACTAGACCAATTCGCAACGTTCATCCGCCATCGCCGCAGAGACGATATGGACAATGTGCTCCTGTGAAATGTGACCTCAATCTCAATGCGATTGTGATCACTTTCACCACCATTATCGCGTACTCTCCACCTAAAGATATAAGATGCGACTGCCGCATTATTTGACACAGTAACATCTATATCACTAGTACCATTTGGACCGTCAAAAGTGTATAACTCACTGGCCTCATTTAACACGGAAGCACCCTTTGTAAGTAGCCACTCGCTAAGCATAATTCCCCGCATGTAGCTCGAATACGCAGGCGCTAACCTGTGCATTTTGCTGAACCACATGGGAGAACATGCATTCGCGTCCAAGCCCAGGATAATCGGAATGTTACCCGCAAGTAGTAACACCGTATCCATGTACCAAATATAACGGCCCAAAGTACTACTAGGCGGACAGTATATGCTCGCCAAAAATAAACGACCGAAAGGGCCCTCAACAGCCACACAAACCCCCCATCGAGCACGACTTACTACAGTACAGGCAATGTCAGGATCATCCAAAACTACCGCAGAATTGCCCGGCAAATTCGTAAATACCCGCATTGCAGCCGGTAAGCCCCTAACGCGGCCATTCGAGAAATACGGTTCCTGCAAAAGAGCACGTTTTCTCCACCATCCGGCATGCCTGGACCCTGTGATCAAAGCCCAGACATCTATTGCAAGACTGCACCACGTCCTGCGGCCGCACCTAAAAACGGAACCACTTCACGTAGGCTCCCGTCTCGTGCAGTTTCGCCACAACTCTGCCCGTACATTCCAGCACCACGTTAACACTGCCAGAATTATTCACCTGCCATGGGGCGCTAACCAGCCGAACAGCCTTGCTATAAGCCTCTCGGGTCATCGTAGACCTGAAGTTGAGCCCATACAGCTCCTTCATGAATTCATCCGGTGTAATTTCAGTATTTACGCGCTGCACAACAACACGCGGGCCCAATTTATCCTGAACCGAGACATCAAGAACAATCTCCTCAAATTTTTTTTGGCAGCCACCCTCTCCCGTTCAGAAATCGAGGGTGTCCGGATAACAGCGCCTCCAGATTTTATGGGCCGTACATCATAGACACGTACGCCCAAAGTAGGCCCCACCACCTTTACCACCTTCTGCACCACCTCCTGGTGCTGTGATCTTTAATGCCTGATACATCACTGATATGATTGAAGATGGCAAGTGCTGCACAATCTCTGAATCTGGTGACAATAGTTTTCATTCTAATTGTAGAGTAGAGACCACAGACCAGGTCTCCACTGGCTTCGGCAGCACGGGAAATGCCGCGCCTCCAGGCCCAACATTTGGTACTGCCACAACAGCCCTTGGCACACTAGCAGGAACAGCAGGCACAACACCACTAGTTACCTCCAAACGTCCTCTCAAACGCTTATTATCAGCCAGCGCCCCAAACAATAGCGTCTCATATCTCGACGCAATGGCCGAGACCTTTAACACGACGCCGCGATCCACTCCATCCGCAAGCACCACTGCCATCAAATCCGCAGTCACAGCCTTCATCGCAGCGATGACCGAATTTCCACCCTCCTCCATAACACCAGCCTTCTTGTTACGGCGCCTGCGAGCCTTCGCCTACGCCGCCACGTCCACAGGGGACGCAAACGAAGCAAAGGATGTCACCTCCACCTCATCACTAACAGACACAGCAGCATCACCGACAACAGTCGCAGCAGCAACAGAAACGTCAGTAGCACCAGCACGCCCCATCAACGGCGAACTCAACTTCGCCCTCTTGACGCCATCGACATCGCTGTCCGTATCCGCATGACGGACCTTCTGCCCCACCGACGGCAACAGCACCATGCCAGACGCGTCCGACATCGCATCCCCAGCATCACCCTTCGGCGCCTTACGCCCAACAGGCTTAGGCGTCATACCGAAAAATTCAGAAAAATGCAAAAAACTTTCCACCTACCTCCATATATCCACAAATGATAGTCGAAAAATATCCAAAGAGCAGCCAAAACCAGTATCAGAAATCCAAAAATCAATATCCAAATCGCACAAACAAAATAAATTTGCCCGCAGCACAATGCCGGGCATTAGCACAAATTTAAAAAAAATTAATAACTCGAAAAATATTGTTCAGAATTGCAAAAACGTTATGTACACATTTTCAGCAGAATCAGCACTATCAGTCCGTACCACTCCCGGAATTCTCCAATCAAAAATCACTGTTTTATAGCAAAAACTAAAATAAGGGTGAGTTGTACTCAAGAACCCCTTGTACTCAAGAAGCCAAAGGGGAATTTTTAAAAAGTCAATTACGGAAAAAGTTTTATTTGCACAGCCAATAATTTTATACCACCGGATAGAGCAGAAAACACGCTATTTTTCAGAATCACTTTTCAAATTTTTCAAACAAAATTCACGGAATTATTCAAAAACTTACAACGTTATATGTGTCTATATGCACAAATGTCAAAAAATTTTCAAAAAATTAAATCTGCAAAAAGTTTTATCCGCAATTTAACAATGTCAATATCCGCGGATTCCGCACACTCCGTTTGCCTCAAACTTTTATATATGTATCAAATCACGCCATCATCTGCCACAGCCGGTTGCGCGGCAGCTGGTGCTGTAGCAGCTTGTTGATTGGCAGCTAGTTCGTGGCCAACCGGTTTGTGGCCAGCCGGTTGATAACCAACAGGTTGGTAACCAACAGGTTGGTAACCAACAGGTTCGTAACCAACAGGTTCGTAACCAACAGGTTCGTAACCAACAGGTTCGTAACCAACAGGTTCGTAACCAACAGGTTCGTAACCAACAGTTTCGTAACCAACCGGATGAAAGCTAATCGGCGGGTACCCAGGGTGTTGATAACCGGGCGGTTGGTACCCAGTCGGGTACATAGGTGTTTGAAAGGCGGCTGAACCTTGGGGTGCATATGCCCATTGCGGGTAATGCACCCCATGTTGTGGGTATGTCCCCTGTGTGCTGCACCCCATATGTGGGACATATCCCACCTGTGGATGCCTTATATATCTCCACACTACGATCGATTTGTATTTTTATTCTCTATCGAACGTATATAGCCGTATATGTGCACGCGGAATAGTTTTTGAGTAATTAATGAAAAACGAAAAATATTTGACGATTTTTTTAAAATTTAAAAACTTTGCTGCTTTATAACTTTTTTCGTAAAGTCTTTTCAGTAACAAGCTATACCGCGGTCGAATCATATTTCTGTCCTCTATCGCTCGCATATGTGCACGCTTAAATAAAAAAGTAAAAAATATGTTCAACTTTATTGTTATTAACTCCTCCCTCCTTAAAAATATATATATGAAGGGGTAACTCTATCTTTTCCATGCCCTCCGTTATGACTCGCATATTTGTCGGTGTAAGTGGTGGAAAAACTGATCGTAGCATTATCTGTTGCATCCTTTTGTAACAGAGTAGAATTGCAAATGCTGTTAGTGTTGACAATGCGAAAACGGCTATAAGGATTTGGTTTAATTTGGAGTTTGTTTGTAATCGACTCCAGTGTTCTATGTTGTTAATATAAAGTTCGTTAATGGATTCTAGTGTGAGAAGATGAATTCTTTCTTTTTCTACTGGAGTAAACTGAATTCTGGCTAGTTCTTCTTTTGTCGTGTAGGCCTCCCCGTTAAAGAAAGACTCCTTGTTTATTTTTATCGTGAGATTTGTGAATTTTATAACCTACGTGCCACTAACTGTTATTTCTTCTGCAGTGTTATTAATAGTGCCATTAAAATCATTCAAAAGTATCATTCCATTGCTAAATTTGCAAGTTGGGTTCTTTTCACTGTATAGTAGTTTTGTTACGCAAGTTTCGTTACTTATGTTAATAATTTGATTTTTCTTACAAATGGATATAGAATTTACTGTTTTACATTCATTTATTACTGCAAATACGCTATTTTTATTTTTTACTACATTTTCAAAAGGAATATTAATAATTGAATTATTTTTTTTTTACTGGTTTGACTAATATACGGGTATAAGATTCAATTTCTGTTATTAGTACTTTTATGATGTAGGGTAACATTGTTGCATTATACAGTACGGAGCATAACTATAAACGCAGTCCAAATTTGCCAATATTATTATTTTTTACGGTGTAAAATACTATTATTATTCAACAAGTTTTTAGAACTAGAGAGAAGATACTGAATACACAAAAATTATAAGCAGCTGATGACCGTAAGTACCGTTATCTTTACTTTGCTGAAATTTGGCCGGAGCATAACTATAAACGCAAGCAAAGAATTTGATAAAATAATAAAAAAAATCAAACAAAATTTAAGTTTAATAATTTATTACACCACCTTTATTATGTATTACATTAAATAATCTATTTGGTATACTATTTACTAAGTTTGATATTGTATTTTTATCGAAATTATAGAAATTTTTAATTCTATTTATTTTATTTATTTATATTGATTGCTCAGCGAGGAGCAGATTCTAATAAGCTCAACTGGGAGCTTAGAGGTGTTAATAATGAATCTTCTTTTCTTCCCAATTGCAGTCGTTTATATACCGACTGTGAGAAGAATTTCAATAATCTAGTACTTAACTTATTAATGTTAAATATATACAAATGTTATTATAAATATTATTAATATTAGTGTTATTATGAAAACTGAAATGTGACCTGGTTCTTATTGCATTCATTTTGGGATTTCTTTCCACAAAATAAATGTGTCACCTGAAACTCACCGATCGACACACACACGCTATGTAAATGCCCGTTGAAGGCCATTCATCAGTTGCATGTATGTAAAGTACAACAACAACAAACATAAGTGCATTGCTAGTGCATTGCACTTGAGAAATTTGATTTAAACTTTTTAGCTTGTTGTGTTAGGTATTTACATTAGGGTGATTCCACTACACAATAACAGCAGTTTTTAATTGCTGAATGTTGTCATACTGCCGGTTTTCTTTATAAACATCTCTTGCTAGGAGACCCCAAATATTTTCTATGGGGTTAAGGTCTGGAGAGCAAGCTGGTCATGTCATAACTTGAATGCTATTGTCATTCAGCAAAGAATTAGTCGCGCGACTAACATAAATACTGGCGTTATCTTGCTGAAAAACCCAATAGTCAACAATTTTTCTTCGTATGAATGGCAATAAATTCATTCGTAACACATCGATGTATTCCTCTGAGTTCATGTGAGTGCTGTGGAACGCAAGTTCCAACATTCCGTCAGCACAAAAAGCTTCCCAAACCATTTAACTGCCTCCACCAAAATTACGTTTGGAAAAAAAATGGAGATCCTTTCGCAAATCACGCCAATATGTGTCAAAACCATCTGCACCATCCAAGTTCCATTTTTTCTCATCAGAAAAAATGACCTTGGCGAAGTTGGTTTGCATATTTTTTCGGGCAAATTCAAGTCTTGCTGCTTTGTGGGGCCGGTTTCAATTTTTGCCGACAAATATGCTCAGAGGATTTGAGTACTCTGTGAAAAGTCCATCTAGATACATTTAGTTCGCAATCATGGGCGATTTGTGCAGCGGTCTTCATCGAATTGCTTGCACTTTTAATAATGCAACGCTTATTTCGGTCTGAAAGCTTGCTTTTGGGTCCCCCTGTTTTGTTTTTTTCCATATTCGTCAGGATTACGTAAAAAATTCCGAACAACAGCGTCAGACCGCTTCAGCTTTTCAGCAATTGGACGGTGGCAATAGCCTTCTTTAAAACAAGCAATAATTTTTCCTTTTTCAATGTCAGTTAAACCTTTACCTTTAATAAGATCACCATTATTATTCTTTAGTTGCATGCTCCTTTTAACATTTCTTCCTAGGTTCTCATTTAGAAATCTCCAGCATTTTTTCGGGTTGTTTTGAATACAATTTAAGCTATTCTGATAGTAATTATTCATACAAACTTTAGTGGCTCTTTTTATAATTTTACTTAGACGTTTCAATATAATCTCGTTAAATGCATATTTTCTTTTTTTTCTTCTTGCTTCTAGAAGTTTTTCTTTTAGTTTCATAAGAGAAAAAAGGCTTTCATTCATCCATGGTGCTATTCGGGATTTTGTGTTGCATTTCATTATTTTATCTACCGATGATTCTTTCATAGCGCATGAGATCGTGCTCATTAAGTCATCCAAATCATTAGATAAGTCCCCTGAACCATGCAACTGATTTACACGATTCTGGAGTTTCGTCTTCATCATATTATAATCATACTTTGTATACCTTGTTACCTTAGAATGCGATTTAATACTACTTGTTACTATACACGAGAGTATATTGTGATCTGAAATATTACATCCAATGGAGTCTATGACAAGGTTGTTAAATATATTACTATATATGTGATCAATCGAAGTACCACTTGCTGGTCGAGTTATCAATGTATGACAGTTTTCATAGTCATAATGCAATAAAAGATTAGAGAGATTCGTAAACAAGGCTTGATTCAAATTGTCTATATTTGAGTCGCTAACTATTATTGCAGGTAAACGAGGATTTATATTTAGAATATTTTCAATGAAACAGTGAAAAGTATTTATGTCGCATTTCTGCGAACGATAGAATGTGCAAATTTTGACCGGCTTGCCGTTTATTTTAAAATTGTGTACAGAAATTTGGATCGCTTCAACAAATTGTTTACTTTCGTTGTAATCGACTGTGTAATGCAAGTTGTCTCTTATATACAGTGAGGTACCTCCATAGCCATCACTTCGGCAACAATGAATAACGTTATAACCCGGAATATTGTACAGTTGTCTTACTTGTGAGTGAAACCATGTTTCTTGAACCGCTATAACGTTGGGTAAATAAGTGAAATGTGCTATTGTTGTTTTAAATTTTATAAATTTATCAATAGAAGAAATGCTTCTCATGTTTACAGATATAATATAAAAAAATTCAATTTTAAATATTTTTTTGTATAATTATTAAAGTATTCTATGTTAAAAAAATGTTTGCTACCTGAGATCATTAGTTACGGTATGTTAGATTATTAGCTACAATACGATTAATTGCTGATTGACTCAACCTACTGCTCTGCACCAGAGTCATCATCACCCGGCAATACTATATGTTGATCCAATCTTGATCTTCTTTTGTTTTTGTTCAGTGTGGTTATTTCCATTAAGATATCATCGACATCTTCTTCGCTTCTGATTATTTTTGGTCTATCCATTACGGATTTTTTGACAAAGACTTTTCCGCCAGATGTGTATACTGAATGAAAACCAACAGTTTTTAAAGTTTTTGCATAATTGAACAGCCTAAGCGTTTCTCTTCCCAAAAAATCATTGACATAAACAGCTTTTGTACCTTCAGTTTCCTTAAATTTGTTTTTTGCAGCCATTATTTTATCTTTAACCAGTTTTGAATTAAATTTAACAACAATAGATTGTTTTGTATCAGTCTTATTTTTCTTTTTTAAAAAATATGCATCTTCTATATTAGTTTTTTCTACATTTTCACCAATACTTTTATATAGGTTAATAACAGCTTCTGCAGCACCAGCTTCACTGTTAGTAGTTACACCACTAATCAAACAATCATTTTTTACGCGATGATCATTTAAAACCTTTACAGTGAATTTTAATGTGTTAATTTCTTCTTTAAGCTTAGCATTTTCTTTTTCAACGACCTGTATTTTCTTTTTATTTTCAGCGATACTTTTAATAATTTCATCAAATTTCGTTGACATAAAATTCATTGTATTGTTCATATCTTCCAGCTGATCAAGCTTTTTCAACTGTGTTTTGATTACTTGCAGTTGCTTCCCAACTGTATCATTATTATTGCTGACGTCATCACTTAGATGGCAAGTAAATTCATCTGCATTACTTTTTAGAAGCTGTTCATATTGCCGTTTATCTAATTTTGAGCACATTACATGAAAAGTTTTTTCACATTTATCACACTCTATGGTTAATTCTTGTCCTTCTTTAACAACCATTTTGCACTGCTCACATTTTGTTTTTGGGTATGCACCTTTTCGGCTTGTAACAGGCATATTTGAATATCTTTTGTAACCCGTATTATATTTCTATTTGCATATGAGTTTAGTATTGTTTTGTACTATTTTATACTATTTTATACGATTTATTTAATTTATTTAAAAATTTTTTCTTAAAGTTTGGCGGAGCTCGTTTATTTTTGCTTCTTTTCAACAGTGATGCTAACACATTTCTTTTGACTAATCGTTATCTATTTTGTATACTTAATACTAATTCGTTATTAAAACTATTACTACTCCTAATAGAGATTATCAGTTGGTTGTTAAGTAGCGTCAAAGTATTCATTCTTTCGGTTAGAGCTTGATTTATTAAAAACTGTCTATTGTTATTTTTATTAGTTTGTTAGCGTTGTCTTGCAGTGCCGCAAAGTCGTCGTGGTCTGGAGTGCCTGCCAGGTATTTCCAAGCTGTCCTTAGAAAATTTAGTGATTTCTTCACTCTGTGGCTTGTTGGTTTTATTGATTCTACTAATTTTTCTGTCTGTTCCAGTTCCTGTTTCAAAGCTGAGTAAAAAAATATTGTGGTGGTATGTTCTTTTTCAGGATTTCTTCTACGTCTGCTAAAAATTGTTCATACAGTTCGAAATTAACGAGGTGAATTAATTTAAACGTTCCTTCTTGAATTTTTGCTAGTCCTTTATTTATCGAAATTATGTGGGTTGCTTAATAGTCCGTTATTGAAAAAGTCAGTTAAGGCCATTGTCGTCATCGTTAGCATTAGTCATTCATAGCGACCACCTTCAACTGAGAATTCCGTCTTATGAACATCACTTTTGTCTATTTCAAACTGGCGAAAACGTTCCGCTAAATCCAAAATAGTAAAATACATATACCTACCAAGTTTTTGTAAAATTTACTCAATATTTGGAATAGGGAAACGATCGTCTACTGTCTTCTATAATCGACAACTAATCTCCACTTTTTTGACCCACTTGCATCTTCCTTTTTCGGTACGATTCATATATGAACAGAATATGGCGCGAGTTGGACGGTCTAATTATCTTATTATCTAGCATTTCCTGAACTTGCCTGTATGTTTTTGAGAAAACAGGAATATCGTCTTTTTTAATAATTCTGTGTTTGATAGCGTTAGTAAAAGAAAGATTATATTTTGTTTTATAAAATAAGCTTAAGATTATTTTTTTCTTCTTTATTTAAATAATCCATTCTAATTTGGTCGAATAAGGATATCTCACAATTATATTCTTGCATTTAAACATCACTAACCAAATGGTAATTTTCGGAGGTAGTCGGCCATGCGTTTTTTCCGCTAATATACATTATATCTGGACATTTAGCAATAGTTTCATTTCCCACTTTAAAATTTTCTGCATTAAAAAAAATTATTTCGCTAAAATGATTCCGATGTTCTTTGATATGGACCAATTTTATTAATTTTAGAAATAAAAAATGCACAATTTTATTATTTATCCTCAGTTCACTACTAATCTATCACAGCTTTGTATGTTCGTAACACATCATTGCTAATGATTCCATCATAATAGTTATGAAACCTACATTCTATTAATCTTATTTTCTCATCTGTATCACCTAACTCTGAAAACATGGGTACTTTATAAATTGTGTCCGAAATTATCTGATTCTGAACGGCTTTCAAGATTACTTTTGCTGAATTAACTCTCCACTTTGGATTACATAACATTTTGAAGATAAAAATAACCACTTCATTTAAAATACTAATAAACATAATTATAACAATAACAATAATAGTAATTAAAAAAAAATTTATTTTAATAAAATGATGATGATATTACGTCTTTACCTGGAGTAATTTACATGAATATACTTCTTCATTAGCTTCTTGATATGGATTTTATTTGACTTCAATACTTTTTCTTTATAATTTGAAAATACAGGGTGGGCCAAATAAGACCTACTAATGTTAAACACAATTTACTTTTGCAATAATCATTTATTTTGGTTAATTGTTTTTTATACATTGAATACATTTCATGGAAATTATGTATGAAATATTACATCAGACAAATGTCCACCATTTTCCTCGATACAAAGATTGGTTCTATTTGAACGCGTTTTCCATTACACCACATAATGTTTCGTATTGAACGCTCAGTGTTTCGCTCGAATATTTTGCTTCAGCTGTCTAATAGTCTCTGGTTTATTAAGATACACTTTGCCTTTTAAATATCCCTATAAAAAGAAGTCGGGCGCAGTCAAATGTGGCGAACGAGATGGCCAAGGGAAATCTGAATTTTTTTTTTGGAAATCCCATTCAACTTTATTATAATCAATCACGGAGTAATTTTGTCTTAGCTCCTTGATAGTAATTGATTTCCTTTCAAAATATACTATATATCGTTAGCTTAACGTGAAAATGTGCTAAGTCAGCTTTTTCAATTTTTACAGGGGAGACAAAAAACCTAATAACTTTTAAATAAAACATTATTTTATTAAACTGTAAATGCAGTAACCTCAATGTCATAACTACTCAACGCAAATGACAAAAAAAAAACTAAAAAAAAACATGCATTTTACCCCTATCAGCTTTTTATTGAGTTAGCAGTTTTTCTTACGTAATTTTTTTTTCTTTTCTGACTTAGCACATTTTATTAAACTTATTTCCTCATAGTATTAATAAATAACATTCAAACAATTTAGTTTCAAAAATAAAAAGGTACTTGTTTATTTGTTAACATTGATCACAAATTATATGCAGTCTTATTTCATTGCTGCTATTTAATTATTCTTAGTTAATTATTTACAAAAACAATCTTAAAATTATATAATTATTATCACAAATAACAATTTTGCAGTCTTACTCCTGCTGCTAGTAAAAGTTATATAAAAAAATCAGTAAAAATTTAATTATTCGGAAAGCAAATCATCATAAAATTTATGATGGTCCTTAGGCAAAGTAAGTTTCAAACATTGTAGATCTTCGTATTTCTTACGTTTTATTGGTATTCTGTTTTGGTACAGTTGTTCTAAATTGCACCACTTTAAACCAACTATTTTTTGGTCAATTCTTTGCGGCAGAATTTTCCATAAATTGGTGAAGCGTAATTTAAAAAAAATTTCTCGATTTGGTGTATATTTTAATGCACGAATGTCTGTGACTTTGGCATCACCTTTGGTACGTCCAGGACGAATACTTTTACAGAATTCAATATTATTAAATTTTTTAAAAAAATCATGTGTCAAATAAGTCACATCGTATGGCATAGGCTTTTTTCTTGCTGCTTTACATATTCCGATATATTCGGCAGAAACATCGATATTTTTATTCTTCATAGCACGCTCTATGGTAGAGTGGACACTATCGGCCTCCATCTGCGTATGCCCAGGCTCCAGTATTTTCTGCTCTATCACAATGTTGTGATTAATAGCAGTATTTAGAAGTGCGTTACTCATTATATAATTGCGGTTTTGGTAACCACATCCATCACTATAAAATATTATCTTAATAGGGTTATCACTGTTATCAAGGCTGGGAAGAATTTTGTTTTCAATAAAATAAACCCATATGCTTGCAAAGTCTTCAGCATTCACACCTCCTTCAGCTTCATTCCAGAGGAAGCAATATCCTTTTTTGTTTATTATGTTGAAAAAAACCAAATTGTGAACCTGTAATTTCGTTCTATAATATAAACTGCTGACTTGGGATTTCGGAGCCATGAGTACAGCTTGAAGATCTACGGTAAACACATTGGATTCGGCAGACCTGTCTTTGTTCTTTTCCATTCTTGCTTCTTCTTTTTTTTCTTGGTGAGAAGAATATTCTTCCAGTGGAGTAGTGCCGGCAGAATAACGTGCACATATTTCACACTGGTCCTTCTTTGGTGCAAACAAGCCAAGATTTCTGCTCTCAAATACCGAATGAAACGTACGTAAGGAAAGTGGCCGGACGTTGTGAGTTGCGCACCAATCTTTTGAATAAAAATCATAAAGCATTTGCTTAGAACGCCATTCCGGTAATAGATATTTTTTTTGCGTGACAGCACGACAGTAATGAGACTCCATTACTGGCAGAGAATTAAAAAATAAGTTCATGTCTTTTTTTTCTTCTGAAATGTTGTTTTCAAAATTTCTCATGACATTATTATGTGGAGTCACGGGTTTATTCACCCAACTAAGCACTGAGCATCTACCTATGCACAAGGTATTTAAAAAAAAAGTTCTACATACGCGCAAAATTTTACCATCCACTTTCAAATGATATTTCAAAGTTTGGACTCTTCTAGATGCATTAGGATTTGTTCTATTTCGAGGATTGGATGGTTTAGTCGTTTGCACTAATGTATTAACATAAACTTTTTTTGGTTTCCAATCCATCTTCCAAAACGTTTTGAATATCTGCTGTCGTTGAGCATCAGTCACCAATGCACATTTCATGGTAGCAGTATCACATGCTTGAGCACACTTACATCTTGCCTTTATGGCTCGTGCAACTTTTATTTTTTTATAATTCCACACGTCACTTTCTTTTTTTCTTCCCCAATAGCTTTTTCCACATTCTCTTCTGTTTTTATTTTTTGCAACGAGCCATGTAATGTTCTCCACCTGCGCTCTCTTTTTGCGTTTTTTATTTCTCACTGGCATATCAATGGAATTGTCAGAGTCACTGTGGAAGCCATAAGGAACCAAACCAACCACACCATCATCAGATTCTATTCCAAAAGACGCATCATCGATGCACTGAAGTGATTGTGCTGTAACGTTGTTATTGTTCTGCAAATCCATGGAAATCTGCTAAGAAATTGTTTTGTTTTTATTTAATTCTTCGTTTAATTAACTCATTAAAGTAATTTATTACCTTTTTCGTTTAAAATAAAACACAAATAATATTTATTTTGCACAAATAAAGCTCACGAAAAACAAGAAGCGCAAGTGGATATTATTGTTTTGTAAAAAAGGGCGCGAAAAAAAAAATAACATCTGACTTAGCGCAATTTCTTTGACAGTCGTAAAGTTAGCACATTTACACATCATTGCCAACATCAGGTAAAAATTATTCACATTCATATTTTTTTTTTTTAAACTGTGTATTTTGAATTTATTTCTAAGACTGCATCAAAATCTCATTTTTCATAAAAAATTGACTTAGCACATTTTCACGTCAAGCTAACGATATATACATATGTATATATAGTTTGCTCGTTATTAGGGCCAACTTTTGTTACAACTTTACATCTAAGCATGATAGTTTCAATTCATTTAACCCTTTTTTATTATTATATATGAGTCAAACTTATCTACACCAAGTATGTAAAATATTCAAAATCGTTCTCTCGTTGTTCACACACCAGATCAAAATTTTCTTTATTGTTAAGAAATAGCTTGAGTCCAATTAAAATTTTTCGAATTTTTCGAACTTTTATATTTTCATACAAAGTTCTTGTATTTCTATTTTTTTGCATTTAAGTATTGTTAAAGGTGGTGTATGTAAAGGTGGTGTATCTATTTTGTTTTGCTTTTTTGTTTATATTTTTTTGTTCATGATGCTATGAATTAAATCTTATAAGTTTAAATATTGTAAAAAAAAAACAATTATTTGTTTTTTTTTTTAAATATATATGTATATATATATATCTTTCTTTATTGAATCGAAGAATATAACTGACTTAATTTAAAAGAGTTTTTAATATTAAATACAAAATCAATAATAAAATATGACAGAACTGCATTTTGGATTACACAAAAATATTAAAGCAAAAAAAAAAAAAATGGAATTCTTAAGAATTCCGGTTATAGAAAGTAGAAAGTACTTCAATACAAAATGTCCAATATTAAGTGGAAAAGAATAAAAACAATAACTTAGTTTATTTTAATAATATATATGTTTTAATGAACGGATGTATGTATGTAAAATAGACATGTTCATGTTTCTATGTTAAAACTAAAGTGTACAAGTTATGTTCTTTATTTGCTAAAGAACAACAAAAAACAACATTTGTTCTTTTCTTCTTTATTGGTTAAATATTTTTAATAACAAAAACGTTTACAATTTTCCTTTCTTTTATTTTATAATTTTGACTTTAATAATATTGTTTTTTGCAAGGTTTCGTATATCACAATAATTTTATTTTTGCAAAGTTTAATATTTGACAATAGTTTTATTTTGCATTATTGCAACTATTCGGCAATAATTATTTTGTATTTTTTTTCTGACCTTAATAAATATTGATAATAAAGCATAAGTTATTCTTATTTTTATTAAAACAACTTTTCACTTCGAGTTCTTGACTACGACTGCATTTGTTGTTTTGATTTTAAGTTACGAAACTTAGCTGGTAAATATGCAGACATATCGTCTGCATTATTTTAATATTTAAATAAATGGGTTTTCCCCCGTTAATTTTATTGGGACACATGTTTGTAACTTGGGTCGCAACTATTACCACTTGAACTATATCAGTGCTTATTTTAGACTAATCTATTTTACAAAAATTGTTTCCTTAATGCTAAAAATATTTGTCTTAATTCTATTGCTCTTAAGAGGTACATATATTACTTTTATGGTTATCTTCACTAATGATTGTTAAATGTGTTTTTCCGTTAATGGATCTTTAATGAGTTCAGTTAGGGTTGTTTTTAATTTATGGGAATTTCCCTGTTATCCTAAAACAATATTAAATATGTCTAAAGAAAAACTTGTTATGCATGAGCGTCATTAACTTACATACAAGTTATGGTTCTCTTGAACCAGAGAGCCAAAAAAATTTAAGTTTCACCTTTAGTATCAGAACATTAACTGATTTAGTAAATATTTTATTGAAATTAATTTATAGTTTTACAATTGCTTACTTAGCTTAAATGATATTATAATTGAAAGGGTACATTTTTGCATATAAGGCATTAATATTTTTAATTATTGTTAATGATTACTTTGCTTAAATTATATTATAATTCCAGACATACATTTCTACATATAAGACATTAATACATAAAATTATTGTGAAATATTCGTCAGCAATATTTATTTGGCTGTTGATTAACAGTGGGCTTAACTGTTGTTTTATGGTTAACAGTGGGCTTAACTTCCCCCTTCATAAGTATCTGCGTCTCGCGGATGTAATAATTTATTCTTATAGGTTCTATGATTGGGAAATTTATATGTTTTTTGTTGTAGCGTTTTGAGAAAAAACAATAAATAGAAACCATTACACAGATCACCTGAACTAGTAGAAATAATGTTCTGGAGTGAAATTTTGTCCATTTGTTTTACATTGTCCAAATGAAGCGATACAACTAGATACTGGCGATACACTTAGAAGGTAGTCTAAATAAACAAAAATTCTATCTTTAAGTTCTGATGGTATTACTTTGTCCATCAGTCGACACATCCGTTGAGCAGCATTGCATAAGCCAAAAGGCATGACCTTGAATTGATAATGGGGTCTACCCAATACGGTAAATGCTGTCTTAGCTCTGCTAGTTTCATCCAAAGGGATTTGCCAAAATGCGTCTTTTAGGCCGATTACAGAAATATAATGTGTATCCCCTAATATGGCGAGTAATCCATCAATATTATCTTTTTTGTCACTTTATTTAGTTCTCGTGCATCTAGCCCTTTCAGACCTGTACCTTGTATTGCGTATAAAGTTCTTCAAATCAACAATATCAAAAAAATTCTTTTACATTTCTCCAAAAGTTAGCCTATTAAACTATTTTAAAAGATCCTTTTTTGTGAACAGGACATCGCACAATTGTGTGGGGTCGGTCATAATATGTAAAATAACTTCCCAAAAAAACTTAGCAATTTGTTGTTTGCTTCAAATATTTTGTATAACGTTTTATTTTCTAATGTTATTTGAGCTTAAAAATATTCAGGTGACGATTCAGGTATTCAATATATTTATCACATAAAAAAAGAAAATAAAAAACAATAAGTTTATTATAAATGAACAAAACCAAAAAAAAGAAACTCTTCACTAAAAAAACTAAGAAAACAAACATTTCAGTATAACATTAAAGCAATAAAAAAAGTATAATAATAATAAAAATAAGAAATACACAATTATTTTAAATGAGATCATTTTGAATGATATTTTTCGAAACAGTCTTTATTTTTTGCTAAGCAAAGTGTAACTTTACACTTTAGACATTTTCCCCTGGATCGACTTCCACAATTATTGCGGCATACTCTTGGTGGATCATCAGTAAATTGTGGCCAATGGTCGTATCTATCATATCTAATATCGTCCGGAGCATCATGTGGACGATATTTCGTACCATAAAAATCTTCAGGTAGCTGAAATTTTTCAGCATGCTCTGCAACTTCGAACGAAGACGCTAACACAGTACCTAATTCCAATTTAAAGTTTAAAAACGATTTTACCCTTGCTTTGGGTAATCCAACAAGATTGCAATCTTTCCTGTACTCCATCCAAGAATTATACACAGAAAGATCAAGAAAGTGGAAAAATACTTTAACAGTCTATTTCTTACATTTCATTTTAATTCGATAATACTCCAGCATCTGGTCACACAAATCAACCCCACCCATAAATGCATTATACTGTTTAATGACTGCGGGTGTTTGCACAGGACAACGCCGTTTAAATTGTTTGTTCCATCTTTCGATTTCACCAACGGGATCTTTACCACACATGTTAGAGGCAGCTATAACACCTCTTGTGTCCTTCCACTTGACAACAACTACGTTTTCGTTAACAAATTGACAAATATCACCCCGGTTCATATCTTTGTCCAATGGGAATTTAACACTTTTTGGTATTCTGTTGGCCATGATTGTGCCTGTTGCTGGATAACCCATATTGTGTAAAGATTGCAAAAGGGGAATGGTTGTAAAAAACCTATCGAAATATATATGGCTGTTCTTTGGCAAATTTTTAATTAGTCTTATTACTATAGACGGTCCATGTCCAAGACCACAATCTTTAAATGTCCCAGCTCCCTGAAAGACTTCAAAGTCAACTACCATACCATTAAAAGTGGCGCAGACCAGATTTTTTAATCCAACAGGTCGTGGCTTTGACCTGATTGCTTGTCGTGCAGGGCACCTACCCGTAAATGGAATCATCTGTTCGTCAATTGAATAATTTGTGATTTCAGTTGCCAATTCGTTACACCGTTTTCTAACCATGTCGATGACTGGTTGAATTCTCCAAAGTTTATTTGCGCAGTCTGTTGCAGAATAGTCTGAAAAGTGTATGTCTGATCGAAGTTGCAGAAATTTGTCACGGGACATGGAATTAAATATAGCCGGAATTTTACATTCATGAGACCAATACATTCTTATAGCCGGGTAACCAAGACATCCCATTAAAATTGCGCATCCGTAAAACCGTTTAATGTCTGATGGTACATAGCGCACTTCCTGACCACGCTTACTCATAACATACATTTTAGTATACTTTACAACGTCTTCATAATGGTTTTCTGGAAAATATCTCTTGAAATATTCCAATGGAGTTTTGATGACTATATTTTCCTGGCAACCCAATGATGTTGGAAGTTCGATATTGGGAAACGAGATATTTTTCCATATGTCACGCCTAATGCGTTCTTTGTATTGGCTAGTCGACGATTGCTTTGATGTAGCTGGTGGGTGAGTGGAGTTTGATTGTTCAGTCGCTTTAATTGGTTGGTCATTCATAGACTCAAAAATATCAGTATTATTGGTACTTTCGTCGCTCTCTTCTTCTCCAGAGTTTACATCTAAAGGAATCCATGTTTCATCAGCAGCACTAGCATCGTCACTGAAGTCTGCATCAGATTCGTCTAAGAGCTTCAAAACTGCTTCAAGATCATTATCATTGTTCAAATCATACAATTTTCCTATAAAATTTAGAGTTAACACAAACGTGAGCACGTATTGAAATGTTGCATTGTGCCTGATCAACACAATTGTGATATCTGTATTTCTATGCACCTAAAATCATTGTTGCTATGCAAAAAATAAACGTTATGCAGCCGAATTGTTTAAGGTATTCGTTATACAGTTACCACATGCTAAATCAAAACATTCGTTTTATTATTATTTAAAAATAACACTTACTCCTCGAAGACATATCTGCACGTGTTGAACGACACAATCAAACTGAGAATATTTTTTTTTTGCATTTTTTTTTTACTTTTTTGCTTTTGGTTTAACAAATCACACAACGCACAATGACTGCTTTCAGGTTAATTTACGAGAAATGATTTTTTCATATAATTTAACACATAATAAAGAAGACCTCACAATCGATTAAGCTAGGTCTGAAAGGGCTAGACATAAGCGATTTTTGTTTGGTTTCATTACTAACTTTGTCCTATTGTTCCACTCAGCTTCTTTAGTTACCTCTATAACACATAATTCCAACATTCTATCAAGTTCAGCGTATATAAGCTTTTGTATAGCTGGACTTGCAGGATAGTAACGCATCTTTTTCGGTGAGGCATCTCCAGTGTCTATCTTGTGAGTTTCTAAATTTGTCTTGCCACGGCCGTATTTAGTATAGCATTTAAATGACAGC
Source organism: Trichopoda pennipes (assembly GCA_030448955.1). NCBI lineage: Eukaryota > Metazoa > Arthropoda > Insecta > Diptera > Tachinidae > Trichopoda > Trichopoda pennipes. The sequence continues at coordinate 13,630,972 of JASKUP010000042.1, forward strand.
TTAACTTTTTCCAAACTTTTCGCTTGTTGTTTCGTTAAGTGGTGTATTTTGTCATTATCTGCGAATTGGTTTGAAATTTCATTAACTAAAGAACTTATTGGACAAATTCGAATACCAAGTTGTTGCCAGAGATCATACCCTAAAATCAAATCTTGTTTCAAATTGGGAATTAAGTATAAGGTGATATTATTAATTTGTGAAGCAATCTTTATGTTTACATTTACTTGGCCGATTATTTGGTGACAAGTTCCGTCCGCAGTATTAATTGATGATTTAAAATCTAAAATATTGCATTCCATTTTCCTAACATTGTCCAAACAATTTTTGCCTAAGCAGCTTATAGAAGCTCCACTGTCCATAAGACCTTTAAGTAACACACCATTCACTACTACTTCCATATAAGGTCTGATATCTGTGTCAGATGCTAATAAAGTGGCAGCTATTTCTTTTCTTTCAAATTTTCTTTTGTTGTACCTGTCACGAGTTTTGTATATTTTCAGGCTAATTTCCTGGCTAAAGTCTTTAAAAATTCTCTCACGCACTCTTTTGTACTCTTCAAGGCGCTCTTCATAGGTTGGTATCTTAGGACTTGCTTTGGCACAGGTTGAATTATTTCTTGTACTTGAATTCCGGTTTGTTGATTTTAACTTATCACTTGTTTGAGTGTTATAAATTGACTTTATCCTTCCTTCAGACTCTTTAAGATTGTCGTTTCCGTTGGTTGTTTCTTTAGTTTGTACTGGTTTTGTTACGAACATGCCGTCCCAGTTCTCACCATGTTCTTTTGTTTGTTTTCCGAACATCTCGGGCATCTAGGTGTGATAACATTTTCGAACCCACATTTGTAGCAAAAAAGGTTACGTTGTTCTGCAGTACATTCTATAAACGAGTGTCCAGGCACTTTACAGTTCCAGCATACAAGTTGTTTGGCAGCCGGTGAATTCATTTTTAAAGCTTCTATCTCGATGTTATTTTCATGAATATTACTGAAATCCAGTTCGTCTATTTTACGTGGCATGAAGGATGATAGGTGATGATAGCTTCTTTTGGCAAGGTTTCGTTCGGCTCTTCTGCACTCTTCTAATAAATGGGCGAAACTAACTATGTTGATTGGATAGATCAGTTGATAAATTCCATCTTTTAAATTATCTTTCACAATTCTAACAAATTCTTCCTCTCTTATTCCGCGACTGAGTTGGTTTTTAAGGGCAATTATTTCACCAATAAATGTTTCAGCTGATTCAGAGGGGTGTTGTCGTCTCTCCATGATAGATCCCTGAATTTCGGAGTCGCTTTCAAAACGTCTGAATTTGCGAATCAAATTATATCTCAACTGTGGCCATTCACAGAAAGGGTTTTCTCGTCGAAATGTCCAGAACCATTCATATGCATAGCCAGCTAATAGATGATGGAATCCTTTCATCAGTGTTGTAGTCGGACAATTGTAGTCCTGTTGTAGTGACTCTACTCTAAAAACAAAATCTTCAACGGTGAATGATTTTCTGCTCCCGTCAAACTTTATTTCCCATTTTTCCAATTCTAATGCTGTATTCATTCTTTGGTGAGAGTAAACGTTTCGTGCTGAAAAAGGTTGTTGCTGTTGGTGGTCTCTGGTGTTTGGCGGTCTCTGTGGAACTTGGTTTCTGTAATCTGTTGGCAGTTGACGATTAAGTGAATCATTTTGGATTTCGAAAGAGGAATGTCTTTCTTGTCTCATGACATCGCGAACAATGCGTGGTACAAGCTGCTGCAACACTTCGGTCATTTGACCCAAAACTTCCGCTTGCGAGGCACCAACAGAAGCTTTGACATATTCTCTCAATGCCAATCCACTGTTGTTTGTAACTGTCTCATCTCCATCTCCTATGTTTTCACTTAGATTTAAATTCTGACCATTTCGGTTTGCATTATATTCCTGCCTAATATCTTGGGCAGTTGCGCTGCTATATTGTGGTGAAGAAATTATGTTTTCATTGTTAGATGTTGTGGTTGTAGCGGTTGTTGGCTGTTGTCCAGTCACAGGTATTTGAGGGAAAGCTAAAGACATCAGTGACGGTATATTATTAGTAGTAGTTGTTGTTGTTCTGCTTGTGCTCTGAGCGGAACTCTCTCTATTTCCAGAAGTTTTTCCTTTAGGTCTAAGAACTCTACCTTGTTCCATATTTTTGTATTATTTATTTCAATTTTCGAAGACAACTTCTAAGGCTCTTGAGTTTAACCCTTTAACTCGCAGTAAAAAAATTAATCTCCTGACAAAACGATACTTTTTTCTCCGCTGCATAAGCCAACGTGATTTAAGAAATTAATTCAAGTCGATTATAACAAAAAGGTTTTCGTTAAAAATCAAAAAGTAATCAAAAGACTTAAGAAAACAAGTGCAAGCAAGACTTCACTATAGGCACTTTGTCGTCTTTTGGATGCATGGCCCAATTTAGCTTGTATTGGCTGGATAATTTTTCTATTAACTCCCTTACCAACGTGGGGTTGTTTAAGTGAGCATCCATTCTACAAACCTCCATGGTTGAGCATATATTTTTTACACAAAGTGCAAATTCGATTATTGACTCCAGTTTATCTTTTGGTGGGGGTAATTTCCTCGCCTTGTCAATAACTCGATCTAAAATATGCTCCGGACGTCCAAAGCACATCCTAAGAGTTTGAATAATTTCTGGCACCATTGCCGGCATCATCAACTTACTCTTTACCAGCTCCTTTGCTTTACCCTTAAGACATGACTGTAAGCGCATTAGATTTTCTGTTTCTGAATAACCTGCAACCGATGTACTTGTCTCGAAGCTACTAATGAAAAGTGGCCACTCTTCGGGATCTCCATTAAAATGAGGCAAATCCCTAGGAATAGCTTGTCTAGCCGCAAGCTGTGATTGCGTGGGGCCTAGAACAGAATTCCAATTTTGCAACGTATTGCTGAAACGAATTGGTTGGGACTGCTCTGCTTGACCAAACTGAGATAATATCTGATATTTCTTTTCTATAAATTCTTGTTGAATACGTTGCTGTTCTTCCAGCATTTTAAGCTGAAGTTCACATTGTGCACTCGCATTAATATTTTGTTGGTTTTGACAGGGTTTTGACGTTGGATCATTACTGACGGAGATGTATGTGAAGCAGCATAAGAGGTTGTAGCAAATGCGCGACTATTTGCTGTCGTGAAGATGGGTATGTTCGATCTGTTGATACCTCTTTCCGATGATGTCACATGCGAGGCCGTAGTTGCCGGAGACGCATTTGCCTGCGGCACATGTGATAAATCTATAAACTGCAGTGGTTGCTTTTTGCCTGTAGGAGCAATACCACATTGCTCACAAACCCAGCTTTCATCAACTATGTTGCTATTTACACCAGCACACTCATAGTGATACCACGCATCGCATTTAGCACATTGTATCATTTCGTCATGGTCTTCGCGACTACACTTTTGACAACTAACAATTTTGTCTCCGGCCATTATTATGACTAATCCGTACGATTAATTAATATGTATAAAATTTTTTCTTTTTTTGAAAAAATTCTTTTAAAAAATTCTTTTAAAGAATATTACGACACGGTTTAACTGCAGTGGTTGTAAAATTAAACAAAATTTTTAAGAGCACCTTTTCAACTTTATTATTTTATTTAAATTCACAGCGATTTCAAAGAGCTTTAAAAGAATTTTGTTTTTTACTCGTGTCTTTCTAAATTACCACTAACTCAAATTCTTTTTTAACATTGCTCGCTGCGCCAGTGTTTACGTGACAATTTGCAGAGGACAGTTATGTTTTTTAACAGATTAAGAAACAATAACAACAATAGCTTATAATCAGTACATAATCAAAGAACATGAGTAAAGAGGTTATTTAACACATAGTAGAATATGCAAAGTTGGAAATATTAAGTAAAATTAAAATTATAAGGGAAAGTATCCCAATAAACATAGAAAAGTATTGTAATGAAAATATTTGTTGAATATAGAAATTTTTGGCGGCAACATGTACCAAGAAATCTGCGAACATCTTTTGGATTTTTAGGTAGACTCATGTTCAATATAGCATCTACTTTTCCTTTGTCTGGCTTCAATTTACCTCCACCGACAATGTAACCGAGGTATTTCAGCTCTTTGTGACAAAACTTTGATTTTTCCATATTTATGGTTAATCCCGCTGCTGTTAATTTATTTCCAACGATTATCAACTTTTTCATATGGCTTTCAAAATCTGGCGGTACAACTAGAAGGTCGTCTAAATAAACAAAAATTCTATCTTTAAGTTCTGATGTTATTACTTTGTCCATCAGTCGACACATCCGCTGAGCAGCATTGCATAAGCCAAAAGGCATGACCTTGAATTGATAATGGGGTCTACCCAATACGGTTAATGCTGTCTTAGCTCTGCTAGTTTAATCCAAAGGGATTTGCCAAAATGCGTCTTTTAGGTCGATTGGAGAAATATAATGTGTATCCCCTAATCTGGCGAGTAATCCATCAATATTAGGCAGTGGATATGCATCTTTTTTTGTCACTTTATTTAGTTCTCGTGCATCTAGACATAAGCGATTTTTGTTTGGTTTCATTACTTTGTCCTATTGTTCCACTCAGCTTCTTTAGTTACCTCTATAACATCTAATTCCAACATTCTATCAAGTTCAGCTTTTGTACAGCTGGACTTACAGGATAGTAACGCATCTTTTTCGGTGAGGCATCTCCAGCGTCTTCTCCCCTGCATAAGCCAACGTGATTTAAGAAATTTATTCAAGTCGACTATAACAAAAAGGTTTTCGTTAAAAATCAAAAAGTAATCAAAAGACTTAAGAAAACAAGTGCAAGCAATTCTGAAAAAAATCAAATACACTGGGTAGTTATGTTTTATACTTTTGTTATAAAATATCCAAATATCCGTGTAAAGATTTGTATTGAACAGCATTAAGATTTATAAAAATACAATTGCAAAATTTGCAGACTGTTTAATTAGTTATTTATGGTTAGTTGTAGTACAAAATATCTAGTATAAATAAGACAGTATATACACACCAGCACTGACTTTCACCAAAACTTATTTTATATACATAAATAATATTTCAATTATGTATTTATATATTGATAATATTTAAATATGAAATACTAAATATACATAGTGTTAAGATCAATATTTTTAAATATTAATTATGATACTAATAATAATAAATTTCTCAAACTTATTTTTTTTTTACGTTGATGTGAATCGATGACGATTGGTAAAGAAAAAAAAAACGCATGAATATCAGCTTTAACAATATTTTCAAGTTATTCTGCACATTTTCAAATATTATGTATTATTAAACATAACTTAAATGTTTGCAACTTTAGATTGTTAAAACGTCAAAATGTTTATTACAGTTTTCTTAAAAAAAAACTTAATAAAATTTTTGCATTTAGATGGTTTAGAATAATGTTGTTGGATTCTTTTGTGTTTTAGCTGACGCAGAATTAGAAAAAGTTTACTTATTATTACAAATATTTCCTTGAACTTAATAAATTCAGTTGAATTGAATCCGTTGAAGTCGCAAATAAACTCTAGATGTTATAGTATACCGGTTTATGACTTACTTCAGAGGAAACAATTCGATTTGACCTGCTAAGATCTTCTATATCTCAAATTCTTTTACGATAACCGCCACAACACAGGCATGGTTTTTAAATATTAAACCTTCCGGGACTTGCGTTTACAATAAAAAAATGCTCATACGTTGGGCGCCATAAATGTGACAAACCTCTTTGTCGTTTAGTGGAGATGGCACGCTGGTCGAGGCACGGCATTAGCTTGCCGAAAATGGGTGAGTTCTTTCCACTAGGTCTTGTCCACATTTAATTTATTCGTGCCATATTTTTTTTTTTTTTTGTTAGAAATGTTAAACATTATTCGCCAGCTAAATCACAGCAGATAAATGCTATTGATCTTCTCGTTTCACAGAAGACTGGGTGTTGTTAGTCTCCTCAGGCTGCCCACCCCTAGTATAGCATATTTCAGCTATCCTTGGCTCCTGGTCACCTGTAACGAAATTTCTAGGAACCCCTAATAAAACTTACCAAATTCTCATCGATTCACATCATCAACCTGCTGATTTTACACTATCCTCAGCATTGAAAATTAAAATAAAAAATAACAGTATTTAAATACAAAAAAAAACTTTAATTCATTACAATTTTTAATTAATCTATATTTACATAGTGGTATAAGAAGCAAACAATATCAATGTCAATGAATTACAATATTTCTTTTTATATAAGAACAATGAAAATGCTGATATATTTAAGAATTTGTTTTATTTTGGTATGTGTTTTGTTTTTTTTTTTTGTATTATTTGATTAGGTTTATATATTATCAATTTAGTAGTGGGTTGCGTTAAATATATATTGTAATAAAAAATTATAAACTGGTCCGAACAAGGCAGAGTTAATCGCCAGTGCACGTCCTCAGTTCTTTTTTTTTCTTTGTCAGACACAGTAGTCCTGCGTCCTAACAATTGTTATTTTATTATTGTTATTCTAATTCGCAAATAAAACTCAAGCGCTTTTATTTAATTGACGTTTATTGTCTGAAAGTCGCATCAAGAAGTTACATACTACAATGACCTTACTTGAATTTTGTCAATGCTCACAAAAGAATAAAATAGAAAACAATTCGGAACGTGTGAGCAACAAGAGCTTTGCATAAACTAGTAGTTGAGAGCGATCAAACACCCATCAAGCAAAATAATATGTGTGTAATTCTTCTTTCATTGTTTGTGTGAGTGTATAGTATGAATCGAACATAATGTGTGAGAGTAGAGACTCAAAGAGCTTTTATAATATTTAGCAAAGACTATCTAAAAGAATGTATTGTTAACAGGCAATGTTGATATATATATATATAGAGTCTAAAATTATGTATAAAAATATATATAACTTAATTATGAACTGCTACAATATATATTATATATATATATATATATATTGTTATACGTCGTTCTGTTTTCTTACTACATTTTCCGGTGGCATCGAATTTTGCACTCTGTTATTCCCCATTTTCCACGATATTTTTAAAATTTTTCAAAAACCAGATATAAAAAAAAACCCACCGCCTCTATCAACGCTTCATGACCAACTCGCGCAATTATCTTTTTCTTTTCCTTGATCGTTAAGTCCTTCGGTTTTCCTATTTCGACGTGTCGTACGCTCATTGGTCAGCTTACGTGGCGTCAGTATCACGCCACCTTTTCCTCTGCGAGTGAAGAAGAGCGCGATAACGAAAAGGAATTAGTAAAAATCCCCTAGCCCAGTGTTGCATGTCCATTTTAATTCGCCGTGGACGCGTTGCCAACCCCTAAGAGAAGAACATACACTGCCATTCCCGTTAAATTTAAATCCGTAACAAACCTGCTTCGTGTCGAAATTCCAGAATTGAAGAACGAACAGGCAGGATTGGATCTTTTCCTTCAAATGTATGGGAATCTAGGGCAGAATATCGGGGCTTGCCAATGGATCATATAGAAAGGATAAATGGAGACGAAAAAAAAAAATTATTTCCAGTGTGGCTCGACCCACGAAGCCGGGCAATATCTGAAGCGAAACAAAAACGACTAAGGGCGGATATCAGAAGCGTGGTACTTGCCTATGTGGGTGTTTTGGGTAGGGGAAACTCGACGATTGCCCTAACATTATCCGGATCGACTTTTAGGTTACCCCCGCCTATCACATAACCAAGATACTTTATTTGGCGTTGGCAAAATTTACTTTTGTTTACGTTTATAGTAAGACCGGCGGATTTCAAGCATTGTGCAACTTCTGCCAGTAATTGGATATGGGTATCGAAGTTTTCGCTGCACACGAGGAGATCGTCTAGGTATACAAAAACGTTATCCCTAAATTTGGACGGTATTACTTTGTCCATTAATCGGCTCATTGTTTGAGGACCGTTACAAACTCCAAAAGGCATAACTTTGTACTGATATAGATGCCTTCCAGGCACTGCAAAAGCGGTTTTCTCCTTTGAGGTGGGAGATAGCTTAATTTGGAAGAATGCATCCTTTAGATCGATTCCACTTATGTAATATGTATCCTTAAGACGGCTAAGCAATCCATTTATATGGGGAAGGGGGTATGAGTCTTTCTTGGTTAGCGAGTTTAGCTTTCGACAATCAAGACAGAGTCTTATTTTTCCAGGTTTGCGCACAGTAACTATGGGACTACACCAGGGGGAGTTAGATTCTTCTATGACTCCTAACAAAAGTAGCCTGTCGATTTCCCTGTATACTTCTGCTTGCCTAGGAGGGGAAAGAGGATAGTGTTTCGATTTAACCGGGGTGGCATCACCCGTGTCGATGTGGTGTTTAATAAGATCTGTGCAGCCAAGTCCTAGTCTTTCATAAGACGGAAAATTCGAAATAGTTTCATCGAGTCTATATCTCTGTTCAGGAGTGAGATCGTAAAATAATAACTCGGGTTTGTTATTAATTTGCATGCATGAAATTTCTGGTATTATCTGTGGGGCAAGCGAGAATGTCCTCCAAAAATTTACACCTAAGTACCCCTCCTGTGATAATGACGGTGCTTTATAAAAGACAACAAATTTTGTCAATCCCCTGAACGTCACCGGGAGGGAACAGTAACCTAAGATTTCATTAAGGGACCCATCTGCAGTCTTAATATTCGATCGAAATTTCTCCATCTGAACCTTATTTTTATCTAGAAACTCTAAGCTATTCTTTCCCAAAACGGAAACGTTTACCCCAGAATCCAACAGGAATGATAATTCTAATTCGTAAATCTTAATTTTCGCAAACGGTCTGCCATCGTCAGCGTTTGATAAACAGGTGGACTCTATTGATTTCAGAAATCCTTTTCGCGTTTCACATCTGGACCTACATTTCAATATACGTAGGGATGGTTTATAGTCTCCGTTGAAAGAAATAAAATTGTATTCGTTTGTGTAAAGTAAGGTTTGATACATCATTGTTTGGTTGTAGCATTTGATTTGTTTTAAATTGTTCATGAGGTAAATCCTCCTGTGGGGGTTTACGCTCATCGTCTAAAAACTCGGGATTTATTGCGGGAAGCGAGCATCCCCGGTCACCCGCTCGCTCCTTCTTCTGTTTTCCGAATGTGGTCCATTGCATTTCGGTGTAGTTACATCTCTCTGGCCACATTTGTAACAGAAAATAGAACGTGTTTCCTCTGGACAGTATATGTAACTATGTCCCATTTTCAAGCAATTCCAACATTTTATTTTTAAATAATCACCCTTAGTGTAAGATTTAGTTAATTTTAGGGCCTCTAGTTGCAGATCCGTTTCATCCTCAGAGGGCTCGGAAACTTCCTCGACGGAGATTTCGTTTACATGCCTTGTTCGGCGATAATATTCGCAGAAGCTTTATTTTCGTTAAGACATTTTTCAGCTTTCCTACCCAATAAACGCAATTCACTTAAATCTCTGGGATCAGAAAAAGCATTATCTTTAGTTCAGGACTTACATTTCTTTTAATGACTTCTATCAGGGAGGCATCCGCCATTGGACTTCTAAGTTTCAGATTTAATTGAACAATCGACGAGTGGAAATCGTCGTAGCATTCTTTAGGCAGTTGCTTACGAGTGGAAATTTTCAATAAGATTTCGTGGTCAGTTTCGAGTGTACCAAATTCTTTAACTAGGGCATCTTTTAGTTGCGCATAGGTCGCGTTAGGATTTTGCTTGATATATGTCCAGTACCATGTTTCAGCCTTATTGGTAACAAGTATGTGAAAGTTTGCCTTCAGATAATCTACAGGGCACTGCGAACGCACTGTTAGTGTGTCTATTTTAAATAAAAAATCGTTAACGTTACTCTCGCCATTATAAGTGACTTTCCAGTCTTTTATTTTTATCATGATCGACGCGGAAGAAGCATAAGCGGGCAAATTAGATGTATTGTTATTAGGAGTGGACGGAGTTGCTCCGCTATAACGCGGTTGATTAATGGTCTGCCTGAGGGCGGTTAATTCCCTTCGAAATTCTTCTTGCGTTGTTCTCAACGCTTCTCGAAAATATGATGCTAACTCAATGTTCCGGGACTGGTCTTGCCCCTCTCCATTTCCCCCTGTAGCCATTTCCAGTTTTCTATCCGTATTCGGTTGGTCGTCGACAAAACCTTTATTTGCTATCAAGTTTTCTAAAGCCTCAACTGTAAAATCTGGGAGAGATCTATCTAAAATCTCGCAACTTGGATTATTCTCCTCCCCTGTTCCATACGGGTCAAGTAATCGCGTGGCCGAAGAACCTCTCAAAGCCTTAACGCTTGTACTTGAATGAGCACCCGGTAGGCTATCAGCACTAAGTGAGCGTTTCGGCTCAGTGGTAGTATCCTTGCCTCTTCTAGTGGCCACTGATGATATTGAGATGTTTGGAGCTAGAGTTTTCTTTGATCGAGTGTTCTTGTGCATGCTGCCCTTTTATCAAGGGAAAACAAATAACTGTCACCTAACTTGCCAGAAATATAAATTTTAATATCAAACAAAATGCGAAATAATTATAAGGATACATAAGTATGTATATTCAAGTAAAAAAAAAAACAAAATGGAAAAGCTTTGAATCAGGTTCTAGTACTGATTAATGCGTTGGGTTAATATATGTAAAAAAAATATGACTTCTGTTACACGGCAAATCGAAAAACTTTTAAAACACTGAGAAAGAAACAATTTAATATGAGAGGAATGTTCGGCTGTTAAAGATGAAATGAGCGAAGGTGATCACATAACTTGGGAGAATTTTAAATATACTAAGTTATCTGTCTCTTTTTAAAATTATTCTTGGCATATCAACGTATTTTCTCAGTAAGAGAAGTTGATGCCTCAAGCACTAATTCTAAAATATAAAGTTCAAATATAATCCGTTTTAAATTGCAATATTCAAGCATTACACCCTAACTAATGTCAGATCAAAACACCTTGCTACTTGTTCGCAGGTAATACTGGTTAAACAAGGACCCAGGCGAAATGATTTTGAACATAAAATGCCCCGCTGAAATTGGTTCATTATCGCAACGCAATTGACGGACTCGTTGTCATCAACTCGGACTTATAATTTCCCCAAAATCAAAAGAATAATTCCAAGATGTTAATAAAAGATTATATCCGTATTCCCTCCATCAAGTCATCACAATTTGCATCGCAATTGAGACCAGATTAAAATTCCAGTTCACAAGACTTAAGTCAAAGCGTGATGAACAGTGAGAGAAATTACGAGAAATAAAATTATATTGTAATGGGTAAAGCGAATTTATCAAGTTCCAAAAGAAAACCTTATCGTATCTTCCAATATAAGAAAAATATACAATGTCTTTAAATAATAAAAATATTTAGGTCACCAATAAGTGAAAATTTCGTTGGGCGCCATATATGTTATACGTCGTTTTGTTTTCTTACTACATTTTCCGGTGGCATCGAATTTTGCACTCTGTTATTCCGCATTTTCCACGATATTTGTAAAATTTTTCAAAAACCAGATATAAAAAAAAAACCCACCGCCTCTATCAACGAAAAGGAATTAGTAAGAATCCCCTATATATATATATATATATATACTTTTCTTGTAAAGTTTATTTAAATAATATTATCTTATCTCTATTCTTTCTTATTTTATTGTTTATATATATTTAATTTAGTTTTAGCATTTTAGTGTATATTTAGATTATCTTATTTCTTTATAAGTTAACTTTGATTATTTTTTTGTTATTCATATCTTTTATTTATTTATGTGTTTTATTCATTTAGGCTTTTAAATTTTGATCTCTTTATTTATTTATTCATTAAGTATTATAAATTCTATTAATTATATATACATATATTTCTTTCTATAACTTAGTAATCATGTATTTTATACTTAGTGAATTTTTCTTTTTTTCTTAGTTAGTTAAATCTTAAGTTATGTTAAGTGTTCGTATAAATTTATTCTTGTTGAATAATCCAATTATTCAAACATTTTTTTTAAGCAATGCTTGACTTTTCACAAGATTGAACTTATTTTATTCCAAAACGTCTTAATTATATTTTATCCTATAAAAAACTTTAAATCTACGGACATTTGTTTGTTTCACGACATTACACAAAAGTTAATATTTTTCGAAATATAAATAAAAGTTAATCTATTTAAACTTTAATTAATTATGGTCTGACAAAGGTTATATATTTTTAGCCTTCATCTTCAGTGTTCTTTAATTTTTCTCTTTTTTTATTTACCCCTTTTCTTTCAATTTCCAGTCGTTTCAAGTTTTTTTTCTTTCTTTTCGTTTTCTTCTCTTTTTTTTTCTTTAGACGAATTTACGATTACCAAAGTCAGTGTGCAAGCATGTGGATTTCATTTTAAGTCCCGTCATAACGGATCTTTGTCCGTATTATTAAAAAAAAATCCGCTTGCACTATTCGGGCTTCAATCACGTTATCTTATTGAATTCAACTGTGTTTTTGGAAATTCATAAAATACAGGAATACTTTGTCCCTTGTTCCCATAAAAACTTCCACAAAATGACTTTATAATTACTGCACTACAACGGCATGAAAGTTTACACTTAAATACACACAAATATGATCTTAATTTTCCTTTTCTTTTAGGCCATTTTAACCTTAATTATCCGAAATGTATATACAAAAAAAACTACACAAACATAACTTATCTTTGTTTCCTCCATGAACGTTTTACTACGGCTCGATTCATCCTATACACATATGCTAGGCTGATTCGCAGCTGTCCTGACGATGTTTCCCAATTGGTGACATATGTTGCCGTTCTAGTAGCTTCTCGACTCTTCCGCTGATATTCTTCACCTTCGTATTCAGGGCCTTGAGTGGTCGGAATTTCCCTGGAGTTCAGTTGCACCAGTTTTGCAGCGTGCTAGTCTCTCCTCACTTGTGCTGGTTTTGTCGCCTCTGGTGATTTTAGTTTTTTCTTCTCTTGTTATTTTTACGCTTGGTGGTGGTTCGTTTTACTTTTAATTCTTTTATTTTTTTATTGTTTAAGTTTCTAATTTTTATCTTCATTAAAATTCGGCAGCATCCTTTCAATTGCGTTGTGTTTTCATTGATATATTTCCTTTCCTGTTCACTTAACACATCAATTTTTTTTTCTTTTTCACCCACCACTCCAGCACGTCTTTTCTTATCGGCGACCAAGTAAAGAAGAAAAACTCAGATTTAAACAAGCCTTTCAGAATGCTGTTGCCCGAGTTATCTTTGGACTATTTCTTAATAAATAAAAAAACACAACTGTTTTCTTTCGTTGTCCAAATATTATTATTTTTATTGATTATTTCTGTTAACCATGAAACTTAATGTCTAATTAGAAAAGTGCTTACGCTAATAAGAGTTACTTCTTTTAAATACGGAAGTGTTTTCACCTATAAAGGTTCTATACATTGTTGTTCTTGTTATTTAAAAATTTTGTTTATTTAATATATTTTATTATTTTGCAATTCATATAATTTTGTTTAACAATAGTTTATTTACCTATGACCCAGTTAGAAATCCTGAATTTACTTGATACAAAAAAATCTTTAAGCCGGTAACAACTGCGGCAATAAAAACACTTATTTGTCTTTACTATTAACAATTTTATTTATACAATTAAAATTTGGAATAATTAAAACAAGACTTTATTGGTTGAGCGCGTAACCAAGACTGCTGGTGTAAGTTCAATTAGCTTGGATCGATGACTTCCCCTATCACGTTGCACTACCACGTGAGTTGCTGATGCAGCCAATATGTTGTAATTGCTAATGAAGCCAAAACGTTGGTAGTGCTGACCGAACGTATTTTACCGGTCATCGAACTGGAGCGCGTGTAATAATTTAAAGTGACAAAAGTGCTTACGCTGCCACATCGAGTTCGTTGGCAGGTTTGCCACCGTTGTTAACTACCCATTTATTATATTTTATGTATGCTTACTAAGTTACTTAATCTAGGTGGTTTTGCTGGTAGGTTTGTTGTTGCAGTTGTTTCTATAACTCCTCCCCCCTTAGTGGGGAGCGATGGCCAAAAGTATTGATGATCAGAAGAGACAATGTTTGTAGTAGGAATTTCTCTTATAATGAATTTTGTTTTCTTTTTAATTATGAAGATTATGATTATTACGCTGATTATTATAACTAGGAGCCCATAATTTAATTTTCTGTGTAATTCTGTTTTGTTTGATAAATCTTCTATGGCTTATTTATTCTTGAAGTGATATTCTTTGAGTTTCGGTATGCTTAAACTTTCTATAGTAGATAAAGGTCTAATATTTATTTTTGTGGATGGGGTTAGGATAGAATTATCCCAGTATATTTTTGGATTACCTTTGTAGGTGATTTCGTTTATGGTTAGATCGCAATCTTTAAAGTGTATTAGTAAATTTCCTTTAATAATATTTGTCTTGTCGTTGCAAGATGTGTTCATCTCTGTTGGTGGTAAATTTGTTGCTAGTACAATTCCTTGCTCGGGTTGTGAAACTTTAACTATCTGGCCTATATCATTGAATTTACAGTTGGCTTCTAGATTGTGTATGATTTTCCGAAAACATTGAGATTTTTCTATTGTTTCTTGTTGTAGGCTTTCTTGGCAGTAATACAGATCCTCAATTTTTTTACATAATTTGTCGAAATACTGAATTTTTTTATTGTTATACATTACATATGGATTTATTATTACTTCTTTTGTTTTATTAATTGGGATTACGTGGGAAATTGTGTATTGAGCGTGAGGGATATGAGGAATAAGAATATTGAAAATAATGTTTGTGTTATTGTAGTAGGCTTGCAATTCTAGTAATTCGCACAAGTGCTCTATGGTATTTACTTTGATAGATTGGTTTTCCAGATTGTTTTCGATTTCTTTAATTTCTTCCAGATTCAAAATCATTTTTGGTATAATTCTAAGTCTGGACAAGAAGAACTGAACTTGAAACTAAAATCTTAAAATAATGTTACCTATCCTTAATGCCAGATTTGCTGATGCACCATAAATTCGTTTGCCAGGTGTTTCACTGTTTTTATTCCAATCTGGGAACTACAATCTGCTTGCTGTGCAATAATTGTGGTGTTAAGTTATAGTTCAAAATTGAAATACGCATATGAAATAGGTGGTTAAACATTAAATGAATGTCCATCGACAAAAAGCATGTGCATTGTCAGACACCAAATGTAGGCATTCTTGGAAACTCACGCCTAATTGGCGCAATTCATTTTATTTATTGCTTTCAGTTTTTCGGGGTTGGTTCTTATACCATTGATGCCTACAATGTATCCCAACAACTCTACTTCCTGTTTTACAAATTAGCAGCTTCTAATTTTTAAAATTTTTTTATTTTAAATTGTAAAAGTGATCATTCTCATCTTTACTAAATGTAATTATGTCGACTATATAGTTTAGGCTCATTAAATGAAACACGACACGTCTTTCCTTTTCAATTACAAGTTTATTAATGATTTGTGGTTTCTATTTGCAACTTATACATACCACTTAAGATTACTCATCTTGCTTAGTGCGGTTTTACACACATCAACTTTTGTTGCTCAACTTTTGTTGTTTCCATTAGAAAGAAAGAGAAATGTGTATAAAATCTTCTCTTTCTTTCTAATCGAAACAATAAAAGTTGAGCAACAAAAGTTGATGTGTGTAAAACCGCACTTACTATCCAACTTATTATCTACGTTTGAATTATAAAAAAAGAATAGAGACGGATATACTATGGATAATCTATCAAGTCTGTGTACAAGCATTTGTATAAGTAAGAACCGTTGTCCTGGAATACATAAAACATTTAGGAAAAGTAGAAAATACTGTTAACAGTAAACAGTAAGTTAAATAGGTAAAGTGATACAATATGAACAAAACACAGTGGAGCTGCAATTATACAACTTCAATTCGGCCATCCTGACAATGAGATCTCCTGATCTCCTGTTGTTAACATGACCTTTCGCGTCCTCTAAACCATGGAGTTATGTTAGCGACAGACCAAACATCTTTATAAGGCGTTCGGGACTGTTGAAATCCTTCGACATTCTCAATCAAATAATGATCATTTCTTAGTACCTTTGTTATTTAATGTGGGCCCCTATATTTTGGGATTAATTTCCGGGTGATTCCAGCCGTAGAATCATAATTCCTTTTCATTATATTCGTATACAATTTTTAGTTTGTTAGATGCTTTTGATGTTTTAAGCTTATTTTGGAAAAAGCCTGCAGGAGTTGAGCTTTGTTTGCATAACGCTGCACTTGGACTCTTTGCTGTAGCTTGCACTTTAAGCTGTTTATCAGGGATACCTTCGATTATATTGTCAGCCAACTCATCATCACAAACATCTACTTTGTTGGCAAAAACAATTGTTTCATTATAATAATTAATAAAACTTTCACCAAATTTCCGAATGAGCGCTTCGAATTTACGATGCATTGTTAATTTACTTTCTTTTGTACAGAAAATTTTCTTCATCTCATTTAAAATTTCTTCGGCAGTTGCATAAACGAAATTTCGTTTTGAGTGTTACTATGTTTGAGCTTCTCCGCTATATTTTCATATTAATAACACTTTCACAGTGTTTTCGTTCACACAATACACATCAATTATGGTTTTAAATTGGGTTATCCATAATTCTGGTAATAACCCGCCATCATAATCTGGCAGCATGTATTTTGAAAATACTGAAAGATGCACTCAGTCTGTTGTTGTTCGCATTGGGACAAAATGATTCTTCATCATTTGATGCACACACACCAACTTTTCAGTATTCTCCGCTGTTTTATTTTCACGTTCCTTTTTAAACAAAGCAATCTTTTTTAACGAATAATTTTCCTTTCTTAGCAACCCTTTTTCCCCCTTAAAATTTCTAATTTTTCTTTTAGCAGCTTTCCGAATAATTCATAATCATTTTTTCTTTTATTTGTGGTACGTTTCGATCATTCGTCTCACACTCATTCGTTGCATCTCGGTTTAAATTAAATTCTCCCTCTCAATATTTTCGTTTTCTTCACATGCACATGTTATCACTCTGCTTAATTGCGTCGTCTTTCGGGTATTCCCCTCTTTTTTTCTGCCGTATTTCATTTAATCTTAATAGAAGGGCATTTTGGTTCAGATTAGTAGGGTCCGAATTCTTCAATCGCTTCAATATCGAGTCTTGTAATTCAGCATGAAAGGATTCATTCTTTTTCTTCTGAAACTAGTCTTGTTGCTTCGCTATTGAGCCGTTGCCTTTCTTCGATGTGGGTATCTGCCGCTGTAGGATTTTCCATATTAAAAGAATTTTGTCTTTGTCAATGTGCGTTAAACTATCCCGCGTTACTGAAATGTGCCCCTGTAGGCTAGTAGGTTACAAGACCGGGGGTTGCGGGTTCGATTCCCAACAAAGTCCTTGGTTTTTTCAATACAAAAATAAAAATTGACTGTCTGTGAGGCTGCTCAGGCATGGTCTCACAAACACAAATGTAATGCCTGTGGTAAGTCGAAAGGTTCAAGCTTTTCTAAAAGATTTACCAAATCTCCATTAAGACCCCTAATGAAAGTATCAAGGACCTTATCTCGGTATGTTTATGTAAGTATAACGGATGTCTCCCTACCTACATCCTACTTTATTTTATGTCAAAGAAAGTTGTGTGTTAACCTCTTGGTATTGGGTTTCTACCTCAAATCAATTAAGTATTCGGTACTCCAATGCACCTACATAAATCGCGTTTGTTTAACGGAGTATTATATTATTTGGATATGATTTTACGTCAACCCTCGTCAAATTTGGTTTGTGATATATTGTTGCTGCAAATTAGGCCTATTTCTGTTAGAACGCATTGTCAAAACCTGTTCTTGTTTCTGATTATTAGCTTCTTCTATCATCAATTTAGCTACGACGTCTTTTGGTTTTTTAAAACTAGAAGAAGCCAAAATTGCTTTAATCATGTCTGATTTTGCGTTGCCTCTACAGACGCTAAATGTCTGCTCTATGGTCATCTCATGAGCTTTTTTTTTGTTATGCTTTCTACTACTAGCGAGCGTTCTAGAGCTTCAGATAACTCTTCAACGTTCTTAGCGAAATCTGCATAATTGTCTCGCTCTACATGCACTGCTGTTATTCGATCAACAATGACCTTTGAACTATCCAGTTTTATTCGATCTTTAAGTGTGTTTTTAATTTGGTCTATATTTGTGATATTTTCTGGTAAAACCTCCCTTGCCTTGCCGTCGAGCTTGGATTTGATAAATGCAATGAAACAGGTTTGTAAATTATCTGAAGTAATTTCTTCTTTAAGGTTAATTTTGTCCAAAAACGAGTTTAATGTCAGCGGATTTTCTTCATAATTTTCTCTTATAATGCTAGAGCACATTGAAATGAATTTGGTTTTCTCTTCTATAGAAGCCATTTCTAAATTTACTGTGTTCACAACAGCTGCTATCGGTTTATTTTGTTCTTCACTGTCGGGTTCTGAATTACCTCCACTTATCTCTGTATCAGACACATCCGTCAAAATGTCTTCTCTAACGCCCTCAAATAAATCGAAACCAAAAGGGATTTTAATATTGCAGTCTAGTTTGCAAAAATATTTGAATAATGTTTCCCTACAGTTTTGTATTTTTATATATGTAAATATCCTGCTGGGAATTAGAGGGTATTTCATTATTAAAGGATTTTACATATGCCACTATATTATTATAAGATGATTAGAGTAAATTTATATATTCAGCGTTTTTAGTTTCTTTTCTAGATATTGGCCGATTTTGCAAAAGTCTCTTTTTGAATTTGTAAAAGCTTGAAATTAAGTCTTTAAATTTTGTTATGCAAAGTTCATCTGTAGACATTTAATTTTCTTTTCTTTTGTGCATTTCCATTACTAACAGAAATAAGTTTCCTTCAACATTTATACATACAAACAATCAAAATATTATGAATAAATTTTCATGATAAATTAAATGTTATAAGTAATTCACTTTGGATTATTTTAAAAATAAAAATTAACTTAATACTTATTGGTTGAACATATGTTCGTATATTATTTATTGAACAATATTGGTCTTATTTTATAAAATAATATTTGATATTCATTCATAGTTTAGTAATGTAGAAAATTGTAGCTTTTAGCACTATACAAGCCGATTTTATTCTCTGGTTTGCCTTTTATACCATCCACTATGTAACGCATTAGCGACCCTTCAACTACTGCACCGAACGAACCGATTTTCCGCATGTGCAACACATATTCGCATACGTTTTCACTTTTCTTTTTTCCTACGCTCACGAAGCTGAGCGTGAACCTCCGCACTAGAATATTCTTTTGTAAATTCGTCCATTAAAAGATTTTTCAGCGTTACATAATCATACACAGTTATTGATTGCAAAAACAATTCGCGTAAAAACGAATTTTTGGTCTTCACTCCATCCATATGCCAAAGCATTTGCTTCGAAATTTTTAAACCACGCGAATTAAATTTTTTATTAGTATGATATTTTTAATAAAAAAACAATATTTTATTATTTGAACACGTATATGTTCTCTTTTATTAATAATATTCACTTTTACTTAATCTTATTTATTACTTAATTTTACGTTTTCAACACTCAGTATTAACTTTTACACTGCTTACTTTTTACTCTGCTCATTTACAAAAATGTTTTTCTTATATACTAATACAATAACGCATTTTTCTTATCTATTCTCTTATTCTCTAATGGCGGTTTAATTATTTAGGATTGTTTATGTATGTTTACCGTTCTTATCATTTACAAGAATTTCCCAGTTATCCTATTCTCTTATTTACTAATGGCTTGTTCAATGTATTTAGTAAGGGTGGGTTGCCTATGAAAGTTAACTGCCTCTTAATTCAAACACTTGGTTGGTTGGTGGTTAATAATGAACTTAAAATATTTTATTGATAATTTTCTTTTTTATAGTGATTATTTGCTTACTCGCTAATTATATTAAAATTAAATATTAACCAATCAGAATGATTGATTATAAAAAAATAATAAAAAATAGTTTTATTTATTAATTGCTTACTTGCTACTTATATTAAAATTGAATTAATATTATTGAATATAAAAAGGTCATTGCCCCATTTAATTTAATAATTGCTTATGTTTAATTAATTATTGTTGTTGTTGTGTGGTGTAGTGTTACTGTCGTGTGTTTGTGTGTTCAGCATACTAACTTAATACAGGGTGCTAACTGATATAGTATGCTAACTGATATAGGGTGCTAACTCCCCCTTTCTTAAGTATCAACGTCTCGGTGATTAAAATTTATGATTTATTAGTTTTTTGAACTACTGGAAAATCCGCAATTTGTGGTATATAAATATTTTTACAATGAGGCTTTTGTTTCATGTAAAGACATAAAATTAAAAACAAAATTAATCCAAAAACAACTGCAATGCAGCTAGAGCTAATTGAAATCAAGCTTCTGAACGAAAGATGTTCAAGATTTTTTATGTTGTTTAAATGAAGTTGATGGAGATAATGCAAATCCAATTTGATCTCGTTTGTAGTGAGATTGCTGTACAGTATAGGTGGTAAGACTTGGTGAGATATAGTTTGCCAGTTAGAGTAACTAACATTTCCTACAGTGATGGTTTCATTAAAAAAATTAACAATGAAGGTACCATTTAAACTTTGAGAGCTGTTACCATAGGTCAAGTCACCATTGAAGTTAGTGAGAAAAATTGTTCCATCAGAAATTAGTTCGATTATTGGTTTATTTTGGAACTGATAATCGCATAATGCTTTTTCTCCGTTGATTGATCTCTTAGATCTGGTTGAATTCCTCACACGTAGCTGGTCTAATAAATTTTCAATTTTTAGAATTTGATGATCCAATAATGGGGCTAAAGCTCCTGATCTATTAACTTTGTAGCGAATTATTGGTTTAATACTTTTTAAGGCACGTTCGTACTCAGTCAGGTCGATAGTATGTATAATTTTATAGCTTCCATTCCTTATCTTGCCATGTCCTTGTTTGATTACGACTAATGGACTATTATATTCGTACGTATTTACAGTTGCAGTCGTCCAGTATGGTATTAACCTAAAAGAAAATAAATTCAATTTTTTAAATGTGACTTGTGAATTCTTCTGTCATTTTTTGTTGTTATCGTAACATTGTTGTTTTTAGCTATAGTTTCCTTCTTAAAAATGGGTTTTGTTTTCTTCTTAATTTGTTTGTCTCTTTTAAAAACAATATCTCCTGGTTCATATATTTTAGCGTTTTTCCTTTTTTTATTATGCCAATCTATCATCTTTTTCTGATTCCTAGCTATTTCGTTGCGTAAATCAGTGTTTACAATGTCCTTGAAATCTGTAAGATTTTGATAATTTATCCTACCAGTTCTGCCAAAAAAAATATCAGCTGGCTTCCTTTTTGTAACTGAGTGTAAAGTGTTGTTATATCTATCTACCGCAATATTAATAATTTCTTTCAGAGAGTAGTCCGGATATTCGGCTTGAAGACATCTAACCAATTCAATTATCGTAGAGTGGACCCGCTCGATTGCACCGTTTACCTCACTTTTTTGTGGAGGTGCTAAATAAATTTCGATTCCCAGCCCTTCTAGATAATTTAATGTAATTGGACTAATGAAACTACCTTCGTTATCCATAACCAACAATCTTGGAACAGAGAAGTAATGTAAAAGTTTTATCATTTTATCTCTGATGTGAAGAACTGATTTATTTTTTATTCTGAAAAATTTCGTAAATTTAGAAAACTTGTCGACACAAGTTATGAATTTTTCTCCTGAAATTTCAATGATGTCGATATGCAATATTTCTGTTGGGTATGATGGAACAGGTGTTGGTTGGAGTTTTGGTTTCGAAGGATGTCGATCATATTTATTACAGTTACAAATGTCGCATGTCTTTGTGTAGTTTCTAATCAATCTAGCCATTTGAGGGAAATAATACTTTTCCAGTATTTGCTCTTTGTTCTCTTTGCTATTCCTATGAGCTCTCTTGTGTTCTTGTTGTATTATTTTGAATTTAGATTCTTCGTCTGATACATCCGTGATCATCCTTTGAGTGATTCTTATACGAAATTTAGAGAAGTTTTTTTTGTATACTTCTTGCAATATGGCTATATATTTTTCGGGTATTTTGATTCCGTTTACCAAATTAAGATTAAGAGTTTCCTTTAAAATATTAGTTAAATTTTTTTCATCAAACTTCAAACGTTTTACGTAATGTCTCTTATAATTGGGATGCGGTGTTCTATGAACGTATGATTTCTTCCCTTCCGAAAATACTATTTGATTTTTGAAGACATTTAAAGGCGCTTCACAATGAGGAATAAGATCAGTACTGTCTTCCTCAGCACTGTGTTCAGTTTCACCACTGGATGATGTCATCATATTAATTTCTACTGGGAGACGCGATAAGGCATCGGCGACCACATTTGTTTTTCCTGGTTTGTATATGAGCTGGTAATCGTATTCCTCTATTCGAGCTTTCCATCTTTTAAGCTTCGCGTTGTTATTCCTATTGCTTAGGGCGAAGGTTAATGGCTGGTGATCGGTTAGTATTTTAATCCCTTTTGCGCCATACAAATAAGTTCTGAGCTTATCCAGGGCCCATATAATGGCAAGCATTTCCTTTTCTATTGTCGAGTAATTTTCCTCTGTTTTGTTAAGTGAACGCGATATATAAATTATAGGACGATCTCTTCCCACTTCACCTTGAGAAAGTACAGCGCCTATGGCGGTGTTGGAAGCATCCGTTGTTAAAATAAATGGTCTGCTGAAATCCGGAAATGTTAAGATTTCTGAGGAAATTAATAATGTCTTTAGATTATTAAATGCTTTTAAAGTTTCACCCTCTAGTGAAATGTTTATTTTTTTTGACTGATTCGCTTTGATTTGGGCATTAAACCCCCTTGTTAAATTGGTGAGAGGTTTTGCGATTTTTGCAAAGTCTCTTATAAATCTTCTATAATATGATGCTAGCCCTAGGAAGCTTTTTAGTTCTTTTAAATTTGTTGAAGGTGGGATTCTTTGGATCGCGGATATTTTTTCCGGGTCGGGCAATATTCCATTTTCATTTATAATGTGTCCCAGGAACTCTACTTCTGTTCTCAGGAATTTCGATTTCTCCTTATTAACTTTTAAATTTGCTTTTTGCAAGAGTGAGAATACTTTTTCTATGTTTGTTAGGTGTTCTTCTTTATTTTTGCCCACAATTATAATATCGTCTATATAGACGTAGCAACTTTTGCCGATCAAGGGCTTAAGCACATCGTTGATCATCCTTTGGAAGATCGATGGTGCATTTTTGAGTCCAAAAGGCATTCTTGTAAACTCGTATTTACCATTAGATGTTGAAAAAGCTGTCTTTTTTATATCCTTTTCTTTCATTCTGATTTGGTGAAATCCTGAGGTTAGATCTAGTGTAGTGAAATACTTGCACTCTCCTAAACTAGCTAATGTATTATTGATATCCGGTATTGGATAGGCATCTGCTACCGTAATAGCATTAAGTCGTTTAAAGTCAACAACCAATCTGTACTTTTTTTCTCCAGAAGGTCCAGGTTTCTTTTGGACGATCCACAATGGAGAATTGTATGGACTTTTAGATGGCCTGATGATACCATCCTCCAAAAGCTTTGATATTTGCTGCTCTACTTCAGCTCTAAGGTTCGCTGGGTAAGGATAAGACTTTGTGTATATCGGCTCTTCCGTACTTGTTCTAATCTCAGCGCGGACGTTTGTGTCAACCGTACCGCTATCGGAAACTGGTCCGAATAAATCAGCATACTTCAGCAGAATCCTTTGGACATCCCTATTCTCATCTAGTTTAATCTGATTGTTACTTACTTGTCGCGATATTTTAGGCTTCAATGTAATTTTTATGTTTCTTTTTAAGTATAGAATATCGTTTTTCCTATCAATTATTGCTTCTAGTTCTCTGAGCGTATCGTCACCAATAATTCCTTCAAACGTGGTCAGATTAGGAAGGACATAAAAGTCAAGCATATTTTTGATTCCTATACTTTCAAAAAATGGTATAGTTATTTTATGATTTATATTAACCTGTCCTGCGGCAGATTGAAGTTGAAAAGGCGTTTTTAGTTTTTTCGGATTTGTAACAATTCGCTCACACACAAAATTTTTGTTTGCTCCGGTGTCAATCAAAAATTTGAGTGTCCCTCTATCCTCAGTATGAAGTTCTAGGTATGGTATGCTAGAGAGGCTTGCTTTATAAAATTTACTTCTTCGCAATTCTGTTGTTCGTCATAATCTTGGCAACTCTCCTCAGCGTTGTCTTCTTTGAACTCTACGTTAAATAATCTCTGTTGTTTTCGCGGAAAGTTCGCAGAGTTATTTGACCGTTTATTTGCGTATTCACTTTTTGGCCTGTTCATATAATTAACCCGATGGGAGTGTAATGACGGATCGATGTCCATAGGTACTGGTGGCTTTGGTTGGGTTGGCCTGGGTGGAGGCAGCAGTTGCGGAGCTTGCCTACGATCGCCGTTATTACCATAATTATAAATTTGGTTCCTTTCATTATAGTTTAATTTTTTATGGGGTAAATTTGCATCGCTTTGATATCTAGGTTTATACATTTGGTTTATGGGCATTGTTACCGCATTGTCCAATATTCTGGGGTAAATAGAAAAATTCCTAAGATTTAAATTTTGTATTTCCAAGCAAGACGCGTATGCTTCCGGTAAGTTTTGTGGTTTTTGGATAATCAATATCCTTGATAGTTCCCCGTTAACGCCTCGTACAAAAACATCTAAAGCCCTATTTCTATAACTTTCTACTAAAGCGTCTATAGTCTCCTGCGAATAATTTTGCGTTTTCACTTTATTTATGATCAAAGATAACTGGTGATTTATCCTTGCATAAAATTGGTCAATGCTAGATGACCTTTGGGTCAAGGAACACAACTCGTGTTCCAAGGTTCTCAAGTCCCGTTTATCCGCGTAATGAAGGGATAAACAGTTCTTAATTTTTGTCCAGTCTTCATCAAAGATATTGTAAGATATTAAGGCCGTATCTGCCGGACCTCTAATTTTCTGTCGTATATGTTGCAAAATAGCACGGAAAATGGGTTTTCCTTTCACAATGTCATAATCCTTTAATATAGATTCGACACTGTGAACCCATGAAATGTACTGTACAGGATTTCCTGTAAAAATTTGCAAGTCCCTGACGCAGTCCGGGAGCTTTCGTATTTTTGCAACTCTGCTTCATTAGCAGGTGGTGGAGAAATATCTAAAATTTGGGGAGGGTTAATTTTATCTTCTAATTGACTCATCCTAGTGGTCATAATTTTCATTTGCTCTATCTGCTGATTGAGAGCACCTGTAAGCTGTGTTATTGCATTCTGTATTTGATCCATATTGTGTATTTTATATTTCACCACTTTGGTTTGTACAATAAATATGAATTAGTTTATATAAAAAAGAGATTTTTGGGGACTTTTTTGTATCACCTACTTTAGAGACAAATTAAAAACAAAATTTATGTTCCTTAACTTAATTTGATAAATTTAACAATTGGAAAAAATATTGTATATTTCCTTTAAAAAATTTCTCACTTTTATTTTACAATTTTTATATTTAATTTTATATTTTACTAATTCGTAAAAATAATTTTATGTTTTATTATTTTATTTGAAAATCGCTCGCAAAAATATATGTTTTTTTCTTTTTGAGTTTCACTTTTATTTTAACAGTAGAAAAGAAGCAAATTGTAATTTAATTTTTTTGTTTTACTCTTCTTTGCTTTAAACGATTTTTACGAGATTTGGTAAGTTTTTCCTTTTGTTTTTATAAGGTAATTTATAAAATGTATTAAACAATTTTTGTATTTTTACACAAATTTAAACAAAAATTAAAATTTTATTTTAGTTTCTTAAGGAAATAACTTACAGGACGGTGAAGATCATTATTGCACACCTCATTTGTGGACGGTCCGTTGGTTTCCCTTTTGACGGTGCTTAATCGCCTACTTGTGGAACGGAATGCGTCACTCTTGCTTGTTGTTGAATGATCCTTCTTTATCAGGACTAAGGTTGATGCAGTTGAATTGTGCGGAGTTTCAAGATTTTTCCAATTTGGTATCCTTGCAGTACACGCAAATCTCCTTTTTTGTTAAATCTTTTATTTTTACTACGACCCAATAGTTCGCAGTGGTGCACAAAAAGTTTATTGTAAAGGCTAAGGATTTTTAGACGTTAAAAAATGTTATGATTTTTTACTTTCACTTTCACAGTTATTCACAAAACTTTTTTCACTTTTAACTTTCCTTAGAACACGTTGGGCGCCAGTTAACTGCCTCTTAATTCAAACACTTGGTTGGTTGGTGGTTAATAATGAACTTAAAATATTTTATTGATAATTTTCTTTTTTATAGTGATTATTTGCTTACTCGCTAATTATATTAAAATTAAATATTAACCAATCAGAATGATTGATTATAAAAAAATAATAAAAAATAGTTTTATTTATTAATTGCTTACTTGCTACTTATATTAAAATTGAATTAATATTATTGAATATAAAAAGGTCATTGCCCCATTTAATTTAATAATTGCTTATGTTTAATTAATTATTGTTGTTGTTGTGTGGTGTAGTGTTACTGTCGTGTGTTTGTGTGTTCAGCATACTAACTTAATACAGGGTGCTAACTGATATAGTATGCTAACTGATATAGGGTGCTAACTTGAATGTTTGTCGTAATTGTCACTAATTACCCGGGAATTTCTAAAAGAATATTAGAGGAATAACACACATACTTATGTCTATTACCAAATAAAGGATGCCTATTGTATGAGCGTCGCTAACTCGCGTCTGCAGTTATTCCCCTTGTTATATTTTATATAAAACACACCGTCTTCTTTCACTGTTCAAATGAGAATGTTCTCCCTTCTTTTATTCACATCTTATCTTATCCTATCATTATGCACAGTTGCATAGATAGGCGTCACTACATTATTATCTTACATTACTTCCACGGTTGCATATGTAGGAGTCACTACACCCTCAAACACCGGAATTGTTTTTTCGACATTCGCTGCATTAGATTGCTCAAAGTCATCCTTGCAATCGGTCGACATTTTTAATTCTGATATTTTATTTTGATTCATACGTTCACTTTCTGCACTATAATTCTTTATTTAATATTCGTCTTTATTTCCTAGTTTGTTATATTTATCTTTGACATTCGGACGAGTCTTTTAAAAAGTGCATAAAAAAATAATTAAGGAATTATCCTTGATTTAGTTATTCAGTGTGTTAACTTTTATATATCTAACTGTTTTTTATTAACTTCTTATATTATACACTTGTCTTTATGCATCACCTTTTTTGTTTTCTGTTTTGGGATATTTTTTCTTTACATCTTTATGCTCATATTTAACTTTTGCAGACATACTTATGTACATACACACAAAGCTTGTAATACCGTTTTAAATACCGTTCTATTTGTTCTTTAAATGTTTAGAAAATTCTCGAAATTGTCACTTAATACAAATAACTTATTGCTGTAAATCGTATTTTGTTATTTTGTTGAGCCCCCAAATGTAGGGATAATATAAACGAAAAATTTTATTTATATAGTTAAATTTATATTAAAACAAAAACAGGCAATAGGGATAATATAAATGACCGTATACAAAGTTAATAATTGTAGAATTCTTCAAAAAAAGATGACAACGTTTAAGAACTGTAGCACTGTTTAATAATCTCAACTTTAACAGCTTGTGACAACTTTAATTCGCAACTGCCAATCGTCAACTGTCTGCAAATACCAATTCCACTGCCCCAGTATTGCCAGATTATTTTCTCTTCATTTCCCAAAATATCCTACATCTATAGCGACTGCTTCATGTGTTTCTGCTATTCTCTCGATTAATGTTGTAACGACACGATTTCCGGGTAGCTGAGATATGCTCAGCGGCGTCCAGGGTCGTGTTGTGTGGATTTAAGAAAAAAAAAAACAATTGTGGCTGTTAGTTTGTCCTCTGCTACGGACGGGATCGCCCTAATCCTAGTTGTCTGCGTGGCTGCAGCTAGGGCTTAAAATGAAACGGCACGAGTTCCTAGTAATATTTAGCAGCTCCTTAAATGTTGTAACATTAACCGGGATTCCGCAAGATAAAACTCTTAATATAATGCCAAAATTATCAATAACACTTCTATCAATCCCCGTAATTTCACCAGAAATTTCACTATTTTGAAAAAATCGTCGAGCCGTGTTTCCATCGTTAGTAGTTCCAAATCCCGTTTTTACTTGATCTATTATTAATCCCGTCCATGTTTTGAATTCATTTTGAATTCTTTTTTTGTTTTGTGAAAAAATTGAGGTATTTTCCTTATTGACTCGCCAAACTTTTAAAGGAAGACGGTAAGCTATGTGCAATATGCATTCAAAAAAGCGTATCCAGCAGTGAAGTGTAGGAAGTCCATATTTATAATTATTAATACAGGGTTCCTTAATTATGTTTAAGTTAAAGATCCTCCAATCGTTAATTTTTAAAAAATAGATTTTGCCGCACCAACTTGCGGCTTTAAATGAATTAACACTGAATTTAATTTAAAAGGACCATTACATTTATTTAAGATCAAAATTAATTAGTTTAATTTAAAAGGACAATTACATTTATTCAAGATCAAAATTAATTAGTTTAGATTATACTCGTTCCGATCGTATTCACGCCTTAGCCAAGACTGCCATCAGAAACTTTCTTCTGCCACCTTCAAAGCTCAGCTCACGTTGCATTGACATGTGCCGGTAACAAAACGCTCAGTAATCAGAAATATGTATTATGCAGTTTTGCATTACTATTAATTAGGCCGGATACGTGTGCCAAAACAGCGAGGGTGTTGAACTGCTAACTATGCTGACTCCGCTGAACTTCGTTCAACAGCGATGTCAGCGCCGCTGTTAACTTTTATATTGTTCATATCGGTAGGGCTTGCATTACATATAAAACACCTACTTGCTGAGTTTGTGTCACTCAAAACATTTGCAAATGAACCATCTATCATTGTGCAGTGCATATCGTAAGACACCTCAACACCTGAACCATTTGCATCAATTACGGAACATTCCAAATTTTTAAATTTTTTAATAAAATCGTTGTGCATTTGCTTAATTAAAACTGGTTTCTCGTTTGTTAATACAAATTTAAGGGGTCTACAAAAAATTGTGGAAGATGGCGTTTTATTTACCCATAATACTTCGTTTGAGTCTAAATTTAACAATTTGAAAAAATAGAAATTTTAAATACATATAAAAGAATAGCTGTGAAATGCACGTAGAAATGTACTTCTGTGTATAATAATTTACATACCTCAGAGGTACAAAGTCTATAAAAAAAATTAACTCGTCGGAACTATTTTCGTTTTCAAATTTTTGCTTATAGCAACTATGGCCAGAGCTACCATCCATGTCCCACTTGCAAATTAGGAACAGCTTTGTACATTTTTCTTCCGTATTACAAATTTTAATCACACTTTCCGCTGTTTTACACATTATACATTTCAAGTCAACCTCTGCTGAAATTGCAGTCGTTACAATAGGGGCTAATAATTTTAATTTTTGATTTCTTAACGCATATAATGATGGCAAACAGTTTGGATGAAGCTCATTAATTGCTTTCCGCAATACGTTATATTTTCGTTCCGACAAATCCAAATCCATGTATAGCGCCAAAGACTTTTCAATAGAAAAGCATTTTACATCAGCTTCAGTGCTGTCTAAATTATTATTACACCTCTTTCTTAATTTGGCTGCTGCATATTGAAGATCTTTAAATGAATAACTTTCAATCAATTCTGAAATCTTTCTATTTTTTGATCTAACAGAACTTTGACTGAATACTTTCTTTTTTCTACCAGCTTTAGTTATTTCTTCTTCTGTAGTATGTGACACGGTTGTTTCCATTTCTGATGCTATTGAAGATTCCACTGTTTCTAGTTGTTCAGACACAATAGATATTTCATGTTGGCAAGTTTTGCTCGTGCTAGGTTCCTAAATATTTTAGTTTTAAAGTTTAACTTTTTTAGCTAGATTAAAAATAATATCAATATACAACTTACATTGTCTGGCTTGAAAAATTTCCAATTCAACCACTTAGAATACTTTTTGTCGAAGCATTGTCTGTTGGATCTACTCTCGCTCCAATATTTTTTTATTTTATTGTCAAACAATTTAATTTTTCTTAACAACACTTCTTTTTCAACACTTGAATTCCCAATTTTGCCTTTTATAAATTTATATACTTCTGGGATTTTATTTTTTGAAGGCACAGATAACCAAAAATCTACTATATCGGAATTAATAATAAAATTTGTCATTATCGAAAAATATTGTTTCACAACTAGTAAATAAATTTGACAGAATAATTTTATTATGCATATATATAGAGATGAACCAGTTAGATTATTTACCTCACGAGGGCTCACTATTAGATTACAATGGCTACTGCAGCACGAGGTTATTTCAATATTAACTAGGTATTAATTTAATGTTTTAGTGATAATTCCACAATTAATTTAAATATTATTGATAAAAAAATGGTGAAAACTTCAAAACAATCATAAACTATTAAAAGATGATCACGTGAAACTGAAATAAACACGCTTTCATCTCTTGTTCAAATATAAGAAATAACGGAAAACAGCAAAATGTATATAACTAATATTTATCATAAACTTTTTTATGGTGAAATTTTATTTTATTAAAGGAAAACCTTCCATATGACGCACACGCAGTCAATAAAATTACACAGCTTGCAAAATTTAATTGAACATTGAACGTCTCTGGAGCCCTTTACTTGGAAAAAATTATATAATCATATTTTTGGTCTTTGTAAAACTAAAAAATATAGACGTTTTAAAAAAAATGCAAAATTTTAAATTTCCGGTTAAAAATCTAATTTTTTTTTTTTTACTAGTGATTAGATTTGTTAACAAAGTCTATAAATGAGAAATAAAAAATTGCCTACTTTTTATTTACACATTTTTAAAATTTTTTTATAGTTTGCAAAACTTTAGGGTTTTCGCAAAAAAAAAGTTCTTTCAATTTTTGGTAAGTTTTTGTCACTATTTAATAAAAATTATAAACTGCATCAAAATTTG
Source organism: Trichopoda pennipes (assembly GCA_030448955.1). Taxonomy (NCBI): domain Eukaryota; kingdom Metazoa; phylum Arthropoda; class Insecta; order Diptera; family Tachinidae; genus Trichopoda; species Trichopoda pennipes. Next base: position 13,662,046 of record JASKUP010000042.1, read on the forward strand.
ATTCATTTTTTACAGTAATAAAAAAAAAAGTTATAAACTAATTTTTTTTTAAATTTTGGCAGTACCACAAACTTATGTCTTTGTAACTTTTTCTGCAACTTAGGAAACATGTGTTAAAATAATTATATCACTTTTACATTTCTGGGTGAAAAATCTAAAACTTCTTTACATATTCTAATTAAGCCCTTTAAAATGTACTAAAATCGCAAATCAAAAATTACCTATTCTTAAAAAAAATTTGTTTACTCTATCAAACTTTTGCATTTTAGTAATTCCAAATAAAAAATCGCAAAAGTTTTCTATGGCACAAACAACTTTTCCATAAAAAATATTAACCAAAAATTATTTTTGTTTTTTTGTACCTATAGTAATAAACAAAACTGTTAAGTTTCAAAGGAACACAATAAAAAATGAAATTTTAACAATTCTTTTTTTGTAACACAGTAAAAATCGTTTTTCTGTTCAACAGTTTTACCTCAAACATTTTCTGACTTTAGCGCCCTGTACTGTTAACAAGAAGAAGAGATCATAAATTCTTACTTACGAATTTATTTAAGGTATTTTGTTACCTTCACAAAAATGTATATTACTTAAATATTCTATGTACTTTATTTTATTTTAATTTTGCCTATGGGACAAAGCACTGTGTGCCGGTCGCACACCAATTGCTTTGTTCTGATTGATTACAACAATAATAAATCACTATAACTAAATCTTACTTTATTACTTAACAAAACTTCTTATTCTAGACTTCATATGTTGTAGAAAATTTAAGTAAGCAAATTCAAATTACTTAAATTCAATTAAATAAAAAAAAGTGATAGAAAAAGTGTAAATATTGATAAATTACTGTCGATCGACAGGTCGCGGTGTGACCGAAAACGACTCCGGACTTTTGGTCGTTACAATGTTTAAGCATAAATGAAGGTTTGAAGTTCACCAACATTTCTATTATATACCGGCACAATTTTTGTTGTCTTGTCTATTATATCGTGTTCAGTTTGAGGCATTTTGTTTGTTGTTTCTTTGTTAGCTTCTTTGTCTGTTTCTGAGTCCTCTTGATCCTGATTACTGTTATCCGTTTCAGTGGTGTTTTTATCTATTGACACATTTAGTGTTAATGGTACCTTAATATTTATATTGTGTTTGTGTAGTATTTTAATGTTTATCTCTTAGTTTTAAAAAGAGTTGATCAGATTTTTCTTTATGTCCCATAGTGTATCAAATAAAACACTGTGATTTCATTTTATTTTATTACAAAAACTTAAGCTGATTTACAAGGAAATTGAAATTGTGAAATATTGAATTAGTTCAACGAATTATTCTCACTAATTCAGCACAATTTACCAATAAAAATAATTTATTGAATCAGGTTATTGAACCTAAACCCAAGAATTAATTTCAAAATAAGCAAAAACAACAGCATAAATAATTTTAATTTAATATTGCTGACTTTATTGTTTAACCCATTGCGTGGCAGCGGGCTTAACTCTTCCCGGCTTTAAGCACAAACCTCCCCGTTTCCAACGTTTTAAGTCTTCTTCGCTTCAATTTTTAGAAAGTTACTTATATCATGTGATCGTTTCTTCTTTGCCCAAAGTTTTATGAGTTTTATGATCATAGTTCCTATGATCAAAAGGGAGTTTATTCTGTTGTCTTCCTTTAAGGATTCTATATAGCGTTTGTAATTCAAGTGTAATTCTTTCATTAACTGTAGCGATAGTGTTTCCTCAAAGATATGGGTTGAGTATACGGAGGTCAGAGTAGCCGGTAATGGCTTGTAAACCAGTTTCTCCAAAAAATCGTATCTAGTGTTATTAATGAATACCGAGGTATTATGGTAAGTTACTATGAACGTTTCTTTTATAGGCTACTGCGTTTTTATTTATAACGATTTCTCCGTTGTAGGAGTTAAAAAATAAAATGCCGGGTTGTACAAATTCAAAAGAAGGAATATGAGAATAATTTCTTTTCTTAGATATTCCTGGCTTACTCTTGAGGAGATTAGGAACACATTTTATCTTCGATATGTCCTTTATGCTATTCCGATTGCATTTACTTAAATCGTCATATCGCTTACATGCATTCGTTTTTACAGCTTTTAACTTAATATTGCTGACTTTATTGTTTAACCCATTGCGTGGCAGCGGGCTTAACTAATTATAATTAGCCGCTTACGCGACTGACCGCTAGTAGTGTACTTTTATTAATATTATCGTGCGAATATGCTTAGCTTGCATATTCCCACATATGAGTTAAGTGTGTGTGGACAGTCACATTTAATTATAATATTGGGTGTCCAATTGCAATGCAGATGGCATGGCAATGACGACACAGTCAATCACACTACACCTCCCTTTTTAGAAAGAATAATCAATATACCTTGGATTGATTATTCTTCCTTTAATAACCTTAGGAGCTAATACACCGGTGTTTGTAAAATAAAGTGCAAACAAGTTAAAGTAGTAAAAAAGTAATAATTAAAAAATAATTAAGTAACAAAACTAGATTACAGAAATACATTTTTATTGAATTATTTCTGATTTATTATGGTATACTAGAAGGAAGTTATTTACAAGTCCTGTAGACTGTTCCAAACCGAAGTTATATACTCTAATAATTGGCCGTACTATTTGTTGCCATTATGTAATTATCAATCCTGGATCAATAGGATCCAAGGTGCAAGGATTGCAATCAAATGATTACCATTGTCAATTAAAAAGGAAAAAAAAATAAAATAATAATTCAAAGAATTCACAAATTAACAAATCGTAAAAAATTGCATGTTATGTGGATGATAAAACACCTTAAAATATTTTGTTGAAGAACAGCCGCTTGTGCGACTGTTCTGGTTGATGTCTCTTTTATTTGTTTATTTTGGGTCATAATTCATTGTAAATAATTTTCATTGTTTAATTTTTTTTTGAAAATAACAACACAATTGTTTAAAGCAGCATTCTTGCACTTGTTATTTATTGCAATTTTTTTTTAAATTAAACTCAACTTTCACTGCACTTTCACTGTAGGATTTGGCAGGATCGCCATGTAATAATTAAAACACACTTTTTATTTTATTTAATCCTAACGACCAGCCGCTTACGCGACTGATCGCTAGTAGTGCACTTTTATTAATATTATCGTGGGAATATGCTTAGCTTGCATTATTATCCTTATTATTTTTCGAATGCTGTTTAATTGTTGTATTACTGTTTGCTTTACGCCTTTGAGTTGAAGCTCTGGTTGTTACTTTCAAAATCGAATTCGATTTTGAATTAATCTCCTTTAAGTCTGCTATCGTTATTCTAGATAGTGCGTCGGCGATATAATTGTCTTTTCCCCTAAGATATTCTACCGTAAAGTCATATTCCTCTAGATCAATCTCATTCTTGTCAATTTGCAGCTAGGATTTTTTAATGAAAACAGGTATGATAGCGGTCTGTGATCAGTGCGGACAAGAAAATGTTTCCCATATATGTATGGTCTAAAGTGTGTTATGGCCCAATGTATGGCCGTTAATTCTTGTTCAATTGTGGATTTGTTACTTTCACCTTTGGTGAAAGATTTTGAAGCATTGGCTATTGGCATTTGTTTACCTTCATATTCTTGAGTTAATACTGCTCCACAGGCATGTTTACTTGCATCGGTTGTTATGCAAAATTCTCGCGAGAAATCTGGATACTGTAGTAATGTTGGCCGCATTAATGCTTGTTTCAAATACCTGAAAGAATGGTCGCAATCTTTAGTTCACTCGAATTGGACACCTTTCCTAGACAGTTTTGTAAGATGTCTGGAATATTCCGAGAAATTTTTAATAAATCTTCGGTAATAGTTACAGAATGCAACGAATCTTTTCGCACTATCCGCGTCTTTTGGCACTGGATAGTTTTGGATCACCGAATATTTACTGTCGTCAGGTAATATTCCCCGGTCTGTACATTTATGACCAATATAAGTGACCTCAGTTCCGAAAAATGAACACTTTTCGGGGTGTAGCTTCAGGTTATATTTCCAACATAAGTCAAAAACATCCTGTAAGTTTGCAAGCATGTGTTTTTCTAAGCATCCCAACACTACCAAATCGTCCATATACAGAAAAGCCTGGTTTGGCTTTAAGCCACTGAAAGCAAGTGTCATCATTCTTTGAAAAGAATTTGGTGCTTTTTTTAAACCGTATGGTAATCTAGTAAACCTATATGAGCCATTGTTTGTTGAGAATGACGTTAAGTCTCGTGAGTCTTTTTCTAAATTTATCTGGTGAAAACCAGACATTAAGTCAAGACATGAAAAGTATTTGGCTCTACCCAATTGGTCTAGAATATTATCTATTCTAGGCAATGGAAATTTATCCGCTATCAAATTTTTATTGATTTGTCTGTAATCAACCACAAGTCTCCATCTTTTATCTCTCGTACTGGGGAGTGACTTTTTTGGTACCAGTAGAACTGGACTGTTGTATTCTGATTGCGATGGTTATATTATTTTATCAACATGTTTATCTATCTCCTTTTTTTGTGTGTATGGTGTTCTGTAGTTTTTAATATATACTGGGTCATTATCTTTAACCCTCAACCTTTGTGTATAGAAGTTATTACTCGTAATGGCTTCATGTTCTAAACCAAAAATATCTGTATAATTTGAACATAATTTAGTTAGCGTGTTTGTGAATGGTGCTGGAAAATTTTTACGTAAAATTCTTAATATTTCCGGCTTTCTATTTTTGTTAACATTTTTTGCCTTACATTTAAGTATATTGTAATCACAGATGTTTTCGGTTTTGATTTTGCTTCGCCTAATTACTGCAATTGTGTCATTAGTATTTAAAATACGAACAAATGCTCTATTAGTTGCTACCAATGTGTTTGCAATAAAAACACCTTTTATAATTTCCTGGTTTGGAACCAAAAGTTCCTTATTGGATCTAGGTACGTTTATTTCGCGTATAACTTCAAATCTCGGTGGTACAATCAACTCAGAGCAGTTATTCGTGATGGGTATTTTGATGGTGTATCCATTGGATGGTCGTAGGACAAGGTGATCATAATCATTATTGAAGTTCAAAATGCAATTGAATTCCCGCAAGAAGTCCATACCGATTATTCCGTCACAAGGTACAGGAAAATCAGCATGTACCACTTGAAAATTATGGCCAATAGAAAAGCCTTCGAGTTGTATGTCCAACAATGCACTTCCCATTGACCTGATGCTACCTTGTCCTTTTCCACTTAGTGTTGTTGTGTTATTAATGTTAATTTGTTTGCGACTCAATTGACTTGCTTTTATAATTGAAATATCTGCGCCAGTATCTACGAGCAATGTAATTAAGATAGTGTTTTTATTAATTTGTACTTCAATGAATGGTCCGAAATTGAGGTTAAGGTTGTATAAGTAATGACTTGTATTTATCTTAGGGGAACCTAACGGTTTTCCGGAGTTTCCTTAAGTGTTCTTATGTTCCGTCTGTTGTTATTTCTTATGTTTACATTTCGATCGTTGCCTCGGAAGTTATTGCTATTATTATTTTCACGGAAATGATTTCCCCGAAGTCCATTTTCCCGAAACTTATTTCCCCGGGAAGAGTATCTACCTCTAAATTGGCTGTTGGAGCCCCGAAATCTATTGAAATTCCCTTTGTTGCCATAAAAGAGGACAGTATTATGTTGACCAGTTGCCTCGGTGCAACCGTTGACGAATTTACTGATGGCATCATTCATTGTTGTGAAACTTCCTGCTTCCATGATAAGTTTTACCTTATCGATTGTGCAGTTTTTGGTCATAGCTTTAATCGCGACTTGAGTAGAATACTTTGCAGCTAATTCAAATGGTAGTCCATCGGAAATGTATGCACTTTCCAACGACTTTGTTAATCCCTCAATTTCACTGCAATAGTTGCTAGCAGTTTTATTATTCTGCCTTATGTTCAGAATTTTTGCCGACAATACCTCTACTGATCCTCCCTTGACGCTACTCTTAAGTTTGGTTTGAATATCTGCATTAGTAGATTCCTCCCCTAGTAAGTTCCTAGCAGTACCCTTTAATTTTGTCTTTATTAATGAAACCGCAACAGATTCGTGGTTTCCTTTTATCGAGTCAACAATTGACAACGAATCCAAGAATGTACGCAAATTTTCAGGTTTTCCGTCAATTTCCGTGATCAGCCTTGAGGCTGTGTTCAAAAAATCGACCACTGTTTGCGCCATTATTGTTTCGTTGCTTGGGTATGTTGTTCTATAGGTCGCTTCTTGATGTATTGACTGTGGCAATTCCACCCTAATTGACTTTTTTTCTGCCAATTTTATGACCCTTATCTTCAAGTCAAAAAAAAATGCATCAGCCGCACTTTTATGGGCTGGTGTTAATCTTCCGTAATACACGTTCAACAGAACCCTCTCTAAGTATTTTAAAAGGTTTTGAAAATGAGTTCTTAGGGTTTCATCCCTAATTGGTCTGTCGATATTTAAACATTTGTATGGGCGCTCGAAATTTTCCTTTATTAGTCTTGCCTTATTAATTATATCTTGCCAACTCATTAAAAAAATTGTTCACTTTTGATACCTAATTTAAATTGTTCTTATAGTGTAACGCTTCCGCAGGGGTCTTTTGTGTAGAATATATATTTTCAACAGTAATTTGACTGCATTTATTATTACTATTATCAGCCCTAAAATCCATAATAAATTAAGGTGCGACGTGTGGTCTACAATCTCAACGTTATTTACCACATTAGCGTTCGGATTTTCAATCTTAGAACTTTTTCCTCCCATCGTTATTATTATTTTTAATTTTTCCTTTTCTAACTTTTCAGACCATCTAATCAATGCTATTGTTTCTATTTCTACTGTGGGTTTTTCCACTATGTCAATTTCTGTGGGAGTTCCGGTAATACCTATAAGTTTCCATAAATCTGCTAATGATTCTATCCGAGCCTTCATTGATAAAGTTTCCCTTTGTTTCTGACTAAAATTAATAGGGTTTTTCCTTCTGTCCATTTTTATTTAACTTAATTTAATATTTCAATTTTAACTTAATTACTTAGTACATATTTTAATTATTCTTATATTATAATATTATTTTGTAGTTGCAGCCTTTCTCTGTGCCCTGAGGCTATCCAGGATGCTATCAATCTGGTCAATCCTCAGCCAGATTTTTGATGCCTGCTCCCAGGTGGGTGTTGGATTACCCTTTATTTCCCTCAAGAGGACAGCCTTCTCCCTCTTGAATTTAGCAGTTAGGCCACCTCTTCTTTTAGGCTTTTTTACCACCTTTATTTGAGGGAAATACTCCGGTTTGGAGCGTTGTTGCCTTCTCCTATACTCCTCTATTGTAATGGCCTTTGGCCATTTTTTTGTTTAAAAAAAATTTTGCCTCGAGCGGTTAACGCTTACAGTCCCTAAGCGAGCATGTATTATTGCACTGCCAAAAAAATAATTTCTTTTTTTTTTTTTCTATTTTGCTCTGTCCTTCACTTCTGCAGTCTATCTATGATAGCCCTCTGTTGGCTATCATTAGGGAATGGGAATGAACGTCTTTTCCAAATTACTTTTTGCCTTCTGGCCAGGCGGATCTTCTTTTCCAAATTACGTCTTTTCCAAATTACTTTTTGCCTCTTGGCCAGGCGGATCTTCTTTTCCAAATTACGTCTTTGCCTCCTTAGGTGCTTATTATTTTTGCACTCTAAGGATCTGGCAGGATCGCCATGTAATATAATTAGACCCTTATTATTGGCAGGATTGCCCTGTCGTGAAATGACAACACAACAACAAGCTTATCTCAGAATAAGTTTATTTTCCCAGAGCTCCTCAGTTAGAGCTCGTGGGCTTTTTACCTTCTTGGTTCAGCTTACAATAATAATTCAATAATCTTATTTTCTACTACTTATATACTAGTAATTTGCTTAACCTAGATTTGGTGTTTGAGTGGCGTCACTCAATTCTTAATCAATATACTTACATACATTAATATAAATATTACTAGGCTAGCATAAAATATTGTATAATGACGTGAAGGCAGTGAGTGTAATTATTAACAAAACTGACCCACAAATATAGAGAAACTCGAAGTCATCAAAAATACTTCCGTATGTCGTGTTCCCATTAATGTTAATGTAGAACCCAGTAACAACAATAATAAAGTACAAAAGTAAGTCAAAGTAAGTTATGCTGATGATCAATAAATTGGTTACAATAGGTGATTCGATAATATTTATTAATACAAATGTATTGGCAATTAAGGTCTCTTTGTTTCTCTACTTATGCGTCAATTATGCTAATTGGTTAATCACACCACAATATATATATATATATATATATATATATATATATATATATATATATATATATATATATATATATTTGGTTAGCTTTTGTTTCGGGTCACTAGTTTAGTTAGCTTTTGTTACCTCTTTGTAATTTCCAAGTTGCCACATCAAATATAATCGTTATAATAAAATACTTTTGTTGGGGTTTACTTGTTTAGTTAATTTTATTTATTATGTTTAAATACAGCAAGGAGGTGTTTGGTTGATGTTTCTCGTCGAAGAGTTTAAAACGGAAGGGTAGAATGAAGTTGGTTGTGAAAACAACTTGACTGCTAAAAAACGCATTAGTCAGAATTGTGCAAAACATACAATATTTAGTACCAAAAGTGTAACACTGTGTAATGTCGTGTATGCCACATATATATATATATATATATATATATATATATATATATATATATATATATATATATATATATATATATATATATATATATATATATATATATATATATATATATATATATATATATTATTTGTATGAATTAATTTGTGCGGTTTTTTTCAAAGTTTGAAGCTTTATTGTGGAAAATTGGTACAATACATTTTATTCAAAGTATTGGCCGTCGCTTGCTACAACCTTCGCCCATCTTTCTGGCAACATACGGATTCCACGTCCGAAGAACCCGGGGTCTTTTGAGGCGATCCAAGAATTCACCCATGTTTTGCATTCCTCATAAGAAGTGAAGTGCTGCTCAGCCAGGCCATGAGTCATCGCCCGAAACAAGTGGTAGTCGGATGGAGCAATGTCTGGTGAATACGGCGGGTGGGGTAAGACTTCCCAATTCTGCCCTTCCAAGTATGTTTTGCCCACCGAAGCAACATGTGGCCGAGCGTTGTCATGCTGAAGAATAATTTTGTCATGCCTTTCGTGGAAAATCGGCCGTTCTTTCTGCATTGCTTCTTTCAAACGCATCAACTGACGTCGATAGACATCCCCTGTGATCGTTTCATTCGGTTTTAACAGCTTCCAGTAGATCACACCAAGCTAGTCCCACCATATACACAGCATCAGCTTCTTGCCGTGAATATTTCGCTTTGCGGTCGATGTGGATGCGTGGCCAGGATATCCATATGATTTTTTGCGCTTGGGATTATCGTAATAAATCCACTTTTCATCGCCAGTGACAATGCGATGCAAAAAACCTTTTCTTTTCTGCCGTGCGAGCAACAATTCGCATGTCAAAAATCGCCTGTCAACGTCTCTTGGCTTCAATTCGTATGGTACTCAATTTCCTTGCTTTGAAATCATTCCAATGGCTTTTAAACGTTTGGAAACTGTTGAATGGTCAACTCCCAATGCGTCTGCAAGTTCTTCTTGCGTTTGGCATGGATCTTCATCAAGTATGGCCAAGTATATATATATATAATTTTTTCTCTTTTTAATATGCTTTCGTTCTGTGTTTTATTTGTTTCGCAAAAACTTGTTTACACAAATATAGTCTAATATTAAATCTATAAACTCTAGTGCCAAGACAGGAAACAAAACAAATATCACATATTTCACTTTTAGCATGGTGTAACCATAACAATATCTTATTGACAAAAAGATAATAGTGATTATTATCACAAAGATTATGATAAAATTTAATATCTTGAATGGTGACATTGGATGTGAAACTTTGTTTTTCAATTTTCTTAACTTAAATTTCTCCAAATGCGAAACCTTAAATGATGATTTAAAGCAGTCCAAACAGTTTCATCAGGCCGATCTTGCGGCATCTTGCGTCATTCATCGCACTGCACTATTCCTACACAGGGTGCACATGACAAAGCTGCTATCTCATTTATTACATCGTTCTCTTTTTGTCGGCCTGTGCTTATAACACATAACTGTTTTTGCCGGAGATTTTCTATTATAGGTTACACATAGGAGTTTTAGCTAATTTTGAAGCCATTTGAGATAACGTGAAATGCTTTGGGGGATAATCGTATTTGTTCAACTCAGAGATTGGGTTTTAAGTTGGGCCACACTAGTTTGTGTAGCCGGAAGCTCTCTTTTCTTCGAGGCGGTTCGCCTGAAGATAATCGCTGCAACTCAAGCACTTAAACTTGGTTGCACGGAGAGGATGCGTCAGGTAAAGGTCCTGACGAAGGTATGTGGCAGAGACAAAGTAATCTGGAGTATCTTACAAGCGATATCACTTGAAGATATAAATTGTTACTCAAGCACTTGGAACTTGGTAACTCGGAGTAAAAAAAAACAATGTTTTTAGACTTGATTTACTTTATTGTCTCTCATTTATTTCAATAAATTTTGTTCTTATATACTAACTTAATGCTATGTCATACATTTGGGTTTAACCCATATTGTTGCTGAAGTTGATTGCACCTCTTTTTGCATGGCTGAAACAATTTTTGTTTCTAGAGCAAATTTATGCCGAATTGTAACCAAAAAAGGTTTGTAGGTCTTTTCCGGGTTGTGCAATAAATAAAATGCAACCTATGTATATTGAAGGTGTGCAATAAACTTCAGCGGTAAAAAACAAAACAAGAAAAACAAAAACAGGTGTTCAAAATATAAATGCTTAAACATAAAAACAAAAAATATTTGTTTACGTAAAAATGCTTGCATTTAAAGTATTAAATCTAGGTTACAAATATGACCTATATATAAAAGAAATGCAAGCATACAATAAAATAAAGTATTAAATGTAGGTAACAAATAAAAATGCAAGTTCATACAAAAATAATGAAATGAAGTATAAAATTAGGTTACCAATAAAAATGCAAGTTTATACAATAAAATAATATAAAAATAAAGTAGAATTTAGGTTACAAAAAAAGTTTATACAATAAATGAAAAGATTAAAAACTAAAATAAAGTGTAATAACGGTGAAGGTATGAACATACACCCCCCCCCCCCCCCGTTGAGGCAGTACTCAACCAACATCTATCTGATCATCTTGGAATAGAGTTAGACTTTCTCTGATGATGTTCAACGTGGAGTTAATGACTGATGTTTGATTTTTTTTTAAAAAGGTGCAGCATGTGAGTATCGTTTTCTCATCGAATGGTGATGGTTTTCGACATTTTCTCTGCATATTCTGAGTCGAAACCCCGAATAATGAATTGGCAACATTGCCGATGATGTCTATTGCACCTCTTTTGTGCCGGGATTGGTATAGCAATTTGTTATCCAGGTTCAAATCCAGTTCGCTATGTCTAAGATGCTCTAGGGTACTGATACACGTTGAGTTGAACTCAAGTGTTTCACAAAGTTTCTGTAAAGACCGAGTCCCTTTTCCTAAAAATGCCGTGTCGACCCAGTAAGTCGATAGATCATAGTATATAATGAGGTTCCACTGACTAGACGCGAGGTAAGTTGAGCCCAATTCTTCAAAATGGACTCCCAGCTGGGATCCGAACTGCTCATTGTGGATTGGCGATCCCAAAATCATTGGGATTAGTAGAAGCGCCAACACTGCCACGCATAAGTTACCCCCTAGTAACTTCGGTATTTTCCTCTTGGGTTCACTAGGCTCCTCTTCACCATCGTTGCATACTTCTTCCGTTTGATCTCTGGGGAGTGGTGCCAGGTAATGGACTGCTCTTTTCAAGACTCCGGAAGCAGTTTTGACATCTGCTACCCTAACTATATCGTCTTCCCCTTTGTAGATTTTAACTACTCGTCCCAATGGCCATTTTATCCCAGGGACATTGTTTTCCTTGAGGAGAACAATGGTTCCAGGTTGAAGACATTTTGATTGCTCCTTCCACTTGTTCCTGTATTGTAGTTCATTGAGGTAGTCACGTGACCTGTAATTAAAACGCAACAAAAAGTTTTAATTTGGTGATTTAGGTATAACTTTATTTGGGTGTGAGCTCTTTAGATCAGAGCTCTTAACACCATAAGATTAAAATTATAATTGAATTATTTGGAGCAAATCTTTCGCTATTTACACAAAATGTGAGAAGAAAGATTAGCCCCCTTATTCTATACTTATCTATGTGAATATATATGTTTGACAAAATAAATTGACTTACATAGTTATGTTGGTAAAATTATGAAACTATAGAATTATATAAACATACTTATATTTACAATTGTAAAACAAATCTAAGGAATTTCATTCATATGTTTACGTAAGCAGTTGTACAATCACACAACCGCATATATATCTAATGCCTGAACATTCATACATATTAACATATGTACCATAATATTTTCCCATCATGCATTGAGATGCGATCATATTCATACAATGTCTCTGCATGTTTACAAGCAGGCACAATACTTGAAACATTCCTAATAGGTGTCATTTGATTTGTTGTATTAACAAATCATGAAGTACTCAACTCCAGTTTAGTGGTCTGCCGGCTTGACACACGACACTAAAGCTGTGTAGTCCCTTGAAAGAATGTATTCATAACATTGCGTCGCCAACAAAGAATGCAAACATTCTACACCTCCGCATTTCAGAAGAATGTTCATACAACATTTGTTTTATGGACATTCTTTTTTTTTTTTTTTTCTCTGATAACATGATTTTCAAATGTTTGTGTTATTTTGACATAAAATTTGCTTTGGCAACTCCTCATATTTATTTTACTTATTATATTATTTAAGTTTATTATTATAAGCTAATTATGGTTATATTATAATTAATTATGGTTAAAAAAAATTTTTTCTTTTCTTATATTAATTTTTTATTTTCATATAATTTAAGTCTATTCTTATGAACTATTTGTTCCTTATTTGTTTTCTTATCAATTATTGTTACATTGTTTCTTAAGTCTATTTTCTTAATTTTATATGGACCTTTATATTGGACTTCTAGTTTGTGTCCGGTCTCGTTTCTAAGTAAAACTAAGTCTCCTACGTTAAGTTTAATGTCTAAAATATTTTTGCCATAAATCAGTTTTTGTTGTACTTTGGCCTGGTCTAGTAACTGTTTTGCTCTTTTCAATGCTATTTCTAATCTAAACTTAACCTCCTTTGCGTAATCATCTACATTATAAAGTGGCGTGATTTCATTTATGTTCCTGAATTGTTCAAAAGCATTGGGTTGTCTACCATAAATCAATTCGTAAGGGCAGTAATTGTGTGCCGTTGATGGTGTTGTATTAAAACAGTAGGTGAAATATTTCAGCCACTCATCCCAGTCACTTTTGTCAACCGATATATATGATCGAACGTATTCATTGAAGGTTCTATGACTTCTTTCGATTGTGCCCAGTGTCTGGTGATGATGTGCTGTGGACGTTAGTTTCTTGATTTTGAGCAGGGTGCAAAGTTCCGTCAATATAGAATTCTTATACTCAGTACCCATGTCTGAGATGAACGTCTTCATCGGGCCATAGATAAGAATAAAGTTTTCCAATATTGCTCTTGCAACAGTTGTTGCAGATTTGTCCCGTATTGGTATTGTTACCAAATATTTTGTCAAGTCACATATTATAGTGACAGCATATTCGTTCCCATTTATCGATACTGGGAATGGTCCTATTGTGTCTACGTACACCGTATCAAAGGCCTTATTTGGTGTTTCCGTAAGGACCATAGGACATTTCAAATTTTTATTAATCTTGGATTTTTGGCAATGTTGACATGATCTGACATATTTCGCTATGTCTTTTGACATATTCTTCCAATAGTAATATCTTTTTATCTTTTCTGCAGTTCTATATATACCGCAATGTCCTCCCTCTATTGGGTCATTATGGTATTTCAGCAAAATTTCAAGAATTGCCTTGGCATTCTTGTTATCTATTATGGTCACCTCATTAAGTAGCGCTACTCTTAATTTATTCAAATATTTATTGCCCATAATTTTAAATCTATTCATTGAGACTAATTCGAAAATCTTCTCATTAGGTGCCATTTGTAATTTATCTATCTTCATTTTACTGGCCACTTTTTCAAGCCTAGGGAAAAATTGTCCTAAGTCAAATTTCCCTTTAGTAAAGCAATCGTTAATATCTATACATGTCAGCACCACTTTTCCCTTCTTGATGTAGCAGTTCGTAAGTGTAAGTTTTAATTTATAAAGTTTTCTCACCTCCGCGTTAACTAGTGGTACATATATTTTGGGCTTATTTTTATCTATTACCTTTTGCTGAATCTTCATTTCATTACTATTGTTTCTGTTCTTATCTGCCATTGATCTAGTTGTCACCCTAAGTAATGTGTTCATTTTCTCATTCATGTCCTTAAAATCCTTAATATTCATTCTGGTTATTGTGTTATCTCCTAGTGCAGTCATTTCGATGCGTGATAATGCATCGGCAACGTGGTTATCCTTTCCCCTAAGATATTCAACTGTAAAATTATACTCTTCTAGATCAAGTCTCATCCTAGTCAATTTGGAGCTTGGATTCTTCATGGAAAACAGATATGATAATGGCCTGTGGTCCGTGCGGACCAGAAAATGTTTACCATATATGTATGGCCTGAAATAGTTTATTGCCCAATGTATGGCAGTTAACTCCTGTTCAATAGTTGACTTGTTGCTTTCACCTTTTGTAAACGCCCTTGACGCGTAGGCGATGGGTAATTGTTTCCCATTATGTTCCTGTGTGAGTACTGCGCCACAGGCATGCTTGCTTGCATCCGTTGTTATGCAAAATTCCCTATCGAAATCAGGATATTGTAGCAAAGTTGGGCTCATTAGTGCTTTCCTGAGATATTGGAATGCTAATTCGCAATCCTTTGTCCATTCGAATTGAACATTCTTCCTAGAGAGACGTGTAATATGTCTCGAATATTCGGAAAAGTTTTCTATGAATCTCCGATAGTAATTACAAAAGGATATAAATCTCTTTGCACTATCTGCGTTCGTTGGTCTTGGGTAATCTCTTATAATGGAATATTTACCATCATCTGACAAAATGCCCCCAGAGGTACACTTATGACCAAGAAATGTCACTTCTCTCATAAAAAATGAACATTTCTCTGGGTGTAACTTCAGGTTGTACCTTCGGCACAAATCAAAAACATCTTTCAAATTCGAAAGCATGTGTTTTTCTGAGCATCCTAACACAACCTAGTCGTCCATATAAAGGAAGGCCTGGTTAGGCTTTAGACCACTGAAGGCTAGTGTCATCATCCTTTGAAATGAGTTAGGTGCTATTTTCAGACCGTAGGGTAGTCTGGTGAATCTGTATGAGCCGTTATTGGTTGAAAATGACGTTAAGTCTCTTGAACTTTCTTCTAATCCTATCTGGTGAAATCCCGACATTAAGTCCAAACAAGAAAAATATTTTGCTCTTCCCAGCTGGTCCAGAATATCGTCTATCCTGGGCAGTGGGAATTTTTCTGCCACCAATTTTTTATATAGTTGTCTGTAATCCACGACAAGTCTCCATCTCTTCTTGTCCGAATTAGGTATTGATTTTTTCGGCACCAGCAAAATCGGACTATTATATTCCGACTGTGATGGTTCCACTATCCTGCTGTCTACTAACTTTTTGACTTGAGAGTTTATCTCCTCTTTATGAGAATGTGGTATACGGTAGTTTCCCGGTTGTAAATCCTTTACTCTTAACTTTTGTTCGTAAAAATTGTTAGCTGTAATTGTCTCTGTGTCTAATCCGAAAATGTCACTATATGAGCTACAAAGTTTTGTAAGTATATCATTAAACTGTATCGGGAAATTCTTTCTCAAAATTGTGAGTACCTCCGATTTTCTATTTAATTCAGTTCTGCTGTCTTTTGGCCTAGTTAGCTCATAGTCCGAAATTTTCTCGGTTTTTATTTGGTTAGATCTTATTCTAATGATGTTGTTAGTTGTATTCAGAAATTTTACAAATGCTCTTCTTGTTGCTACCAGTGTGTTTGCCACGAATACGCCATGTGTGATTTCCTGATTTGGAATTAAGGTTTCCCTTTCCGAATTGAAACATTTGATCTGACGTAATATTTCCACTCTGGATGGTAGGGTAATTTCATCTGTTCTATTGGTTAATGGTATTAAAATAGGGTGGAAAAGGTTGTCAGGGCGAAGGATAAGGTAATCTATATCATTATTGAATTCCAAAATACAATTGTATTTCTTCATAAAATCCATGCCAATGATTCCATCGCAAGGGATTGGAAAATCATTGTTAACTACATGGAATGTCTGAGGAACCAAAAGGTTTTTGAACTTTAAGTCAAGTAAAATTGTACCTAATGACCGAATTTTACCTTTTCCTATTCCACTGAGTGTTGTGGTTTGGTTAGTATTTATCCTAATTTTGTCAATGTTCTGTGATTTTATTATTGATATGTCAGCTCCTGTATCTATTAGTAGTGTTGTTGTTAAATTTTCTATTTGTACTTCTATGTAATAACAAAAGTTAAGGTTAAGATTATATACCTTATTCTCTAGTGAATTGATCCCAGGGGAAGTTCTGGGTTTTCCGAATTATCATGTTGTGTTGTCCTAACGTAGTTTCTATTCCTACGATTATTGTTATATCCTCTTCTATAATTGTTGGTAGTAACGTTACTCCCACTATTCGTGGTTGTCCTGGGAGGTAAATTTCGTCCTCCACGTGGAAGATTATTTCTTCCCCGGAATTGTGTGTAATTTCCCCTATAATTTCCAAAAGATTGTCTCCGCTTATAGAACAAAACCGTGTTATGTTGTCCGGTTGCTTCCGTGCAACTGTTGACAAATTTACTGATGGCATAATTCATGTTGTCAAATTGACCTGCTTCCATAATAAGTTTTACCTTATCGATGGTGCAGTTCTTAGTCAATGCTTTAACCGCGACCTGAGTGGAGTATTTCGTCGCTAGGTTAGCCGTTAACCCATCAGATATGTATGCAGTTTCCAGAGATTTTGTCAGCATTTCTATTTCATTACAGTATGCGTTAGCCGGTCTATTGCTTTGTTTAATATTAATTATTTTTGCCGTTAGTACTTCTACTGATTCGCCCTTTACTGACGTATTCAGTTTCTCAATTATTTCTGTTATTGTAAGTTCATTGCTAATTAAGTTTCTACTGTTTCCCCTGAGTTTAGTTTTTATCAGGGACACTGCTGTAGCCTCGTGTTCGCATTTTATTGTCTCTATGATTCTAAGGGAATCTATAAAGGATCGTAAATTTTCCGCTTTACCGTCGAAATCAGGGATTAGCTTAGAAGCCGTATTCAGAAAGTCTACCAATGTTTGAGTCATATTTATGCTCTTTATTGTGTTATTGTCTTTAACTATCAATAATTTGTATGTTATACCCGTATGTAAGTTTTCAGGTAATTCTAATCTAACTGATCTTTTGTTCGCTAATTTTGCTATTCTTGCTCTCAAGTCGTTAAATAGTGTATTTGCTGCAACTTGGTGGGATATTGTCAGGTTGTTATAATGGACGTTTAATAATATTCTTATTTTCCCAAAATTGTCAAATATGTTATGGAAATGATTCTCAACAGTTTCCGTTTTAATAGGTCTGTCAATATTAAGGCACTTAAAAGATTTTTCAAGGTTGTCCTTTAAAATTTTAGTTCTATTGCAAATATCCTTCCATTCCATCATATTTTGTCCAAATTATCTGCTCTACTAACATATTTCCTCTTTAGTGATTTTTTGTGCAGCAAATAAATCTTAAGAAGCAGTTCTAAGGATGCTATTACTACCAAAATCAATGTCAAAAGCCATAACGAGTTAATCTCAGATGTATGATCAATAATTTTCATGTTGTTTACAACATTTGCCACTGGCCTCTCTATCCTTGACCGTTCCCTGCCCATTTTAATATTATTACTGTTTTCAGTTTTTGACCATCTTATTGATCTAATTATTTCCTCCTCTATTGTTGTAGCACTGTTCTGTATGTTCCCTATTGTTGGCTTGTTCCCCATTCCTACTAACTTCCAATAATTCCTCAACCAGTTTAGTCTATTCTCTATAGGTTCTTCCCTAGTAATTGTTCCGTTGAAATTAATTGGGTTCTTTGTCAATTTTCTGTTCTTATTCAGTTCCCTATAAAGGACCATTATATACATATATAAAAAATTGTTATAAGTTTAAAAAAAAAATTTTCTTTTCTATTTATTTATTTTTATTCATTTCAACAAAAATTAAATTTTCTATTACTTCTATTCTTTGCCACATTTTTGTGGACTGTTCCCAATTCGGAGGTGGACTTCCGTTGATGAGACGGTAGAGATATGCTTTCTCTCTCCTGAGTCTGCTGGCCTAAGAGTGCATTTATATTATGCACTTCTTTTAAAAATTAAAAAAAAAAATCCCTTTTGTCCTTCATATATCCTTTGCTTGCTGAAGTGGTTTGATGACGTCCTTCACTGTTTGGGGAATGGGGATGTTTAGCATCATTCGCTGTTATTGGGGTTTGTTTTTTTTTCTTCCTTCTATTCGCAACTGGGGATTTTTGGCTATCCTCCAGGACAAAATTCCTTCCTCTGACGAAAACTCGGCTGTTCGTCAGGAACCAGTATGCAATTTCCTTGGGTGCTCTTATAACAGGAGCACTCTCAAGGATGGCAGGATCGCCATGTAATTAAAACGCAACAAAAAGTTTTAATTTGGTGATTTAGGTATAACTTTATTTGGGTGTGAGCTCTTTAGATCAGAGCTCTTAACACCATAAGATTAAAATTATAATTGAATTATTTGGAGCAAATCTTTCGCTATTTACACAAAATGTGAGAAGAAAGATTAGCCCCCTTATTCTATACTTATCTATGTGAATATATATGTTTGACAAAATAAATTGACTTACATAGTTATGTTGGTAAAATTATGAAACTATAGAATTATATAAACATACTTATATTTACAATTGTAAAACAAATCTAAGGAATTTCATTCATATGTTTACGTAAGCAGTTGTACAATCACACAACCGCATATATATCTAATGCCTGAACATTCATACATATTAACATATGTACCATAATATTTTCCCATCATGCATTAAGATGCGATCATATTCATACAATGTCTCTGCATGTTTACAAGCAGGCACAATACTTGAAACATTCCTAGTAGGTGTCATTTGATTTGTTGTATTAACAAATCATGAAGTACTCAACTCCAGTTTAGTGGTCTGCCGGCTTGACACACGACACTAAAGCTGTGTAGTCCCTTGAAAGAATGTATTCATAACATTGCGTCGCCAACAAAGAATGCAAACATTCTACAGACCACCTTTCCCAAAAGTGGTGCTTGAGCTCAGACACTAATTTCCAACGAGTTGCCAGACTTGACGTTGTTGGTGTAGCTTCAGCGTCGACTTGAGCTGTAAGTGGTTCCCCAATCAGAAAATGTCCCAGGGTTAATGCTCCTATGTCATTGGGATCATTTGATAATGGGGAAATTGGTCTAGAGTTTAGAATCGCTTCGATCTCAATTACCAAGGTATCTAGTTCTTCGTAGGTGAGGGAAGCATTAGCCAAGCTTCTGATTAACAGGTGCTTGGCAGATTTTACTGCGGCCTCCCACAATCCTCCAAAGTGAGGTGCTCGCGGAGGTATAAAATTGAACTGGATACCCCTTTTGCTGCATGCAAAATCAATTGCTTCTTTTGCTTCCTCCGTGTAAATCGCGGATGACAAGTCGGACAGTTTGTTTTTTGTCCCCACAAAGTTTGTTGCATTATCGCAATATAAGTTTTGGCAGTGTCCTCGTCGACCGGAAAAGCGTTTGATGGCTCCTATGAAAGCATCAGTGGTTAGATCACTTACAAGCTCTAAGTGAACTGCCTTCGTGGCGAAGCAGCAGAAAACCGCAATATAGGCCTTGTGTGGTCGTTTTCCCCTCACCTTGTAGTGCACCGTGATTGGGCCGCAGTAATCTACTCCCGAATGAATGAATGGTCGAGCTGGAGTAACTCGTGGCGATGGCAGATTTCCCATGATCTGGTGAAGGAGAGCTTGCTTCGCCTTACTACATATTGTGCAGCGATGGATTGTTGCTCTAGCTATGATCTTGCCTTTTATTGGCCAAAATTGTTGTCTCACCATCCCTAGGAGGGTTTGTGCGCCACAATGCTTATTGTCTTTGTGAATCATTTCAAAAAGAAGTTTCACAATTGAATCATTGTAGGGAAGAAGCAACTGGTGCTTGGAATCATATTCCAATGGTGAAGCTTCCAGTCGCCCTCCCACGCGTAGCAGCCCATCTTTATCCAAGAACGGTGAGAGGTTCGATAATTGGCTACCTCCTTTCACGTCCTTATATTTGGTGAGATGATGTATTTCTTCTCTGAAGTCGGCTTCTTGAATTTGCCTTACCATTAACGTCAATGCCCTTTTCAATTCAAGTGTAGTCAATGAAGGTTGATCCTGCCTGAATTCTTTCTTACTTCTGAGGTTGGTAACAAATCGCAAAATGTACCCAAGGACCCGTTGAAGATGCCAGAAGGAGTTTTTATGGTTGATTTGATATATAATACTGGGCTCCTCAGAGGTTAACACACCTGCATATTTTATCTTCCTTTCCAGGTTAGTTGGACTAGCTAGATGGGGGTTGAATTTAGGGGGCCACTCTGTTTCTCTGCCCGATAGGAAGAGGGACCATAGAACCACAAGGTGCAATCTTTCATTTGACTCGGTGCAAGTCCTCGTGACAACATATCTGCTGGATTGAACTTGGTGCTTACGTGCCGCAATTGCTCTGCTCGAGTATTCTCTAGAATGATAGAAATTCGATTCGCTACAAAGGTGTGAAGTGATGCGGAGGAGTTGATCCATGACAACACAATGTTTGAGTCAGTCCAATACCAGGCTGGGGTTGTTAACTTGAGATCAGTCATGATTCGTGTAGCAAGCTGGGCTCCAAGTGCTGCGGCACAAAGCTCCAATCGCGGTATGGTTTGAGTTTTGAGTGGGGCTACCCGTGATTTAGAGCGCAGAAGACGTGTGATAATTGTCCCATCTCTCATTGTTGATCGAAGGTAAACTGCTGCCCCATACGCCTTTTCGGATGCGTCTGAGAAAATATGTAACTGGCTTGATGTTGGGACTCCCCCACTGCTCAGGTGTCTTGGGATTCTTAGGGTGTTCAATTCCTTGAGTCCTGCACGAAAGGTAATCCATTTAGTGTGCATGGATTCCGGTAGAGCCTGATCCCAGTCCAGTTTTAACTTCCACAGTTCTTGGATAAATATTTTTGCCGTAACCGTATAGGCGACAGGAGCCCCAAGGGATCAAAAATTCTTGCCAGATCCGATGTAACTGTACGTTTGGTGATTCTTCTATTTTCTGCGGTGTTTACTTTTATGCACAGCTCATCCTTTTCTGGCAACCGCGTTAGTCCTAGGGTGGTAATGGAGGTTGACCGTGTGCTCTCGAAATCTAAATTTACTTCCATGTCACCTTGTGACACATTTTTGAGCAACTGAGGATGGTTGGCGCACCATTTTCGAAGATTGAAACCGCTTTGCTGCATAATTTCCTTCAGTTGTTCTTGTAGTTGGATAGCGGCGGTTAGGCTATCGCTTCCACCGAGGCCGTCGTCTACATAGAAGTTGTCTTGGATGAATTGAGCTGCTATCGGGTATTGTAGGGCATGATCTTTCGCCAGCTGTTGTAAACATTTTGTTGCTAAGTATGGAGCCGCTCTTGTACCATATGTGATCGTGTTTAGTTGAAAGTAAGACAGTGGTTCGGTTCGGTTTTGTTGCTAAGTATGGAGCCGCTCTTGTACCATATGTGATCGTGTTTAGTTGAAAGTAAGACAGTGGTTCGGAAGCGCTCTTTCGCCAAATTATGATTTGAAATCGCCTATCCTCAGGGGCGATCAAAACTTGCCGATACATTTTTTCTATGTCTGTAGAAAACACAAATCTGGGAAGTCGAAATTTCAATAAAATTGAAAAGAGTTCGCTTTGGACTGTTGGACCTGTATACATCAGATCATTTAGTGATTGCCCTGACGTTGTTTTGGCTGAAGCATCAAACACCACCCTCAATTTGGTTGTGAAGCTCTCAGGTCTTAGGACGCAATGATGTGGGATGAAATAGTTTGGTGATCGAATAGATTCAAATGAGATCTTCGTCATATGGTTCAGCTCCTCGTATTCGTCCATGAATTTTGTATATTGACTTCTTAATTCGGGGTTTTTCTGCAGTCGGTGTTCTAGAGACAGAAACCGATTAAGAGCAACTTTGTATGACTGACCAAGTCCTTCTTCAGGTTTCTGATGGAATGATATTTTTACTACGAAGCGGTTTTTGTTGGTTTTGTAGGTGGTTTGCACAAAGAGCTCTTCACGCCTTCTCTCTGCCTCTGATAAACGTTTTTCAGCTGGCTTAATTTCGTCAAGCTCCCAAAGTCGGGCAATAGAAGCGTCAAGATCGTCACTAGTCGTAGCCACTCCGCATGAGAATTGGGTTGCTTTGTGGTTTTGCAGTTTTCCTGAAATCACCCATCCAAGCATTGTATTTCGAAGAATTGGTAGTTGTGGGGAGAGTTTGATCTGTCCCACGGACAGTAGCTGAAGAAAGTGTTCGGCACCTAGCAAAATATCGATTTTGTCTGGTCGATTGAAATGTGGATCGGCTAATACCAGATTTTTAGGTATTGGCCACTCTTTGATGTTGATGAACTGTGCAGGTTGCGGCGAAATGATGCGAGGAAGTACAAATGCTTCTAATGGGGTTGAAAACCCGTTTATTCGCGACTGTAGTTCGACGTTAACGCGATGCTGCGTTTTAGTGTTGATAATTCCAATGCCAGTTATGTTTGCTGATGATGGCTGCATTGGGATACCTAGTCGTTTGACTAATCGCTCCGTGACACAATTTACTTGCGAGCCGGAATCAAGCAACGCGCGACATTCAATTTGTGATGAGTCAGTTTTGATTTTGACTATTGCCGTGCCCAGGATTACCACTGAGGACGATCCTTGTGTCCTTGCAGCAGTTAATGAAGCTAATCCTGGACTTGTTGTCGGAGGCACTGCCTCCTTGATTATCATTGATGAATTC
Source organism: Trichopoda pennipes (assembly GCA_030448955.1). NCBI lineage: Eukaryota > Metazoa > Arthropoda > Insecta > Diptera > Tachinidae > Trichopoda > Trichopoda pennipes. The sequence continues at coordinate 13,685,241 of JASKUP010000042.1, forward strand.
TTGAGGTTTGGTTGGGCCTTGTCTCCATTTCGTACTCTTGACTCAGCCGCTTGGCTGTTGGATTAAAAATGCAAAAGTGAGTTGTGTTTGCTCTTACATTTCGCGCAGCCCCTGGAAAGGCATTGCCTTGCTGAGTGATTCTTTCTTAAACAATTGATACACAAGTGTTGTTTTTGCACAAAATTTAGGCGTTCGCGCGGCGTGAATTGTTGAAATCGGCCACAATGATACAAGAAATGACCACCAGTTTTACACAGTGGGCAGCTAACCTCAAGTTGTTTAGGTGCTGCAAGAGAGGCGCATACCTTTGTTGAACTCCTTTCCTTGGGACCCATTGCTTCCATTGATTGAAAGCGAGTTTTCAAAAATCCTAAGAAGTGTCAGACTTGCTGCAGTTCTTTTGGATTTGTGATTGATTATAAAGATTTCGATCCAGTTTCTTCGTCAGAAGGTGCAGAAGGATTGGATCCCAGGACGTGGTGTTGATTCCCAGATTCTGTAATGCATACAAGCATTCCTAAGGTGTATCATGTAATTGCTTAATGGATGATACTGATGTGCCGACGGAGGGTTGATCGAGCAATTGTTGTATCACTGAGGCGACGAGAATTCTTTTGTTCTCATATCGCTCTTTGAGCATGGTCCAGGCGGGCTCGTAGTTTTCGGCGGTAGCGGCCAGATGACGTATAAGTCTTTCGGCTTCACCTGTTACGTTAGCCTTCAGGTACCAAATTTTTTGTGCTGAAGGGATTTCTTGCTTGTCTACAAGTTGCATGAACAAGTCGTTGAAGGTCCTCCATTTTAGGTAGTCGCCGTCGAACTTTGGAATCGCTACCTTGGGTAATGGTAGTACATTACCTTGATTCCCGGGACTCCCTGACGATACACCCGGCCTAGACGCATTCTTGAAATGGTTGACTATTCTGGCCTCTAATGCAGCATATGCTGTCGTATCGTATCCCTCCTGCAATGGGTCTTGGCTATTTTCCCAAATTTAGAAGTGTAAATTCTGTATTTGCTCCCACAATTTTTCTTTCAAGGGCATGTTGTCCGATGTTGGATCCATTGTGAGAACCCGTTGCAATGACTCCATCATCACCTTCTGCCTTCTTATTATCGATGTGGTCGCGGTTGGGACAAATTGTCCCCCAGTGCCGCCCCCGGGATTGCTTACTGCGGGAGTTTGGTCCCGAGCTGGTTGGCCAGCTGCGCCAGTAGGCCTCTCATCTGCAAGGGTTGTTAATGCGGACTTAAAAATGTTCTGGTACTGCTCCACCAGCTTTGCTATCTGGTTGTAATAGTCATTGATGAAGTACTCATGGTCCAAGGGAATGTCTTCCAAGCTTCGGATTTTGTTGTCCGTGCTCTCAAACTCGGACCATGCGTTGTCTAATTTTATTAGACGTTCTTTATAGTAACCGACCGTTTTCCTACTGGTAGAGTCCTTCTTAAAGTTACGAACAATCGTCTCGATTACGTCACCTGACGCTTGCTGGGATTTTACCAGTTGGTTGAAAATGGTCATGTCGGAGTCTTTCCAAGATACTGCCATGTTCAGGACGTTGTTTGCCTAGTATAGTGTTGCTGCTTCAGTGTAGGATATTGCTTTCCTAGCTGCCTGAAGGTGGACTGCTGTTTTAGTGTAGGATGTTGCTTTTTCTAGCTGCCTGAAGGTGTACTGCTGCTTCAGTGTAGAATGTTGCTTTTCCTAGCTGCCTGAAGGTGTACTGCTGCTTCAGTGTAGAAATTAGCTGACTGGCTCCTGTAGCAGATCACGTCGGGGTCACCAATGTTTAACTCAGAGATTGGATTCTGAGTTGGGCCACACTAGTTTGTGTAGCCGGAAGCTCTCTTTTCTTCGAGGCGGTTCGCCTGAAGATAATCGCTGCAACTCAAGCACTTAAACTTGGTTGCACGGAGAGGATGCGTCAGGTAAAGGTCCTGACGAAGGTATGTGGCAGAGACAAAGTAATCTGGAGTATCTTACAAGCGATATCACTTGAAGATATAAATTGTTACTCAAGCACTTGGAACTTGGTAACTCGGAGTAAAAAAAAAAACAATGTTTTTAGACTTGATTTACTTTATTGTCTCTCATTTATTTCAATAAATTTTGTTCTTATATATTAACTTAATGCTATGTCATACATTTGGGTTTAACCCATATTGTTGCTGAAGTTGATTGCACCTCTTTTTGCATGGCAGAAACAATTTTTGTTTCTAGAGCAAATTTATGCCGAATTGTAATCAAAAAAGGTTTGTAGGTCTTTTCCGGGTTGTGCAATAAATAAAATGCAACCTATGTATATTGAAGGTGTGCAATAAACTTCAGCGGTAAAAAACAAAACAAGAAAAACAAAAACAGGTGTTCAAAATATAAATATAAATGCTTAAACATAAAAACAAAAAATATTTGTTTACGTAAAAATGCTTGCATTTAAAGTATTAAATCTATGTTACAAATATGACCTATATATAAAAGAAATGCAAGCATACAATAATAAAATAAAGTATTAAATGTAGGTAACAAATAAAAATGCAAGTTCATACAAAAATAATGAAATGAAGTATAAAATTAGGTTACCAATAAAAATGCAAGTTTATACAATAAAATAATATAAAAATAAAGTAGAATTTAGGTTACAAAAAAAGTTTATACAATAAATGAAAAGATTAAAAACTAAAATAAAGTGTAATAACGGTGAAGGTATGAACAGTATTCCTAATGGGCCAATAAAAATATTCGAAAAATTTCACATAGGTGTTTTTTGGTTTGCGCACCGACTGTATACGAAAAACAATAAAAATTTGTAAGTATATGAAAAAACTCTCGCCAATTTTTAAACACTTGTGCGGTGGTTGTTTATTGATCAACAGATTACAAAGCATTGCCATTTAAATTTATTCTTGCAGCCATAATAGGTAAATATTAAAAACAAAGTACAGTTAAAGTTAGTGTACATTAAAAAGAGAACAAATCGAATATCTAGATAACAATAGTTTATATTGAATTAATCGTAATTTTATATTTAAAATAATTAATGGGATTCGGTTGTGACCAAACATCGACGATATACAAAAACTTGTAAGATGCGTCAGCAATAGCCATGAGTACAATGCAGTGTGTATCTAAAAATATTAAAATAAAAAAAATATGCTTAATAAAACTAAATACGACAGCAATTAACCTTTGTAATTGTAATGAATGCTTCTAGAACAGGGTGGAGCAGTCATTACAATATGTTTCTCATCCAATAGTTCTAATGTATGCACTTAATTTTTTAGTATATGCTTCTCATCTCTTGTTGAAATTCTGCTTTATTCGTTTCTTTTTTTGTGGCCAGTGTACAGTAGGCTGCACTTTTGATGAACATAATAGTCTAAGGCGGTTTTGGTAAATTGTGGGTATATTTATTAGTTCCAAGAGCCATGTGGGCTCAGAAAGTTGCTTCGAAAATTGGAGTCGACATTGAGAACTCATGATTCAGAGAATTTTATGCATCGCGAAATCTGTTTTTTGTATTTCATTTTATTGCGGCTGCAATAGTTCCTTTGTGTAACACTGGGGTAAATTTATAATAAAACAACCCTGTTTACCTTTTTTCTGGGTATTACTTCCTGAATTTCTTTTTTTGCCATTTATATTTGCCATTTTAATTTTGTTATACACCGCCTGCAAAACTTTTGCACTGGCGCTGATGCTTTTCAATTTTACCTCGTGATTGAGCAATCTATTTTTAACAAATCCCTTTGTAAGGTTATTTTCTGTAGAATATATATTCTTAACAGTAAATTGAACGTATTTATTAATACTGTTATTAGCAATAAAACCCATACTGAGTTTAGGTGAGCAGTATGATCTACAATCTTAACATTATTCACTACATTAGCATTCGGGTTTTCAACTTTGGATTCTTTCCTCCCATTGTTATTATTATTTTTATTATTCTTATTATCAATTTCCTAATTTTTCTTTTCTAACTTTTCAGACCATCTAATCAATCTTATTGTTTCTATTTCTACTGTGGGTTTTTCCACTATGTCAATTTCCGTGGGAGTTCCGGTAATGTCTATAAGTTTCCATAAATCTGCTAATGATTCTATTTGAGCCTGTATTGATAAATTCTCACTTTCTTTTTGATTGAAATTAATAGGATTTTTGCTTTTGTCCATTTCTAATTTAACATTATTATTTTATTTAATTTTCATCAATTTAATTAATTAATACTTTTTTTTAAATAATTCTAATTTTTCCTATATTACACTACTATCCTTAGTGGCAGCCTTCCTTTGGGTTCTGAGGCTATTCAGGATCTACTCGATCTGGTCAATCCGCAGCCAGATTTTTGATGCTTGTTCCCAGCTAGGTTTTGGATTCCCATTAACTTCCCTCAAGAGGACAGCTTTCTCTCTTTTGAATTTAGTAGTGAGCCCACCTCTTCTCTTAGGCTTTTTCACTACCTCTATTTGAGGAAAATATTCTGGTTTGGGGCGTTGTTGTCTTCTTCTGTATTCTTCTATCGATATTGCCCTTGGCCCCTCTGTTGTCATCTTTTCCTCTTTTTCCCCCTTTTTTTTTCTTCTTTCCTTTCTTTAAATTTGCCTCGAGCGGTTAACGCTTACAGGCCTTAAGCGTGCAAACAAGTCGCACTGCTAAAATTTATTTATTCTTGGTTTTAAACAGAATTTATTTTTCTTCTTTGTTCCTTGCCTTTTGGCCAGGCGGATTTTCCTTCGGTTTTATAGTTTGCTTCTTGCCTTTTGGCCAGGCGGATCTTCCTTTATTTTTATAGTTTACTCCTTGCCTTTTGGCCAGGCGGATCTTCCTTCGGTGGTATTAGCTTCACCACCTTACAATACAGCTGCCTTAGGTGCTTATTGTTGAGCACTCCAAGGAACTGGCAGGATCGCCATGTAGAAAAAGTTGATTGATCAAATGAAAGAATAATCTTATTGCTGTTTAATTTTTCAATTTTTACCTGAGCTCCTCACTTAGAGCTCGAAGGTATTTATTGTTTATTTATTAATTAATTTATAATTAATGATTGTTTTATTCTTAATTTCTACAGCTTATATACTAACAATGAAAATAATCTAGATTCTAGGTTTGAGTGACGTCACTCCATTCTTACTTCATATACTTATACTTAATTACATATATTAATATAAATATTACTAGGTTATCATAAAATACTGTACAATGTCATGAATGAATTTAGTGTAATTACCAACAAAACTGACCTATAAATATAGAGAAACTCAACGTCATCAAAAATACTTCCGCATGCAGTGTTCCCATTAATGCCCATGCATAATATAGTAACAACAACAATACAGTACAATTAAATTATGCTGATGATCAATAAATTGGTTACAATAAGTGATTCGATAATATTTATTAATACAAATGTATTGGCAATTAAGGTCTCTTTGTTTCTCTACTTATGCGTCAATTATGCTAATTGGGTAATCACACTACAGTGTCTAGCTCATAACACAGTGGAAATGATAGTAATAAGTGAAATATTTTTTTTCCATTTCATCGATCTTCGCTCCTGCAGCCAGTAATTCAGTTATTAAATCGTCAAACATATTAAAATGATTCAAAAGTGGGGTTTCCCCTTTTAATTTTAACGACAACAACATACAACAACAGCATACTTACTTTCCATCACGAACTGGAGGCCCAAACACATTTAATTTTTCGGCAGTTCCGCTCCAAAAGGCATTGAAATTTAAAGGTTTTACGCCCTTTCGAAAACCCTTAGCATAAGCGGGATTTTTTTCCATTTCGGAAACTAAAATTAAACTAAAGTTGCCTCCTTGGTGTAAGTATTTTAATTTTTTGTTTTTATTAATTTTTTTCTAGTAGTTTGAAAACTACAACGCCAACGAGAGTAGGGGTGATTATTTAATGCTCTTAATATTAGGAGTAGAAGAATTTTAGTGAATAAAGAATGCACTCATTCAAAAATATGTGTTTGGTTATTTTCAGTTAATTTATTTTATATGAAATTATTGTCTTTTAATTTAGGTTTGTTATCCTTCCTTCCTTTTGTTATTGAAAAATATTTAAAAAAAAGTTTTTATTTTATTTTAATTCTTTAATAAAATGAACAGGAGAAAAACCACACTATTACATGGGGTAGAAACTTAAGAAACTGAAATTACGTTTGTTCTTTTCTTAATATCTAACTTAAAATTATCTACCAAAAATGCTGACGCTGTGGGTACCGTTGCACCTGTTGTGCTGTTGATATTTCACAGGTGTGTTACGCGACTGTCTTTTCGTGGGAACCGTTGCAACCGTTGATTTGTCCACATTTCATGGAACTGTTGTTTGTGTATTTTGTTGTAATATTCTACGTATTTTGTTGCAATATTTTAAACGTGTTAGAGGTTAACATAAAAAGTTATATTCCGATATTAAAACTTCTTCGCTTTATTACTTCATTAGAACTGAACTTTATTAATTTTTTTGAAACTAAAAATACATAATTTTCTTTCCTCACTTTTTTTCTTATAAGTAAACAAATACAGCGATGAAATACGATACGATTAAAAAAAAACACAACTTTTCCTTTGGAGGGCTTCTTAGCAACTGATGTTATTATTGTATTTAATCATTACATTTAGACTTAAACCAATTTTCAAATTTGCTATCTGGCATTTAATATTTATTTAAATTTTACAAAATTTATTGGTAATAGATGTTCAGCACTTTCCTTAAGTGTGTCAAAATGTTGCAAAACACGAAATATATTTCATATTAATTTCTTTCTTTGTGTAGTCTGCTCTGCTTGATTGCTCAAATAAGACTGACCCTTTTTATATTATTTTCTTGTGTACATTCTTATTCTAGACTTATTTACATTTGTTCTCGAAAAGTAAATTGTTGCTTCTCACCTAACGGCATCCAATCGTACACATTAACGTAATTATATGTATTTATGTATTTATCTAAGTGTGCAGTGTTACAGTGAAGAGCAATGATTATGTTAATGATAATGATTATGTTAAAGTAACTTACAATCTATTACGTGCTAATAATACTTATTAACCCTACAGTTCGGCCGTCCTGACATTTAGGATCCCCTGAACCGCGCTGACTTACTTCTTGTTATCCTATCAGTTGGTGCACATATCCTATCATCATTTTCTTGTAAGTTTTTTTTCTTTATTAATATATTATTATCTTGATTCCAATTTTGTCTTCTAGTAAAATTAATATTTTTGTTTTTAGACCAAGGTTTAATGTTATGAGAATTGCTGAAACTCTTCTGATGTAAAACATGTCTGTGACATATCTGTCTGACACTATATATGCAGGCCTACTATATGCTCGGAAATAATCCTTAAGTGCTTCTATTGCCTCTTTTGACTTAGTGGTTTTTGTTGGGTACAGTCTCAGAAACTTTGTACATGCGTCCACTATAACTAGAATATATTTTTTCGCATTATCTTTAATATTTATTGGACCATAGTGGTCTATGTGTACTATTTGAAAAGGAATATTACCTTTTGATATACTGTGAACATATCCTTCTTGTCATCCATTCTTATTTGAAAATGCTATACATTTTAAACAATTCGTTATATGATCTTTTACTTTTTTGCTTACATTAGGGAACCAATAACTCTTACTTATTATGTCCGTGACCTTATCTACTCCCATATGACCCAATTCGTTGTGGTAGTTAAAAAGTACTTGCCCATCCATTGCCTCAGACACATAAAACACCAAATTGTCTTTCATTTGCTCATTTCGTATAAAGAATGTTCTCGTTTCGCCAACATTGCTTTTATCTCTTTTATCTTATCATCTTTGTTCTGACAAATTACTAAATTATCTTCAAAAGTATTGTCCGATATTATCAATATTGAGTTGCATCTACTCAGGGCATCTACATGTTTCATCCTTGTACCCGACCTGTGTTCTAATTTATATTCATAATTTTGGAGTTCTAAGGCCCATCTGGCAATCCTTGGATTCAATTCCTTTTTATTAAGCGTAAGTGTAAGCGAGTTACAATCTGTTACAATCGTAAGCCGAATGCCTTGTAAATATATTCTAAACCTCTGTAAAGTTTATATAATCGCCAAAGTTTCTAACTCAAAACTGTAATATCTCGACTCTGTTTCTGTTGTTCGTTTTGAAAAGTAGTAAATTAGCTGCAGCTTCTTATCGCTTTTCCTTTGTAATAAAATGGCACCAAAACCTATAGAGCTTGCATCACAGTGTAATTCTGTTTCATCCTGTGGATCATATATTGCTAGAACTGGTGCTTCTATCATTTTATCCTTTAAAAGGTTAAATGCTTTCAGTTAATTTTCACAAAATTTTAAGTGCCTATCCTTTTTTGTTATATCGTAAAGCGGTTTAGCTATAATAGAAAAATCCTCGATAAACCTTCTGAAATATAAACACATCCCAATAAAACTTTGAACATCTTGGACCTTTGCTGGTATTGGAAAATTTTGGATTGCAATTAACCCATCTTTAATTGCTTTTATTCCTTTACCGGATATCATATAACCCAAATATTTAATTTCCCTTTGAAAAGAACTACATTTATCTAGCCTTAATTTCAATTTGTTATCAACAAGTCTTTTAAATACTTCTTGTAATATTTGCATATGTTCATCAATATCCTCCGTTGCTACCATAATATCGTCAAGATAGACTATAACTTTGCTTACTCTAACCATATCTTCGAATACTTTATTTATGAATCTCTGAAATACGAATGGTGCATTTGTTAAGCCAAATGGCATCCTAAGAAATTCATACTGTCCTAGTGGTGTTGTAAAAGACGTATATTTTATTGAATCTTCGTGCATATACACGTGGTAGTATCCGTTTTTAAGATCTAGTTAAAAAAAAAACGTTTATTTGCTAACCTATCTAAAAGATCGTCTATTAATGGCATTGAATATTTATGTTTTGCCGTAGCCTTATTTAGTTTCCGAAAATCGACGCACATCCTTACTCCCCCCGCTTTCTTCCCTACTAACAGGATTGGAGAGGCGTACTCTGACCCACTTGGACGTATGATTCCATTCTCTAAATATTCATCTAAAATAGCCTGAACCTTCTGTTTCTCTGCGTACGAAAGCCTTCTTGGCGCATAACTAAATGATCTTTTGTCATCAATCGTCAGATGCATTTCACATTTAATACTGGGTTCCTTAGGTCTTACAGGTCTTCTATAATTTTCTTCAAACATTTTAGTAAATCTGGTTCTATCTTCGATACTCAACTCTTCGCCTAATTCATAGTTTGTACTTTCCACATCCCATTCAATTTCTAACATTTGATTCTCAAATATGCTTTCATTCTGATTATCCCCTGCATTTATTCTAGTAGCGCTCAAATTATTTACTTTGTTTTCCCTTTCGACTTGTTCTATTTCTAACTCATTTGACTGTATATTGTTTTCTTTACATCTTAATATCATTCCATTTCCGTTACAATTTTTTTAATAATCATCTACTATCATTAATCTTGCTTTACATTTTCTTAAAAAAATCTCTTCCTAATATAACTGAACACCCCAGAGATTCGTTATCAACAACCATCAGTTCAAGATCAACCAATTTTTTATCGAAAATAATTTTACAATTTTGTAACGTGGTTTTATTCATCGGCTGGGGTAGCATAGCCGTGTCCAAGGTCGTACTTACGGATCCACAAACCTTAAGTAATAAGATGCTTGATTTTCCCTTATCTAGGGCTTACAGCAATTTCTTTATTGAACTTTAAATCTTATTGTTCTATATATATTTATATTACGAGAAATAATCACGATAACTAAAGATAAGCTGGTAATGAGCCGAAATACAACAGGTTCGGTCATTTACAGGTTCGGTTTCTGGAGGAGCCGAAGTAGAACAGGTTCGGTTATTATCAGGTTCGGGTCCTCGATGAGCCGAAATACAACAGGTTCGGTTATTACAGGTTCGGGTTCTGGAGGAGCCGAAATAGAACAGGTTCGGTTATTATCAGGTTCGGGTCCTCGATGAGCCGAAATACAAGAGGTTCGGGTTCTGGAGGAGCCGAAATAGAACAGTGTTACTTAACTCTAGGTTTCTACAATACTACAATTTGTCTTAAGCTAGGGGAACAGTCAGCCGAAGCCGCTGTGGGGAACAGTCAGCCGAAGCCGCTGTGTATTATTTATCATACCCAGCCCCTTGCCGGGTATATACTCAAAATTCCTCTGAGCTTACCGAAGTAAACCAGAAGGCTTGTCGTATAGATCGTTTCTAACGTCAAGACTTTGATGCTACGAAAACCCGGTGTTGTGGGAATCGCAACATGCTGACGGTGTACCAACTTAGATCACTTATACAAATATTCTCATACATTGTATGAGAATTAAAGCTGATATACCGTCTACATGTGAAAACACAAGCATCCCCAGCAACCATCTTGGTATGCAATACGGGCACTCCCAGCAAGCATTGTGGTGAGCGTTATAGTCAAACCAGCAAACGAAATGGAATCGGAGCCGGGAGAACTAACGTTGATCGTAAAACAAGGCATGTAATGTGGAAGAATATGAATTCCTCCCATAGAATTCGTATTTCCACGTTACAATTTATTTGTCCAAAAATTTTTAATTTGCTTTTATTAATTCCAAAATAACTTTTAAATTCATTTTTTTAATATCAATTTCATTAGGAACACACTCTCTTTTTACAATACAGATGGGGCTTCCCGAATCTATTAGGCATTCTACATAAAAGGAATAAAAATTATTAGTTTCTGTTCCTCAAATTATTCTTAAATATCTTACATATTTTTTTGTTTTTTTTTTTTGCCACAACCAAAGTTGCGGGGTTAACCGTTTTACACTCAACTTTTTGTGTATTAAAAAAAATAAAACACAATGTATTGAATGGAATCCAAAAATAAACTGAATTGTTCTTTATTGTTTTTCTTCGCTTAAATACTAAAAATAATTACATATTTTGTTGATAATAAATATTCAATTATTTGATTTCTTAAAAATAGGTTGTGAAATATTAGATTGATTAGTTTGCATTTTCGTTATGAGAACGGAAATGCAATAGTAGAAAACAGAAACAAAGAAGTTCATAAAATGGAATTATTAAATAAAAAAATATATATGTGTGTAAGCAAATTATTAGGGTGGTTACAAATTAATTGCAAAAGTTTTATATTATATTAATCTAATGTTATATATTATATTAAGGGGTTTTATTATAAGAGTTAACCCCATACAAAATATACATTGTAACAAAAAACAATTATCTTCTGGACATAATGAATATTAATATTGTATTCAACAATGGCCAATAACTGGAGATTTTTTTATAAACGCTATAGCCAGTCAACATATTTAAATCAAAAAAAGAATCATCACTACCATTTCCGCCATCACTATAATGAATATTTTCACTCATTCTCCTTTCCATTTCGGTTTCGTAAATATTTTCTTCTTTACCTCCCAACTCTATATCACTTGGGATTATATCCATTAAATCTTTGAAATCTACTAAATTTATTGCTTTAAAGTTATCAACTTTTCCGCAATTGCTATCGCCATTATGAACTCTTTCAACATCACAATCATCTTTCATTGTTTCACATGGACATACGCTGATAAAATCTCCATAACGATGTGAGTGCACGTTAAACCCAATTAGATCTTTTATCACAAACGGATTGAAACGTGCTTGGCTTTATACTAATTTAGTAATTAACATTAATAATTTTGAGAGTTCGTTCCTCAATATCATATTATTGATCGCATGATTATGAAATAAAACAGCAGTCTCAGCTCTTAACATTTGGATGTCATCAGCGGTAATTAATTTGACTGGATGTATGTGTTTAAGTAAATTGTTCTCATATCCTTTATTTAGGCAGACTCTGATATTCATTATGTTGCTGCATTCTTCACCTGATTTGAACCATATTGACATTTTAATATCAGAGTGCTCTATAGTACAAAATTTCCCTTTATCATCAACTATACAATTCAATTTTTTTTTATAAACTGTTTGAATTGGTTTATCATTTATCCATATTCCGAATGGCCCATCTATAGTGTAAGGTAGTGAATCAAAATATATTTCATTTGACCCAGGCTTTATAAACGGTTTTCCTGTTGAATTTATGTATAGAACACTTTCATGATTTTTTATAGAGCACTCCCAATCTTGGACACATGACCTGCACTAAACATTGAAGCGGTTGAGAAAAAGACATCTTTAAAATCAAATTTTTTGTTTTGAACCCAAGTAGGATTTGGACCTAGTCCCACGCAATTGGAAACATCACTTCCATAACAATTGTTATGAATGAAACGCGGTTTCAGTTTGGCTTCATAATTATTAATGTTCTTTATTTTCATTTGTTTTATTCTTATATACTATTGGTTAAATGCAGTGAATATATATGTCATTGTCGTTGTCAACTGAGAAGGGTGTCAGCTCTTCAAAGAACTGACCTACGCTTTGTTGTGACGTACTTGAAGTGTTATCGGATACTCGCTGTGATATCGTAACAATATGTGGGTCACCTAAAAGCATTGTTATTTATTGTAGACATAGGAGACACACTTAAGTACGTTGTTAGTTAAGTGTATTGTTATTTATTACAGACACATGAGAAGGTTTTAAATTCGTCATGTGTGGTATTACACATTAAAATATTTAGGTTACTTTACCAGGTCATTATGACACATGCTGTTCACATATATTCACTACACCTCCCTTTTTAAGAGAATAATCTTATAATTCTATTCGACAAATTATAAGATTATTGTTTTGTAAAATATAATTATTATTTATGTAAAATGTGCTTAATATTAAAGTACAGAATATTTGTTTAAAAAGATATTGAATGTTATGGTAACTTGTTTGACTTATTTCGTAAATATATAGAAAAAGAAAAAATGTTTTGTTTTTTTTTGTGTTCGAGGATCCTCTTTGTCGGTAAAGGCTTCTTATATTGTTTACTCCGATTCTTAATTTTGCTTCAGCACCAATTTCATTAGTTTCCAATTTAAGAAGACTTACAGAGATGGTCCTGGTCCTGAAAAAAATTTATAGAATTCATGGATTATGAACTAAAATCTCTTTAATATAAGGATGGGTATTTTTTGCCATTTAGTTCAAATTAAATAATTTTTTTAATGTTGAAACAAGAATGTGAATTACGACTTCTTTAAGTAATTCAAACCCTTTGCCATATATATACAATTCGTTACGCTTTACCAATTTTAGCATTAAAAAAAATATTTATGTTTTCTATTGTTTAAAATATACATTCAATAATAATTGCTCAGTGGTCTTCTAATTCCAATTATGCTTTATTAGGAGTATTACGGGCTATTGCTCAGACGATTCCTTATGAAGAGAGTGTAATGTTATTTGTAACGTTATTTGGTAGGAACGGCATGTAATATTATCTTTTCTATTTTTCCTCTAGCCCTTTATTTATTTTATCCAATTGAAGAGTTCCAGCTTAAATTCAGGCGTTCGGAAGAAACTGCCAAATGGATGAAGGCGAATGAGAGTAAACTAGGCAGAAGTTTCCGTTCTTAGTGTGCAATCAAAAGTCTTGTTTATTGTCGGCGGCATGCAGCCCTTTTTATTTTTAGTTTACATTTGTGTCTTAACCTCCTTTCTAACTTGTTATAGACTATTATAATTCTACATTCATTTCTTTTCAATGACGTGCAGTTATAATCTATGTAGCGAATAAAAATGCTTGATAGAATAAAAAGACTCAAATAAATATGACACTCAAATGTGTGTCACTCAATTTGTGTATGTGCATCGTATTATTAATTATTGCGATCGTAACAACGTGGTTCTTGTAGTTTTTCTGTATGTGCTGGTGCTTCACAAATGTTAAAAGTGACCTGAACTGGAACATTCCTTAACTGAAAAATTAAATTCACTAATTTTATCACATCTTATTTTAAAAAATAAACTTAGTTCAAGAATAAAAAAGCATTAAATTTAAATTAATTATTTCTCGTGAAAAAAAAGTTTTTAAAATGTCTTATATCTAAAAAACTAAATTATTATTCACAGCTTCAATTCATTTTATCACATATTTTTGAATTCATAACTATTTTTCCGGTTATGCTTCCAGTTTTCGGTTTTTTTCAATCTTGTCCTCAACTTCCCTAAGTCGTCGTTGTTCGTTCCATGACTGAGTTGTGTCGCTTTTGTTCTTCTAGCTCTGTTTTTTATTTAATCGTAAAGGCGATCAATGGATCGATATACCTTTTTTGTGCATTGCTGTTATTCCCTCATAGCTTCCAGCATCTGCTTTTAAAGTGATATGTCCTCTACGAGGACGTTGTTAGAAAAGACATGTGTGCGAAATTCACCTTGCGCTGGTGGTTTTTGAGGTGTATCAATTTCGCTCTCGTGGGCAACACTTTCAACGAGCATGAATATACACAACCCGCCACTGTTAAAGTGTATCTCGACACTGATTTCCTGTCTTCAGCATCACCACCCCAATCTGTATCCGCGAAACATTGAACTGCTTTTCCGGATTTCTTATATGCATTTTAAAATCAGAAGTTTTCTTTAAATATCAAAATAAGTGTTTATAGGTTGCTTCATGTTCCACGTGTATATCACAATTTCTCTGCGCCAATTTTGTGACCGATAACATAATATCAGGTCAACGCCAAATACATTAAAACACCGATGGCTGACTGCTATTTGGTTTTGTCCACTTTTCGACAGTTTTCGCTTGGGCAAGCATATCTTATATATATTGTTGTTGTAAAATAGTAATTGCTCCAAGATCACCTTCACCATCGCATTCAATTCCGAGAAAATATTATATACAACGTTTGCGTATTCCCTCACATGAGTTTGGTTTTTGTGCGGACAAGCACATTCCAACTGGCAATGGTGACACACTACACAGTCCCTGTCAATATGGTCAAATTCTCCCAAGGCCGATTCCAACGAGATCCCTTTACTCGTCAGTCTGTCCTGTCCAATTGCGGTATTTATCAGTCCGGAATCGTTATTTCTACGTAAAGATGCAGGTGATTTAAGTAAAGCACCACTTGCAGTCGCCTGTGCAAAAGAGACACCAGACTTTGTAAAACTGCCACCTTTGGACTGCGCTAAAGGTCGGGGTCCATTTTGGTTTGCCTTCCTCTTTTCCAATTGATGAAAAAGCTTCTTCCTGTGAGGACACTCTTTCGAATTGGCCGCATGGCCGTCAAATCCACAGACAACACATTTAAGTGAAATCCCAACTTTTCTCACGATTTCAACGCTTGCAGGAATCGTTAAGATGGTCTTATCTACATTTTTCCCCTTTAGGGTAATCAGACAATTTCTAGGTCCATGCGAACCTCCACATTTGACGCATCTGTATCGCATGCGGCAATTGGTGCTTATATCTCCATAGCGTTGGCAGTTGTGACACTGCGTGACGCCATCTCGTCTAAATTTCCTAATAAGTACTTTGCACCTAAGAATTTATTTGATACAAAAGAATTTGTCTGTGTCAGAGCCTCTGGCCAATCTGATAGCCCATTTGTTTGTTCCTAAATGATTGACGTCTAAAATCTCTAGGTCAATATTGAGATCATTCAGGTACCCAACTATTTCCTCAGATTCAAATGAGGAGGTAATACCTTCTATCACCATCGAAAATGGAAGATGTGTCCTAGGAGTTTAAGTAAAACCCTCCACCTTGCACTTCCCGAGCAGTGCATTGACCTTGTCGTAGTCCTCAAGGGTCAGACCTTTATATTCGCAATTTTCACATTAAAGTTTTTGTGCCCTAAGCACCCGTCGATCTATCGCAGCCGCCTTTTTTGTAAATTACTCCTTAGCAAAAATCATTTTAATTACTAATTAAAACTTAATTTGCTTTCACCAAACTGTTGTTTTGCTTATTATTCACACAGAATATTCTTACAAGTGCGTCCTTATTCACACAGATTTTGTTTTTTGCAATTGCATTTCACAAGACTTTAATGAAGCTGTCTCTTTGCACATAACCTCTTGAATATTTAAATAGAAAAACACAAACCGCTAAATAAGAGTAGAACTTTGTTGTGTCTTATCACTAATTTTTAAAAGTAAAATTTTAAATGATGAAAACAATTCGAATAAAAGTGACTTAATATTAAGGAATTGTATTGTCTCATTTTCAATATTTTTATGTTTAATTTACATTTTTAATTTAGCCTTGGGATGAATTTGTACTGAATGCAGTTTTCAATGCAACACTGCAAAGAAATTCGTTTTAGTATATTTATGAACGCGTAAAAGTTTTGTAAACTAAAACAAATATTGATTTTAATTTTTGCTAATTTGAATGTTATTAAATGAATATTAATCAATGATGTGCTATGCTGCTTTCCCAATAAGTTATAATAAGAAAAAGTTCTAACATGTCAAAAATCTCCCAATTTGTAGAACCCTCATCAGAGGTATTATTTTATTATGTTTATGAAACACCTTGTCGTCGTTTTGTCTTTGGAGAATAGAAAATTGGCGTCAACTTCCTTTAGTTCAAGCGTTATTTGGTCTCTAGTTGTATTTATTTTCTTCTTTTTTGTTATTTTTGGGAGATGTTGCTCGTTATTGCTGACTCATTGTTTGATTGTTTATCGCTGGAGTCAACCTTGTTTTTAGTTCTTCATTTTGCATTATCTTGTGTGTAATTTCTGTTTGTTTTGTTAAAAATGCATCTATGCCGTGCTCGATGTTTTCAGTGCATATCTTGTCTTGTAATTGATGTATTGTCTTTGTTGTTGGCAAATACGGCGCTCCGGTAACTACCACTTGGATCTTTAATACAAAAGAGGTTGGTTCACTTCAATCTTCTCTCTCATATAATTTATTCCTCTTTTATTATTAAAATACCTACGATATACAATAATTAAAGTACAATAAAATATATGATTTCTACACCTACTTTTGGTATGGAAATCACCGGGAAATGGTAATTTAAAATATATAAAAAAAATAATTATCAATCGATCACCCGACACTGCGCTAAGCTCCAAGTCCATCCACCAAAAGCACAAAGAAAAAGAACGTGGTCCAAACCACAGCCAAAGATGGCCGATGCAAACAAAAAAAAATTGATGTCATTTGACATTCAATTCACATAGTTGTAAAATAATGTACTTTATGGTGGATATGTAGTAGCCAAGAACATAACACAGTGCCGGGTAAATTTAGTTGAAAACACATATTCTTTCTTTTTTTTTTACAATAGATCACTTAATACTATAGTGAATTTTTTGAAGTACCGACAACAGTCTTTATATTGTACTAGATTTCTTTTAATTTCATCTCTATTTATTGTACTGTATGCTGATTACACATTGCCAATACCTCATCCAGTGCCGTGATGATTTTTGATATTGTGGTATTCTGTTATTTTACCAAATTATGTTAATTTTGGCTCAGATATTTGCTTGCTGGTGAGGCTTAAGCCGGATGGCTGCCTTTTTTATTGTTCCTTTTTCATATTTCTTTTGTCAGCAATTTCACTAAACCTTTTTTGGCTGAAGTACGGATGATCTTCTGTTGCTGCAGGATCACTTCTTATCGGTTGTCGAGTTTTTCAAAGTTCTTCGAGTTCTCTGGATTTTTTTTCGTAATAGTCTATGGATTTCTCTTCTTCTTTATGTTGGAAATGGCCTAATTTATTTCTTCCGCATTTTTCTCTTGCGCCTGTACAAACTCTTCTAGTGTCGACTTTTAGCTTTGTGCTAATGTTGATGGAGTGGTGTGGCGTAGGAGAATCTGCTGGGTTGCAGTTTTTCCTCAAATGTTTGTGTTCGTGTTTCGATATTTTTAAACACATTTAAGAATCTCTCCAATTGTGGGAAGGAGTGTTGAAATGTCGGGGTCACCAAAATGTAAATACAAAAATTCGGCTATAGATAAGTACAATTCTAACACATAAATTAGAACTGCTTCTATTTGCCTTACTTTGTCCTTTAAGCACTTTAACAAAAAGGACAATGATGGGTTCAGTTATTAAAACACACCTAAATGCTTTATAACTATTGAACTTAAAAACTTAAAGAATAATTGGATTACTTGTATAAAATATAAATGTTTAGTTAGCAAGTTGTAAATAACGGGTAAATGCTTATTTAACCAGTTATGGATGTACGTTAAAGAATCTTACGCTGAATTTATTAAAAAAATTTATTAAGGCGCAACCAACTGCGCCGTTATTTAAATAAAACACAAAATTTTAATTTATCAAACCTTTAATTATTATAATGGTAACACAAAAGCAATTTAACACAATTCAAACACGACCGACTCGTTCTACTCCGTAGCCAAAACTGACTTTTCGTTTTAGCAATTTGTTCCCTTATTGACTACGCACCAATATCACGCCACTCGTCCAGACGCAACCTCAGCAAAATTCCTTTCCCATGTATTTATTGTAAACAGGAAATTTTGTAACCAGAGCGGATACGCGTGTGAATCAAAAAATATTAAAACTGCTTACACTGCCGAATTTATCTTGTCGGCAGTGTTGCCGCTGTTGTTAACTTGGACATTGAACTTAAATAGATAATATTTGGTAAATTGTAAATAAAATAAATGTTGTTGAACCCAATAATTTTGTTGGTGTGTCAACATTTTCCGCCGCGTTGACCAATAGTCAGTGGTAAATATCGGTATTGCATTTATGTGTCTATGATTTCGATTGTGACAGTTCGGGGCTTTATATATTCTTTAGGTTTTTAAAATATATTTGGAGTTTATTGTTCTATTTCTTACATTATAAAATATTGCTTATATTTACATAATAAACACTTAAAATATACTTAGAGTTTATTATGTGTGTGGTCAAAAGAGATGTTAATAACTAGGAGAATAGTGGGAGGCAATATAACTCCCCCACTGTTTGTTTAAGGCTCCGGCGAAATTATATTATTTTAACTGGTGTGCTTACAATAGTCTCATTTTTCAGTTGTAGTTTTGAGTTGTAGTTTTGAGCAACTAGGAACAGCCGCTCACGCCTCTGATCGTTGGTAACGTTCTTTTATTAATGATGATGTTTATAATTATTAAATTCTTACAAGCTAACTATTTACTAATACATACAATGAATGTGTGTTGTGGGAATATGCAACGTTTGCATATTCCCTCACATGGGTTTGGTTTAGTATGGACAATCACATTTCATATTGGAATGTGAGGTGTCCTATTGCATGCAGAAGGCATGGCAATATCGACACTGTCAAACACACTACACCTCCCTTCTTTTCAAGAATGATCAACATCTTTTGGTTGATTATTCTTTTACAATCTTAATTATAAAAATAAATGAAATAAAACGAAATAAAATGAATACCTATAATTAAACCAAAATGTTAAAGAAAGATACCCATAATCAAAATAAAAACATATTCTTTTTTTCTAAATTAATAAGACATACCAGACAAAATTTAAAAGAAATACCCACTGGAATGAAAAGGTGAACGAACGTGGCTGGAAATAATAATCTCAGATGAAAGAAGTAATACTAATTAATGTACACGAAATACATGGAGATCAATGAGGCTCCCTCACCCCTTTGGTGGGAAAAATCCCAGGAAAGTTGCATAATGTATAATTCGGTATCGGCTTGAGCACTATATTCAAATGGGGGTCCCTTAGGACTTTATTCCCCTTGTCTATTAAATCATCCCCGGGTATCAACACTATCATTTTTGATAGGTTCAAAGGTTGGCAGACCATCGTTACCAGCTATTTTTTCAAGCTTTAGATAGAGGCGACCTAGATCAGCATATCTATTAATAACGTAGTATTCCAACTAAGGTAGGAAAGTACGCGCTTTCCTTTATCATCATCACCAGGGAAAATGCTTCTGTGGCATTTTCCCGTGCTCTTGGGCAATTATTGGCCCATAAGTAACCGATTTTGTGGGCTCTGACCTCCGCCGTGCCCATTCATGCAACCGTCTCTGACCTCAAATTGATCCCGACAACGAAACAAGAAGTAAAATAAAAAAATTCCGCGAATGGATCCTCAATGATCCAACTCAAGTAAAAATAAAATCACAAACATCTCCCAAATAAGGGATATTAAAGGAATAGTGACCGGTATAGCGATACCGGAAGGAAATGAAAAAAAAGGAAGCAAGAAACTGATTCCAGCAAAGAGGATGCAATAGAATTAGCAGAAAAGGAATCAAATGATGACCCATGATGAACTCCCCACCACCGGTAATGCAATGAGAGCAGTAATGGGATACGATCCAAAGACGATCCCGCAACAAAATGCGCAACAACCGGTGATAAAGTGTCAATTCAAACAAACCATCCCCGAGTACAAATGGGCCAATACATCAGCACCGAGTGGACCTTAGTCCAGATGCTGACATAATCCGCCCGCGGCGAGCCCATTTAGCCCACCATAAAGATCCGCCCGGCGGACATATATCCCATGCCACGCAAACGCAAAACTCCGAGGACTGGCGCCCTTGCCCCGAAAATTCCGCGATCACGAGAACACGTCCATCATCACAACCGATGAATTCAAAAGTGGAAAAAATTGTGTCAAACCTAACAAAGTGATCAAATTTGTCAGGTCCAAGAAAAATTTTCCAGAAATCATACAAAATGATCTACAAGAAGTACAAATTAAAAAAAAAATAAAAACTAAAATAAATCAAAGAAAAATCGTAACATCCCTGTGACATATCCTCGATACGTCGATACGACATGATACGTTACGAATCCAATTAAATACCTATGCCACTGCTACAAATTGCTCCGTGTAACTAGAGGGACTCGTGAGTTTCGTAGTCACAAGGAACTTCGCAACAGTAGCTTGCAAAAGGACTCGCAACAATTATCACCAGAGTTAATAAAATAAAATTAAAATATAAAGAGTCTAAAAATTTGTTTATCATATCGCCAACCATTCATTCCATTCTATCACCCACTCATAATGCAGTGGTACCAAAAATGTCCCTAAGGCTATATCCAAAATTTCATATTGAGAGAGGAAAATTCATCCCGAAATACAAACAAACCTTAACCATGTATTTGCTCACCTAAAAAATTATTGGGGATAATTTTAAAAGTTATCCCAAAAGTAGCCTATTCCTCAAATACATCTTTCAAATATATAAAACAAAAATTGGTTGTTTTCCTATATATTTCCTCTTTCTTTTCTCTCTCAAGGATATTAGAAATTTAATGAAAATCCTATGGACATGAAAATATTATGTAAAATAATTAATTAATATTCTTTAATATTATGTATATCATGTATTATAAATTCGTTTAATAAGGTAAGTACAATCAAGGACAATTACAATACAAGGACAATTGTGTGTTTTACTTGTATATTTTAACAAACTGAACAAAATCGAATTTACTCAACAGTCAAATTTACATTTAATAATTATAAACATTATCATTAATAAAAGAACGTTGCCGCTCACGCGACTGATCGTTGGATTAAAATAAAGTTAAATATCTATTAATAAAATAAAAAGTATTTTTAATCCTTTGTACATGGCGATCCTGCCAGTTAAAATTTAAAGTGATTGATATAAAAATGAAAAGTGATAAAGTCGCTCACGCGACTGATCGTTGGTAACGTTCTTTTATTAATGATAATGTTTATAATTATTAAATTCTTACAAGCTAACTATTTACTAATACATACAATGAATGTGTGTTGTGGGAATATGCAACGTTTGCATATTCCCACACATGGGTTTGGTTTACTGTGGACAATCACATTTCATATTGGAATGTGAGGTGTCCTATTGCATGCAGAAGGCATGGCAATATCGACACTGTCAAACACACTACAGTCACAGTCGGTAGCGACTGCGGGCACAAACTCGGTTGGGTATAACCATGGCTCTGTATGTGATCGCTCCGTCGAAAATTGCCTGTACGCCGCCAGAGCCAAGGCACTGTAGGCTGGGCTGGGTATTACCACGGCGCAACCGTTCTCTGCCCTGGTCACTGTCGGTGGGGACTACGGACACAAACTCGGCTGAGTATAACCACGGCTCTATCTGTGATCGCTCCGTCGCAATTTGTCTTGTCTCAGGGTATAGATTCGGCTGGGTATTATAACGGCTCCATCTACACCCTGACTACCAGTCCAAAAAAAAATTAAATAGAACGAGATAATTACCTATAATCTGCCGCCGGTCACACACCAATTCATTTATTCTTGCTGATGTTCGCCCTTTTATACTTATTTTTCTCCCACACACCAATGCACAAACACACCTACGGTATTTCGGCAGTAGATACGCCACAGCCGACTGCTGTTTTCACCACCGAGCTGCAGCCAGTGTTAAAATGTAAATATTACTTACTAAATGATCGTATGCCTTCGTGGCTAAATACTACAATAATAATAATGCAATAGTATTTACAGAACTCAATCTTACTTCATTTTACTTGAACATAAATTCTTATTTTAGATTTCTTAGTAACTAAATCTATAAGTAAATCTGTGCGTATATAAGTCAATTGTATATAAAAAAAGAAAAGTAGAAATTGAAACGTGACTGTTGATTGACAGTTCGGGTGTGGCCAAAAACGACCTTGGGCTTTTGGTCGTTACACTACCTCCTCCTCTGATGTGCGGATTTTCTCGGCCACTTGGACACAGATTCCTCCTTTCCGATTTATGCTCACCCGGTAGCGTTGCCCATTCACCTCACTTATGAATCGCAGTCGCTTCTGCCCTCTTTTCTGCTCTAATGCCATAGCCACCTTGCGTTGTACTTCTGGAGGTGTTTGGTCTAGTGGTACCTCTCGCAGATAGTCGGGTTCGGCTGCCATCTCCTAGCAATTGTTTGCTACCGTAAATGGTGACGACTCTCGCGTTGGGCACTTTGTGTGGCTACACCCTGGTTCCGCTACTAACGTGGCATCTCGAATCTCGGTGGCTCTTGGACCGTCTCTTTCCTGTGGCAGCGCCCATCCGCTTCCCGGTGTGGCGGGAAGGCTACCGTTTATTCTTGTCCTGGGGCTACTGGTGGGTGACGCCACCCAATGTCGTGGGGAGTCATTTCGCGGTTTCGGGTTGTTCTCATCTCTAACCACTTCCGCACTACTTTCTATCTCCGGAGTGGGATGGCTAATGGGTACCAGTGGTTTGACCGTCATGGTCCTCTCGAAGCACTGCATCCCGAGGTAGTGGTACTTGCTGCCCCTCCATTCAATGGTGGGGTGGGTGGATTTTAAATCTCGTTTTCCCAATCTAGCGAGGATGATGAACCGGGTGGCAATGGAGACGGGGGTGATGCGGGTCGGATACCGACAGTGCGGTCTTCGAACCCAAAAAATCACTGCCGGATCTCGATCAGCACCGTGTCATCTAGCAGCTCCTCCAATTTCTCAGGACTGGGCTGCTCGTGGTGTCAGGTCGAGGTAGGAATATTTGGCGGGATGTCCTCTTCCTCGGGGGTTCTCCCTTGATTCTTAGTTGGTCGATTTTCCGGTACGACTTTGGGCTGTGCTGCCATCCGTCGTAGATGTTCTCTTGGTCCGGGTTTGAACGTGGTGGTGGACTGTGATCGTTTGGGATGTCGTCCAGCTCGTTGGAATCGGGAGCCGCGAGTACTTGGACCGGGAATGTCAACAACCTCGAGGAAGGTGGTTCGCCTGATTCTTGTCTATTCGTTTTCTAGGTTGCGGCGAAATTTCCGGTGCGTCTCTTCGAATTCCTTCCACTCGGTAATCATTCCTCTACCGTGTACATAACTCTATAAGTAAATATGTGCGTATATAAGTAAATTGTATAAAAAAAAATAGAAATTGAAACGTGACTGCTGATTGATAGTTTGCTGTGTGGCCAACAACGACCTTGGACTTTTGGTCGTTACAAACCTGCATATTAAAAAGAAACATCACATCAAGAGGACATTATCTAAGTTAAGACGCACCAATTGATTTATTCAAAAAAATATAATAAGGCGCTTCAACTGCGCCGCCAAATAAGAAGTATTTAACTAAAAATTTGTTCACTTACAAATTGCACTTTATTTATTTAATTTACAAAGATATATGAATGATTAAAAATAATGTGGTTCGATTCGCGTACTAGCCAAGACTGCCATCAGAAACTTTCTTCTGCCACCTTCAAAGCTCTGCTCACGTTGCATTGGCATGTGCCGGTAACAAAACGCTCAGTAATCAGAAATATATTATGTGCAATTTTGCATTACTAATAATTAGGCTGGATACGTGTGCCAAAACAGCGAGGGTGTTGAACTGCTAACTATGCTGACTCCGCTGAACTTCGTTCAACAGCGCTGTCAGCGCCGCTGTTAACTTCTAAATCATCGTACAGTTAATAAATAATAAATAATTATTTGTAATTAAAAGACACAGCGCAAAAGAAGCTACTTCTAGACAATAACTTTGTATCATCCCGATAATTTTGATCATAAGGGCCTTAAATGGTGTTAAACATTTTCTTGGCTCGTTCTTATTTCAGCAGAAGGTAAAACCGGCATGAACTAGTTGTCTTCCTTCTTTTATTTTTGTAGCGAAAGGTTAAATCAAAAGGAGAAGAATTGTTTAGTTGTTTTTAATTTTAATATTTATTTCTGAGCTCCTCACTTAGAGCTCTAAAGGTCTTTACTTTATTGTTTATTGATTGGTTAATCATTAATAATTATTTTCTACTTAATTTCTACAGCTTATATACTAACAATGAAAATAATCTAGATTTTAGGTTTGAGTGACGTCACTCCATTTTTACTTCATATACTTATACTTAACTACATATATTAATATAAATATTACTAGGTTATCATAAAATACTGTATAATGACATGAATGTATTTAGTGTAACTATCAACAAAACTACCCTAAAAATATAGAGAAACTCAACGTCATCAAAAATACTTCCGCATGCAGTGTTCCCATTAATGCCCATGCATAATATAGTAACTAAATAGGCAATGTTGCCTGAAGTGCTACTTCTTAAAAAAAAAAAAAAAAAAAAAAAAAAACAACAATACAGTACAATTAAATTATGCTGATGATCAATAAATTGGTTACAATAAGTGATTCGGTAATATTTATTAATACAAATGTATTGGCAATTAAGGTCTCTTTGTTTCTCTACTTATGTGTCAATTATGCCAATTGGTTAATCACACTACATTTTTTTTCTTTTTGCTTTTTCTAAGGATATATCTTTATATCTGTTTAACTCAGAGAATGGTTCTGAGTTGGGCCACACTAGTTTGTGTAGCCGGAAGCTCTCTTTTCTTCGAGGCGGTTCGCCTGACGAAGGTATGTGGCAGAGAAAAAGTAATTTGGAGTATCTTACAAGCAATATCACTTGAAGATATGAATTGTTACTCAAGAACTTGGAACTTTGTAACACGGAGTAGAATAAACAATGTTTCTAGGTTTGATTTACTTTATTGTCTCTCATTTATTTCAATAAATCTTGTTCTTATATACTAACTTAATGCTATGTCATACATTTGGGTTTACCCCAAATTGTTGCTGAAGTTGACTGCACCCCTTTTTGCAGCATGGCAGAAACAATTTTCGTTTCTAGATCAGATTTATGCCGGATTGTAACCAAAAAAGGTTTGTAGGTCTTTTCCGGGTTGTGCAATAAATAAAATGCAACCTATGTATATAGAAGGTGTGCAATGAACTTCAGCGGTGAAAAACAAAACAAGAAAAACGAAAACACGTGTTCAAAATATAAATATAAATGCTTAAACATATACACAAAAAATATGTGTTTACGTAAAAACGCTTGCATATGAAATTAAAGTATTAAATCTAGGTTACAAATGTGACCTATATATAAAAGAAATGCAAGCATACAATAAAATAAAGTATTGAATGTAATTTTATTTGGGTACGGTTTTCCGTCGACCCTCGTCAAATTTGGTTTGTGAACAAACCGGTTTCGGCTGTTTGCCATCTTCAGTGTTCTTTTCGTACTAGTTGCGTTCTATTGTTAGTTGTGTTTATATAGTTCGTGTCTCCCTTCGTGTTATTGCGTTCGTCACTTACTGTCTTTTTTGCTTGCATCTCTCTCTCTCCTTTTTCATTTGTCTCTTTTTACCTAATTTGTCGTCCTTTTTCATTCGTCTTCTTTCCTAACTAAATCCTTTTACGATCATGCTTGTGGTCCGTTTTTGTTCATGTGTGAACCTATTGGGTTTTTTCTTTTTTCTTCATGTGACATAATAATCTGTAATTGTACGTTTATGATGTTCTTTATTGCTTTGGTCTTCTTTCCTAACTAAATTCTTTTACGATCATGCTTGTTGTCCGTTTCTGTCTATGTGTGAACCTATTGGGTTTTTTTCTTTCTTCCCCTTTTTATGTGACATAATAATCTGTAATTGTACGTTTATGATGTTCCTTATTGCCCTGGTCTTGCGCACCTGCGTAACGTTTTTGTGCTGGTGTAGTGTTTGTTTTCCTGTAAAAATGTTTCAACGGTTCAAATATTGTGTCCGAAGCAGTGTTTATTTGTTCATTTATTATTCGTCCGTCAAATGTTTTTTGTTTGTATATTTCCATGTTTTCTAATACATTTAGTCTCCTTCCTTTGTGCTGTGTGTGGAGCAGTTTAACCGTTGTCTTAATATGTCCTGGTGTACATTTGTTGTTAAATATATGGTTCGCGAAGTTTGATTCTGGAGTCGATTTTGGTTCTCGTAGTTTCTTGTTATAGTCTCTGATGTGTTCCCTAAATCTGGTCTTAATTTTTCGTCCTGTTTGCCCGATGTAGCTATAATGGCATGTACAAGTTAATTTGAATATACTTGACAAACAAGGAGTGTACAAATTAACTTGTACATGCCATTATAGCTACATCGGGCAAACAGGACGAAAAATTAAGACCAGATTTAGGGAACACATCAGAGACTATAACAAGAAACTACGAGAACCAAAATCGACTCCAGAATCAAACTTCGCGAACCATATATTTAACAACAAATGTACACCAGGACATATTAAGACAACGGTTAAACTGCTCCACACACAGCACAAAGGAAGGAGACTAAATGTATTAGAAAACATGGAAATATACAAACAAAAAACATTTGACGGACGAATAATAAATGAACAAATAAACACTGCTTCGGACACAATATTTGAACCGTTGAAACATTTTTACAGGAAAACAAACACTACACCAGCACAAAAACGTTACGCAGGTGCGCAAGACCAGGGCAATAAGGAACATCATAAACGTACAATTACAGATTATTATGTCACATAAAAAGGGGAAGAAAGAAAAAAACCCAATAGGTTCACACATAGACAGAAACGGACAACAAGCATGATCGTAAAAGAATTTAGTTAGGAAAGAAGACCAAAGCAATAAAGAACATCATAAACGTACAATTACAGATTATTATGTCACATGAAGAAAAAAAAAAAAAACCCAATAGGTTCACACATGAACAAAAACGGACAACAAGCATGATCGTAAAAGGATTTAGTTAGGAAAGAAGACGAATGAAAAAGGACGACAAATTAGGTAAAAAGAGACAAATGAAAAAGGAGAGAGAGAGATGCAGGCAAAAAAGACAGTAAGTGACGAACGCAATAACACGAAGGGAGACACGAACTATATAAACACAACTAACAATAGAACGCAACTAGTACGAAAAGAACACTGAAGATGGCAAACAGCCGAAACCGGTTTGTTCACAAACCAAATTTGACGAGGGTCGACGGAAAACCGTACCCAAATAAAATTGAAATTAACCCCGTCGGAAAAGCCAAGCACATATCGAAAAATGCCTGTCAGGCCTACAATCTAGACACAATTGGACTGATAACAATTTACAAACGACGACAATTGAAAGTTATGACAACAAAGGCAAACATTTGGTTCAACAAACAAT
Organism: Trichopoda pennipes; assembly: GCA_030448955.1. Lineage (NCBI taxonomy): Eukaryota > Metazoa > Arthropoda > Insecta > Diptera > Tachinidae > Trichopoda > Trichopoda pennipes. The sequence goes on from JASKUP010000042.1 coordinate 13,713,133, forward strand.
GCCTCGCATCGAATGTTACACCAAAATATGCCAGAATACAGATTAGGATCAACACCACAGCAAGCAGGAAGACAATAAAAAGAGCACAAAGAGACTTTGTGAAATTCGAGATCAGGAACCTTTATGCCAAAAAAGAAATTACGAACTCGGAATTACTAGACATTCATCTTAAACTAGCAGAACGACTTCCAACCGACGTACTCATGAACACATTAGACCAAATACAAGCAGAAAACGCGAAAACAATAGAACGAAAATACGCAACTTTAAACAAGAAACTCGGGACACTAACACATTCAACAAACAACAAAACGCGCAAAAACGGCAATTTCTACCCTAGATTTTTGAATCTAACAGAGGTCACCATCAGCAAGCAAGAGGCTCAATTATTGGAAAAGGGATTAAAACACAACATCACGGAAAACAACAAGAAAAAGGAAATAGAACAGACCATTGTGGACACAGAAGTCGCAATAGCGATGATCCCAAGCGAAGAACAAGAGCAAGCCAGGCACATCTGCAAACAAATAATAGAGAAGGAGGCCAAGTCTACAAAACACTTAAACGGAGAGCACAATACAATTAGGAAACTAAAACGTAAACTGGAAGCAAACAACATCTTAGTCACAAAAGCAGACAAGGGAAACACAACGGTGCTCATCGGTAAACATGACTACATCGAAAAGACTGAACAGTTAATAAAAGACTCTAAGTGCAGGAGAATTGGTAAAGATCCTACGGAGGAATACCAAACGAAAATTAAGGAAATTATAAAAAAGGCGACAAGGATAATAAGACCAGACATGTCGCACACATTGACAATGATGAATCCATCCGCACCAGCTATGATAGCACTACCGAAAATACACAAACCGGAGATACCAATGAGACCCATAATTAATTACAAATCTGCACCAGGCTACAAACTTTCGAAATATATGAAAACAATATTGAAAGACACCTTAGACCTGGAATATAAGCATACAATAGTCAACACTACAGAACTGATTAATAAACTGGGGAATGTGAAAATAACGGAGAAAACAAAACTGGTCTCTTTTGACGTGAAGGACTTGTATCCATCAATTCCGGTAATGGATACATTGAACATTGTTCATAGGACGGTAGAAAACAAAACGGAAAACAAGGAACTAGCAATACAAATTACAGGCACACTAAAAGCGACACTAGAACAGAATTACTTTAAATTTAACAACAATATATATAGGCAGATAACAGGACTAGGGATGGGAAATCCAACATCTGCCACCCTCATGGAAGTATTTATGCAGAAATTAGAAGAGGAATACGTAAGGGAATTAAAGACCAACTTCGGAGTAATATTCTACGCAAGATATGTCGACGACATAATATGTATACTAGAAGGAAATAACGAGGAGCAAATTCTGGATTACTTGAATGGAAGACACAAGGACATAGAATTTACAATGGAAAAGGAAGAGGAGGGGAGAATTAATTATCTGGACCTAACGATCAAGAGGAACATAATCTCGAACAGAATCGAATATGAAATATACAGGAAACCAACAGCAACGGACACAATAATACACAACTCATCAAATCATCCCCAGCAACACAAAAACGCAGCAATCAGGCAGTTAATAACAAGACTCGAGAGAACACCACTAACACGGCAAATGTATATGAAGGAAATGGAAACAATATACACCATAGCGGAAAACAACGGATACAAAAAGCGCCTCGTAGATAACATCAAGAAACAAATTGGAACGAACAAAGAACAGGAGAAGGAAGGGAAAAAGTGGGCTACATTAACATATATGGGAACATCAACGTACAAACTGGCGAAATTCTTTGGAAAACACAACATCAATACCGCATTCAGAACAAGAAACAACCTAGGCAGAATACTACGGAATGAAACAACCGAGGCGAATATACTTGACAAACAAGGAGTGTACAAATTAACTTGTACATGCCATTATAGCTACATCGGGCAAACAGGACGAAAAATTAAGACCAGATTTAGGGAACACATCAGAGACTATAACAAGAAACTACGAGAACCAAAATCGACTCCAGAATCAAACTTCGCGAACCATATATTTAACAACAAATGTACACCAGGACATATTAAGACAACGGTTAAACTGCTCCACACACAGCACAAAGGAAGGAGACTAAATGTATTAGAAAACATGGAAATATACAAACAAAAAACATTTGACGGACGAATAATAAATGAACAAATAAACACTGCTTCGGACACAATATTTGAACCGTTGAAACATTTTTACAGGAAAACAAACACTACACCAGCACAAAAACGTTACGCAGGTGCGCAAGACCAGGGCAATAAGGAACATCATAAACGTACAATTACAGATTATTATGTCACATAAAAAGGGGAAGAAAGAAAAAAACCCAATAGGTTCACACATAGACAGAAACGGACAACAAGCATGATCGTAAAAGAATTTAGTTAGGAAAGAAGACCAAAGCAATAAAGAACATCATAAACGTACAATTACAGATTATTATGTCACATGAAGAAAAAAGAAAAAACCCAATAGGTTCACACATGAACAAAAACGGACAACAAGCATGATCGTAAAAGGATTTAGTTAGGAAAGAAGACGAATGAAAAAGGACGACAAATTAGGTAAAAAGAGACAAATGAAAAAGGAGAGAGAGAGATGCAGGCAAAAAAGACAGTAAGTGACGAACGCAATAACACGAAGGGAGACACGAACTATATAAACACAACTAACAATAGAACGCAACTAGTACGAAAAGAACACTGAAGATGGCAAACAGCCGAAACCGGTTTGTTCACAAACCAAATTTGACGAGGGTCGACGGAAAACCGTACCCAAATAAAATTGAAATTAACCCCGTCGGAAAAGCCAAGCACGTATTGAATGTAGGTTACAAATAAAAATGCAAGTTTATACAATAAATGAAAACATTAAAAACTAAAATAAAGTGTCATAACGGCGAAGGTATGAACAATATCCTTATTTTATTTAAAGGATAAATCTTGTTGTCCTTATATTATTTTTTTTTATCTAAGGATATATATTTTATCCTTATTTCATTTAAAGAATAAATCTTGTCCTTTTATTATATATATATATATTTTTTTTTTTCTTAAGAGATGTCTTTATATCCTTACTTTTGCAGAGTCCATATTAAGGATAAAAATCCTAGTACTGTGTAATGGTATAGGAGGGCAAAGGATCGCCATGTAATGGTATGGCAGGATTGCCATGTAATGTTAATTCTTAGGGATGGTTGTGTGACGGTGAAGGATGCCCTATAGCCCATATATTGATATTTAAACAGCTGTCTGGGGAAACAGTTTAAAGACAGGCGTTTTAGGAACAGCCCAATCAGAAGATTCAATTAAATAAAAGACAGCAGTTGTTACCGCTTAGAGCTTATCAAATTCAATCTTATTTTATTAATGGCATGCAGCCCTTTTTATATCTAATTTACATTTTTTTACTTAGCCTTTCTAACTTATTGTAACTTATTGCTAATACATATCTGTCTCACTTCAATAACATGCATTATCGATTCATTGGTTCATGTGACGAATCAAATGCATGATAAAATAAAATACTCAAATGAATATGACACCTAAAAGTGTGTCACTCATTTGTGTCATAGATCGAATGCATTTGAGTCGACACATGTTGTACTTTGGTAAGTGGTTGTCTGGTGTGTTTATGTGTTACAGTGCAGTACACATATTGTGGTACACTACACCCTTACCCTTAAGAGAAAAATTATATGAAAGATAATTTTTCTTAAAAATGCATGTCATTGTTACAATATTTTACTTACACATATTTTCTTTAGTAATAATAATATATTAATAATATAATGACAATGATAGTAAATTTTATAATAATAATAATAATAATAGTAATAATAATATAATAATAATAATAATACAATGATAAAAATTAAAAAGTATATCTTACACTAGTTTATATGGTTTTAAATTATTATTATGTATTTCTTTTTCTATTCCATTATAGTCTATTATTGTATTAACATTATTTCTTCTTATAATTCTATATGGTCCTTTGTATGGACTTTGATATTTTTTTCTATTTTCTACTTTAATTAAAACTAAATCTCCTATGTTTAAATTCATTTTATTTGTATATTTAGTATTGTCTATTCTTTTAATTTTAGTTTTAATTGTTAGTTCTTTTGCCTTATCTAATGCGTATTTTAATTTGACTCGTAATTCTTGTACGTAGTCATCATAATTATAAAATGTTCTTTTATCAGACAAAGTGTCAGATGGCAGGGTAGGTAATTTACCATAAACTAATTCAAAAGGCGAGTAGCCTGTGTCTATATGGGGTGCTGTATTATAAGCGAAAGTAAAATATGGAATCCATTTGTCCCATTCATAATCATTTGCGGTTGTTAACAGGAATTCATTAAGTACTCTATGATTTCTTTCTATTGAACCAAGTGTTTCGTGGTGATAAGGTGTTGAAAATATTTGTTCAATGTTAAGTAGTAAACAAATGTTACGCATTACTTCGTTAGTAAATTCTGTTCCTCTGTCAGACTTAATTACTTTAAATTGACCATATTTTAGGATAAGCTGTTCAACTAGTGTTCTTGCTGTTGTAATTGCATCTTTTGTTGACATTGGATGGGCGATAACAAATTTTGTCAACTCGCATTGCATAGTTAAGATGTATCGGTACTCATTTGATATTCTAAGTGGTCCTACGGTGTCAATTGAAATCACTTCAAAACTATTGTTTGGTGTGTCTGTCAATGTAAGTGGTTCCTTAATGTGTTTTGTTTGTTTATTTTTGTTGCAAGTGTCGCAATATGATATGAACTTTTTTACCATTTTACTCATGTTTTTCCAAATGTATCTTTTCTTTAGTTTGATGATTGTTTTCCGTATTCCTAAGTGGCCTGAGTGTGTGGTATTGTGGAATTCGTTAATTAGTTTATATTTTAGGATATCATCTTCAATTTGTTTAGGGGCATTATATATTAAAATCTTAAGTTGAGGACTTTCATTATTTGTTATTATTATTCTTGCATATGCTTCTTTTAAATTTTCTTTTGTATATACTTTAAATATTTCATCATTCGTCGATAGCGCTAATTCTTTAATATTTTCTTTTTTCATTTTAGATATCAGTTTCCTCAGAATCGAATCTAGTTTCGCTGAGTTATCGCTGAATCTTGCATGCATATTATTATTTATATCTTCTGTATGTAACTTCTTCATAATCGAATCTGGTTTCGGAGAATTATCATTACATACTTTATTCTTATTAATCTTATCTCTGGCACATAACTTCTTCATAGTCGAAACTGGTTTCGATGAATTATCATTATGTCCAATGTGCACAATATTATCTTTTATAATTATATCTTCTTCTTCTATATTTTCTATTTTATTAAACTGCAGTTTCTTCATTTTCTTTACATCATTAATGGAGGTGCATTCCCATATGTGAAGTTGATCAGACTTCTGAGAATTGCATTTTTCCACATCGTTCTTTTTTACACGTGTATTATTATCTTCTTTATTTCTTCTATTAACTTCTTCTTTGTTTTTATATGCCTCATTATTATTATTTTTATTTGCCTCTTTATCGTTATTTTCATTATTCTTATTTTTCATTGCCCTTGTTGTTACTAATATTTTACTTGTCTTTTCATCAATTTCATTTGGTATTATCTGTTTAAGAATATCTGAATTAATTTCTATCCTGGATAGTGCGTCTGCATTAGTATTCATTTTTCCCTTTTTGTATATTATTGTGAAATCATAGTCACATAAATCTAACCTTATTCTTGTCATTTTGGAAGATGGATTTTTGTGTGAGAACAGCGAGATTAATGGTCTGTGGTCTGTTACTACTATGAATTTTCTACCGTACAGGTATGGTCTGAAGTAGTTAATACTCCAATGTATTGCTAATAGTTCTTTTTCAATAATTGGTTTATTGATGTCATGTTTCTGTAATGCTTTACTTGCATAAGAAATTGGTAAGTCTTTTCCTATTTCTCCTTGTGATAAGACTGCTCCTAATGCATAGTTTGAAGCGTCTGTAGTCAAAATGAATGGCTTGTCAAAGTTTGGGTATTGTAGTAGAGGGGGGTTCATTAGTTTTTCTCTAAGAGTATCAAATGCCGTTTGGCAGTCTTTTGTCCATATGAATTTGGCTGATTTTTTCAATAAAGCGTTTAGGTTTTTTGCAATGTCGGCAAAGTTCGGAATAAATTTTTTGTAGTAATTGCAAAATGCTATGAATCTTCTAACTTCGTCAGTGTTTTTCGGTATAGGATACTGTTTTATAGTTTCATACTTAGCGGGATCTGTCTTTACACCGTCTTTTGTTATTAAATGTCCTAAGTATACTACTTCTGGTCTTAAGAAACAACATTTTTTTGGATTTAATTTTAAATTATACTTTTGTAATCTGTCCAGAACTTTTATAAGGTTTTGATTGTGGTGCTGTAAACTGCATCCAAATACAATAATGTCGTCTACATACAGAAAAGCTTCGGAATCCAGTCCTGAAAGTGCTATGGTAAGCATTCTTTGAAAGCTATTTGAAGAGATTTTCAGTCCAAATGGGAGTCTCTTGAATTGGTAATGATTTTGTGGTGTCGAGAATGCTGTTAGATGTCTTGATTGTTTGTCTAATTTTATCTGATGGAAGGAACTAGTCATATGAAGTGTAGAAAACCATTTTGCTCTTCCTAATTTATCCAAAATATCTTCTAATCTTGTTAAAGGAAATTTGTCGTTGACGATTTTGTCGTTTAGTTTTCTAAAATCTACTACTAATCTCCATTTCTTTTTATCCTCTGTGTTCTTTTTGGGTACTAAAAGGAGCGGGGAATTATAAGGACTAACGGAAGGTTCTATTATGTATTAAGCATTTGTTGTACTTGGTCATTAATTATGTCTGTATGTGAGTGAGGTAGTCTGTAATTTTTTATGTATACAGGTGTGTTGTCTGTTGTTGTATTTGTTGTTATTATGTTGTTGATGCCACGGTGTTATTTTCTTAAAATGCAATATCGAGTTGTGACTCAATTTTTGCTCGTTCTCCAGTTCCAATGCGAGGTCAGATGCTTCTTGTAATGTTGATGGTCTAGCTGCATATATGGTCGATTTAAGGTTTTCGTTTAAGCCTTTCTTGAACGATTCTAATGCTAACTTATTGTTTAATCTTATTATGACATTCTTTTCAGCTTCAGTAGCTGTATTTCCTAACTCTTCTGTTCCTAATTTGTTCAAGTTATCTATAAGTGCTATAATTTTTTCTTTATAAGAGTTTACGGACAATCGTCCCTGGAATAGTGAGTTCAATCTGTATTGTAACTCTGGAATGGTTTTATTGTCCTTATATCTGGTCTTTAATGCACTAACGAGAGATTCGAAATTTTCAGGTTTTGTATAAGTACCTAGTGCTATTCTGACAGTTGAAGTTAACTTAGCGTGATAAATGTATTGAAGGAAATCAATTTTCGCTGTATCTGAAAGAGTTTTGTTAATGAGTTCGGCTGTTATGAGGAAACTTTCCAATTCCGCAAGATTACCAGTGAATAAAGGTAAGGCCTTTGAAACAAATTCTAGATTGAAGGATGCCATCTTGTCACTTTGTGTAGTTTTCGTATTATTTAAAAGATATGTTTTTATGTTTTCGTAAATACTCTTAAATTCTAATTTTAATGGTACAATTATATTTTCGTCCTTTTCTTCACTTTCGCTTAATTGAAAGTTTTTCTTTATATTTTCAATATCATTTAACTTATTTTGTACAGTTTTCTCAGTATATGATCTACCTGGACTTTTCTTTAAATTTTTCCATACACTTTTTATTTCTTGTAAATACTTTTCCATTTATTTTATTCAATCATACATTTGTAATTGCATTATTCCTGTACTTAGTAATATAATTTTTGAAATATTTATTTATCTTATATGCTATGTATAAAATAATAATAACTACTATTAGGGTTAAGATACTTTCTGGTATCGGCTGTATCAAGGGTCTTTCATTGGTTGCACTGCCGTTGTTAACTATATTTTCCTGTATCTCTACTTTGCTTTAGGGTTTTCCCATATTGATTTTTGGCTTTGTGCCCCAAATTGGTCCTACCATGAATTTATATATATAATCTTTTCTTTTTTTTTGTTTTCCTTTCTTATTATTGATTCTAATAGAATTGATTAGGATGGCTATATAATATAGTTGTATTAATTCTTATATATTTTTTTTTTATTACATTTACATTCTTTAAAATATAGTTATATTAAATCTTATATGTTTTTATTAAATTTTACATATGTTTTTCTTTATTTATGTTGCTGATCGCCTTCTTTATCCTTAAAATAAATTTCTCCGTTTTTTTTTTTTTTTTGTGTTATTTGATTTAAAAAAAAATTTCAAATAAAAAAATATAATCATATCTTAATTAAGGTTTACAGGATCTTATGCAGGATCAGTTTGGTGCTCGGGATCGGTCTATTTTTTCATCAGAAGATTAGGGTCGGTTTATTTTCAGGAGTTCAGGGTCGGTTGCAGGAAATATTGGTCCGGTATGCAGAATCTTAAGTTTTGTTTATAGAAGCGCAGGATCAGTCCGCAGGATCGCCATGTAATGGTATAGGAGGGCAAAGGATCGCCATGTAATGGTATGGCAGGATTGCCATGTAATGTTAATTCTTAGGGATGGTTGTGTGACGGTGAAGGATGCCCTATAGCCCATATATTGATATTTAAACAGCTGTCTGGGGAAACAGTTTAAAGACAGGCGTTTTAGGAACAGCCCAATCAGAAGATTCAATTAAATAAAAGACAGCAGTTGTTACCGCTTAGAGCTTATCAAATTCAATCTTATTTTATTAATGGCATGCAGCCCTTTTTATATCTAATTTACATTTTTTTACTTAGCCTTTCTAACTTATTGTAACTTATTGCTAATACATATCTGTCTCACTTCAATAACATGCATTATCGATTCATTGGTTCATGTGACGAATCAAATGCATGATAAAATAAAATACTCAAATGAATATGACACCTAAAAGTGTGTCACTCATTTGTGTCATAGATCGAATGCATTTGAGTCGACACATGTTGTACTTTGGTAAGTGGTTGTCTGGTGTGTTTATGTGTTACAGTGCAGTACACATATTGTGGTACACTACAACTGTAACAAAAACTAATTTGTTTGATCTTATAATTTTAATCTTTTAAAATTGAGTCAACTCTTTTACTTTTGATCTTAAGACTTTAAAAATAATTGAATTCTTTGTAGTTTCCTTTTTGGTGTCAAATGATCACTGACTTTTCTTTATTCAAATCAATGTTTTCTTACTTATTACAAATATTACTTTTTCTAAACGCACAAATGTATTTTAATATGCAGCACTTAAATATAAGTTAAGAACTTGTAGATTAAAAGTTCTAAAAAAAATTGTTTTTGGTCAGAACGACCTCACTTTATTAAGTCAAAAAAATAACTAACTAAAAACTAAAAGTACTTAATTTATATTAACTTAAATCTATGTAAAAGTGGCGTGATTATTTACAATAATTGCACATTTGCAATATTGCGAAATAACAATAATTGCACACTTCCAATATTGCGAAATAATTTTATTAATGTTTTTTTATTGACATAATTTACAAAATATGCTGATTTAATATTCAGTTTATTGGGAAATAGTTTGTTAACCTCTTTTGAAATAAAATATTAAATTTGTTGCAAAATAGTTTGTTGACTTATTTTAGGTTAACTCCTCCCTTCTTAAGTCGATGTCCTCAATCGGAATGGCTTATTAGGGGGGTCACTAAACTGAGGTGTTGAAATTGTAAGATATGGCTCAATTGTTTTGTGTACTTTATTTTCTACAGTACTTGCTGTTAAATAGAGTTTTTGCTTGTACTTTACAAGTGAGAAAATAATAAAAGTTACAAAAATTATGATTACTAAAATTAAGACATCTGTAATAAAAAATGTTATAAGAATAAAAAAAATTTAACTTCCTTTTTATTCTATTTATTTATTTTTCATTTGATTGCTCAGCGAGGAGCAGATTCTAATAAGCTCAACTGGGAGCTTAGAGGTGTTAATAATGAATCTTTTTTTTTATGTAATAATAATGATGATAATAATAATATTCCTTGATCTTATCTAGAGTTCAGAAACACCTGAATGTCCACCTTCTGCAGGGTCATCATGGTATTGTTCCATTGTTCTCTCTATGGTCTTAGTATCTTATCCTAGCATCTTTTTCCAATATCTAGGTCACTCTAAATAGTAGCGCTACTACTAAAATATTCATCGCCCTTTTCATTAAACGAGACAAATTCTAAAATTTTCCCTTTCCTTATAAAAAAAATTTACCGGTCATTTTTCCTAGCCTAGGGAATAAATTGTCTTAAGTCAATCTTCCCATTAGTAAATAAGTCACTAACAATTATATTTGTTGTGCTCCCTGACGTCAGTATATATATATTGGGCTTATCTGTTCTTCTCTTTGATACTTCCTATTATTAACTTCACCTGCCTTATGTCGTGCCTTTCCCATTTATAATCCTGTAGTAATAAGTTATTAGGTTTGTCCCTGTCCATGTTATAAAATTTGACTTGTTAAATTATAATATTAATAGCTATATTCAAAAAAATTAACACACTTATTAAATGTTTAATAAAATTTAATATTAATTAGGAATAATAAACGTAAATGTAAAAATATGATAAATCTAAAAACAAATAAAATTTTAATCCTACTTATGAAAAAAAATTATCATCCTTTTTTCTTTCCTTCCCCGTTTGCTGCCATTTTTTGGCAGCCATTAATAAATTATCAATTCAAAATTGTCCATTATAAAAGTCCATTTACAAGGGAAACTTTTCAATTAAATTAAATTATATTTCTATTTTAAAATGTTTATTATTAAATTTATTTATAAATTTAAAAGAATTTTCATTATATAAAATTATGAAAGGATTAAATTTAAAAGTTATTATCAAATGACTTATATTACTTTTGTTATTTCTATAATATTTATTTAAATTGTAAAAAAAAGTATTAAATATATTCACTAAAAATTATTAAATTTAAAAAGTTATTCTTAAACGACTTATATTACTTTTCCTATTTTCTACTTAGTTTATAGGCTTGTATGGCCTCTTCCAATTCTCCAATTTTTGTCCATATTTTGCCGGAGATCTCCCAGGGTGGTGGTGGCGTTGTTTTCAATGTCCTGTGGAGCATAACTAGCTCCCTTCTCATCTTCACCAGAAAACCCCCATGTCTTTTCGGGGGCTTGCATTTTGGGATTTTTGTCAAATCCTTTTCCGGCCTGTTTTTCTGGCGTTTTCTATACTCCTCGATGGTTAATCTCTTGGGGCCTTCCATCATGGAGTCTTTCCTCACCTCAGAGTTCATTTCCAAATTAAATTTTCTAGTTATCCTTAATAAACGATTTATGCTTCTTTTTTTTTTCTTTCCTTCTTTTTTTTTTCTTATTCATTTTTTTTTTTTTTTTATTATTTATTTTAATTTATTCAAAATTCATTATAATTACAAGGAATGTTGGTGCCCCAGCGCCTCATGGACATTATTGGGGCGAGTTGACAAAGTCGAAATCACGATAATTAATAAGATTAAAAGTATATTAGATATTAAAAAAAATTTCATAGTTAGACATATAATTAATTCAACTACATAGAAGCATTTCTATATTTTCGTGTAAATAGCTTTTCAAAGATGGTTTAAACATGGAAATTGTAGGTAAACTTTTCAAGTGCACAGGCAGGCGATTAAATTCTGAGCAGCCAATATGTTCAAGACGTTGTTTGGTTAGTTCCAGTCGACATCCTTGCACATAAAGGTTAGAGCTAGATCAAGTCCTGAAGTTATTCTGGTTTGTTCTAAATTCGATTGTATTATATCCCATGTTGTGTGTGGCTTTGTAGATGTATATGAGTAATTGCATTTTATAGAGTCCATAGACTGGTAAGACAGTTTTGATCACATTCTTATATAGATTTATTGTTGGATATAAACGTGGTATACTAAAAACAATTTTTAAAGCTTTGTTTTGGGCACTTTGCAGCGATTTGAAAGCCACTGTTCTTTTATATGCATAAATTATTAGGAGATAGATAAGATGACTATGTATTAGCGCATTATATATTAAGAGTTTAGTCTTTTCGTTGAAATGGTTTTTAAACTTGTAGAGCATCCCAATTGCCGGAGCTATTTTGCTCTTTATTGATTGTATATGCGTATTCCAGGATAAATTGTTTTGGAAATATAAACCTAGGTATTTCAGATTTTCACACTCATAAATTTCTGCACCTCCTACACAGATTTTAAAACCCAGTGAATTTCTGTAAGAATACGGCCGAAATCTTATTAACTTAGTCTTGTCCTTATTCAACAGTAATCTATTAAGCCTTACATATTCCAACAAGATTTGCGCATCATGTTCCATTTGCGATTTTAATATCCCTTCATAGTTATATGGATAAAATAGGCTAATGTCATCCGCATACATAATTAATTTGCCATGTAATTTGAGATTTGCTAAATCATTCAAGAAAATTGTAAATAATAGTGGACCCAGCACGCTGCCTTGCGGCACACCATAATTAACAATCTGCTTACTGCTTTCCTTACTGTTGATTTCAACATATTGATATCTTTCACGTAAATAACTTTTAATAAACTCTATTGCACAGGCCTGAAAACCATAATACGAAAGCTTTTGTAAGAGTAAATTATGATCTACTAGGTCAAAAGCCTTAGAGAAATCATAAAAAATCGCACCCACTCCACCATAACCGCTGTCAAGGCTGTCACATATATAATTAACCACATTTATAACTGCTTCATGAGTGCCGCTCCCTTTTTTAAACCCAAATTGTTGTTTGTATAAAAGATTTTCTTGCTCCAGAAAGACTGAAATTTGTTTATGTATAATTTTTTCAAATACTTTGTTAATAATTGGTAATAGCGCTATAGGCCTATACATTTCAGTTGTACACACATTAGCCTCCTTGGGTATAGGCATCACTTTAGCAATTTTCAAGGTTGCTGGATAAACCGAACAGTTTAAGCTGTCATTGAATATTTGTGTCAATTTGTGAATTATTATGTCTTTACATTCAAAAAGAACTTTACTTGTTATACCATCGAACCCTGGACTTTTATTGAATTGTAGATTTGAAATTAATTCTAGGATTTCCTCAGAATTTATGGATTTAAACGAAAAATGGTGACCACACTGACGTAACGTATTTAAATTATTGCAGAAGTCTAGAGGCTTTTTTATTATTTCTGTATTAAGGACTTTGGGTATTTCAATGAAGTATCTATTCAATACCTCACATTTCTGTGTATCATCAATAATAAGATCACCATTATTATTCTTTAGTTGCATGCTCCTTTTAACATTTCTTCCTAGGTTCTCATTTAGAAATCTCCAGCATTTTTTCGGGTTGTTTTGAATACAATTTAAGCTATTCTGATAGTAATTATTCATACAAACTTTAGTGGCTCTTTTTATAATTTTACTTAGACGTTTCAATATAATCTCGTTAAATGCATATTTTCTTTTTTTTCTTCTTGCTTCTAGAAGTTTTTCTTTTAGTTTCATAAGAGAAAAAAGGCTTTCATTCATCCATGGTGCTATTCGGGATTTTGTGTTGCATTTCATTATTTTATCTACCGATGATTCTTTCATAGCGCATGAGATCGTGCTCATTAAGTCATCCAAATCATTAGATAAGTCCCCTGAACCATGCAACTGATTTACACGATTCTGGAGTTTCGTCTTCATCATATTATAATCATACTTTGTATACCTTGTTACCTTAGAATGCGATTTAATACTACTTGTTACTATACACGAGAGTATATTGTGATCTGAAATATTACATCCAATGGAGTCTATGACAAGGTTGTTAAATATATTACTATATATGTGATCAATCGAAGTACCACTTGCTGGTCGAGTTATCAATGTATGACAGTTTTCATAGTCATAATGCAATAAAAGATTATAGAGATTCGTAAACAAGGCTTGATTCAAATTGTCTATATTTGAGTCGCCAACTATTATTGCAGGTAAACGAGGATTTATATTTAGAATATTTTCAATGAAACAGTGAAAAGTATTTATGTCGCATTTCTGCGAACGATAGAATGTGCAAATTTTGACCGGCTTGCCGTTTATTTTAAAATTGTGTACAGAAATTTGGATCGCTTCAACAAATTGTTTACTTTCGTTGTAATCGACTGTGTAATGCAAGTTGTCTCTTATATACAGTGAGGTACCTCCATAGCCATCACTTCGGCAACAATGAATAACGTTATAACCCGGAATATTGTACAGTTGTCTTACTTGTGAGTGAAACCATGTTTCTTGAACCGCTATAACGTTGGGTAAATAAGTGAAATGTGCTATTGTTGTTTTAAATTTTATAAATTTATCAATAGAAGAAATGCTTCTCATGTTTACAGATATAATATAAAAAAATTCAATTTTAAATATTTTTTTGTATAATTATTAAAGTATTCTATGTTAGAAAAATGTTTGCTACCTGAGATCATTAGTTACGGTATGTTAGATTATTAGCTACAATACGATTAATTGCTGATTGACTCAACCTACTGCTCTGCACCAGAGTCATCATCACCCGGCAATACTATATGTTGATCCAATCTTGATCTTCTTTTGTTTTTGTTCAGTGTGGTTATTTCCATTTAAAAGAATCCTTCTTATAAAAATTAAATTATAAAAGGTATTGGATATGTTCATTATATAAAAAAAATTGTGAACATGGGCGAAGTCGCCTCCGTTCCCTAAGGGTGCGTAATTAAATCGCACTCCTTTTACAAAGTAATTATTAAAATTATAATTATACTTAATGCTATTTATGTTGTTCAAATTCTGCTGCTGATGATCATGCTGTTCTTGTTGAAGTTAATTTTGATGTTGCAAACCTCCTGTTGCATTATGATGTCTTCCTATTGTTGTTACTGATGATTATGATGTTTTGATATTGTTGATTATGTTGATGTTGGTGTTGGTGATATTGTAGGTTCTAAAGATTTTGTGGATGGTTTTTCCAATGTTTTCTTTTCATCTTCCTTGCCTAGTTCGGCTTTTCAACTCTGATATCCTTGTTTATTTCCGATGTTGTGTCTCTTGGCCAGACACTTCTTCTTCCTTCTGACGGGTCTCGGCTGCCGTCAGGAACCAAAATTCAATTTTTCCTGAATGCTCGCAAGGTTGGCAGGATTCAATATTATTTAGCAATTTAATATTTATTTATTTATTTTCTGGGTGCAGTTATGCACTCGCAGAATTTGGCAGGATCGCCATGTAAAAAAAATGTTATAAGAATAAAAAAATTTAATTTCCTTTTTATTCTATTTATTTATTTTTCATTTGATTGCTCAGCGAGGAGCAGATTCTAATAAGCTCAACTGGGAGCTTAGAGGTGTTAATAATGAATCTTTTTATCTTCCCAATTGCAGTCGTTTATATACCGACTGTGAGAAGAATTTCAATAGTCTAGTACTTAACTTATTAAAGTTAAATATATACAAATGTTATTATAAATATTATTAATATTAGTGTTATTATGAAAAGTCAAATGTGACCTGGTTCTCATTGCATTCATTTTGGGTTTTCTTTCCACAAAATAAATGTGTCACCTGAAACTCACCGATCGACACACACACGCTATGTAAATGCCCGTTGAAGGCCATTCATCAGTTGCATGTATGTAAAGTATAACAACAACAAACATAAGTGCATTGCTAGTGCATTGCACTTGAGTAATTTGATTTAAACTTTTTAGTTTGTTGTGTTAGGTATTTACATTAGGGTGGTTCCACTACACATCAGTGCTTATGCTGACAATATTTATATGCTTATTTCTATCCATTAATAGTTTAATATCATTTCCATGATTTATTTGTTTAATATATAGGTTTTCTAATTTTAAATCAAGTTTTGTTACTTTTTTTTTCTCTTTAATTTTTGTTATTAAATTTGGTAATATAAATGCTTCATGCGTTTTAATATTAACATTTGTGTATGTAGTAGTGGATACATTGATTTTACAATTTTCGAACCTTACGAGGAAGGTTCCTTTTTGTCTTATTTCTAGTTTATTGCAATTATGGGTAACATTATCATAAAAATTCTTAAATGTTAGTATTCCCGGCATGACTTCTGTTACCAGTGAGTCTTCCAATATTTGTAGCTCACAATGTGCTTCTTGGAATTTAAGAATGTTTTCTATACATTTATTTTCTAATCTTATTAAGTCTTTTTCTAAATTTCCTTTTATATTTGTATTATAAATGTTATTTTTATTGTCGATTAGTATCTCGTAATGGCTTAAAACAAGTGATTTATTCATAGCATTGGGAAGAGGTTCAAATTTTATCTTGGACAGGATATTGGCGGAAAATTGGGGAATAAGTAAGGTAAGTATAATGTTATTATTGTCAAAAATTACCACAATTTTCATACGGCTATAGCTGTCAAAGTCAGATATTAAGTCAATCTCTTTTTGAGTCAGAATGTCGGTAGGAATTATTCCTAGTTTACTTGAGAATATTACTTGTCCTATGTCATCAATGTGATTTTTTAAAAGTGATATATCTTTGTCAATTCTGTAAGCTTGTTCAATAAATTTTACTTCGTCTTCTAATGTTTGTATTCTTTTCATTGATTCTTCCCTGAAGTTATTTATGTAAACGCTAATAAGCGCTTGCTGCTTATTTATATGTGTAGTAAGCATACTAAGAGATTCGTTGTCCATTTCTAGGCATCCTAATCTGTTCAAAATTAGTGAAAGGTGTGAATAAACCTTTTGGTAAAATTGTTGTGTACTATTATTACCCTGTACCAGCGTTGTCATTTGGTATTCCAGAGTAGAAAGGTCACGTTTATATCCATAATGTGTAAGGAAGCATTGCGAGATCGCCTGCCAATTTAGAGGAGTGTTGTAGGACTCCAATGCCACGTCGACATTTCCCGTAATTTTATTCCTAATTACGCTTAGAATCCCATAGTATTTAGGGGTTCCCCTTACTGGCTCATATATTGTCAGTATCCAGTCTACACTTTTCTTCCAGGAGTTGAATTCTCCTGGTTGCCCAGAGAATTCCTTTAAACATTTCACTATGTCCGGTATTTTGTCCATATCGTTCAAATTGTCTCTATTCCTATCTATTGTTTGGTCACTAATATTTGCTAACATTGCACTTGGGTTAAGAACCTCTCGTATAACCTGCTGTCCTTGATTTGGAAATTCTTCCCCCGCGATATTTGAGATGAGTATTTTTAAATCTTCCATACTCAACTGAGCATTTTGGGAAGTACTAGGTGTAGGATTTGAAGGAAGTACAGGGGGTCTTACCAAATTGTTTGGGTTTGCCATTTTGTTATATATTTTTTTTTTTTTTTTATAAAAACCTTTTCCAAAAAAAAAAAAAAATGAATTCTATGACAATATTACTATACAATTTATTTCGCACAGAACTGTATATTTTAATAGCATATTTTAATAAGTTTAATATATTTATTATTTATGCATATAAAGTTTCTTAAAGTTTAAATATCTATTTTTAACTGTTGTTTTAATTCTGGATGCTGTCGCTAGGATTTGAAGGCTTCTTTCGGATGATGGCTGTTTCCTCGATACACAGGTACTGAAGATAGCTTCCTTATGGTAGGCTGATGATTTGCTGACTTTAGGCAATTGATGATTTGCTTCTTGTTCGATATATTCTTCACTTATTGTTTTTTCTTTTCCACACTTCCCGTTGTATATTTTAAATTGTTTGTTTTAACTTTTTGTTTGTGTGTTTTTTTTTCCAATCTTGTTTAATAGGTTTATCTTCTTTTTTTTTTTTTGAATTAACTTCGGTTTGAATTTCAACCTTTATTTCTCTAATTTCTATTTAATTGTTTTAATTTCTGTTTAATGTCTAATAAATTTTTTATTTAATTATTGTTTTCTTGTGTTTGTCCTTTACGGATTTTTGGCGAATTTTTTTCTTTTATCCTTTATGTATTTTTTTCACTGTTCCTTTACGGATTTTTTCACTGTTTTTTTCCTTCTGTAATACAGGCTGGCACGTTATATACCCCCGGTTTGCTTTTAGCCACTACGGAGCCTACGTACTAACAAGAAGGATATATTTTTTTGTTTTTATTCGGACGTCAGATTTTTATCCCGGACCGGCCGAAACTGCTCGGGCGCCAGTTAAGAACTTGTAGATTAAAAGTTCTAAAAAAAAATTTGTTTTTGGTCAGAACGACCTCACTTTATTAAGTCAAAAAAGTAACTAACTAAAAACTAAAAGTACTTAATTTATATTAACTTAAATCTATGTAAAAGTGGCGTGATTATTTAGCAATAATTGCACATTTGCAATATTGCGAAATAACAATAATTGCACACTTCCAATATTGCGAAATAATTTTATTAATGTTTTTTTATTGACATAATTTACAAAATATGCTGATTTAATATTCAGTTTATTGGGAAATAGTTTGTTAACCTCTTTTGAAATAAAATATTAAATTTGTTGCAAAATAGTTTGTTGACTTATTTTAGGTTAACAAAGTAAGTTTCATTTTGTTGTGTTTCATGAAACAGCCTAACTTCAATTTAATTCAATTATAAAAATTCTGTATTCAAATCTATTAAATTCACAAGTTTCATACTCTACCACTAAAACACTAATGCCTTGACTGAGGTTGATACAGGGTTGTTCTGACATGGTTGAATCCATTTTGATCGCAAAACATTTTAAATTCGGCTGAAACAAATTGTGTTCCGTTGTCCGATATAAAGGTGTGCGGAAAACCAAATTTTGGGAAAACAGATTCGAGCAACTGAATTGTTTCGTCAGCTGTTATTGAAGTTGTTGCTAAAATTTCTGGCCATTTCAAATATGCGTCTATAATCACAAGGAAATACGTGCTCTCTATTGGGCCAACGTACTCAATGTGTAAGCGTTTCTATGCGCCATCAGGCGTTTGCCACGACTCAAGTAGCGTCTTGGTGGGCGATTCAGCAACACTTGCGCATTTGTCGCAATTTTTAACTAAATCCTCAATCTGTGCATCCGTAGCGGGTCAAAAAACGTAGCCGCTTGCTATTGTTTTCATTCGTTGCATGCCTTGATGCCCTTCGTGTATCTGTTGCAGTATATGGGTTCTGTATTTGGGTGGTATGACGAGACGCTCTCCATACATTAGACAATTATTTAGGACGTAAAGACCTTGTCTATGTTTATAGAAAGAACGGACGTCTGAATCAGTGATTTGTGCAGCTGCTGGCCAGCCGCACTGAACGCGTTGAATAATTTTTTTAAATAAATCTGATTGTCGTGTTGCTGTCTGAGCCATGTCGTGCGTTATGGGCAATTTACGCCAGATGTCATCTTTAGTATTACCAAAGCTTAAATTTGGCCCAGGAGAACAATTTTGCGGTCTCTTAATTCCAAACGGATTTTTGTGCTCGATAACCATACGCATATCCAGCAAATTAACTGCTGCTTCCTCGTATGGAGATTAAGCAAATTGTTTGAAAGGTCCACCACCTGTTGCGTGGCTTTCAGCTTTATTGTGTGCCAGTTTTTTCTTAAGCTTGAATTAAAAATCAGCCCACACCTTCATCCAACCTTCACCCGACCTGAGTAGAGGGTCAATGCAACTTAACTCCTCTGATATAGCGTTCTATTCTTCTTTTATAT
The DNA here is from genome assembly GCA_030448955.1 of Trichopoda pennipes. Taxonomy (NCBI): domain Eukaryota; kingdom Metazoa; phylum Arthropoda; class Insecta; order Diptera; family Tachinidae; genus Trichopoda; species Trichopoda pennipes. Next base: position 13,732,934 of record JASKUP010000042.1, read on the forward strand.
TAATTTTTTTTAAACTCTTGTTGAATCCTTTGGCCAAATACGATTTTTCCTCCATTAACTCTACCAATTTCTTGAATTGTGCTGGTGTGGTGATCTTTATCCTAAAATTTTGGCTTACAATTCATTATTAATTTAATGAAGCATTTGGATAACTTACGTTTTACTTCCACCCATTTCAACAATTTAATTATGACGGTAGAAAAATTCTTAACGACAAATTTCATCAAATTTGACAGGCAAATACGCCAAACATGATACGGTTTTTGTAACAGATTTGTAAATAGTGTCGTACATTTTAGGGTTTTTGCCAACCACGATACCATTTAAAAAAAAACGCCTTACTTTCGCCACGAAAACGCTAACCACGATAAGGGTGAATATTAGTAATTTGTTTTAAACTTAAAGAATGAATTCAATTCGAATAGTAATATCGTGTAAGTGAAAAGTCTTTTTAGCATATTTCCTTTGGAAAGGCAACGGACATCAGTCTGAAATAATAACTTTTTTGCTCTCTCTCCTGAACAACACTGTTGGCAACAAAATCACAACTCTTCTTCCAAAAATTAATATTAAAAAAATCAAAAATAAATAAAAGTGAAATCTTTTATAATAAAAAAGGCAAAGACAAATTGTACCACCTTAATGTGCCTTATTGGCCAATAACTAATAATTAATAAATTTATCAAAACAAAAGTAATAATTAACTTACTTTTCCAGATTATCGCAATGTTGACATATGTATGTACACTTTCCCACATTTTGTGCTCTATTCATCTGCACATATATTTGTGCACGATCGATCACCGGTTTTGTATGTTTTGCAAACAAAATGGCACAAGAAAAATCTAAAATAAATAAATGAAAGAATTTCACCTTTATTTATCCAATGCACCAAAATGTTCCAAAATCCGGTTCGAAAGGACCAATAAAAATGTAGGGGGTGATGATGACTTCCAAACTGCTATCGTCACCCAAGCAAACAAGACAGGGACCACAAGCACTAGACCGAAGTTGCAATAAAAAAGAACACGATGAGTTAAATTTCTTCCACTTGATAAAGGTGAAGTTACGAATTAACTTCCCCTTGGTTTATTAAAATTTTCACAATAATTTCGAAATTTACAATTTGATTTGCACTTTACAATATTTAAAGTTTTTAAAAAACGCGAATAACCCCGAACTGGCTTTCTTCAACAAACGAATTTGAATTGAAAAGCAAAAGGAAATTCTTAACTTACTAAAATCTTGTTGACTGCAGCGCCCCTTAGACGTCAGCAGCTTTCATCAAAAAATACCAGCCAGGGTTGGAGATTTTATTTTTTAGACTTCAACATTTTATTTTTAAACTAGTCTGTTATTATGTAAAAGATATGTAATTACCTTTTAAAATATCAGTTTACCCTATAAGCAATATGTAGTACTGTAAAATAAAACAATTAACATTTTATTACTTTAACTTTTGTTTATTCTGATCGGCTTGAATGTGACCGATCAGTTCTTGCGTTCTCTTATGATTAACTTTTATTCTAACTTATTTCTATAATGTTACAATTTATCAAATAACTTATACACTAATACAACTAGAATCTACCTGTGGGAATATGCAGCGTTTGCACCTTGTCCGGATTGTGTGCTGTGGGAAAATGCAACGTTTGCATCACAAAATAACAAGATTATGCAGAACCGGGCAGGATCTCAGGATGTTTTTATGTATTATATTTTTATGAACGCGGCAAGATCGCTATATTGAGTCCTTATCTAAAGGGTGTTTTTTTAAGCCCGATAGAACTTGAAATTGTAAAAAATAACACAAAAAATTAAATTGTAATCAAAATTTCTTTTTTATTCGAAGGATCAATACGTGACATTAATTATTGAAAATGATTTCGGGCATATGGGTACCGCGGCTGTTCTTGACGAAGCGCATTCTGGACGTCCAATTTTGGGCCACTTTTTCGAGCACTGCCGGGCGTATGTCACGAATAACACGAACAATGCTGTCCTCCAAGGCGTCAATTGTTGCTGGTTTATCAGCATAAACCAGTGACTTCACGTAGCCCCACAGGAAATAGTCGAGTGGTGTCAAATCGGACGACCTTGGACGCCAATTGACAGGTCCATTGCTCGAAATCAACTTATCGCCAAATTTTGATTTCAATAAGTCGATGGTTGCGTTCGCTGTATGTCACGTAGCGCCATCCTGTTGAAACCACATCTCGTCCGGATCAATGTCATCCATATTTTCAAACAAAAAATCATTGATCATGTTACGGTAACGATCTCCATTGACCGTAACGCGAGCTCCGGCCTCATTTTTGAAGAAATAAGGTCCGATGATGCCACCAGCGTGAAAACCGCACCAAACTGTGCATTTTTCTGGATGTAATGGAGTCTGTAGGGTCTGTTGTGGATTGGTCTCACTCCATATGCGGCAATTTTGCTTATTAACAAACCCGTTAAGCCAAAAATGCGCCTCATCGCTGAACACAATTTTGCGATAAAACAACGGGTCAGTTGCCAACTGCTCTAGAGCCCAATCGGCGAAAGAACGACGCATATAATGGTCTCGTAGCTTCAATTCCTGCACCAGATGGATCTTATACGGGTGTAGGCCGAGATCTTTGCGCAAAATTTTCCACGTAGTGGACGGACAGAGCCCCAATTCCTGCGACCGACGACGAATTGATAAATTTGGATCTTCTTCCACACTTTCGTTTAAAGCGGCGATATTCTCTTCAGTACGCACATTCCTTCGACGTGTTGGTGTTATTGCATCCTCTAGAGAGTATGTGGTACGAAATCTATCGACAGTTCGACGAATGGCTTGTTCAGATGCACGATTATGTACGCCATAAAAATGACGAAGTCGTCTATAAGTTGCGCGAATCGACGACTGATTTTCAAAGTAAATTTGGATAATTTCGTAGCGTTGTTCAAGCGAGAGTCTATTCATGATGATTTGTCAGAGTATACTGAAACAAATAAAAAAAATGTTTCATCAAAATTTCATTTTTTGTGTTACTTTTTACAATTTAAAGTTCTATCTAGCTTAAAAAAACACCTTTTATTATTCGTTGTGGAACGTCTAACTTCTGCCAATTAGATTATAATGCTGCATATGGCTGCAGCAGTTTTAATTTACTTAAGCACTGGTTAAGGTGCTCAATCAGAATAGAGAGAACTGTTAGCGTTTAGTATTTATGAACCCTAATTTTAGTTCTGTCTTTATTGATCAAAAAGTACCAGCTTATATGCTAAAATGTTCCATTTACATGTTCCATTACATATTAGGTTATTAAAGTACGTGTTAATCCCAGACTCGTTTGTCTAGCTTAACTAACGTAATCGAAGACGGTGGAGGTGTGTGGCTGTCCAAGTGATACACGAGGACAGCACTCAGTCAATCCCAGACTCGTTGTCTGGGTAGCTGATTACCACGGCAGGAGGATGGATTTGTCCAAGTGATACACTAGGACAAAACACCAGGATTGAAGGGGGGTGTGCTAGGCGGTGTTGGCACACGGGTTTTCCTTCCAGGTTTCGATGACCCACTCGTTCCACAGGCAGACCCTCGCTCAGAAATCGTCCTTCTTGGGATTGGATGTTTAGATTCTTCGGTTAGTTCGTCCTTCTCTTGAATTCTTCGCTTGACCAAATTGAAACTCACTTCTGTCTTCTTGTTAATTGTAATGATTGTAATTTATTGAAAACTTAGACTATTTATACAAAACTTAAACATAAAAATTACCACAAACAAAACATGAATATAGTACTAAAATTAATCAATAAAAAAAAAACTGAATATAATGTGAATTAATAAAAAAACAAAATTGAAGACAATGACAAAGTTAATATATAAGAAAAAATGAATACAACAAAAAAGACAAAAACGATTATAAATACACCTATCTATAATTGCAACAAAAAAGTTGCCAGAAATTGCCCAGTGTTTTATCGCGAACAAAGATTCAATTTCACTACTGTCTGGTAACTTGAACCACCCGTGAAAAATAAAAATTTTATTTTTCATTTATGCTGACGGGGTGGTTCCCATACCTGGACAGTAGTGTTTACACAAACAAACAGACAAATAATCATAATGTGGGAATGAAGATCAGGTTACTCGAGACTCAAACAAACAGGAAGCACGCGTTTTTTTTGTTTTACAGTTTACTTTATTATGAGAAAATTAAATCAAGGCCAAAAGAATCAAATGCAATGAATTTTATTTTGCTATGACAACATAACTAAATAAAGGCCAAAAGCAATTGTGGGAACAAATAAATGTACGTCTATCTGAGTCTCGAATAAACTTGAAGTTTGTGTTTTGCCTACAGGGTAATTCTCTTAGAGATTCCTTTTATCTTTTAATCAAAATCAAAAGGAAGCAAAAGAATTAACAGTAAGTTTGCTTATAAAATAAATTTAAACAAATAAAGATCTCAAATTAATATAGTGTTCTACACTAATTTACATACACTACACCTACCTTTTCGGTAAGTGGAAGGAATGACCCTCAATGCTTTATACACGTTATAAAACTTATCACTACGTTTATTTTGTCAATTCTCACAACGTAGATGGTTAGCAGACGAAGAAGAGGGAGCTGAGGAAATAGGCAGCGGCGGTATGGGCAGCAGCGGTAATGGCGGCTGTACCTGATAGCGGTACAGGCGGCAGCGGTTAAGTAAACGCTACACCTAGCAGCAGCGATCGCCGGGAGTGCTTGGCCGTGTTGAATAATACTGACTGAATATCAAATCCCGCAAAAGCTTCAGTCGCACGGTCAAGCCAATACTGGTAGAAGACAAACTGCCGTGGTAGTGCTACTTCCACCAATTGCATCCGTTCTGTTGAAAAGAGGTTATTGCGGAATATTAAACTCCTCCAAATGATCTCTTACCTGCAGGCAAGGTGCTTGCTAATTGCAACATTTTTCAAACTGTCTTGCCTTTTATACCTATGAGTGGGTACACACATTCACACACACACATTGTTTGTTATAGTTCATTATTGACAACTATCAGCTGTGAGTTTTGGTCTGCATAACAGCCGATTGATGGTCTGTTTTTCCCTCACTCATATGCGGCGCTCCGACCTTCCCGACCGCTAATATAAATCTTATTTTATAATTCATAAATAACTTCATGAGCTGAAGTTTATTGTAAGATAATACTAGTAATTTATTTTAAACTTAAAGAATGAATTCAATTCGAATAGTAATATCGTGTAAGTGAAAACAAGGGAACGACTTTCACCGTTATATTGCCCCCCTCTCGTTCGCCGATCAGTTGCTTTGGTCTCGGCTTACGGGATCAGCCAAACGCGGAGTTTGCCGCTTCGTGCGATGACAATTTGGAATTTCTGACGTTTCGTCGTTGATTATCTTGGCGGTTTATCATTAACACCCTGTGTTTAATTCTGTAAGCCTTTTTACACAATGTTTAAACAAAGCTGCAACATGTTAGCTTCTTTAAACCGAATATTCGGAGAAAGATTTTCAAAACGTGTGCATTAAGATCTGAAATAGTCCTTTGCATAACAAAGTGCACAAGTACCTACTGACAAGAACAAGAACATTTCGTCCCTGGCCTTTGGACTTAAAGTTCTGGTTAGAAGATTTTTTACTCGTAGAGTTCTCGATAGTTTCTAAAAAACGACATCTTTTAGCTAAGAAAGTTTCAAGACAAGTCGAGGTAGGGAGCTTATCTATAGAAAGCTCTTTTTTCCACTTTGTTCTGGATTTTAAGTCGAACTTTTAATCAAAAATCTATCTGCTATTTGCCTCTTGGTATTCATGTTTTGCGCAGCGCGCTTATGAGCACTAAGTTTATCGCTAAGTTGGCGAATAGTTGCGGGAGAGTCCCTTTCAACTTTGTTTAATTTAAAGATTTCTTTTATGTGTGATTGAAATATTAGCAGTTTGTTGTCAAAGCGTCTCTTTAGTAGCTTAATAGCTTCATCGTAGTTGGCATCAGTTGAATCCACCACTTGCCAACGGGGCAATCTTCCCAGTGACTTCAAAGAGCAGTGGGAAAAAATAGCAACGATATTAAATGCTCTTGGTCCACCGAAAAGATCAGGTGATGGTTGACAAAAGGTAAGATAAATAGTTTTAAAACGATTATTGTATAACAAAATTGTTTTTAAAGGTTTGGCGGGACTTAAAATTCAAAGTGAAGAAAAATTAGTTGCAAATAAGGCAGAGTGTACGTCTACTGGGGGAGGAATTTATAAACAAATGATTCTTCGTCCGCTGGAAGAAGCCGTGACTAACTTGCTTCAATTTCAGAAGCAGCTAAACCCAAAAGGGTCTGTTCAGGGAGTGGAATGTATTGAATATGAGGATGTGGTAATAGAAGTTGTGGAAAGCAACGAATTGCTTCCTCAAAATGAAAGTGAACTACTGCCAGCATCAACTTCTATACAAAGCGCCGAAAATTGCACCCCTCTAAGAAGAAAGGAAAAATCTACCTCGAAGAAACCAGGATCATCTAATGATCACTAGGAACTGCTCCAAAAGCATAACAATTCAATGTCATCAATAAAGAGAACTCTAAAAGACTTATTAAAAATAGAAAAGAAGAAATATCAGTTGTTATTGGAGAAAAATGAAAGAAAAAAAGAACAATATGAATCCGAAATGAAAATTAAAAAAATTAAATTATTAATCAAGGAAAAAGAGTTGGAGGGGCTGAACAAAAGCTAGACAAATTTCATGTTGTAGTGTCGTCATACACTTCTTCATAAATTTGTACACTATCTAATTCATCAGCAATATCTAAACTATATTGAATACATACATTGTTAAGTGCAGCACAAACATTGACAAATTTTACGGCCTTTTCCGGAGTATAATGAAGAACTTTAATAGTTCGTTCCACTATATTCCGTGCTATCGCATGTTTCGCATTAAAAGTAACTTCGGCACTGCCTAAAGCTGTGGACCGATATGGTGTCATTAAAAAAGGCTCAAGTGGATAGCCTGCATCACCTAAGTAGAATATTTAAATAAGTGAATATTTTTAATAGAAATTGAGGTCTTACCTAATAACCACGAATTACGATCACCAGCATTGTATTTTTCTTTTAAAATACGTTTACCATGACTGCCATTCCATATTAGAGAGTCATGAGAAGAACCTCCAAATCGGGCATCTAAGAAGCGTTATTCACATTTTGTGATCACAAATCTAAGTTGATAAAAAATACATACATACATACATACATAGGTATGTAAATAAAAAAAAAAACAAGCAAAATATTTTGAAGAACCTACAATCATTGCATTTATGCTGAAATACCCCTTGCGATTTAAGTAGAGATGCTGATTTTCTTTATTTGGAGCCAATATTTTTATGTAAGTGCCATCCACACACCCAATGACACCAGGAAAATCAGATCTCTGGAAGAAATGCAGTTTTGCTTCAGCTTTTTCTTCGTCTGTCATAGCAAATTTTATCCATAGTGGACAAATTTTCCTTTCTATGACATCCACCATCTCAGAAATTATCTTAGATACCACTGGCTGAGATAATCCTAAGTTAAAATCATTAGCGACACTAAGCTGGTAGGATCCTTGCGTTAAAAACCTTAACGTTGTGCAGCCAATTTTATAAAATTCGAAATGTGTGTCGACCTGACCCGAGATTTTAAATGTGGTGTTATGGTCTCCAGCACATAGTTGAATGGATCCTTATTTAGGCGAAAAAAGCTTTCGAACCTTTCAAAGAAATTAACTGATAGCAGATAGAAAGAACACTTAATTTATTACTTACTTTTCATTGGGTAATTGAAATATATTATTTGATTTCTGCCTTATTAACCTTCTTTGCAACACCAGTTCTTTTTTCTTTTCCACATCACTCGGATCAGAGTTGCAATCAGGAACAAAACACATTTTAGTTATTTAAAGTTATATGAATAATAGTTTATATTAAAACTGTAGGTCCTTTTTATTTTTTATATTTTTGTGAATAATTCGTTCTCCTTCAAAAAAAAAACTTTACAAAAATTGAAAACAAACAAATCAGCTGTCTAAAAACGATAAACCATCGACATCGTTACACTGCTCTTAGGGCATACCAGTTTCGTTTTGATTGATATTAAATTGATGACGATGACGACGACGATAAACAGAATAAGGGTAATTGTGTCTAAAGCACCCCTCTTTAAGCAAGCACGTAAATGCTGAAATTTTTTAATTTTTATAATATTGTCTTTATGAAGAACGGTACAAAACTTGGAGAAAAAAACTTGGACCATTCAAGATACGATCAAGAGAAGGTTGGTATTTTCAGTTCGGGCAAACGTGAGCTGCGTTTGGGTAGCGAATGCGATGAAACCTCATCCAAAGAAAACTGACGAAATGTTGAGTTGCGTTATTGTGGCTGCTCTGTAGCTTTTAGGACATTTAATTGGCGTGTTCATTTAGTCTTCATTTCGAAATATAGGCAATTAAATTTGTATCGCACATCGATATTAGTCAGCCTGGTGGGAAATAAAACAATAGGTTTGAATTTTATTTTGTCAACATAAGGTAATTTATTTTTTCACTTCATTTTTTATTTATATATTTATTTACAAGGATTGTTTAATGTTTTGTTTAGTTTTATTTTTCTTTATTTTTTAAGTTTTTTGTATTAATAATAAGATAATTTGCAAAATTGTGTTGTTTTAATTGATTTATATTATTCATACTTATACTTATAAACTAAAACGTTTGAAAACTAACTTTATTTATTGCTGTTGACTTTATCCGCGTTCACGTCTCACTTGTTGTAGGGGCGAAGTTAAAGTAAATTGAATTGCTTTAAATTAAAAATAACAAAGCATATTAAAGAAAAACATATTAAAGAACAACAACATTAATTTGCCAATATCATCAATAATAAGTAGCAGTACCGTTGTAAAATGAGACAAACAAGTTAATCCCAACCAAAGGAATGTACTGTGGGAAACAAAAGTAGGACATGTTGTGCGTTCATGAACACAGCCTATTATCTATTTCTTCTAAGGTGGTCCGAGCTTGATCGAAATTATAGTTTATGTTCTCAACGAATTCGAGACGAACCAAAATGTTGTCGGCACTGTATTCTTTTGAAACTACCACGCTTGAAGCCATGCTTAAGTTAATTAGCTGGCGAGTAACAACGTTTACCTTAGTATTTGCTGTAACGAAGCTTGGGTTAGCAGAATTCTCTTCTTGGCCCTCAGCTACATTAGATTTGGCAAAGAAATATCGTCTGTAGTTGGTAGATAACAAGATCGAATTGACACGAAATTAAAACTCCGATCACGTCGGGGTCACCAATGTTTGATTCTGTAAGTCTTTTTACAGAACGTTGCTAGTATAATTTAAGAAAATCAAACGATCTTTTATTTTCTCTCGAAATTATGTCTTTATTGTTTCAAATACTTTATACCACTGACCAAAAACTAAAATGCTTGTTTTATGTTATTAAATGCAAAAAAGAAGATTAACAAAATTACATAGTAAAATACAACAACAAAAATTCTTAAGCTCATTATTAAGAGAATCCTTTTATCAATTTCATTATTTGCTTATTAAGAATACAGCTGTATAATTATTATGTAATGTTTTAAATTGCTATTGCAAGCAAGAATTTGTAATATGAGGGCAATGATGCCTACATATATATTTACAATGAGATTACCAGAAATAGGAAAATAAGACGAAAAAAATTGAAATGTAATTTATAAGCTGCAGGGCCGGGCCAGTTAGTTTCGCTTACGCTGTTGTTGGGCTGGTGGAACTGGTTTTTCCCGCCTATTAAAAATATGCACACGTAAGTTAAAAAATAATTTGTTTTTAAAAGGCATGTTAAATGAAACAAATTGTCTTTACTTATTTAGATTTTAATTAACTGTTTATTTATTTTATAGTTTATTTATTTTGATCTAATGATCGGACGCGTAAGCGGCTAAAGGTTTTTTCTTTACTTAATTATACAATTATTAATTTCTTATAAGCTAACTTACTCACTAGTACATATAAAGAATTTCTGTTGTGGGAATATGCAAACGTTGCCTATTCTTCTATAGTTACATTATTTCTTAAGTCTATTTTCTTAATTTTATATGGACCTTTATATTGGACTTCCAGTTTGTGTCCGGTCTCATTTCTAAGTAAAACTAAGTCTCCTATATTAAAGTTATGGTCTAATATGGATTTGTCATAACCTAGTTTTCGCTTAAGTTTATTCTTATCTAATAATATTCTAGCTCTACTAAGTGCTCTTTCTAATCTATATTTTAATTCCTTAACTGTTCAATTGTGCAAAATCATTAGGGATTTTACCAAATACTAGTTCATAAGGACAATAATCGTGTGTTGTAGAAGGAGTAGTGTTAAAACAATATGTGAAGTATTTAATCCATTCGTCCCAGTCAGTTTTGTCAACTGAAATATATGAGCGAATGTATTCGTTGAAAGTCCTATGACTTCTTTCTATTGTACCTAATGTTTGGTGGTGATAGGCTGTTGATGTCATTTTGTTTATCCTTAATAGTTCACATAGTTCTGTAAGTATCGAATTCTTGTATTCAGTACCCATGTCCGAAATGAATGTCCTCATTGGTCCATAGGTAAGTATAAAGTTTTCAAAAATTCCCTTGGCTACTGTCTTTGCACTTTTGTCCCTAATTAGTATAGTTACCAGATATTTCGTCAAATCACATATGATGGTAATTGCATATTCATTCTCACTATAGGATCTGGGAAAAGGACCTATTGTGTCGATAATTACTGTATCAAACGCTTGCGCAGACGTAGGTGTAATTATCATTGGACCTTTCAAGTGTTCTGTTATCTTCGATCTTTGACTCGTTTGGCATGATTTAACATATTTGGTCACATCTTTAGTGATGTTTTTCCACTAATAATATCTTTTGATCTTATTTAGAGTTCTAGAAACACCTGAATGTCCACCTTCTGCGGGGTCATCATGGTATTGTTTCATTATCCTCTCTATGGTCTTAGTATCCTTCTTAGTATCATTCTTTATGTGCGTCACCTCATTTAGTAGCGCTACTATTAAATTTTTTAAATATCTATTGCCCTTTTCTTTAAATTCATTCATTGAGACAAATTCGAAAATTTTCTCACTAGGTGCCACTTGCAATTTCTTTATATTCAATTTACCGGCTACTTTTTCTAGCCTAGGGAAAAATTGTCCTAAGTCAATCTTCCCATTAGTAAATAAGTCATTAATATTTATGTATGTTAGTACCACTTTGCCTTGCTTTATATAGCATTTACTTAGTCATATTTCCAATTTATGGTGTTTTCTGACGTCAGTGTTATTTAGTGGTATATATATACATATATATATATATTGGGCTTTTTAGTTTTCTCCTCTTGATACTTTTTATCATTACTATCATTTTCCATATCTTGTGCCTTTTTAGTCATTGATCTTGTAGTCATACTCAATAGTGTATTGTTAGTCTGCTGAAGACATCTCGTATTCCATATGTGACTGTGTTCAGTTGGTAAAATTTTATGGGAGCAGAAGGGTCCTTTCTCCATATAATAATCTGATATTTCCTGTCGTCTTGATGTACCAAAATTTGTCGATACATTTTTTCAATATCTGTAGTAAAGACGAATCTTGGTAAACGGAATCGAGTATAGAAAACAGATCACTCTGAACTGTTGGGCCCGTGTGCATTAAATCGTTTAACGAATAACCGGTTGATGTTTTTGTAGAAGCATCAAAAACTGCACAAAGTTTTGTAGTTGTACTTTCTGGTTTCACTACACCATGATGTGGAATGACGTAGTTGGGTGCTGGTATCAACTTCCCTTCGATTTCTGTCATGTGGCCCATCTGCTGATACTCATCCATAAATTTTATGTACTCCTTTCTCGTCAATGGATCCTTCATAAGTCGTTTTTCAAGGGAAAGAAACCGCTTGTAGGCTGTTGCCTTAGAATCTCTCAATGCAGAGGGATGCTCACGAAACGGTAATTTGACAACAAACCGTCCTTCGTCATTTGTATGAGTATTTTGAAAGTGACTCACATTGTTGTTCGTCTTGGGAGAAACCCACTTCAGTTGACCCATCGTCTCCATTTGCCAGCACCTTTCAATGACATGGTTTAGTAGCTCATCGTCAAAGTCTTGTAGTTTCCAAGGTAGGACTGCACAAGTTGCATTGTCAATGGTTCCCTGCCCTGGAGAAATTTTTCCACTAATAATCCATAGTGAAGTGTTTAGCAGAATTGGGATAAATTTATTTTTTCGGGTTTTACTAGGCTGAAATAGTACTCTGCGCCTAACAGAAGGTCTACCTTTCCTAGCTGATGAAAACAAGGATCGGCCAAGGCTAAGTTTGGGAGTTGCCATTTGGAATAGTTGATATGTTGGCTTGGTTGAGAAGGGAGGATAATTGGGATGACAATTGCTTCCACTGTTGTTTGAAACCCACTGTTTGTTGATTTTAGACTTACGTTTAATTGTTTCGAGAGACGTTTCTTTCCGTCTCCTACTCCATCAATACACAATGATGCTGTGGATGTTGATCCATTGGGTGCTGTTAGTTTTACTCTTGCTGCTGCAAGTACAACATAATCACCTTGTGTTGATGAAACATCTGCCGAAGTGGAAGACAGTGTTACATTGGCCTTATCTGAGTTGACTGGATTGAAAGTCTGCTTGACTTGATGTTTACCGGAACCTTCAATATGTATTATATTCTTTGTTGCATTGTTTGCATGAGCTCGATGGGCAATCCTTTGAACCATGATCACGTTTGAAGCAGTTAAAGCATAGCCTTTGTGATTGCACATACTTCAATCGCTCAGTTTCTGGTAATCGCTAAAAAATGCTGCAGTGGTATAGAGCGTGATTTCCGTTGCTACAGAGATTGCATCTGGTCGCTCCCTTAACCACACCTGCTGCTGTCGATACAATTTTACTTAAAGTATGTGTTGGTTTCTCTCTATGAGTGATTGGAATTCTTCAATTCTTGGCAGCTCCTTTGGTTTGCTAAGAGACTGCTGGAACCTCATATGTAAGGTACGGTCCAATTTCCTGATTAAGATTTGTATTAACAAAGGGTTCCAATCCTTTGTTACAACCCCGATGTTATTTAATGCCGGTAGGCACTCACGAGTTGTGTCATGCAGTTTCTTGATGGAAGCACGATGGCTGAGTGATGATCTTCTCGTAAAGTGTTGCTACGAGCATTCGTTTGTTGTTGTATCGTTCCTGCAACATTGCCCATGCGGAGTCGTAGTTACCTTCTGTGGTTGACAGATGACTAATAAATTGTTCAGCCTCCCCAATAAGATTGGATTTAAGGTACCACATCTTCTGATTAACAGGTATCGGCTGTTGATGTACCATGTGTAGGAACATGTAAAATTGTGTCCATTTCTCATATTCCCCATTGAATTTGGGAATTGATATCTTCGGGAGAGGCACTGCTGATGCCATAACTGTAGAGACATGGTCATTTGTTGAAACGGAAGAATCCTTGATAGGAATTATGACTTGCAGCTTCGTCAAACCGTCAATAACCATTGTACGTACAGTTTCGTAAGCGTCTTGATCCAAACCGTTATGTAGTGGATTTGAACGTTGATCCTACGCTTGATCATACAACTCTTCCAATTGATTCCACAACTTATTTATGGTATCAACTCTAATGTTGTAGAATTGCCGAGGTTCACCACTAGATAGCTCTGAAAGTCCAATTAACAACTTCTTCAGTGCTGTCAGTCTAGTGGAGAATTTGCCAATTAATCCGTATGTAGAATCGGCCTTTGACGTGTAGTAGTCCGATCCGCACCCTTCATGACCAAGATGACTTGATGGTTGATCCCTAGACTGTTGCTGAACAGCATGTGGATCATTAAGTTCCTCCTTCTGTAGCCGTGTTACCTCATTTTGGAAAATGCTGAGGTACTCTTGTGCCAATGCCTGTATCCTCTCATAGTGGCCAGTCTTGAAGTAATAATACGTCAGACTGGTCTTCAATAGCTAACCGTAGCTTCTCGTCGACTTCCGTAAATTCGTTTAATTCATCAGACAGACGACGATAACGTTCCCTGAAATAAGCCTTGTTTTCCCTGGCAGCTGGATCCTTTTTGTAGTTGCGAATGACTCGCTGAATGTTTTCACTTACAATGCTCTGTAAGCTGAGAAGTTCTTCTGTTGAAGACATTTCCTTATTCGAAGCTACGCCTTGGTTGGTGTGCGAACTTTATTCAAATCATTCCTTACACAAAGGTATCACGTCCTTACACAAAGGTATCACGTCCTTACACAAAGGAATCACGTCCTTACACAAGGAGATCACGTCCTTACACAAAGGAATCACGTTCTTACACAAAGAAATCACATCCTTACACAAAGAGATCACGTCCTTACACAAGGGTATCACGTCCTTACACAAAGGAAGCACGTCCTTACACAAAGGGATCACGTCGTTACACAAAGGAATCACGTCCTTACAAAAATGTATCACGTCCTTGTACAAAGGAAGCACGTCCTTACACAAAGGATCACGTCGGGGTCACCAAAATGTACGAATAAAGGAGTCTAGTAATTTTAGTTCAAACAATGATTTAATGCAAAATAATTCAATAAATAAAATAAAACAAAATAAAAGAACTCAATAAATAATTAAATATGATGGGAACATCTTAACATAAATGTATATTCATTCGAAGAAGTCTATTCCAGTTGTAAGAAATGCACGCCCAGATGTTACTCTGTCCTTAGGAAGACTACCCATTAAAGGATCGTTTTTGCTTGGCTTTGTTCTAAAACATCGAATTCATTTATGTACAGCATTTCGGCAGATGTGCAAACCATCAAGCGGCCAATAGTTTTGTCTGATGATTGAGAACAATGTATGTGCGCTAGCGTGCAGAAACGTGAAATGATAAGAAACGACTAAGAGTTTTGTTAGTTCACATTTTTTAGGTAAAATAATAGGATGTTTCGATTGGTAAGTTAAGTTACTATGGTGTAAGCTTCATCCAACTCGGATCAATCTTTCATCATCTAGAAATGGCGATAAGCTCCTAATCGAGCTGGACCTATCAACTTCACCGTGTTTACTGAGTGACTTGAAATCTGCTTGGAGATAACAGCGTTGACTATTAATAATTAGTTTGGATCTAGCTGCAAGAAGCTCTGAGGCTTCGAGAGGGCCGGAACGCCGCCTTTCTGCTTGATACCTTGTGTTGGTATAAAGGCGTACACAATAAGCAAATACGCGCTCTTATTTTAGTAGAGATCCACGATAATGGACAGTGGACATTAAATCACATTTGATGCAAAAACACAAGTTTGTTCGGTCTTCTTTCTGGTATTTCATCTTCACTAACATCTTGATGTTTTGAGAAACAGCCTTCTCGTGAGGAAGATTTTAGAAATTCTGGACCAGCTGTCCAAAGGCTTGATGTCAAGAACTCATTAGGCATTAGACCTCGAGAAATAAGGTCTGCGGGATTTTCCTTAGTGTTCACATAGCTCCATTCGTTAATACGAGTAAGTTCTTGTATTTTTGCTATTCGATTGGCCACAAATGTTGTCCACGTATAAGATGACTTAGAGATCCAAGCAATGACTATTTTGGAATCGGTATAATAGAATCTTCCAGTAACCGTTATAGGCAAGATATTAAGAAGCCTCTCTACAAGTTCCACCATAAGCACTGCGGCTAAAAGCTCGAGTTTTGGAATTGACAGTGAGCTAGTTGGCGCTACACGAGACTTTGCACAGACTAAGCGAGTAGTAACAGCATTTTCGGCATCAAGACATTTAAGATAGCAACAGGCTCCATAGGCATATTCGCTACTATCTGAAAAAGTATGAATTTGTATAGATGTCATTACCTTTTTGGACAGCAAGTGCCAAGGAACCCGGTAGTCGTTGAGAGTTTTAAGTTGTGAGATGAAATTTTTCCAGCGCGTCTCATAGTCAGCTTCCAGAGCTTGGTCCCAAGATATCTTAAGCTTCAATAGCTGCTGTAGAAATATTTTGCCAAGAATCACCACTGGCCCGATTAGTCCCAGAAGATCAACTATTCTTCTCAAATTTGAAAGGACAGAGTGCTTCGTAATTGTTTGTGAAGGTTCGAATGCAAAATGATAGACAAAAGTGTCATCCTTGGGTTGTCAAATAAGTCCGGGTGTTTTAACAACTTCATGTTTGCCAATCTGTAGGTATGGCTCTTTGTCTCCATCGGGAACTTTGTTCAGCAACATGAAATTGTTTAAACAATATTTCCGCAAATCAAAATGTGCTCCAACTAACATCTTTCGAACATCTGCTAAGAGATTTGATGCTCCTTCTCGAGAATTTGAACCAGTCACGATATCACCGACGTACGTTTCCTTGAAAATGGCTGCAGAAGCAATATGTAGTACTGTAAAATAAAACAATTAACATTTTATTACTTTAACTTTTGTTTATTCTGATCGGCTTGAATGTGACCGATCAGTTCTTGCGTTCTCTTATGATTAACTTTTATTCTAACTTATTTCTATAATGTTACAATTTATCAAATAACTTATACACTAATACAACTAGAATCTACCTGTGGGAATATGCAGCGTTTGCACCTTGTCCGGATTGTGTGCTGTGGGAAAATGCAACGTTTGCATCACAAAATAACAAGATTATGCAGAACCGGGCAGGATCTCAGGATGTTTTTATGTATTATATTTTTATGAACGCGGCAAGATCGCTATATTGAGTCCTTATCTAAAGGGTGTTTTTTTAAGCCCGATAGAACTTGAAATTGTAAAAAATAACACAAAAAATTAAATTGTAATCAAAATTTCTTTTTTATTCGAAGGATCAATACGTGACATTAATTATTGAAAATGATTTCGGGCATATGGGTACCGCGGCTGTTCTTGACGAAGCGCATTCTGGACGTCCAATTTTGGGCCACTTTTTCGAGCACTGCCGGGCGTATGTCACGAATAACACGAACAATGCTGTCCTCCAAGGCGTCAATTGTTGCTGGTTTATCAGCATAAACCAGTGACTTCACGTAGCCCCACAGGAAATAGTCGAGTGGTGTCAAATCGGACGACCTTGGACGCCAATTGACAGGTCCATTGCTCGAAATCAACTTATCGCCAAATTTTGATTTCAATAAGTCGATGGTTGCGTTCGCTGTATGTCACGTAGCGCCATCCTGTTGAAACCACATCTCGTCCGGATCAATGTCATCCATATTTTCAAACAAAAAATCATTGATCATGTTGCGGTAACGATCTCCATTGACCGTAACGCGAGCTCCGGCCTCATTTTTGAAGAAATAAGGTCCGATGATGCCACCAGCGTGAAAACCGCACCAAACTGTGCATTTTTCTGGATGTAATGGAGTCTGTAGGGTCTGTTGTGGATTGGTCTCACTCCATATGCGGCAATTTTGCTTATTAACAAACCCGTTAAGCCAAAAATGCGCCTCATCGCTGAACACAATTTTGCGATAAAACAACGGGTCAGTTGCCAACTGCTCTAGAGCCCAATCGGCGAAAGAACGACGCATATAATGGTCTCGTAGCTTCAATTCCTGCACCAGATGGATCTTATACGGGTGTAGGCCGAGATCTTTGCGCAAAATTTTCCACGTAGTGGACGGACAGAGCCCCAATTCCTGCGACCGACGACGAATTGATAAATTTGGATCTTCTTCCACACTTTCGTTTAAAGCGGCGATATTCTCTTCAGTACGCACATTCCTTCGACGTGTTGGTGTTATTGCATCCTCTAGAGAGTATGTGGTACGAAATCTATCGACAGTTCGACGAATGGCTTGTTCAGATGCACGATTATGTACGCCATAAAAATGACGAAGTCGTCTATAAGTTGCGCGAATCGACGACTGATTTTCAAAGTAAATTTGGATAATTTCGTAGCGTTGTTCAAGCGAGAGTCTATTCATGATGATTTGTCAGAGTATACTGAAACAAATAAAAAAAATGTTTCATCAAAATTTCATTTTTTGTGTTACTTTTTACAATTTAAAGTTCTATCTAGCTTAAAAAAACACCTTTTATTATTCGTTGTGGAACGTCTAACTTCTGCCAATTAGATTATAATGCTGCATATGGCTGCAGCAGTTTTAATTTACTTAAGCACTGGTTAAGGTGCTCAATCAGAATAGAGAGAACTGTTAGCGTTTAGTATTTATGAACCCTAATTTTAGTTCTGTCTTTATTGATCAAAAAGTACCAGCTTATATGCTAAAATGTTCCATTTACATGTTCCATTACATATTAGGTTATTAAAGTACGTGTTAATCCCAGACTCGTTTGTCTAGCTTAACTAACGTAATCGAAGACGGTGGAGGTGTGTGGCTGTCCAAGTGATACACGAGGACAGCACTCAGTCAATCCCAGACTCGTTGTCTGGGTAGCTGATTACCACGGCAGGAGGATGGATTTGTCCAAGTGATACACTAGGACAAAACACCAGGATTGAAGGGGGGTGTGCTAGGCGGTGTTGGCACACGGGTTTTCCTTCCAGGTTTCGATGACCCACTCGTTCCACAGGCAGACCCTCGCTCAGAAATCGTCCTTCTTGGGATTGGATGTTTAGATTCTTCGGTTAGTTCGTCCTTCTCTTGAATTCTTCGCTTGACCAAATTGAAACTCACTTCTGTCTTCTTGTTAATTGTAATGATTGTAATTTATTGAAAACTTAGACTATTTATACAAAACTTAAACATAAAAATTAACACAAACAAAACATGAATATAGTACTAAAATTAATCAATAAAAAAAAAACTGAATATAATGTGAATTAATAAAAAAACAAAATTGAAGACAATGACAAAGTTAATATATAAGAAAAAATGAATACAACAAAAAAGACAAAAACGATTATAAATACACCTATCTATAATTGCAACAAAAAAGTTGCCAGAAATTGCCCAGTGTTTTATCGCGAACAAAGATTCAATTTCACTACTGTCTGGTAACTTGAACCACCCGTGAAAAATAAAAATTTTATTTTTCATTTATGCTGACGGGGTGGTTCCCATACCTGGACAGTAGTGTTTACACAAACAAACAGACAAATAATCATAATGTGGGAATGAAGATCAGGTTACTCGAGACTCAAACAAACAGGAAGCACGCGTTTTTTTTGTTTTACAGTTTACTTTATTATGAGAAAATTAAATCAAGGCCAAAAGAATCAAATGCAATGAATTTTATTTTGCTATGACAACATAACTAAATAAAGGCCAAAAGCAATTGTGGGAACAAATAAATGTACGTCTATCTGAGTCTCGAATAAACTTGAAGTTTGTGTTTTGCCTACAGGGTAATTCTCTTAGAGATTCCTTTTATCTTTTAATCAAAATCAAAAGGAATCAAAAGAATTAACAGTAAGTTTGCTTATAAAATAAATTTAAACAAATAAAGATCTCAAATTAATATAGTGTTCTACACTAATTTACATACACTACACCTACCTTTTCGGTAAGTGGAAGGAATGACCCTCAATGCTTTATACACGTTATAAAACTTATCACTACGTTTATTTTGTCAATTCTCACAACGTAGATGGTTAGCAGACGAAGAAGAGGGAGCTGAGGAAATAGGCAGCGGCGGTATGGGCAGCAGCGGTAATGGCGGCTGTACCTGATAGCGGTACAGGCGGCAGCGGTTAAGTAAACGCTACACCTAGCAGCAGCGATCGCCGGGAGTGCTTGGCCGTGTTGAATAATACTGACTGAATATCAAATCCCGCAAAAGCTTCAGTCGCACGGTCAAGCCAATACTGGTAGAAGACAAACTGCCGTGGTAGTGCTACTTCCACCAATTGCATCCGTTCTGTTGAAAAGAGGTTATTGCGGAATATTAAACTCCTCCAAATGATCTCTTACCTGCAGGCAAGGTGCTTGCTAATTGCAACATTTTTCAAACTGTCTTGCCTTTTATACCTATGAGTGGGTACACACATTCACACACACACATTGTTTGTTATAGTTCATTATTGACAACTATCAGCTGTGAGTTTTGGTCTGCATAACAGCCGATTGATGGTCTGTTTTTCCCTCACTCATATGCGGCGCTCCGACCTTCCCGACCGCTAATATAAATCTTATTTTATAATTCATAAATAACTTCATGAGCTGAAGTTTATTGTAAGATAATACTAGTAATTTATTTTAAACTTAAAGAATGAATTCAATTCGAATAGTAATATCGTGTAAGTGAAAACAAGGGAACGACTTTCACCGTTATATTGCCCCCCTCTCGTTCGCCGATCAGTTGCTTTGGTCTCGGCTTACGGGATCAGCCAAACGCGGAGTTTGCCGCTTCGTGCGATGACAATTTGGAATTTCTGACGTTTCGTCGTTGATTATCTTGGCGGTTTATCATTAACACCCTGTGTTTAATTCTGTAAGCCTTTTTACACAATGTTTAAACAAAGCTGCAACATGTTAGCTTCTTTAAACCGAATATTCGGAGAAAGATTTTCAAAACGTGTGCATTAAGATCTGAAATAGTCCTTTGCATAACAAAGTGCACAAGTACCTACTGACAAGAACAAGAACATTTCGTCCCTGGCCTTTGGACTTAAAGTTCTGGTTAGAAGATTTTTTACTCGTAGAGTTCTCGATAGTTTCTAAAAAACGACATCTTTTAGCTAAGAAAGTTTCAAGACAAGTCGAGGTAGGGAGCTTATCTATAGAAAGCTCTTTTTTCCACTTTGTTCTGGATTTTAAGTCGAACTTTTAATCAAAAATCTATCTGCTATTTGCCTCTTGGTATTCATGTTTTGCGCAGCGCGCTTATGAGCACTAAGTTTATCGCTAAGTTGGCGAATAGTTGCGGGAGAGTCCCTTTCAACTTTGTTTAATTTAAAGATTTCTTTTATGTGTGATTGAAATATTAGCAGTTTGTTGTCAAAGCGTCTCTTTAGTAGCTTAATAGCTTCATCGTAGTTGGCATCAGTTGAATCCACCACTTGCCAACGGGGCAATCTTCCCAGTGACTTCAAAGAGCAGTGGGAAAAAATAGCAACGATATTAAATGCTCTTGGTCCACCGAAAAGATCAGGTGATGGTTGACAAAAGGTAAGATAAATAGTTTTAAAACGATTATTGTATAACAAAATTGTTTTTAAAGGTTTGGCGGGACTTAAAATTCAAAGTGAAGAAAAATTAGTTGCAAATAAGGCAGAGTGTACGTCTACTGGGGGAGGAATTTATAAACAAATGATTCTTCGTCCGCTGGAAGAAGCCGTGACTAACTTGCTTCAATTTCAGAAGCAGCTAAACCCAAAAGGGTCTGTTCAGGGAGTGGAATGTATTGAATATGAGGATGTGGTAATAGAAGTTGTGGAAAGCAACGAATTGCTTCCTCAAAATGAAAGTGAACTACTGCCAGCATCAACTTCTATACAAAGCGCCGAAAATTGCACCCCTCTAAGAAGAAAGGAAAAATCTACCTCGAAGAAACCAGGATCATCTAATGATCACTAGGAACTGCTCCAAAAGCATAACAATTCAATGTCATCAATAAAGAGAACTCTAAAAGACTTATTAAAAATAGAAAAGAAGAAATATCAGTTGTTATTGGAGAAAAATGAAAGAAAAAAAGAACAATATGAATCCGAAATGAAAATTAAAAAAATTAAATTATTAATCAAGGAAAAAGAGTTGGAGGGGCTGAACAAAAGCTAGACAAATTTCATGTTGTAGTGTCGTCATACACTTCTTCATAAATTTGTACACTATCTAATTCATCAGCAATATCTAAACTATATTGAATACATACATTGTTAAGTGCAGCACAAACATTGACAAATTTTACGGCCTTTTCCGGAGTATAATGAAGAACTTTAATAGTTCGTTCCACTATATTCCGTGCTATCGCATGTTTCGCATTAAAAGTAACTTCGGCACTGCCTAAAGCTGTGGACCGATATGGTGTCATTAAAAAAGGCTCAAGTGGATAGCCTGCATCACCTAAGTAGAATATTTAAATAAGTGAATATTTTTAATAGAAATTGAGGTCTTACCTAATAACCACGAATTACGATCACCAGCATTGTATTTTTCTTTTAAAATACGTTTACCATGACTGCCATTCCATATTAGAGAGTCATGAGAAGAACCTCCAAATCGGGCATCTAAGAAGCGTTATTCACATTTTGTGATCACAAATCTAAGTTGATAAAAAATACATACATACATACATACATAGGTATGTAAATAAAAAAAAAAACAAGCAAAATATTTTGAAGAACCTACAATCATTGCATTTATGCTGAAATACCCCTTGCGATTTAAGTAGAGATGCTGATTTTCTTTATTTGGAGCCAATATTTTTATGTAAGTGCCATCCACACACCCAATGACACCAGGAAAATCAGATCTCTGGAAGAAATGCAGTTTTGCTTCAGCTTTTTCTTCGTCTGTCATAGCAAATTTTATCCATAGTGGACAAATTTTCCTTTCTATGACATCCACCATCTCAGAAATTATCTTAGATACCACTGGCTGAGATAATCCTAAGTTAAAATCATTAGCGACACTAAGCTGGTAGGATCCTTGCGTTAAAAACCTTAACGTTGTGCAGCCAATTTTATAAAATTCGAAATGTGTGTCGACCTGACCCGAGATTTTAAATGTGGTGTTATGGTCTCCAGCACATAGTTGAATGGATCCTTATTTAGGCGAAAAAAGCTTTCGAACCTTTCAAAGAAATTAACTGATAGCAGATAGAAAGAACACTTAATTTATTACTTACTTTTCATTGGGTAATTGAAATATATTATTTGATTTCTGCCTTATTAACCTTCTTGGCAACACCAGTTCTTTTTTCTTTTCCACATCACTCGGATCAGAGTTGCAATCAGGAACAAAACACATTTTAGTTATTTAAAGTTATATGAATAATAGTTTATATTAAAACTGTAGGTCCTTTTTATTTTTTATATTTTTGTGAATAATTCGTTCTCCTTCAAAAAAAAAACTTTACAAAAATTGAAAACAAACAAATCAGCTGTCTAAAAACGATAAACCATCGACATCGTTACACTGCTCTTAGGGCATACCAGTTTCGTTTTGATTGATATTAAATTGATGACGATGACGACGACGATAAACAGAATAAGGGTAATTGTGTCTAAAGCACCCCTCTTTAAGCAAGCACGTAAATGCTGAAATTTTTTAATTTTTATAATATTGTCTTTATGAAGAACGGTACAAAACTTGGAGAAAAAAACTTGGACCATTCAAGATACGATCAAGAGAAGGTTGGTATTTTCAGTTCGGGCAAACGTGAGCTGCGTTTGGGTAGCGAATGCGATGAAACCTCATCCAAAGAAAACTGACGAAATGTTGAGTTGCGTTATTGTGGCTGCTCTGTAGCTTTTAGGACATTTAATTGGCGTGTTCATTTAGTCTTCATTTCGAAATATAGGCAATTAAATTTGTATCGCACATCGATATTAGTCAGCCTGGTGGGAAATAAAACAATAGGTTTGAATTTTATTTTGTCAACATAAGGTAATTTATTTTTTCACTTCATTTTTTATTTATATATTTATTTACAAGGATTGTTTAATGTTTTGTTTAGTTTTATTTTTCTTTATTTTTTAAGTTTTTTGTATTAATAATAAGATAATTTGCAAAATTGTGTTGTTTTAATTGATTTATATTATTCATACTTATACTTATAAACTAAAACGTTTGAAAACTAACTTTATTTATTGCTGTTGACTTTATCCGCGTTCACGTCTCACTTGTTGTAGGGGCGAAGTTAAAGTAAATTGAATTGCTTTAAATTAAAAATAACAAAGCATATTAAAGAAAAACATATTAAAGAACAACAACATTAATTTGCCAATATCATCAATAATAAGTAGCAGTACCGTTGTAAAATGAGACAAACAAGTTAATCCCAACCAAAGGAATGTACTGTGGGAAACAAAAGTAGGACATGTTGTGCGTTCATGAACACAGCCTATTATCTATTTCTTCTAAGGTGGTCCGAGCTTGATCGAAATTATAGTTTATGTTCTCAACGAATTCGAGACGAACCAAAATCTTGTCGGCACTGTATTCTTTTGAAACTACCACGCTTGAAGCCATGCTTAAGTTAATTAGCTGGCGAGTAACAACGTTTACCTTAGTATTTGCTGTAACGAAGCTTGGGTTAGCAGAATTCTCTTCTTGGCCCTCAGCTACATTAGATTTGGCAAAGAAATATCGTCTGTAGTTGGTAGATAACAAGATCGAATTGACACGAAATTAAAACTCCGATCACGTCGGGGTCACCAATGTTTGATTCTGTAAGTCTTTTTACAGAACGTTGCTAGTATAATTTAAGAAAATCAAACGATCTTTTATTTTCTCTCGAAATTATGTCTTTATTGTTTCAAATACTTTATACCACTGACCAAAAACTAAAATGCTTGTTTTATGTTATTAAATGCAAAAAAGAAGATTAACAAAATTACATAGTAAAATACAACAACAAAAATTCTTAAGCTCATTATTAAGAGAATCCTTTTATCAATTTCATTATTTGCTTATTAAGAATACAGCTGTATAATTATTATGTAATGTTTTAAATTGCTATTGCAAGCAAGAATTTGTAATATGAGGGCAATGATGCCTACATATATATTTACAATGAGATTACCAGAAATAGGAAAATAAGACGAAAAAAATTGAAATGTAATTTATAAGCTGCAGGGCCGGGCCAGTTAGTTTCGCTTACGCTGTTGTTGGGCTGGTGGAACTGGTTTTTCCCGCCTATTAAAAATATGCACACGTAAGTTAAAAAATAATTTGTTTTTAAAAGGCATGTTAAATGAAACAAATTGTCTTTACTTATTTAGATTTTAATTAACTGTTTATTTATTTTATAGTTTATTTATTTTGATCTAATGATCGGACGCGTAAGCGGCTAAAGGTTTTTTCTTTACTTAATTATACAATTATTAATTTCTTATAAGCTAACTTACTCACTAGTACATATAAAGAATTTCTGTTGTGGGAATATGCAAACGTTGCCTATTCTTCTATAGTTACATTATTTCTTAAGTCTATTTTCTTAATTTTATATGGACCTTTATATTGGACTTCCAGTTTGTGTCCGGTCTCATTTCTAAGTAAAACTAAGTCTCCTATATTAAAGTTATGGTCTAATATGGATTTGTCATAACCTAGTTTTCGCTTAAGTTTATTCTTATCTAATAATATTCTAGCTCTACTAAGTGCTCTTTCTAATCTATATTTTAATTCCTTAACTGTTCAATTGTGCAAAATCATTAGGGATTTTACCAAATACTAGTTCATAAGGACAATAATCGTGTGTTGTAGAAGGAGTAGTGTTAAAACAATATGTGAAGTATTTAATCCATTCGTCCCAGTCAGTTTTGTCAACTGAAATATATGAGCGAATGTATTCGTTGAAAGTCCTATGACTTCTTTCTATTGTACCTAATGTTTGGTGGTGATAGGCTGTTGATGTCATTTTGTTTATCCTTAATAGTTCACATAGTTCTGTAAGTATCGAATTCTTGTATTCAGTACCCATGTCCGAAATGAATGTCCTCATTGGTCCATAGGTAAGTATAAAGTTTTCAAAAATTCCCTTGGCTACTGTCTTTGCACTTTTGTCCCTAATTAGTATAGTTACCAGATATTTCGTCAAATCACATATGATGGTAATTGCATATTCATTCTCACTATAGGATCTGGGAAAAGGACCTATTGTGTCGATAATTACTGTATCAAACGCTTGCGCAGACGTAGGTGTAATTATCATTGGACCTTTCAAGTGTTCTGTTATCTTCGATCTTTGACTCGTTTGGCATGATTTAACATATTTGGTCACATCTTTAGTGATGTTTTTCCACTAATAATATCTTTTGATCTTATTTAGAGTTCTAGAAACACCTGAATGTCCACCTTCTGCGGGGTCATCATGGTATTGTTTCATTATCCTCTCTATGGTCTTAGTATCCTTCTTAGTATCATTCTTTATGTGCGTCACCTCATTTAGTAGCGCTACTATTAAATTATTTAAATATCTATTGCCCTTTTCTTTAAATTCATTCATTAAGACAAATTCGAAAATTTTCTCACTAGGTGCCACTTGCAATTTCTTTATATTCAATTTACCGGCTACTTTTTCTAGCCTAGGGAAAAATTGTCCTAAGTCAATCTTCCCATTAGTAAATAAGTCATTAATATTTATGTATGTTAGTACCACTTTGCCTTGCTTTATATAGCATTTACTTAGTCATATTTCCAATTTATGGTGTTTTCTGACGTCAGTGTTATTTAGTGGTATATATATACATATATATATATATTGGGCTTTTTAGTTTTCTCCTCTTGATACTTTTTATCATTACTATCATTTTCCATATCTTGTGCCTTTTTAGTCATTGATCTTGTAGTCATACTCAATAGTGTATTGTTAGTCTGCTGAAGACATCTCGTATTCCATATGTGACTGTGTTCAGTTGGTAAAATTTTATGGGAGCAGAAGGGTCCTTTCTCCATATAATAATCTGATATTTCCTGTCGTCTTGATGTACCAAAATTTGTCGATTCAGTTGACCCATCGTCTCCATTTGCCAGCACCTTTCAATGACATGGTTTAGTAGCTCATCGTCAAAGTCTTGTAGTTTCCAAGGTAGGACTGCACAAGTTGCATTGTCAATGGTTCCCTGCCCTGGAGAAATTTTTCCACTAATAATCCATAGTGAAGTGTTTAGCAGAATTGGGATAAATTTATTTTTTCGGGTTTTACTAGGCTGAAATAGTACTCTGCGCCTAACAGAAGGTCTACCTTTCCTAGCTGATGAAAACAAGGATCGGCCAAGGCTAAGTTTGGGAGTTGCCATTTGGAATAGTTGATATGTTGGCTTGGTTGAGAAGGGAGGATAATTGGGATGACAAATGCTTCCACTGTTGTTTGAAACCCACTGTTTGTTGATTTTAGACTTACGTTTAATTGTTTCGAGAGACGTTTCTTTCCGTCTCCTACTCCATCAATACACAATGATGCTGTGGATGTTGATCCATTGGGTGCTGTTAGTTTTACTCTTGCTGCTGCAAGTACAACATAATCACCTTGTGTTGATGAAACATCTGCCGAAGTGGAAGACAGTGTTACATTGGCCTTATCTGAGTTGACTGGATTGAAAGTCTGCTTGACTTGATGTTTACCGGAACCTTCAATATGTATTATATTCTTTGTTGCATTGTTTGCATGAGCTCGATGGGCAATCCTTTGAACCATGATCACGTTTGAAGCAGTTAAAGCATAGCCTTTGTGATTGCACATACTTCAATCGCTCAGTTTCTGGTAATCGCTAAAAAATGCTGCAGTGGTATAGAGCGTGATTTCCGTTGCTACAGAGATTGCATCTGGTCGCTCCCTTAACCACACCTGCTGCTGTCGATACAATTTTACTTAAAGTATGTGTTGGTTTCTCTCTATGAGTGATTGGAATTCTTCAATTCTTGGCAGCTCCTTTGGTTTGCTAAGAGACTGCTGGAACCTCATATGTAAGGTACGGTCCAATTTCCTGATTAAGATTTGTATTAACAAAGGGTTCCAATCCTTTGTTACAACCCCGATGTTATTTAATGCCGGTAGGCACTCACGAGTTGTGTCATGCAGTTTCTTGATGGAAGCACGATGGCTGAGTGATGATCTTCTCGTAAAGTGTTGCTACGAGCATTCGTTTGTTGTTGTATCGTTCCTGCAACATTGCCCATGCGGAGTCGTAGTTACCTTCTGTGGTTGACAGATGACTAATAAATTGTTCAGCCTCCCCAATAAGATTGGATTTAAGGTACCACATCTTCTGATTAACAGGTATCGGCTGTTGATGTACCATGTGTAGGAACATGTAAAATTGTGTCCATTTCTCATATTCCCCATTGAATTTGGGAATTGATATCTTCGGGAGAGGCACTGCTGATGCCATAACTGTAGAGACATGGTCATTTGTTGAAACGGAAGAATCCTTGATAGGAATTATGACTTGCAGCTTCGTCAAACCGTCAATAACCATTGTACGTACAGTTTCGTAAGCGTCTTGATCCAAACCGTTATGTAGTGGATTTGAACGTTGATCCTACGCTTGATCATACAACTCTTCCAATTGATTCCACAACTTATTTATGGTATCAACTCTAATGTTGTAGAATTGCCGAGGTTCACCACTAGATAGCTCTGAAAGTCCAATTAACAACTTCTTCAGTGCTGTCAGTCTAGTGGAGAATTTGCCAATTAATCCGTATGTAGAATCGGCCTTTGACGTGTAGTAGTCCGATCCGCACCCTTCATGACCAAGATGACTTGATGGTTGATCCCTAGACTGTTGCTGAACAGCATGTGGATCATTAAGTTCCTCCTTCTGTAGCCGTGTTACCTCATTTTGGAAAATGCTGAGGTACTCTTGTGCCAATGCCTGTATCCTCTCATAGTGGCCAGTCTTGAAGTAATAATACGTCAGACTGGTCTTCAATAGCTAACCGTAGCTTCTCGTCGACTTCCGTAAATTCGTTTAATTCATCAGACAGACGACGATAACGTTCCCTGAAATAAGCCTTGTTTTCCCTGGCAGCTGGATCCTTTTTGTAGTTGCGAATGACTCGCTGAATGTTTTCACTTACAATGCTCTGTAAGCTGAGAAGTTCTTCTGTTGAAGACATTTCCTTATTCGAAGCTACGCCTTGGTTGGTGTGCGAACTTTATTCAAATCATTCCTTACACAAAGGTATCACGTCCTTACACAAAGGTATCACGTCCTTACACAAAGGAATCACGTCCTTACACAAGGAGATCACGTCCTTACACAAAGGAATCACGTTCTTACACAAAGAAATCACATCCTTACACAAAGAGATCACGTCCTTACACAAGGGTATCACGTCCTTACACAAAGGAAGCACGTCCTTACACAAAGGGATCACGTCGTTACACAAAGGAATCACGTCCTTACAAAAATGTATCACGTCCTTGTACAAAGGAAGCACGTCCTTACACAAAGGATCACGTCGGGGTCACCAAAATGTACGAATAAAGGAGTCTAGTAATTTTAGTTCAAACAATGATTTAATGCAAAATAATTCAATAAATAAAATAAAACAAAATAAAAGAACTCAATAAATAATAAAATATGATGGGAACATCTTAACATAAATGTATATTCACTCGAAGAAGTCTATTCCAGTTGTAAGAAATGCACGCCCAGATGTTACTCTGTCCTTAGGAAGACTACCCATTAAAGGATCGTTTTTGCTTGGCTTTGTTCTAAAACATCGAATTCATTTATGTACAGCATTTCGGCAGATGTGCAAACCATCAAGCGGCCAATAGTTTTGTCTGATGATTGAGAACAATGTATGTGCGCTAGCGTGCAGAAACGTGAAATGATAAGAAACGACTAAGAGTTTTGTTAGTTCACATTTTTTAGGTAAAATAATAGGATGTTTCGATTGGTAAGTTAAGTTACTATGGTGTAAGCTTCATCCAACTCGGATCAATCTTTCATCATCTAGAAATGGCGATAAGCTCCTAATCGAGCTGGACCTATCAACTTCACCGTGTTTACTGAGTGACTTGAAATCTGCTTGGAGATAACAGCGTTGACTATTAATAATTAGTTTGGATCTAGCTGCAAGAAGCTCTGAGGCTTCGAGAGGGCCGGAACGCCGCCTTTCTGCTTGATACCTTGTGTTGGTATAAAGGCGTACACAATAAGCAAATACGCGCTCTTATTTTAGTAGAGATCCACGATAATGGACAGTGGACATTAAATCACATTTGATGCAAAAACACAAGTTTGTTCGGTCTTCTTTCTGGTATTTCATCTTCACTAACATCTTGATGTTTTGAGAAACAGCCTTCTCGTGAGGAAGATTTTAGAAATTCTGGACCAGCTGTCCAAAGGCTTGATGTCAAGAACTCATTAGGCATTAGACCTCGAGAAATAAGGTCTGCGGGATTTTCCTTAGTGTTCACATAGCTCCATTCGTTAATACGAGTAAGTTCTTGTATTTTTGCTATTCGATTGGCCACAAATGTTGTCCACGTATAAGATGACTTAGAGATCCAAGCAATGACTATTTTGGAATCGGTATAATAGAATCTTCCAGTAACCGTTATAGGCAAGATATTAAGAAGCCTCTCTACAAGTTCCACCATAAGCACTGCGGCTAAAAGCTCGAGTTTTGGAATTGACAGTGAGCTAGTTGGCGCTACACGAGACTTTGCACAGACTAAGCGAGTAGTAACAGCATTTTCGGCATCAAGACATTTAAGATAGCAACAGGCTCCATAGGCATATTCGCTACTATCTGAAAAAGTATGAATTTGTATAGATGTCATTACCTTTTTGGACAGCAAGTGCCAAGGAACCCGGTAGTCGTTGAGAGTTTTAAGTTGTGAGATGAAATTTTTCCAGCGCGTCTCATAGTCAGCTTCCAGAGCTTGGTCCCAAGATATCTTAAGCTTCAATAGCTGCTGTAGAAATATTTTGCCAAGAATCACCACTGGCCCGATTAGTCCCAGAAGATCAACTATTCTTCTCAAATTTGAAAGGACAGAGTGCTTCGTAATTGTTTGTGAAGGTTCGAATGCAAAATGATAGACAAAAGTGTCATCCTTGGGTTGTCAAATAAGTCCGGGTGTTTTAACAACTTCATGTTTGCCAATCTGTAGGTATGGCTCTTTGTCTCCATCGGGAACTTTGTTCAGCAACATGAAATTGTTTAAACAATATTTCCGCAAATCAAAATGTGCTCCAACTAACATCTTTCGAACATCTGCTAAGAGATTTGATGCTCCTTCTCGAGAATTTGAACCAGTCACGATATCATCGACGTACGTTTCCTTGAAAATGGCTGCAGAAGCTTCTGGATATGATGATACAGAGTCCTCGGCAAGTTTGTTTAGACAGCGTGTAGCCATATAGGGAGCAGCTGATGTGCCGTAAGTTATGGTGTTTAGCTGATACATTCCAAATGACTCTGAAGGATTTTGTCTCCATAATATCATCTGGTATTTTCCGTCTTGGGGGTCTATTTCGATCTGCCTATACATTTTATTGATATCTGCCGTGAAGACATAGCTGTATGACCGAAAACGCGTGATGACAGTAAATAAGTCGGACTGTACAGTAGGACCCACCATTAGCGTGAATTGAAATGAAGCTCGCAATATTTTTTCTCAGCTGTCAAGGTTTTTGAAGAGCTAATGTAACCTTCAACTCCCCAAAACTGGCGCAAAAGTGTTTCCAAGGATGCTGTGGAACAAGAATTCAATTTTTTTGCAATGGAAACTTAAGTGTTTGGGTGACGTTATATTTCCAGTAACAATACAGCCAAGTTGAGTGTTTTGGAGTACTGGAAGTCCAATAAGCATGTCAACTCTCTGAGATTTTTGTAATGAATGATCAGCAAGTGTAAGGCTAGGTGGTAAATTCGATTCAGATATATCGAAATCTAATTCGGGCTGACGTTCGCTGATGCGTGGCAGTATATGAAATGCTAGCTCTGCAGAAAATTTCGTGTAATTAGATTTTATAACTGTAGAAATGCAATGCCAAACTTGGGTACTTATGTCGCCGATGCCATTGACTTCTGTTCGGGTAGATTTACGTTAGACTGCTAAACGCTCGGAGATAAAGTTCAACTGGGAGCCTGACTCTAGCAAAGCTCTGCAAAGAGACTTGAGACCCCATTTGTTTGTTACCTGAACTAACGCCGTTGCTAAAAGCACAGTAGCATTTCTTTCAGACGCTGCATTTGATGGCCTTGTTTCAGAATTGGTTGCTGAGTAAGCTGCTGATTCTGTAGAAACAAGGCTGGCATCCGCTTTGGGAACTGGAGGTAGTACTGTTGATAGTGCTCTCATATTGTTATTAGTTGGTTGTCAGGCTAACCACTGGTGGCTGGGTTTTGTTAAGGTAAAACGTATTCTAATGCAGTAATGTGTGATGAAGACCTTTGCATTCCTTGCATCTTTCTGCTTCGCATGTTTGATGAGAATGACCCGACTTAAGACAATTGATGCACAGATTTCTCTCATGAATAGAATCAAAACGCTGCTTTGGAGCCAATGTGAGAAATTTTCGACATCTGTAAATAAGATGATTTGCTCCTTTGCACTATAAGCAGATCTTTTGACATCTGCCAGTTTCGGAGGCGATAAGTGATGTCCGCACTTGCTTTGATGGAATTTGTTTGGTCACACTTGATATTTGATTTACCTGATGACGGTTCGATGATCTGTCTTCCAAATGGCTGCATCTTCTTTCCAAAAATTGATCAGCTCATCAAGACTCGGATTCCGTTCAGGAGGTGCCTCATCATTCCATTTATCCAAAGTGCTGTTGTCAAGCTTGGATAAAATCAGTTCCAAAACAATATCATCCCACTGAGCAACTGGTCTGCCAAGAGATTTTAGCACTCGCAAGTGGACACTGACTGTATCGACCAAATCTCGCAATGCCACTGCCGATACCTTTGTGATTGCTGTTAAATTTACTAGGTGACGAACATGTCACCTAACACGTCATCAAGAGCTGCGTTTTTATGCACCAGTGCTGTAAAAGTATCATAATATTAGATCCACTGCGTGTAGTCAGCTGAAAAGAAAGGCAATGAAATCTTTGGTAACTTAAGCAATAAACTCCCCATAGATTGGTTCAGAGTGTCGTTGGCCTTTTCCTGCTTATGTTGGTCAATAGAAACCGACCAGGCTGGTGTAGAGTAAAATACAACTCTTCATATTCCGCACGAATATTTGCAGATTCATCATTGCTTTCAAATTCCTCTATTACAGCTTGGACACTTTCAAAATCCTTATAATATTTTTCCAATGCGCGCATTCGTATTGCCACTTCTTGGACGGAGGCAGAGCTCAATTTGTTCTTAACAAAGTCATGAACTCGTTGCTGTTGTGCTATCAGAGTTGCACGTTTAGTTTTGACCTTTGCTAATTTTGCTTCCGCCATTTCTTGTTTAAAGAGTTTGCAGCACAAATTATTTAAATTAGTTGCAGTTTATGCTTTCAAATGTCTTCTTTTTTTTTGTCACAGGATGCCCACCTTTTAGCAAAATTTGTCCAAACACAATTATTTTTGTAAATTTTATAAAAGCCAAGTTTTTTTATTTCTAAAAATATTATAATTTTTTTTGTTTTGGTTCTGAGGGATGTTGTTGTGCATATGCACATGAGTTTTTATTAACATGTTTGTTAAATTGCTATTTAATTTAAACAAATTTACTCTCGCTTAGACAATTTAAATTAAATTTTGGACTACGGGTCCTGTCACGGTCGCAATGAATAATTTTACAATTATTTTTTAATTTTTATTTCTTTAACTTTACAATATGTGTACCTTCGTCGATGAATGATAGACAAAAGTGTCATCCTTGGGTTGCCAAATAAGTCCGAGTGTTTTAACAACTTCATGTTTGCCAATCTGCAGGTATGGCTCTTTGTCTCCATCGGGAACTTGGTTCAGCAACATGGAATTGTTTGAACAGATATTGTAAACTTATTTAAATAACAGTGACAAACAAATAAGAACAAATAATAATTAATTATAACAATAATAATAGTAATCCGTACAGCATCATTAAGCATTTTTTTTTTATTTTTTCCCAATTTAGGGGTGTTCTATAAGATTCGAGTGCTGCATCAGTCTCGCCTACGATTTTGTGTCTAATTATGTGTAAGATTGAAAAATATTTAGCCGTATTCTTGTTCCGTCCGTACATTTGGAGTATCCGTTCTACGGACTTCCTCCAAGAGTTAAATTCTGCTGGTTTCCCTGAGAATCCCCGAAGAAATTTGACGACATCAGGAACACGGTCTGATGCATCGACATTACTGTTTAACTCAGAGAATGGTTCTGAGTTGGGCCACACTAGTTTGCTGCCGATAACATAATAAGGTCTATCCTTTTTACCTTATGATTGAAAATTAATTTTATTGATCAAATATTTACAGCTTATATACTAAAATTATGTCCATTCAGCATAATTACATTCAATTAATTTTGTTTTGTCGGTTCGTCGTTTGGGAGTCGTGGGAGTTTTCCTAATATTAGTTCGAATGGTGAATAGTCAGTGTCGACATTTGGTGTTGTGTTAAAATCAAACGTAAAGTATTGTATCCATTCATGCCAGTTCTCGTCTTCTACAAAGTTTAACAGATATTCGTTTAATACACGATGGTTCCGTTCCACTGTTCCTACCGTTTCGTGATGGTAAGGAGTAGAAAATTTCTGTTCTATTTTTAATAATGCGCAAATTTCCTTCATTAGTTCGTTGTTAAATTCTGTACCTTTGTCTGTCTTCAAAATATTGAACAAACCATATTTCAGGATGATGTGTTCTACTAAAGTTTTGGCTACTGATTTCGCATCTTTGGATTCTAAAGGATAAGCTACTACGTACTTTGTCAGTTCACATTGAGCAGTTAGTAGATGGCCGTAAAGGACCGACTGTGTCGACTACGACTATGTCGAAACTTTTCGATGGTGTATCTGTTATGGTCCAGGGGTTCTCTTGTATGTTAATCTGTTTTTTCTTTTGGCAAGATGAACAAGTTCTAATGTAATTTTTAGCCATTTTATTCATATTTTTCCATATGTATCTTTGCTTTGGCTAGTGTTTTTCTGATTCCGAAGTGTCCGTTATGTGGTAATCCATAAAATTCTTCAATCAATCTGTATTGTTTTATGTTTTCTGTTACTCTTTTTGGCATATTGTATATAATTATATTAATATCATTATTATGCAGATTATTATATTTTTCTTTTAATTTATCGGCCGTTATATTTTTGATAATTTCATCATTGTCATATAGTACGTATGTATTAAATTCTGATTTCTTTAATTTTGTTAAAAGTTTCTCCAAGAATGTTTCTGAAAACATAGGATTTTCGCTTTTATTACATACTATACGCGCAATGTTTTCATTTCTTTCTTTTTCTTGCTGCAGCTTTTTTTCATATATAAGTTCTAATCTTTGAAGCTTCTTTATATTATTTATTGACGTGCATTCCCACATATGAAGTTGATCAGGCTTTTGTCGTTTTCATTATTTTGAACGTTCTCTTTATTTTTATCAATTATTTTATTTTTATTTAGCATGCTACGCGTTGTTGCCAGAGTTTTTTTTTCTATACTAGTGACATTAAATTACTCTATATTACAATTAAAAATAAGATTAGGAAAAATATATTAAATTTTATAATTTATTTTTGTAGCGCCATGTAGCGAAATCATCTAGGTGTTCCTTCTTCTGATGCCCTTGATTTTATTTCCAACCCTGAGTCTTGAGAGTTATTAGTTCTTTGATTAAATTTTTCTTCTGTTCTCCCTTGCTTATATTTATTATTCTGTGTAAATCTTTGCAGGCCGCCTAGAATTTTCTTTTTCTTCCGTCCCTTTTCTTCGGTTGGTGTAGTTCGGTATTTTGCTGAGTCTGAAGTTTGTATATTTGCTGCCTGGCTCTATATTGTTCTATGGTGATCGCTTTTGGTCCTGCATTGACTGGAGTCGGTGTATACTTTGGTGTCTCTGATGGGGTTGTTGATTCAGGAATATATTCTTCTTTGATTAGTTGTTCCTATTTTCTGAATATACTGTCTATTTCCTCTTGACTAGACATTGGGAAAAAATGTTGTTCTTTTTCTTTTCAAGGATCTTTCTTCAAATGATAAAATTAAAATTCCAGAAATTTGGCAGGATTAAAACTTTTAAAAATTTGGCAGGATTAAAGCTTCTAAAAATTCGGCAATAATAATTCGACAGGATCTGATTCAATAGAATTGGCAGGATCTGATTCAATAGAATTGGCAGGATCTGATAAAATTGGCAGGATCGCCATGTTGTAAAATGGGATTCTATTATGTGAATGAGAGGAAGTATTTTTGGTGAATGTCGGGTGTGATCCTATACGGCAGGTGTAATTAAATTTTTTGAGATTAATTTACATGAAAGTATATTTTTCGATGGAAGGATGGGATAGTGTGGTCTCTAACTGCAGGATCTATTCTCAATGTATTGTTGTGTGAGGTGTTGTGTCGGTTCAGTATTATACAAAGCACTGCTGCCGCATTAGTCCAGCATCAAATTGCCGATTTTCATATAGTCAGTATTTCGCAAAGCACTGTTGCCGATAAAATAACTTATTATGTGAATGAGAGGAATAAAATAACTTATTATTTTATCGGCAGCAGTGCCGATAAGTTACCTTGTGATTTAAAATTAATTTTATTGATCAAATATTTACAGCTTATATACTTAAATTATGTCCATTCAGCATAATTACATTCAATTAATTTTCCCATGAATAATAAAAATAATTTGCATTATTTGTTACCAGGTTCATGGTCATATAAAATTATGCTGATGTTGCAGTATCAAATTTTATTTTCATGGTCAAATGAAATTATGCTGACGTAAAGAAATAAATATTTATTTACAGTGTGTCTTAAAATAAAAGTACAAATATAAGAATTGTGTTTGTACACAGTGAGTCTTAAAAATAAAAGTACAAATGTAAGAATTTTGTTTGTACAGTGTATACACACTACATTACACATGTAACCTACATAAAAATGCAAGCTTATACAATAAAATAAAATATAAAAAAAAAAAATAATATAAAGTATTATAACGGCGAAGGTATGAACATGCACCCCCCGTTGAGGTAGTACTCAACCAACAGCTCTCTGATCATCTTGGAATGGACTTAGACCCACTCCAGTTCTTCTGGTGTTTGAAAATGTGTTTTCATCAGACTTGAACCGTGAATTCCTGTCGGGGAGCTGGGGTAAGTAGTTAATTAGGTGATGGAGGTTCCGGAAGTTGACTAGGTGATTGGAGTCTTCTAGCGAGATCACCTTTGCTCTTTCCTTTGAGTTTCTGGCATTGTATAACCAGTAGAAGTAGGACCACCATAGCACTGATTCCCAAGGCGATGACTGCAATCGTAATCCCATGTTCTGGTGAAGTGTGAAGTTGAAGTTCTGATAGGTTTATAGCTTCCAATTGTTTCTGTAGAATGCTCAATTTCGTAATCTGCCGTGTTACTTCATCTGGCAGCGTTGTCTGATGACTGGTATTTTTATGATGGATTGGAGAAAGGTGTAGATTGACGAAATCTGACACGTTGCCCAGGCATGTATAGGATAAAGTTGTTTTCGTTGAAATAGATTGCTGCCCAGCTATGTGTGTAGCGTCATGTTTGAGTAAGCAGTTCGGCTTGATGGATAGTATGCCAGACCCTAGCAGTGTCATTGGCACAATTTCTTTTCCACAAACTGCAGTGGCATGTGTCGGAAACAAAGATGAGTATATCAGTCAATGCTTCTAGGATGCATGTTTGCCCTCGTTGTAAGTTGTTGGCGATGAGTGACAGCTGAGTCACCCCTATGTTGAAAACCTGGGCCAGTTTTAGTTGTCTTATTTCTTGAGTCAGTGCCTTTTCTGAACTGACTATTTCATTCAGTCTTGATAGAAGCTGGTCGAACTTCAACTTGGATGTCGTTAGACTTTCTTTGACAATGTTCAACGTGGGGTTAATAACTTATGTTAGATTTTTTTAAAGGTGCAGCATGTGAGCATCATTTTCTCATAAAATTTTGATGGTTTTCGACTTTTTCTCTGAATATTCTGAGTCGAGGACCCCGAATAATAAATTGGCAACATTTCCGATGATGTCTATTGCACCTCTTTTGTGCCGGGATTGGTATAGCAATTTGTTATCCAGGTTTAAATCCAGTTCGCTATGTCGAAGATGCTCTAGGGTATTGATACACGATGAGTTGTACTCAAGAGTTTCACAGAGTTTCTGTAAAGACCGAGTCCCTTTTTCTAAGAATGCCGTGTCGACCCAGTAAGTCGATAGATCATAGTATTTAACTAGGTTCCACTGACTAGATGCAAGGTAAGTTGAGCCCAATTCTTCAAAATGGACTCCCACCTGGGATCCGAACTGCTCGTTGTGGATTGGCGATCCCAAAATTATTAGGAATAGTAGAAACGCCAACACTGCCACGCATAAGTTACCCCCTAGTAACTTCGTTATTTTCCTCTTGGGTTCACTAGGCTCCTCTTCACCATTGTTGCATACTTCTTCCGTTTGACCTCTGGGAAGTGGTGCCAGGTAATGGACTGCTCCGGAAGCAGTTTTGACATCTGCTACCCTAACTATATCGTCCTCCCCTTTGTAGGTTTTAACTACTCGTCCCAATGGCCATTTCATTACGGGAACATTGTTTTCCTTGAGGAAAACAATGGTTCCAGGTTGAAGACATTTTGATTGCTCCTTCCACTTGTTTCTGTATTGTAGTTCATTGAGGTAGTCACGTGACCACCTTTCCCAGAAGTGGTGCTTGAGCTCAGAAACTAATTTCCAGCGAGTTGCCAGACTTGACGTTGTTGGTGTGGCTTCAGCGTCGACTTGAGCTGTAAGTGGTTCCCCAATCAGAAAATGTCCCGGGGTCAATGCTCCTATGTCATTGGGATCGTTTGATAATGGGGAAATTGGTCTAGAGTTTAGAATTGCTTCGATCTCAATTACCAAGGTTGCTAGTTCTTCGTAGGTGAGGTGCTTGGCAGATTTTACTGCGGCCTCCCACAATCCTCCAAAGTGAGGTGCTCGCGGAGGTATAAAATTGAACTGGATACCCCTTTTGCTGCATGCAGTTTCAATTGCTTCTTTTGCCTCCTCCGTGTAAATCGCGGATGACAAGTCCGACAAGTTTGTTTTTTGTCCCTACAAAGTTTGTTGCATTATCGCAATACAAGTTTTGGCAGTATCCTCGTCGACCGGAAAAGCGTTTGATGGCTCCTATGAAGGCATCAGTGGTTAGATCACTTACGAGCTCTAAGTGAACCGCCTTCGTGGCAAAGCAGCAGAAAACCGCAATATAGGCCTTGTGTGGTCGTTTTCCCCTCACCTTGTAGTGCACCGTGATGGGCCGCAGTAATCTACTCCCGAATGAATGAATGGTCGAGCCGGAGTCACTCGTGGAGATGGCCGATTTTTCATGATCTGGTGAAGGAGAGCTGGCTTCGCCTTACTACATATTGTGCAACATTGTGGGCGTGACAACACAATGCTTGAGTCAGTCCAATACCAGGCTGGAGTTGTTAACTTGAGATCGGTTACGATTCGTATAGCAAGCTGGGCTCCAAGTGCTGCGGTACAAAGCTCCAATCGTGGTATGGTTTGAGTTTTGAGTGGGGCTACCCGTGATTTAGAGCACAGAAGACGTGTGATAATTGTCCCATCTCTCATTGTTGATCGAAGGTAAACTGCTGCCCCATACGCCTTTTCGGATGCGTCTGAAAAAATATGTAACTGGCTTGATGTTGGAACTCCCCATTGCTCAGGTGTCTTGGGATTCTTAGGGTGTTCAATTCCTTGAGTCCTGCACGAAAGGTGATCCATTTAGTGTGCATGGATTCCGGTAGAGCCTGATTCTAGTCCAGTTTTAACTTCCACAGTTCTTGGATAAATATTTTTGCAAAAGCTGCCCGGTTACCGTTGGGGCGGCAGGAGCCCCAACGGAACAAAAATTCTTGCGATCCGATGTAACTGTACGTTTGGTGATTCTTCTATTTTCTGTGGTGTTTACTTTTATGCACAGCTGATCCTTTTCTGGTAACCACGTTAATCCCAGGGTGCTAAAGGAGGTTGGCCGTATGCTCTCAAAATCTAAATTTACTTCCATGTCACCTTGTGGAACATTTTTGAGCAACTGTGGATGGTTGGCGCACCATTTTCGAAGGTTGAAACCGCTTTGCTGCATAATCTTCTTCAGTTGTTCTTGTAGTTGGATAGCGGCGGTTAGGCTATCGCTTCCACCGAGGCCGTCGTCTACATGGAAGTTTTCTTGGATGAATTGAGCTGCTATCGGGTATTGTAGGGCATGATCTTTCGCCAGCTGTTGTAAACATTTTGTTGCTAAGTACGGAGCCGCTCTTGTACAATTTGTGATCGTGTTTAGTTGAAAGTAAGACAGTGGTTCGGAAGCGCACTTTCGCCAAATTATGATTTGAAATCGCCTATCCTCAAGGGCCATCAAAACTTGTTGATACATTTTTTCTATGTCTATAGAAAACACAAATCTGGGAAGTCGAAATTTCAATAAAATTGAAAAGAGTTCGCTTTGGACTGTTGGACCTGTATACATCAGATCATTTAGCGACTGCCCTGACGTTGTTTTGGCTGAAGCATCAAACACCACCCTCAATTTGGTTGTGGAGCTCTCAGGTCTTAGGACGCAATGATGTGGGATGAAATAGTTTGGTGATCGAATAGATTCAAATGAGATCTTCGTCATATGGTTCAGCTCCTCGTATTCATCCATGAATTTTGTATATTGACTTCTTAATTCGGAGTTTTTCTGCAGTCAGTGTTCTAGAGACAGAAACCGATTAAGAGCAACTTTGTGTGACTGACCAAGTCCTTCTTCAGGATTCTGATGGAATGGTGTTTTTACTACGAAGCGGTTTTTGTTGGTTTTGTAGGTGGTTTGCACAAAGAGCTCTTCACACCTTCTCTCTGCCTCTGATAAACGTTTTTCAGCTGGCTTAATTTCGTCAAGCTCCCATAGTCGGGCAATAGACCCACTCCGCATGAGAATTGGGTTGCTCTGTGGTTTTGCAGTATTCCTGAAATCACCCATCCAAGCATTGTATTTTGAAGAATTGGTAATTGTGGGGAGAGTTTGATCTGTTTAATCTGATCCACGGACAGCAGCTGAAGAAAGTGTTCGGCCCCGAGCAAAATATCGATTTTGTCTGGTCGATTGAAATGTGGATACCAGATTTTTGGGTATTGGTCATTCTTTGATGTTGATGAACCGTGCAGGTTGCGGTGAAATGATGCGAGGAAGTACAAATGCTTCTAATGGGGTTGAAAACCCGTTGATTCGCGACTGTAGTTCGACGTTAACGCGATGCTGCGTTTTAGTGTTGATGATTCCAATGCCAGTTATGTTTGCTGATGATGGCTGCATTGGGATACCTAGTCGTTTGACTAACCGCTCCGTGACACAATTCACTTGCGAGCCGGAATCAAACAATGCGCGACATTCAATTTGTGATGAGTCAGTTTTGATTTTGACTATTGCCGTTCCCAGGATCACCACTGAGGACGATGCTTGTGTCCTTGCAGCAGTTACTGAAGCTAATCCTGGACTTGTTGTCGGAGGCACTGAGGTTTGGTTGGGCCTTGTCTCCATTTCGTACTCCTGACTAACCGCTTGGCTGTTGGATTCCAAATGCAAAAGTGAATTGTGTTTTTTCTTGCATTTCGCGCAACCCCTAGAGATGCATTGCCTTGCTGAGTGATTCTTTCTTTAACAATTGACACACAAGTGTTATTTTTGGACAAAATTTAGGCGTTCGCGCGGCGTGAATTGTTGAAATCGGTCACAATGATGCAAGAAATGAACACCAGTTTTACACAGTGGGCAGCTGACCTCAAGTTGTTTAGGTGCTGCAAGAGAGGCGCATACCTTTGTTGAACCCCTTCCCTTGGGACCCATTGCTTCCATTGATTGAAAGCGAGTTTCCAAAAATCCTAAGAAGTGTCTGACTTGCGGTAGTTCTTTTGGATTTGTGATTGATCTTTCATATTGATTATGAAGATTTCGATCCAGTTTCTTTGTCAGAAGGTGCAGAAGGATCGGATCCCAGCACGTGGTGTTGATTCCCAGATTCTGTAATGCGTACAAGCATTCCTGAGTTGTATCATGTAATTGTTTGATGGATGATACTGATGCGCCGACGGAGGGTTGGTCGAGCAATTGTTGTATCACTGAGGCGACGAAAATTCTTTTGTTTTCATATCGCTCTCTGAGCATGGTCCAGGCGGTCTCGTAGTTTTCGGCGGTAGCAGCCAGATGACGTATAAGTCTTTCGGCTTCACCTGTTACGTTAGCCTTCAGGTACCACATTTTTTGGGTTGAAGGGATTTCTTGCTTGTCTACAATTTGCATGAACAGGTTGTCGAAGGTCCTCCATTTTAGGTAGTTGCCGTTGTAAAAGGATTAAAACACTTTTCTTTATTTTACGTTAGTTTTCACTTTATTTGATCCTAACGACCAGCCGCTAACGCGACTGATCGCTAGTAGTGTACAGTTAATAATGAATGTTACAATGTTTATTTCTTATCAGCTAACTTATTTTATTAACATAATATAACGTTGCATATTCCCACACATGAGTTTGGTTTAGTGTGGACAATCAC
Organism: Trichopoda pennipes; assembly: GCA_030448955.1. Classification (NCBI taxonomy): domain Eukaryota; kingdom Metazoa; phylum Arthropoda; class Insecta; order Diptera; family Tachinidae; genus Trichopoda; species Trichopoda pennipes. The sequence goes on from JASKUP010000042.1 coordinate 13,775,214, forward strand.
ATTTCACATCGGAATGTGGGGTGTCCGATTGCATGCAGAAGGCATGACAATAGCGACACTGTCAAACACACTACGCCGTCGAACTTTGGAATCGCTATCGTGGGTAGTGGTAGTGCATTACCTTGATTCCCGGGACTCCCTGACGATACACCCGGCCTAGAAGCATTCTTGAAATGGTTGACTAGTCTTGCCTCTAATGCAGCATATGCTGTCATATCGTATCCCTCCTGCAACGGGTCTTGGCTATTTTCCCAAATTGAGAAGTGTAGATTCTGGATTTGCTCCCACAATTTTTCTTTCAAGGGCATGTTGTCCGATGTTGGATCCATTGTGAGAACCCGTTGCAAGGACTCCATCATCACCTTCTGCCTTCTTATTGCCGATGTGGTTGCGGTTGGGACAAATGATCCTCCAGTGCCGCCCCCGGGATTGCTGACTGCGGGTGTTTGGTCCAGAGCCAGTAGGCCAGTTGCGCCAGTAGGCCTCTCATCTGCGAGGGTGGTTAATGCAGACTTAACAATGGTCTGGTACTGCTCCACCAGCTTTGCTATCTGGTTATAATAGTCATTGATGAAGTACTCATGGTCCAAGAGAATGCCATCTAAGCTTCGGATTTTTTTGTCCGTGATCTCAAACTAATTTTATTAGACGTTCTTTGTAGTAACCGACCGTTTTCCTACTGGCAGAGTCCTTCTTAAAGTTACGAACAATCGTCTAGATTACGTCACCTGACACTTGCTGGGATTTGACCAGTTGGTTGAAGATGCTCATGTCGGAGTCTTTCCAAGATACTGCCATGTTCAGGACGTTGTTTGCCTAGTATAGTACTGCTGCTTCCGTGTAGGATATTGCTCTTCCTAGCTGCCTGAAGGTGGACTGCTGCTTCAGTGTAGGATTTTGCTGACTGGTTCCTGTAGCACATCAGGATCACCAATGTTTAACTCAGAGAATGGTTCTGAGTTGGGCCACATTAGTTTGTGTAGCCGGATGCTCTCTTTTCTTCGAGGTGGTTCGCCTGAAGATAATCGTTGCAACTCAAGCACTTAAACTTGGTTACACGGAGAGGATGCGCCAGGTAAAGGTCCTGACGAAGGTGTGTTACAGAGACAAAGTAATTTGAGGTATCTTGCAAGCGATATCATTTGAAGATATGAACTGTTACTCAAGCACTTGAAACTTGGTAACACGGAGTAGAACAAACAATATTTCTTGTTGTGGTTTACTTTATTGTCTTAAATGTATTTTAGCAAATCCTGTTCTTATATACTAAGTTAATGCTATGTGATACATTTGGGTTTCTTTTACTTTATATTGTTGCTGAAGTTGATTGCACCCCTTTTTGCACCATGCGGGAAACAATTTTCGTTTCTAGAGCAGACTTATGCTGAATTGTAACCAAACGGTTTGTATGTATATACATGTAGGTCTTTTCCGGGTTGTGCAATAAATAAAATGCTACCTATGTATATTGAAGGTGTGCAATGAACTTCAGTAATAAAAAACAAAACAAAACAAGAAAAACGAAAACAAGTGTTCAGTTATGATACTACAAAATATAAATATAAATGCTTAAACATATTAACGAACAAAATATTTGTTGATTATTACGTAAAAATGCTTGCGTATCAGTAACATATGAAATTAAAGTATTCAATCTAGGTTACAAATGTGACCTATTAAAAAATGAAAGTATACAATAAAATAATATAAAAATGAAATAAAGTATTGAATGTAGGTTACAAATAAAAATGCAAGCTTATACAATAAAAAAAAAATAAAAAATATATAAAAATAAAAAATAAAATAAAGTATTATAACGGTGAAGGTATGAACAGTGTTTGATACAGTTTTTTCGTTATAATTTGGATTAGTATGGCATCCCAGGACTTTGTGTTGTTAAGTGGTAACATGCATTCTTCTGTTGTGTCATGAATAGCCTTGATAGATGCAGGAGTTAATGTTCCCTTTGGTTGATTTAGGATTTTTTCTACTAACGTGGCCACTGGTATTCGTTTATTATTGTATCGCTCAGTCAAGGTTAGGTGGCTTATAAGTTTGCTAACCTCCCCTGACAAATTTCTTTTAAGGTACCACATCTTTTAAACCTTTGGGAGAGGTTGCTTATCCACCATTTCCAAGAAAAGTTCATAGAACTGACGCCACTTCATACAGTCACCATTAAATTGCGGTATTATTACTTTTGGCAGCGTTAACGAGGTGTGTGCTTCTGAATTACTTCCGACATGTGGTGTGCAGGAGACGTTTCCCCTGTTCTTGTCTGCTGATACTGCAAGTTTTACAAGATAGTGTCGAAAAAGTTGACAGATCAAATGAAAGAATAATCTTATTGCTGTTTAATTTTTCAATTTTTACCTGAGCTCCTCACTTAGAGCTCGAAGGTATTTATTGTTTACTTATTAATTGTTTTATAATTAATTATCGTTTTATTCTTAATTTCTACAGCTTATATACTAACAATGAAAATAATCTAGATTCTAGGTTTGAGTGACGTCACTCCATTCTTACTTCATATACTTATACTTAACTACATACATTAATATAAATATTACTAGGTTATCATAAAATACTGTACAATGACATGAATGTATTTAGTGTATCTATCAACAAAACTGACCTATAAATATAGAGAAACTCAACGTCATCAAAAATACTTCCGCATGCAGTGTTCCCATTAATGCCTATGCATAATATAGTACCAACAACAATACAGTACAATTAAATTATGCTGATGATCAATAAATTGGTTACAATAAGTGATTCGATAATATATATTAATACAAATGTATTGGCAATTAAGGTCTCTTTGTTTCTCTACTTATGTGTCAATTATGCCAATTGGTTAATCACACTACAATAGTCTTGAACCAAATCTTCCAGCTCGTTGTATTCAGTTTGTTTTAGTCCCAACTTTGATGGATCTTCACTCTGCTTCCACATGTTGGCATATAAATCTTCAATTTGGCTCCATAATTTTCTTATCGTCTCTGATTTCAGTTGATAAAATTGTTTTGGTTGACCTTCCTCTAGCGATTCCAAACCATGTAGCAAGCGATTTAAAGCCGTCATGCGTGCAGTTAGTTTTCTGACTATGCCATGAATTGGTTGCAGCTCTACTTCAATGTGGCCTGTTGCTAGAATTTCTGGTATCTTTTCTCGCATAGCTGGAACTGGTTTTGTACTTGCAACCCTTAATTTTGTTAATTGGGAATCAATGTACTCAATCGTTGCGCTGTTCTTTTCGCCAGTGATTTTGTACAAATCCTTGAGAATATAAGGATCTTGCTCTGACAGCGTGGCGTCATAACGAATTTTATTTTCTGTCTTGTCAAACGTTTGCCATATAGAAATAAGCTCACTTCGTTCAGTTCTATAGAAATCTTCGGTTCTTCTTTCGAGTGGGGCTTTTTTTATACCCGAGATGATTCTTTCAATCTCGTGTGCCCGCCCTTCTTGCTGCATCATAAGATCCTTAGTGGTTGCCATTGTGAGTTGATTGATGTTAAGCTAACGACTGCAGTTAACTTATAATGTCTTGCTGAAATGCCAATGATGATACGGATGGATAGGACTGTTATCCTTGTGGAGGTGTGTGGACTGAGCGTGTCCTGTTGCCAATGATGTTGTCCTGACTTCGGCTGCGTTCAAAGTCACCAAAATTGTGTATTGATGGCTTGCTGGAACTGTTGTCCTAGTTGAAGCAAAACACTGCTGTTGTCCTGCCTTCGGTTGCGTTTTCTGAGTTCCTAACTATTGGTGGGTGGAAACTCAAAACTAGGGGTCACCAAAAATGTTGGAATTCGATAAATATTACTCAAACCAAACACATGAAAATGGTCTGTATTTATCTTTTTTTTATGTTTGTCCCTTTAAGCACTTGAAACTTAAAGGGTGATGAGCACAATAATTAAAACAAAAGAATCTTGGTTAACTATTGTGGAAATTTGTATTTTTCTTTCTTCTTATATACTATTTTAACAGTACACTTAAGCTAAAATTTGTTAATAATAATTTTATTGCAATTTGATATGCCAACCAAAAAAAAAGTGCAACGCTACTATAATTCATAAACAAAAATTATTTAAATGGTTATTGAACTAAAATAAGAAATTAAGCAAAAAGGAAACGGTTAATGAACTAACAAAGGTCATTGTAAGCAAAATTATATTTTTTTTGTTTAATAAGGTTAAGAAACTAAAAATGCTAATGCTAGTGTTTTTTTTTTCTATATATTTACCTCTTCTTTTTATGTTCAGTATGTTTGTTTGTGTATGTGTGTGTTTAAACACATATATTCACACATACATTTATTTAATTTTTCAAAATATTTTATTTTATTGTAATCGTAGAAGCTAAAGTCCCACGAAAATTTTAATGAATCACAATTCACTAGCACTTGTAAGAATTAGACTTGTGATTGCAACTTGTGATATTGTAGTTTAGTGCAATAGGGCACAGGTTTCCCTTCACATGAACACTCTGTTTCGAAGGGGTACTTTAACCTTGCAAACTTAATTTGCAAAATTTTCAAAAAATTTCCACCCAGTAGCGGGTGGACTGCCATTTTCAATAATTATAATCTTAAATCTCCTTTGTTGTCTACCATACGTGGCCATTAATTCACACTCACCTAACGCATATATATGCACCATTGCAATATGTTTCAAACATGCGATTGCACGATTGCGTAAAGTTCTTTTGCATAATCGACGCAACCTTTCATCCAGCTGAGATAGTGCTCATGGTATATTTTGAGCATTTCGGTAGTAACATTGGCATCGAATGTCGAGTGATCTCCCTCAGTGTAGTATTTATATTTTCGAGATAACTGCAACTTTGGCGCCAACCTCATCATATTGTTCGCTTGTCAAACTGTATGTGCGATTTGTTGTATTTTTTAAGTAGCTTGATGTAAGAGCCGCACTTGATATTTGTAATGAAAATGCTGTATCTTTACTTGGTATATTTTGATTTTTTATTTTTAGTCCTTTTAGGTTTCTTCTTAATTGCTCAGCGGGGAGCAGTAGAATATTAAAAGCTCAACTAGGAGCTAGAACGTACAAACCACGATTAGTTTTATCTTCCCAATTGCAGTCGTTTATATACTGACTGTGAGAAGAATTTTAATAGTCTAGTACTTAATTTCTTAATGTTAATTATATACAAATGTTATTATAAATATTATGTCTATTCAGCACAATTGCATTCAATTTAATTTTCATGGTCAAATGAAATTATGCTGATGTAAAGAAATAAAAATGTATTTACAGTGTGTTTTAGAATTAAGAGTATAAAAATTTGTGTTTAATAGTGTATACACACTACGTATTAAATGCTGGGTGCCTTGCTTGTTAAGCCTCGGAGCCTTCTATTTGTTTGATCCCATCTTTTCCAGCTTTGTAAAAGGAGTGATCGTAGACGAGACTCTGGTTCCACTACGAATGGCATCGAGAACTTGCTTATAAAATCGGACTATCCATAGAGTCAATATACTCTTCATGAGTCCAAGGCTAACCGGCGTAAGCCAACTTAAACCGGGTAGTTTTTTGATACCTCTTAAATGCTCTGGCTAATATTCTGCCAGTAATACCGGTTTGTGTCTTATTATTATAGGCTGCAATGGTGGTTGTGCTGCCTTGGGCATACTAGTAGAATTCGTTGGGTTCTTACCAGGGGGATAATAGTGTATCACGCAATCAAGACCAACATAATTAGTTTTAAAGCCGTTTTCCAACTCAACCGGCGTCTGTATGGATGATCGATATTTGCTACTGCAGGCTTGAAGTAGTTTAACGATCTCTATTTTATTAAATATGCCAACTGTTGTGCGTTGAACGAATTGTACACAGTCATTATATCGCATTATATTGTGCAGGTCATAATCGTTTTCCAGACGAATGTTGGCGAAATGCAGATTCATTATACCGTTTATTATGGCATATTCCTGCCTGACTGTAATTTTCTTTCTTTTGTAAAGAAAAGCTGTGTATATTTGAAACGCCAGGGTTAAGACTTAGTGTAAGGAAGTGTGTGGTAACGTGTAGGTTCAGTATTTTGCTGAGCACTGCTGCCACTTTACTTCCAGCATAAAAATGCCGATTTGCATGGGATCAGTATTATCTTAGCACTGCTACAGAATTAAATAAATCAAGTCTTCTTGTAAATTATTTTATTGAACAAATATTTATATACTAAAATTATGTCTATTCAGCATAATTACATTTAATTAATTTTCCCATGAATAATAAAAATAATTTGCGTTATTTGATACCAAGTTCGTGGTCAAATAAAATTATGCTGATGTTACAGTATCAAATTTATTTTCATGGTCAAATAAAATTATGCTGATGTTAAGGAATAAATATATTTTTACAGTAGGTCTTAAAAATAAAAGTACAAATATTAAAATTGTGTTTATACAGTGTGTCTTAAAAATAAAAGTACAAATATTAAATTAAAATTGTGTCCTAATATAAATACATACAGTGTATACACACTACACTTTGTGTCAGGACTCTATGTTTTTGGCGCATGCTATAACACTGTCCAGTCTGGCTCTATCAGCTGCCACATTCAACTCATGATTAGCGAGCTGTCTAGTTATGTCAATGACACCTTTTATGTGTTCTAACAGTCATTTGTGGCTCGCCATGGCTCCGTTGTCTATTACATTCTCGTTTCCTTTGTGCCGATTCAGTCGTCTTCGCGACCGATCATTAGTAAGGTTCTTTTTATACTTTTCCATACAATTATTTATTTCTTATAAGCTAACTTACTGTTGTGTTCTGGGAGGATACGGGTTATGCGTCAATTTAATTAAACTTTTATATTTGAAAAATGAATCTTTCACTTTTTCCGACTCACTTCTAATTCGAATTCCAATTTCAATTATCTCACTTTATTTTAGTTTGCCTTTTTATACACAAACAAAACTAGTGCAAAAACTTAAATTTAGGTGAAAAATACAAAAAAATACAATGATAAATGACAAATTTGCAGTTATAATAAATTCAATATAAATGATGAATATGAGCAATAGTAACATGGTTTAATAAAAATGATGAATATGCGTGATATTAACCAAAATAGTAATATTAACATGGTTTAATAAATAGGAGTAATATTAACCTACATAACATGGTTTAATAAAAATGATGAGTAATGTTAGCCAACTTACTTAAGTAAGTTCATAAAGTAGGCTAAAAAAATAATAATAAAAATAAAAATATTAATGCTTAACATAGAATTAATTGTAAAGAAAAAACTAAAATAAGAACAACTCATAACATTCCTCCCCTCTCAAGAAAAGAAAACACGCAGAGTTTTCTGTTTGTTCAAATTAGAGCTACGCTCTGGGATCTCGTTCCGTATTTTAACTTTTACTTCCCGCCGGCTTTTACATAGCAGGAATATGATTATAGTTACTGCTATTGCCGTGATAGTTATAGCCAAATATAATATACCATTTGATACAGTCTGCTGAAATCTCAGTTCTTCAATAGTTTTGATATTACTTATCTGGGTGATGTGGAGTTTTTCTAGCGTGGGTTTTATGGCCGTTGTTAAACTCCTGTTGCTTTCAACCATTAGAAACTTCTGGGTTACATCGATTAGCTGGCTGACGAAATCTTGTTCTCTGATTTTAATGGTGCAATTGTAAAAGGAAATCATGTAGTTCCCTGTGAGGTTTAGGCGACGGTCATCACAACTCGTTGTCATTGGAGCTTTGTTGGCGTTTGTTGTTATAACTGTACCTTCTTCAATTAGTTCCACTGTCTCCGTTTCATGTGAGATTAGGTTACAATTTCCACAAAAGACACAATTCTGTGATTTCTTCAAACGTTTAAAGTCTTTCTCGCCAATGTAACTGAAAATCCCTTTGCTGGACTACACTATGTATTCTCTTGCAATGTCTATTTGATGAAAACTTCTGTTTGGTATAGGAATTATTAACGATTTTTCCAGAGTAATGGTTTCAATTGGTATCTTGATCACGAACATCAAGTTACTATGCCTATGTAGAGCTACACCCATCTGCATGTCTTGCACTGTTTCCACGTTTATTTTGTAATTTTCAGTTTCTGTAGTAGTTAGAATAGCTGGATTAAAAATTTTCATCTTTGCCAGAGCTATGGATTCTTGTAGGATCCTGACTTGACTTTTCATATCCATGAGTTTGAAAAGTTGAAAGATCGCTACGTCTCGGTATCTCTGGTCTTCTGATTCCTGCTTGGCTGTGGTCAAGCTGTTCAGAGCCTTGCGGTTTTCGTTACTTGCTTCTACCAGTTTATTGATAGAAGAATTAAATCTGTCATTAATGTAGACTTGATGGTTTGATTGTTCAATGATTTGGTGATTATTTGAATCGACAACTTCAAAATGCTGGTTTATTTGTTGTCTATCGTCATCGTCTAGTGTTCCGTAGAGCCAATTCATCAGCTTTCCGCCGATATTTAATAGGCCTCGCTTCATGCGGCCTGGTAAAAGCATATGAAGGCCGTCCTTGATTTATCTCCGTTATCATTATTTCTCGGTAGAAAGGAGGTATTAATTTCGGTATGTTATGCGCGAATTCATTGACCGAATCCCTTATGTCGTTAATGTTAGTCTGATGGAGAATATATTGGAAACACGTTGCTACTACTGCAGTGCCCATGTGTAGTTCAGCGTATCCGTCATCTACTTCTAATTTCTCTATGTGCATTTCTCCCGTATGTTTTAACAAATCCCTGATGTCCTCCCATTGGTGAGTCATGAAAAGCTTTAAGGATATTATCTATATCCTCTTTGGTTTTCAATGCAATTATGTTGTCTTGATAGACAATTCTTTGGCTTATTTCGTCTGCTGATTCTACCTTATTGTCACTGCTTTCTGGCTGTTGTTGTTTAGTTCTTGATCGAGTGATCACTGCCAAGGAAGTTTTGTAAGTGGGTAGTCTGCTAAGTGCATCGGCGTTTTGATTTTTCTTACCCGGCTTGTATTGTATGTCATAATTAAAGTCTGATAGCTTATGTCGAAACCGTGCTAGGCGTGAAGTTGGGTCTTTTAGATTTGCAATTCCTTTTGGAGGTCTGTGATCGGTGAAAACTGTAAAATGTCTACCTAAAAGGTATGATCGGAAAGTCCTCGTAGCCCAAACAATTGCTAGGAATTCTCTTTCTATAGTTGATTACCGCCGCTCGGAGTTGTTCAAAGCTCTACTAGCAAAACAGATAAGGTGGTTCTTTCCCGGCTCTCCCTGTGAGAGTACTGCGCCTAGAGCCTCTCCACTGGCGTCAGTTGTTAGCAGAAAATCTTTTGAAAAATCGACGTATTTTTAAATTGGGGGGTTAATTAAGCCATTTCTCAATTTTTCACTAATACAAATAAAGAATTTGTGTTGTGGGAATAGGCAACGTTTGCGTATTCCCTCACATGAGTTTGGTTTAGTGTGGACAAGCACATTCCAACTGAATGCGGGTTGTCCGATTGCATGCAGAAGGCATGCCAATAATGACACTGTCGAACACACTACAGACTGTTTGTTGTGTCTTTTTAATTAACAATTTTTTAATTGTAATGTTAGTTGAATTATTCAAATTTGTTCATTATAATTTCCTAATAGACTTTCTTATATTAAGTGTGTTTTTTTCCCTTTCAAGCACCTGTATCTATTAAAGCATTATATTCTTTTTTATTTATATTAATTGTTATGAGGGGTAAATAAATTAATTAAAATTTTTTTGTAGTTCTGGCTTTGCCTGCCTGGGTTATCTTGACCGTAAATTTGCTTAGAACTTCATGTTATATCAGGTCGATTTATTTCATCATTATAAATTTCCCTTGATACTTTTGGTCTTGCCCAGATTGAGTCAAGCTATTTGGGCTGACATTTAGCCTGCGTCTTCTTACCTGTGGGAATCTTGTTGTGTTTTTAATTAATTTTATTTGTGAACAGCCGCTTATGCGACTGTTCTGCTCTGTGTCTATATTAATCCTAACTTTTATTATCAGAAAGACTCACTTGCTAACTTATAAACAAATATGTACTTAAAATGAGTACTACAATAGGAATATGCAAACATTGCATATTTCCACACATAGCTTAAAATAAATAAAAGTACACATTTAGTTAAAGTAGACTGTGTGTGGTGTGGATATGCTTTGTTTGCATATTCTCACACATGAGTTAAGTTCGTGTGGACAGTCACATTCCAATGGAATGTAGGGTGTCCGATTGAATGCAGAAGGCATGGCAATGACGACACAATCAAACACACTACAATCTTTTAAAAGCATTTATCTCTATATTTTCTATTTCCATCGGTTCGACTTGGTCTTGCCTAGGTTGATTCCAGCGATATTTGCTGGAATTTGGCTTAGGGTGTCCTACCTGTTCGAACTTTCTGAAATTTCCTGACGTATGGTTGTTTGGAACTCTATAGCGCCCTGAATTAAAATGTTGTTTCATGTTGTGGTAATTATAATTATTAATATTATTACTGTTACATTTATGAGGGCCTTTTATAATATTCTGATTTCTACTATAGGTTTGATTTGTATTGTTATATTTATTAAGTTTAAATTTCCTGTATTCAGGTCGAATACAAGCATCCTCAAATCTTCGTTAGTATCTTTATTATATTATTAATACATCATTCTTCATAAATTTTATCCAAAAGAATTCCCTGTGTCATGTCCTTTATTGTAGATAGCATATTATTTATATGCTATCTACATTTGATAAATCTATATAATGGTTATTACACTTGATACACAGTTAGCTCGCCGGCCTTATGCTTAATATGTTGAATTTCTACCACCAATTCGTTTACCGTGTTTACTTTCAAGTTGGTTATCATTCTATATATTTGGTGAGGTTGCACTCTGGGCCGGTAACGTAGTTTTAATGTTTCCTTTATCGATTCCCACTTATCTGATTCGGGTATATTGATTACTACATCCTTTGCTTGGTCTTTAATGATTTTGTAAAAAATTGCTCTGACAGTTTTTTTTTAAGCTTTTTTCGTTAATTGTTGACAACAGATACTCCGTGCTATAAAAAGACTGTTGACGGTGACATCTCCAGTCCCCGTGTATGTAGGAAGGTGATTAATGGTTTTCAGGATCTTTTCCCTGGTACTGTTGTATGCTACTGCATCCTGCAGTGGCATTTGTTGTCGCTGTTGCTGTTGTTGCAGTTCCATATATGCTAGACTTAGTTGTTCCAGCTGCTAATCTTTTCTGGCCAACTCATCGATTAAATTTGGTGATATCATATTTTTAGCCTGCTCTTCTATCCTTCTGTGTTCATTGAATCGTATTTGTCTTTTTGAGTACACTTTGATATAAGCCTTTTTTTCTTTTTCTTCTTCTTTTCCCCTTTTTTTTCTTTTTCCTTACTGCACCGAAGTTGATTTTTATTTTTTTTATAATCCTGGATGGTTTCGTAAGATTCGCAGGATTTATTTATGTAGGTAAAAAAATAAATTGCTTCGTATCACTGGATTCCTTTAAAAAAAAAAGAATTCTACCGACTGCGCCAATTTTATCTTGTTTCAATTTTTATTTTTCACTTCTGTATATAAATAAGAAAATACAACGTTTTTGGTTTTATTATAAATTTATTTTTAAACACAAGTCTATTCAAGGGAGGAAATAACTCATTTTACTATCATTTTTATAGCGTTTTCTTTTGTTTCTTCAAATATTTTACCTGCGCACCTGTAACCTTCGTAACACAATGCTGATTTGGATGAAATGGTAGATGGAAAACCGAATAGCCTTTTCTTTATTTTATTTATTCTCAATATTTCTTTATTATATTTTTTCACTAAATTGGTTTAATATATTTTATACATAGTAGAGGTTAAGTTGTGTAGTCTGCTTGCTGTTCAAAACATAAGTAAGTTAAATATAAATTAGAATGCAGAACTTAACCTACGTGGGAATCGCTCTCTCTTCCAATGAGAGGTTACATAGTGACTTATTCCACTAATATATAAATACAAAAAAGAGATTATATTTCAAGCACCAGTGACAATAGTTATAAGTGCACTTGCAGTAAACATCCCGCCACCCCTTGCAATATTTGCAAAGGAGACGGTGACAGGGAAATATAAAAGCATACAAGATAATTCAATTTGAATTTGCAAAGGAAACAGTGATAAAGAGCTATAAAAGCATATAAGATAATTCAATTCAATATATAAAGTAATAATATAGTAGAGTATAAATAAATAAATTTTGTCGTTGTTGATGCACCTCCAGATGTTGATGTCGACATTGGTGATGTCTTTTCGACCTTTTATTCTTCTGGAACCCCGTTCGCCCTTGGTTGTTAGCGTGAAGAAGGGTATGGTGTTCTGTCAGACACTCCCTACAGCGCTCGCGGCTGCGACAATTCCGCAAAAGGTGGGAGTACGCCAAGCAATTGATACAATATTTAAATTTCCTCACGATTTTCATTTGCTGCCATGTGGTAAGGTTCCGAAAACGTAGACACTTCCGTAGCGGATGATCCTGGTTGTAATAGCGACAATCCTTACGTCCACTTGGTCCTCGAGCAGGGGGTTTGATAAGCTCTCTGGAGTCATTCCTCTGGGGACTTCTATTTGCTTTCATGCGGCGAGGTGGAGTAGACATCTTGCTAAAAACATAAACAAAATGGATTGGTTTTCGGGTGGGAGTAAAACTAATTTGACAATTGGTCGAGTTATAACGCCGTCAGCGGTGCGAATGTCGCAGACCCTCACTTTGTGGTCTGGTCCTCTGAATACCCTTTGTACGCGACCAAGTCGCCATTCGTTCGGGGTCGGTTATCTTGTCTTACCACCACAAAGTCATTTATGGCAAAATCCCGCATGGGGTACTGCCAGTTTACACGCTTGTGAAGTTCCCTCAGATACTATTCTTTCCATCGAAGAGCAAGTTGATAATGAAGAATTTTCAATTTCTTCCACCTGTTGGCATAACTAAGTGACTGTTCCAAAAAATTGGGTTCGGCAGGTCCTAAAAGCGGGGCTCCAATTAAAAAATGTCCCGGCGTTAAGGTCAGACGGATCGTCAGTCATGGGGCAAAGTGGACGCAAGTTGGGACAAGCTTCGATACGTGCGATCAGTGTAGAGAACTCCTCAAAAGTGAATTTCTGTGATCGACTAATCTTCTTGAGATGTGTCTTGAAGCTTCTTACCGCCGCTTCCTATAATCCACCCATATGAGGGACGCCCGGGGGAATTAAATGCCAATCTATCAGCTGGTATGCATGTCGAGAAACGAGATTTTATTTCAAACGGCCCTGCAAAATCGACTCCGGTGTGAGTAAAGGGACGGGATAAAGTAGTCCTCTCAGGCGGAAGAGAACCCATAAGTTGTTCGCCTTGTAAACGTTTCTGTAGAACACATTCCCTGCAATTACGCACTATCGACTTTGTCGGGATTTTAAGTATAGGAATCCAGAATTCAGTTCGCATTAATCGCAAGAAAAGCGCGTTCTCACCATGAATGGAGGTTTTGTGAATGAGCTGCAGGTATAGGCGGGTAAGCGTGGAAAACAATCATCATAAGTCAGCATAGGAGATTGCACAAGTCTACCGTTCACTCGCATGAAACCATTAGAATCAATGAAGGGATTAAGAGAAAGTAGACTACTTTGCTTTGGCAAGGGATCTCTCTGGGAGAGAGATCCCTGGCACAGCAGCACCAACTTGTCTTTAATTTGTCTCATTTCAGACTGACCTATGGGATCAGTGTCATAGCGATAATTATGTTTAGGAGAAATAGCATAGAAAAACCGAAATGAATGGCAAAGAACTCTCATTGCTCGTGCCAGATCCGAAAATCTACTAAGAATGTCAGATTCAGATACTAAAGTAAAATGTGCTCTAATTTGCCGAATTTCGTCTTGAGTCTCCGAATCGACACGTTATTTATAGACCATTTTGAACTTGGTAATTTAAGCCACGTTGGTCCATGCCAAAGATCCTTCGAGATAGGTTCAGTTATGGTAGAACCTCGGGATTGGAGGTCGGCTGGGTTGTCTTTGAAGTCAACATGAAACCAAGCATCTTTCGCGGTTTTACGGCAGATTTAGGCTATGCGGTTTACAACAAATGTTTTCCAGTGCTCCGCTGGTTTCTACAGCCAAGCAAGAACTATTGTGGAATCAGTCCACATATATCCCTTATGGGATGCAATATCTAAATTATTATGGAATTTGTCATACATGGTAGCCAGTAATTGCGCACCACAGAGTTCCTTTCGAGGCAGAGTTAGAAATTTAATGGGAGCAACTTTAGTTTTGGCAACTAGAAGGTTAGTGTGTACGATGCCATTTGAGTCTTCGACACGAATATATAACGCAGCGGCATAGGCCCGCTACGATGCATCACAAAACCCGTGTAGCTCAATGGAAAATGAAGGTTCATAATTAACAAAGCGAGGAATACGAATGTGTTCAATGTTCGGGTAGTCATGAATAAACTCCAGCCATTCCCGAAGGGTCAAGGGGTGAATAACTTCATCCCAACCCGTTTTGTCTCTCCATATTTGTTGAATAATAGATTTTGCGGCGACGACTTTGGGGGCTAGCCAACTGATGGGATCGAAAAGCTTAGCTATCTCTGACAAAACAGCTCGCTTTGTGCAAGTAAGTTCATTAATATGCTTCATGGGATTAAATAAAAAGTGGTCAGTTCCAGCATTCCATCTCAGTCTAAGAGGTTTCGACGTAGATGATTTGGAGAGTTGGAGAAATTCATCATCTAAGAGATGGTCGGGCGGTATATCCTGCAGGAGCCGCTTGCGGCTTGCTGTCCACTTGCGGAGAGAAAATCCTGCAGTTTTCAGAATGCGGATAAGATCCTGTCTTGCTTCAACTGCTTGCGTTAAGTTATGGGATCCAAACAACACATCATCGACATACATATAATTTCGAAGATTTTCAGCGACGATCGGGTTTTCATTTTCGCCTTGCTTGGCTAATTCTAACAGTGTTCTTATAGCCAAATATGGGGCACAGTTTACACCGAAAGTAACTGTGGACATCTCGTATTCTTCGAGCTTGTCATCGGGGGAGATACGAAATAATATGCGCTGAAATGGGGTGTGAGCTTCATTTACGAGAATTTGTCGATATATTTTTTCAATGTCTGCATTAAATACGTATCGAAAAACACGCCATTTTAAAATAAGGGTTGTTAAATCAGTCTGTAGTACAGGACCTGCATCATTAAGGCTAACGCCATTGGAAGTGGGATGAGAAGCGTTAGAAACGACACGAAGTTTCGTTGTTGAGCTGTCAGGCTTCATAACAGCATGATGGGGGAGATAATAAGTATTACCTCTATCATCTGACAACACGGCATGAACTCTTCTCATATGGCGTAGTGTTAAATATTCCATTGACATTATCATAGTTCGATTTAACATCGGGTTGTTTGATTAAACGGGCTTCATTACGAAGATATTGGGATGCAGCATTATTTCGGTAGTGGCCTAGTGTATTATAGGCGGGTAATTTCTTTTTAAAGGGTAGATACACTACAAATCTACCTTCATCATTACGATAAGTAGTATTCTGGTACAATTCTTCACAGAACTGATCCTCTTCAAACATTTGCTTAACGGCGACAACTTCTTCAAGCTCCCAAAAAAGAGCCAATTGTCGGTTAAGTTCGACTTCAATAAAAAAAAGCGGATACTGTAGGGACATTCGAATGAACTCGAAATGACTTTTAGACGTTGAAAATGCAGTTTTTTCCTCCATCAGAACCTGATGAAATCCTTTCGCAAGATCTAATGAGGAAAAATATTGGGCTTTACCCAGTTTGTCAATTAATGATTCTATATTTGGCAGTGGGAATCTGTCATCTACTGTTATATCTGCGGATTACTATTATTTGATTTCTTTTTCACTATCCATAGCGGAGAATTATATGGTGATTTACTAGGGCGTATTATATTTTGCCTTAACATGTCATTTAGTTGATGTTCTATTTCACTTTCTAAAATTTGTGGGTGTCTATAATTTTTACAGTATATTGCTTTATTGGATGTCTTTATTATTTTATGCGCGACGCAATTAGTTGTTGTCAAGTTCTGACCTTCAACGTAAAATGATTTATTGAATTAAAAAACTTTTCCAGCAATTTACTTTCTTCGTTATTCAAATTTTCTGGTATTAACTCTTCAACTTTATTTAAATCAAATTTTTCCAAACAATTAATATCCTCGTAAGAAATATCAAATTCAGTATCAATAAGTTTTATTTTGTTATTGTTTATCCTAAGTAAATTATTTTGAAAATCTATTGTAGCTCCAATAGGCTGTAAAATATTTACTCCAATTTTATGTTTATAAATTTGGTTAGTTTAATAGACATGGTATTATGTTTTTCCTTGAATTCGTTAGTTATGCTTACTATGGCTTCTTCAGTTATAACACTCTCTCCTACTAGTGTATTTAATAAAATTGGTTTAATTAACCTTTGCACTCTTCCTATTTTAGAAACAAAAATCATGACTACCAACGGAAGTAGCAGCACCGCTATCAATTAAGCATTTTGTTTAAGTGTTATTTATTGTTAGTACTATTATGGGCAATGATATCTCCGAGGCTGTATGTGAAAATTTTCATAAGTATTAACAGCATCAACCTCCATCGGTTCATGGTTATTATCAAAACTTCTTTGCAAGTTAGAATGGTTTTGTCTAAAATTATTTCCCTCTGTGTTATTATTGAAGCCTCTGTATAAGTTAGAATGGTTTTGTCTTAAATTACTTGGTTCTTGGTTATTATTACAACCCTTATTAAAAGTATGTTGGTTATGTCTCTCATTGGGTTGAACTTGTCTAAAATTGATATTCTGTGGGGTAATATTATTGGGAAAATAAATATTTCTGTAATTTTCTAAATTTCTGTTATTGCTAACACTGTAATTTGGTCTGTTCTGACTACTATAATTTCTATTAAAATTTGAACGTTGTTGTTGAAATTTAGGATTATGAAAATTTAAATTATGTCTTTTTGAAAAAGCATTATTTGAAAAATTTCTCGTTTTTGTGTTCATTAAACTTATATCATATAATAAATTGTTTTCCAAACAAAAGATATACGACAAGCTTACTGATCTAATATTTTTTTGTATTTACAATGTCTTTATACTAATAGGTAAATAATTTACATAAATATCAAAAATTAGCTTTTCGTTGCTTTCTGGTGTACATAAAACATCTGGTTCTAAAGTGTATTTTGTGTTCATTAGAGCCGGTGAAGCTCTTGGAAGTTTTTTGCTTCCACATTTAAAGCGTCACTTCTTAAATTAAAAAAGCTCCTTTTGACTCGAAAATCTTCTTTGAATTTTATTATTATACTCTCAAATGATGGGCTTATTAATGTTTCAATAGCTCTCAAAGGCTTACCTTGTAGTCTATTGCTCAAAGCAGCCTTAATGGTCTCTTGATGTTCAGCTGGTGTTAAATGTAAAACCGTTGAGACATCCCTGCTCGCTGCAGCCATTGAAAGCTGGCAGACTTCAGGCCTCTCTGTTTGTTGTTGTTTTCCTTATTTATATATTACCAAGTTGGCACCTATGATCATTTTTTTTGCAATATGCATTTGTTTTTGTGTTTTGGGGTTTTTTGTTTTATTTCTTTCAAGAATTTTATATATATATATATATATATCTCAATGCATATTTTATACATT
Source organism: Trichopoda pennipes (assembly GCA_030448955.1). NCBI lineage: Eukaryota > Metazoa > Arthropoda > Insecta > Diptera > Tachinidae > Trichopoda > Trichopoda pennipes. The sequence continues at coordinate 13,792,919 of JASKUP010000042.1, forward strand.
TATATATATATATATATTTTTGATATATCTTTTTTTTATTTATGTTTTTTATCTCAATGTCATTTCAAAGTCAATCAATATTATTTAAACCGTAAATCTTTTTTATATATCCTTTTTTTTTTTAATTATATGCTCCGAAGTATTTTTTTTCTTTTGTAACTTCTGATACTTGTCACTTTTAAGGTCATTTGGATTTTCAGGGAAAATTGTCTACTTTTCCCTGCCAATTTCTCTGGATATGCTTTTTTTTACAAAGCATATATCATTCTCGTCGCCAGTTTTGTGGCCAAAGAAAAACACACTTAAAGTTTATGATCTATTTTTAATTGACTTTATTTATCGACACCAAATTAAAAACTGATTCTGGTTAATAATGCTAAATTTTGACAAGGAGAACATACATATATAATATAATAGGAGAACCAACTTAAACACTAAAAGAGAACATGAACTCTAACATAGAATGAAAGTGTAAGTTATAAAACACAATGCAGCTGCACGATACAACATAGAGCCGTTATTTTTTCGGATTGTGACGCAGAATTATATCTAGTTTCTATGGTTATTAAGTATTCGAGTGTTATTTGAAAATAAATTTTTTAATTAATCCACAGTTTTGATACCCAGTAACCCAGTGTGCAGTGTACGCACTCTAACTGTCCATTCATTTGTGGTTTTACACTGTGACTTACTTGCGTAATAAAATTTATAACGTTCCGCAAACCCACATGATGGTGGTGCTTTAAAGTGTGATTTCATAACCGTAGTATACATAAGATATGTGATCGTCGCTACATCTAGTTTAGTTAGACTCAACAAATTTTCCAAAAGCATATATGAATATTTAGTGAGAGATGTGAAAATGGAAAACACTTCACGTGTTTGACAAATAATCAATCTTTGTCACTATTAGACCATTCATTTTACTAATTGTTTTGTTGCCGCCTCGTCGCCATTATGTACATTAAAAAGAGAATAAATCGAATATCTAGCTAACAATAGTGTATATTGAATTAATCGTAATTTTATATTTAAAATAATCAAAAGGATTCGGTTTTGACCAAACATACTCCCCCCATTGAAAGATTTCTTTCAATCAACGTCTTCAACTGGAAGAGGGGCAATTTTGTGGATTGACCTTCGATAAACACCCCTTGAGGTCCTGATATCTACAACATGGATTTTTCCATCACGTCCAGGGATCGTTTGTATGATACGACCAAGAAGCCAGTGCTGCGGAGGTAAATTATCTTCATGAATAATTACCAATCGTCCTTCTTCAACATTTTTGCATGAATTGTACCACTTAGATTTTTGTTGTAGAGTTAAAATATAATCACGAACCCATTGTGTCCAAAACTGTGTTGTAAGAGTCGAGGTTTATATTTAAAGCAATGTACGCAATTTCGCACAACTTTTCTTACAACCTCTCTGGCGTTAATTATCCAAACTTGCTGTCGAATAATTCCAATAAGTGATTTTGGGCCTGCATGTAAATGTTTTAAATGCAGATGTTTCGCATATAACATTGTAAAGCGATGATTCTTTGGAAGTAGTGCAGGAAACCTTGTTTCATATGAAAACGACGAATTTGCTAGCCGGCCACCAACTCTGAGAATGGATAACGTTGTTTTGTAACTATCAATTTGATGTAAAAATGGTGACAATTTTTGAAGACTTGGTTTTAAAGTTTGTCCATTTTGAAGAAGATTACTTTCATCCTGGAATGCTGTTACTTGAATGTCATGTACGACTTTCCAAAAGGCAAGGCGCAATTCTTCTGATGATATAAATGAATTTCTATTTGATTTATAAAATAGACGATAAATATATACGACAATATGTAAAATACGAAGATATGATGATTGCTTGGCGATGATTTTTGAAATAATTGAATCAGGAACACTAGCTATATTTAAAGATGACTTTTTATAGCGAGAAATGGGGCAGCTGAAGTGCCATACGTTACTGTATTGAGTCGATAAATGTTAATCGGATCGCTGATCTTATTTCTCCACAAAATAAGTTGAAAATGTCGATCCTGTTCTCCGACTAGGAACTGTCGGTACATTTTGCAGACAAATGTAACAAATGCAAACTTGCGTATTTGTTGTTAGTTAATGCAGCAGCAGTAAAACAAAAAGCAACTGTAGTGATGCTGATGATGATGAAGTTTTTAGTAACAATGATCTTTAGAGTTAGTGGTAGCTAGCAAGCAGCAGAGATGATGTAGCCGAAGTTTTCGATAACGACGATGGAGAGTTGATGGTAGGTTGCTTAGCAAGCAGCAGAGATGATGAAGCCAAAGTTTTCGGTAACGACGATGAAGCTTTGATGGTAGGTTACGTAGCAAGCAGCAGAGATGATGAAGCCGAAGTTTTCGGTAACGACGATGAAGCTTTGATGGTAGGTTACGTAGCAAGCAGCAGAGATGATGAAGCCGAAGTTTTCGATAACGACGATGAAGCTTTGATGGTAGGTTACGTAGCAAGCAGCAGAGATGTTTCGGTTACGATGAATTGATGCCGTTAATTTAACCTTGAAATTAAATGTTCTTAGTGATGCCGTTAAATTAACTTGTGTATTAAATAATTTCCAATTAGGTAAATATAACTTTATTATATTATTACACAGTTTTGGCACCGTTTATGTTTTTCTTCACTCTTAAAAAATTTTTTTTTTTATTTGTTTTTTTTTTATTTTATGACCTTTAATATTTTTCTTTATAAAATCACAATTCCACTTTATAATAGGTCCTGTCACGGTCGCCATTTAATTATGTATACGAAAAACAATAAAAATTTGTAAGTATATGAAAAAACTCTCGCCAATTTTTAAACACTTGTGCGGTGGTTGTTTATTGATCAACAGATTACAAAGCATTGCCATTTAAATTAATTCTTGCAGTCATAATAGGTAAATATTAAAAGCAAAGTACAGTTAAAGTTAGTGTATATTAAAAAGAGAATAAATCGAATATCTAGCTAACAATAGTGTATATTGAATTAATCGTAATTTTATATTTAAAATAATCAAAAGGATTCGGTTGTGACCAAACAGGAGGCATTCGGAATCCTTAATGTCTGTCCATAATATCATCATTCTTGCACATGGTTAGTTTATTAAAAACTTTACATTTATTCTTGATACAAACCAAGACTTCATCGAACTCGATTTTAGTAGCTATCTTGTTGATTTTACAGGGTTGATATTGACTTTATTACATGATTCATTATAAGTAGTGGGGATATGAATAACATTAATTATAGAGTCTTCGCTAGAAGCTATTCTTACTTGTTCACAATAAGAGATTCCTCAATACTTAAGTGACTTATATTTTTTTGGTCAGCAAAAGTTTTCATCATATCCATTTCATATTTAGATAATATGAACGATTTAATGACCCCAACTTTTGCCCAATCTATTGAATATTTAAGATTCAAAATTTCAGTATTTATAATTTCCAGTTTGTTAAGTAGTTTCTTCATTTATTCAGATTTTAAAATTTGATCTGTTTTTAAAGTCAATTCTTTTAATTTTTCAAATGACATTCTATTAATTATAACTTGTTTATTATTACTTTCTAATACATTATATATTATTTGTTCTATGATTTGATAGTAGGCGTGGCCCAGGTTACCAGCAACCCATTTCCATGCAGATCTCGTTAAGGATCTCTTATTTCTTGGTTTTAGATTACTAATATGCATTTTTAATTGTGTTACTTCATAGGAAAGGGGTGGGAAGTGCTTACATTAGTCCTGATGATTGATTGTATGTCATCAATCACTCTCGCATACTTTTTTGATGTGAACCACGTGAACTAGTTTTACCGTTCCGTATTGCACTCTAACAGCTCCCTTATCGATAGCGACTATCCGAGAATTGGTGTAGTCCATGATTTTTACTTCGCACATTAGTGCAGGTATTTGTATTAGAATGTACATTTATATTAGTTGCATGTCGTTGGATGTTCGTTGCTTTATTCTTAGCTATTGGTTAGTTTCTCTAATTGATCGTTGTTTGATTTGTTGGTTGTTGATGCCTCTTGTCAGGAAATTTTTTGTTGTAGTTGCTTCCTTGATTTTATTTTTACAAAAATTATTTTGTTGCGATTACTCTTAATATTTTTGCACTTGCTAATTTTTATGAGTTTTTAAGGATTGTGTGAAAGTTTAGTGTTATTTAAATTCCAATAAACAAGTTTTATTGCTCACTTCTTGAGGGATATTTTTATTATTCTTTAATATCACACTTAAGGATTTAATTGTTTAACCCTTAAATGGATGATTTTTTTTCACGTTTAAAAAAATTATATTTGTGTAAAATACACGTCTTTTACTGTCTAGGAAAAATGAGTAAAAAAATCTAGACATGAATTTACTATACTTTTTATGCAATAATGTGAGTGTTGTTTATAAACTACATTGCGCATTCATTGATGTTTTGCAAGTATGGATAAAATAAGAGTGGATATTGTTTTTAAAATGTATTTATTTATTCTTCATTATGATATTTATAAAAACAATTGCTTTTTTTCGTATCACATAAAGATACACGACATTTTTGGCACATTTTAAATGTAAAGCCTGAACATTTCGGGAATTTGCACCTCTGCTGCTTATCCAGCCAAACTGCCCAATGACATGTCTGATCTAATCTGACGTCTTTTAAAGGAATTGCTTGAGCTGGTCCACGGAACTTCTTCATTACAAGTTCTCTTTGTATTGTGCTCCCACTAGGTCGACCACGTTTAGCGCCATTTGCAGGTAGACCCAATTTGCAGAGGGTTTCAGCAAGTTCTAGCCTGAATGTACCCAAATTGAGAAGTTGATCATTTCCTTTCATATTATTTACCTTCTTGAAGATAACCCGTGAATTTATAACTGCGAGGTCCAGGAAATGATAAAATAAGCGCATCGTCCACTTGCGGCTATTCATTGTGATGTGATAACGACCTATAAATGAGTCTAATAAGTCCACGACTCCCATGTGGGCATTGTACTCCTTGATTACTTTGGGGCATGGAATAGCAACTCTCTCTTTCTTCGATTTATCAAAGCGTGTGACTGTGGTTGCTGGTTCTGCTCCTACGTAAGTGGAAAGAAGGTTAACAGGCTTGTTATCTTTCCACACAACAGCACTTACGTCAATATCATCCACAGTCGCCACGTTTTCCTCATAGAATCCTCTGGGTACGTTCTTTTTCATTATAGTGTTTTTTTCAGGCAATTTGCAGTTTCTCAATCGGTTTACTCTGTTTTTAAACACCGATACGCTCGCTCCTGTATCTATTAGGAATGTATTGTTGCCGTCACCAATCGTGTTTCCAATGGAGCAATAATAAGATAAACTAAGGTTAAAATGATATATAGGATTATTAGTTATTTTTGAGTGACTGTGCCCATTTCTGTTATTTAATCTTCCCCCAGATGGGTGGCCAGGGGGGTTTCTCCGTTTCCCGAATCATCACCGTGAATGAACCTGATATTGTTCCTACTATTAGTGTTCCTGTAGTTGCTGCGCACATTACGATTACCTCTTCCGTTGTTACTTCGGGTGTACGTATTGTTATTATCCCGCCTATTACCGTAATTTGGTCTGTTATGATTGCCATAATTACGATATCTGTTATGGTTATAGTTTGCAGTACCGTACCTATGATTAAAATTTCGTTGTCTGTTTCTATTGTGAATGAACATAACGGATTCGTCTGTAGGTGTATCTATTTCAATAAATTTTGATGTAACCTCCTCTATGGAGTTAAATGTACCAGCCTGCATTACTATTTTAACACGGTTAGAGTCCGTGGATTGAATAAATGACTTGGTCGCGGCCTTTGTAGCTATCCTATTTGCAGCCATTTCAGTCATGCCCTCCGATATGTAGACATTTGCTAATTCATTTGCCAGTTGCTCAACCTCTTTTGCAAATTGCGTCTTATTCCTGTTATATTGTTTTACCGCATTGAGCTTGGTTGTTAACGTGTCAGCAGAGTCTCCTTTTATTACTGTTTTTAATTTCTCTATAATCAGTTCAATTGAATTAAGGCCCTCAATTTTATTGCGAACATTATTTGTTATTCTAGTGTTCACGATATTAATGATAAGAGATTCTGGATTCTCTCCTTTTATTGATACCAATAATTTAATCGCATCTATAAACTTACGTAGGTTCATAAAAGTACCGTCAAAGTCCGGTAAGATTTTGCTGGCCGTTTCAAGGAATTTTATGGGGTCTGCCATTGTTGGTTCTACTGGTCCTAAAGTCAAAAGGTTAATTGTTTGCGAGTTAGCTGGTAACTCAAAAGGTAGTTTGAGTTCCTCTGTAATCTTTAACAGCTTATCCCGTAATGTCTGTAAGATCGCTTCACAGTCTTCCAAGTGTCTGTCCGTGAAACTTTCCCTATAATGATTAATTAATTTTACTGTATTGTTGTAGTGTAGTTGCAAAAGGCTCAAATGTTTGTTCAATGTGACCCTGGCTGGTTTCTGTGTTTTGTAAATGCACTTAAAACTTTTGTCAAATTCTAGTCTGTATGCATTTAATTCATCCAATATTGCAGACCATTTGGTCTGTGCCATTAAGAATGAGTCTTTAGGATTTTATTCATTTAGGTTTTATCCTCTGTTCATTAATTCCTTTTTATTTGTAAAAAAATTTTTTTTTTTTTTTGAACATACACCTTATAAAATTCGTAATATTAATTTAATATTAATTTTAATTAATGTTGTAATAAAAAAAATTTTCTTTTTGTACATTAACGTTATGAAATTAATTTAATAAAAATTTTATTTTCGTCTTATAAATCTATTTCCGTTCCATAATCAATAATAATATAATAATAATATAGTAAAACCTGTTCATCCGGTGATCCTGTTGATTGTAGTTGTTGTTATATTGTTGTCTGTTGTCCTTTTTGTAGCAGTTTGTAGAATTTATATATGTTGTTGTAAAGATTGTAGAATATCATGTTGTATATATTATCATTATATTGTTGTCTGTTGTCCTTTTTGTAGTAGATTGTAGAATTTATATATCTTGTTGTAAAGATTGTAGAATATTATGTTGTATATATTTTCATTATATTGTTGTCTGTTGTCCTTTTTGTAGTTGGTTGTTGTATGGATTGTAGAATGTTATGTTGTATTTATTCTCTCCTTTCTTTTTCTTTATTCTTCTATATAGGATGTCTTTGGGCTTGTTGTAACATAGTGTTCTTTAATTGTCTATACATGTATACTATAAGTAGTAATACAATTGCCAAGCCCAAACCTATTTCTATTATTAAGTCAATATTATTATCCTGATTAGGAACTATTTGGTGGTCTTTGGGTGAGGCATTTTCCGTATTTATCTCGTTCACACTTTTGCCTACCTCATATCCCGCAAATATTATGGGGATAGTTTGCACTATCTTTGTCCACCAGCTCATTTTCAATATTATTTTATTTGGATTTTTTTTTTTGATTTGATTTTTTTTTTTTTTTGTTTGGAAGAACTATTCTTTAGTCATAGATATTTTTATATTAAAATATATTTTTCTGCTATAGTCACAGGATGCGGTGATCCGTATCCTTATTAGTTCACTTTACTTAACATCACTTTCACTGTTATATTTTCACTTTAATTTCACTTTTCTTTCTTTTATTTTTATTTCACTATACTTTATTGACTTTATATTTTGTCAGCATTTGTTATATCTTGTCAACATGTCACGGTCGCCATGTTATATCGCCCGTTTCCCGTACAAGATTAATAATACAATTCATATTAATAATAGTAATAATTGTAATAATTATTTATTCATATTTGTTCTTCTCTTATATACTATTAGTTTAGTGCAGTGAACATGTGTGTCATTGTCTCTGTCGACTGAGAGGGTGTCAGTTTCGTTATGATGTATTTGAAAAGTTATCGGATACCCGTTGTGATATCAATAATATGTGGGTCACCTAAAAGCATTGTTTATTTATTGCCGACACATGAGAAGGTTTTAAGTTCTCATGTGTGGCCTTGTACATTGGAATATTTGGGTTAGTTTACCAAATCATTGTGACATATGTTGTTCACACACGTTCACTACAACTCTTATTGTTCCCAGTGAGAAAATTCCTTCCTTAGCTAAATAGGTGACGAGAGGCACAGAAGTATAGAAGTTATCGAAGTATATAATGTGATTCACATTGCGTGGTACCATTCTAGCTAACCTGACGACTGTATTGCCAGACTCTCCCAAATCTGGCTCACCAGGTAAGATGTTATTTTTGGAGCCCCCTCCACTGTAAACCTCAAATCTATGAGCATATCCTTGTAGACTGCAGATGAGATATAATTTAAACCCCCACTTGTGGGGTTTATTGGGCATGTATTGCTTTATGTAATGGCTCATTTTGGTTGCACACATCTGCTCGTCTATGGAAAGCCTTTGGTCTAAGGGAACCTTCCCAAACTGGCAGTTGAGCGTTTCCTCAAGAGGTCTTATTTTGAATAGCCTGTCATAGTCTGGATGATCTTTGGGCAAGCATAGCGTATCGTCGGCAAAATGGAGAGTGGATCTTATTTCTTCAAACTTTTTTAGCGGCATAGTATTTTTTATGTGATTATAACCAAATTTTTCACTCCAGTAAGCCCTGGTGTTTGGAAATTTTATAACTGAGGTGTAAATCAGAATGCATAGGAATTTATTTAGGATATTTTTATTTATAACTTCAGGATTGGAGATTTGTTTCTGGACTGCGTATAAGTTACTTTGTTCTTCAATTTGCTTTTTTAGATCTGATGTAAAATAAAATGAAAATAAATCCTACGGCATGTTACAAGACATCAATGCTTCCGGTATCTGAGTTTCTCCCCTGAAAATAAGGCTGTCTTCAGCAGTAGCAAGATTCCGTTTTCGCCAAACCAGAGGTCGTTTAGAAATCCCTTGTGATCTACTCTGGGGTGCTGCTTCTTCGGCTTCCAAAATAGGAGGGTCTGGCATATTTTCATCGTTGTCGATGACAAGAGGAGGATCAGCATCCACTTTATCACACTGAGCATTCTCACCTTTATCACTATTTTCAAGGTCTCGAAGAACACCTCGAGCTTTTTGATAATAGTGACCTTCATCCTCTACTTCGAATCTGACCCGTCTAAGCCGTCTTCTGAATCTTCAAGAGTTTCTAAATACTTTGTAATTTCGCTTTCTAGTAATCGCGACATGCTGAAAAGCAAAATAAAAATCCTTCACCAAACATGCGTTTATTTAGCAGGCAATGCGCATTGTAGTTTTCCTACAACATACCATATTTCGCCTTATTCAACAGTAGCATCAACTTATTTTCAATGCTTTACAAAATAAACATGCAATTGAAGATATAATCAAGCAAATAAAAATATGTTTTATACTTACATTATATTTTATCAAAGTCCGAACACAGCTACAAAACTTAGTTTCGCGCCACTAGAAAACTTTTCTTCAAAGTGACATTTAACATTACCTTTTTTTCAGATGCATAAAAATATTGGATAGTGGCAACATTAAAAAAGTACAAAGCTCGTTCAGAAATAAGAACTAGTTGTCAAAAATAACAAAACATTAATAGAAGGTCAATTTTATCTGTGATGTTTAGTATGTTGTTTAAAAACAACATTATCCATTTAAGGGTTAAGGATCAATTTTTGAGGGATATTTTTATTTAAGTACTAATGCGAATGCGTTTTTTACGTTGGGCGCCGATTAATTAAAACAATACGATTGAAAATTTGTAGCCAATAATATTTATTTTTATAACAGAAATTTGTTTGGTTTACAATTTATTAATTTTTTTTCGTATTATAGAAAATATTGCTTATAATAATATTCTAATTTCGCAATAAATTTACAAATTAGTGTCGTCAGCATCAAAGCTGAACAAATTGTAAATCAACAAGACGCAGCAGATTTAATTTATTTATATTTAATTTATTTATTTAAGGTTCAATAAACCAGAATTAGGCAAAGGCAAGAAATATAATAAAATAAAATTAAACATTTGTATTTTGTTTTAAAAATTCAGATTTTTATTAAAATTTTAATGTAAAAAAAGAATACTATGGTTTGCTCAGTTCAACTTTTAATTTATAAAAAACTTTGACTTTAGCTAAAATAGCCTTCTACTTTCACTGCTACTTAACAACTCCTTTTCATTTTTACTTCTTTTAAACGTCTCTCCTCTTATTCTTCGGTGTTGCATAATCTTGTATTATACGTTAGTTGTCCTCTATACTACCCCTTTATTGCAAATTTGGAGTCCATTAGAAAATTTTAACTGTGGTTTTTTTTTTATATTAGCACATGTTCCAGAATATTCTTCTATCACTTTTGTCATATTTGAATATGGTACATTCCATTTTGGCGTTACGTTACATTTGTACGCCAATATGTTGAACAAAATAAAAAACCAGAATTGAAAAAAGTTTTTTTCTTACATTTAAGAGGAGTTTATATAGCTCTATATTCAGTGCAAAAATGCAAATAATCAAGCTTAACAATTTAAAGATGTACTCAAAAATATGAGCTGGCGTTACGTTATAAAAAACGAAAGTGCGGTTTAACTTGGGTAACAAAATTGTTTAAATCTGCGAGTCTTCTTACTCAAAACTTTTTTGCTAGGATTTGGACTAATAAACATTTATTTTCCAAGTTTTCAAATAAAAAAATCTTTTTTTTTTCCTGTTTTTTTAGCATTACTATCTGGCGTTACGTTACTCAAATTTTCACTTGATATTTTATTTTGTTTTGTTAAAAATATGAAAAATCCATAAATATTAGAAAATTATATAAAAACTACATTTGGTATTTATGTAAGTTATCACATTCTAGGGAATATACCTAACCACACTACACAGAACCATAACACCAGCACAAAATAACATTAAACACTTTTAAAGCTCTGACTATCTTTTTTGCTGATTCCAATTATTTCACAATGGGAACAACATATAAAAAAAAGACAATTGAATTTTATTAAATTGAATTTTATTAATTTTAAATTAGTTCACAAAAATGCTATTATTGTTCTTTTTCATTTCTAGCTGAATTACAATTTATAAAAATATTGATTTCACAATACTAAATTTGTTGTATTTATTGATTTAAGACAAATAATTTTTGTAGAATAAGCAAAAAGTTTGTATAAAAGTAAGAACAAATTAATAAAGAACAGAGTTATTGACCAAACATCAAGCCGTGTATTAATCCGCATAACTTGTATGTATATATTGGTACATACTTTTATGTATTTATTATTTATGTATATGTACATATGTATATATTACTTTATAATAGTTTTATTTGAAAATGCAGTTTCAGCTGCTTTTATTTTCATGTCCTCGCTGTATTTTCGGCACATTCTTTCACTTTTCATACAGCAAGTTTGAAAATGAGTCGATTTGCTCCGAGAAAATGTTAATTAAATTAATTCCAAATATCTTATTTTGAGCATATTGATAAAAAGCAAATGCGTTTTCTAAAATTAAATTTTTTGATTTTGTCAGTCGTCAAACTTTTCGGTTAATAGTTGCTTCTACCCCATCGACAGCACCTTTGCCTGTCAACCAAATGTAGAAATAAAATCAGGTAAATTGCGCGAGTTAACTTAATACTATTTTATTACGTTAAAAAAAACACAGCCGTTGGATTTGACTGTCCAAACATAATTAATTTTATTGATAACTTTTGTTAATAATGAATCTTATTATCTAAATGCAAAAGTGCTTACTCTAATAAAAGTTCTATTAAATACGGAAGTGTTTTCACCTATAAACATTTTGCTTGTTAAATGCATTTTATTATTTTGCAATTCGCATAATTTTGTTTAACAATATTTTTATTTACTTATTGATCCGTTTATTATATTTTATACATGCTGACTCAATTACTTAATCTACGTTAACGAATCTTACCCGGAGTTTCTTAAAAAAAATACTTGAGGCGCTGAAAACTTCGCCTTTATAATAAAATAACACCGGAATTTACTTTTTAAGTTTACACTTCTATTAATACTTTTTCTTTTAACACAAAAACCTTAAACGCTATGACCTAAGCGAGCACGCAACTAAGACTAACTAATTTATCCCATTACTACTCAGCCTCGTATGATCACGTTGCATCGACATGCGTTTGCACCCAAACGCTGATGCAGCCAAATTATTGTTATTTTACCAATCCAATTAAAATAACGAAAGTGCCTCCGCTGCAAGAAGAAGTTCGCTGACCGGCTGACCCAATAAAAGTGCCTGTGCTGCAAGATTAAATTTGTTGACAGAATTGTTACCGTTGTTAACTTCTAGGTTGTTTTGCTTGTGGGTTTGTTGTTGTTGTCTTGGTTTGTTAAGTTCGAAACAAAACGACTCTAACACTTTGTTTATAAAAATATTTTATTGCGAACAGCCGCTAATGCAACTGTTCTGATTAATGTCTTATGTTAATCTTTACTATTATTATCAAAAAGACTTACTTGCTAACTTACAAACAAATACTATTACGCGCAGGCTACATTTCTTGAAACTAATATTTCCTTTTAATGGCCCTACCAATAAAACCGTGGTTAAGGGGTATGAGTGGTTAACCCGCTAGCTCTTATTACGATATCCTTTGGTTCTCAACCCGTGTTTTACGCGTACGCATATAACACACTCTCACAAATTTCTACAAAAGATCATGAAGAAAATAAGCCGAAACCTCTGTTTCATCTTTATCACATCCTGCTAGAGACATCCTTCCCTAATGAGAAAACATAGTGACGCATTCTTTTTTATTTGTTTCTTTTATTGATCTTTATAATAATGAGTTTATTATTAAACAAAAAATTATTTTATAATATCTTTGTTAAAGCTCAGGCTCGTTTGCCTTGCCTAACCTTCTTATGTTGGGAAGTTGAACTAACTTAGCAGTGCACCAAGTTAGAAGACTTCAGGTTCGTAGTGGCTTATCCAAGTGTTGCACAAGGATAAGGTTGTTTTTCAAAAACAAAGAAGGATTCGCTTTCTGTGACAATTTGATTGTTACTGGCAAAAATTGCTTTATTGATTACTGAATTTATACTAACATTAACAATAATGATACCAACAAAAAAATAAAAAATACAATAATACAAATAATAATCAAAAATTGCAATGAAAAATACAATAATAAAAATTGCAGTAAAAAATAAAAAATAAATAAAAAACATTTGCGATCATAAAAAGGTATAATTGCAACGCCAGCAAACGTTCATTCCCACATATTTAATACCAACAAGGGTTGGTAACAAAAAACCGCGCGTGTAAAAACAATAAAAATTATGCAAGTCAACAATTCTCGTATGTTGACCAACGTAAGTAAAACATAAGAAGAAAGAAAACAACACTCAAAACAATTATGCCAAATTAACAATTCCCACACGTTGACCAAAATAAGTAACAAAATTCGCTATTATGTTACCAGACATTGTTTCCGGTTCAAGCGTGCGAACTGACTTCTCAGCACAATTGTCCGAGGAATTGTATTACAAAGTTTGTGTTTTTAATTCTCACAAAGATTGGCTTCAGGTTGTAAAAGAAGGCAATCATAAGAATTAACATGTTGCGACCCCCCGGAAATGAAGTATGTAGCATTAAAGAACGATTGCTGGAAAACTATACCACTAAGCCAGGTCCCCAGGAATATTCCAGGTTGATCTTGGTTGCGGTTGTGGTGGTTGTACATCCCTCATAGTATTGCGTCTTCGTCTCTTTATTTGGGTGAACAATAGGTAGCTTGTTAGGATGAAAATTAGAGCAAGTCCTCCATAACCCACAGCCAAGTTGTGAATCTCCTGATTGGGTGTGGGTGATGACAGGTCGCGTAGCTGGGTCCTTACTTCCTCTTGTAGTCGGGTGATATCTTCGAGATTCAACGGCTGTGGGAGCGTTTGGTTTAAAAAATGCAGATTCTGTTGTAACTGCGAGAAGGACATTCCAGTGCTTGTATATGAGGTGTGCAGAACGGATGTGATAATCTGATGTCCGTAGATGGTAATGACCTGATTTTTTATTGAACATCCTGGTGGTAGTAAGAGCACTCCGGTGCCTTGAAGAAGCTGGTAACCACTGTCCCCCTTGCAGACAGTACTTAGTTTTAGTTCTTGTTGTGTTGCGAACAGCCATTGGTTCTTGTGGTATAACTGGTACCATATGTTACTGTCTTTTACTCGTTCTATATTGCAGCTGGGATGAGATTCATTATTGAATAAATGTATCTCACAGGTACTTATTGGGGCACTCTCAGTGTAGATGGCTTGTAGCTTTGGGCAGAGAAGGATGTCATGTTCCAGAGTTTTGCAGGCTTGAAGTTCGTTTTCGTTGAAAGGAAAATATTCGTCCCTGTGAGCGTTGATTGCTATCATTCTGGTTGTTGGTACAATTGCGATCAAGGATTTATTTACGGGCTATGGGACTGGTGTTATGTAAAACAGTTTATACTCCTTTTGATGGGTTAGTGGGATAGACAAGGTGCAAATAATGTGTTGATTTGAAATGACGGCGTGAGCGCTGACTATACCATATACCTGGATAATGTCGGTCACTGATAGTGTCAGATCAGATGGAAGATTTGCCTTTATATTATCAATTTCAGCTGCAAATTGCTGTGGAGTTAGCAGCGTAGGACTGATTCTGCCATGGTAAGTGTCTGCCAACAAATCCATCATTGAGGTAAGCATTTTTTGCAAATTATCTGAAACGATGATGAGCTGAATACTAAGAGACAAAATCAACTGAGACCGATGATTATCGCCGTCTGTGACATTTTCCAAAGCCTGGAGTATGAGATGAATTTTGTCAAAATTCTTTTGCACACGGGTTTCAGTTTGTTTCATTATGTTCAAAGTGGAGTCAAGGAATGACGTTTGGTTTCTCAAGAGATGGCTTAAGTGGGCATCATTATCTTTAAGACTGTTTATGGTTTCAGTCATTTTTTCAGCGTATTGTGAGTCGAGAACACCAAATAACGAGTTTGCCACATTTCCAATGATGTCATTTGCCCCCCGTTTTTTTCGTCTCGAGAGATTGGCTAAACTGGCCTCCATTTTGTTTTGGATATTTCTAAAATGGGTAGCAAGTTCCTCGCATACTTGGTAGGTGTCTGGATGATCGCAGGATTTCTTAAGCGTGTCAGTACCAGTTGCCAAAAGCTGTAATTCCTTGTAAAAAGGTCCCAGCTCAAAATATATGAGAAGATTCCATTCTGAGACAATCGGTTTGACTCTGCCAATCTGTTCGAAGTGTAGGCCTGGGTTGCCATTGATCCTTCGATACGTCACTTGTTGACACAAAGTTAATGGAAAGAGTATTGCGACGAGTACCAGCAGACTTGCAGCCAAATTGCACCTTTTTGATGGTGATGAAACTGTGAGTTTATTGTCGGCTGGGCAATTTCTTTTAGTTCGGGAATTATTGTCTTGCTGTTCATTGTCAACATTCGTGGCGGGTTCGTCCACAGGAAGCGGTGCTAGTGATCGAATTGCCCGCTTAATTATGCCAGAGGCGGTTCTGACTGATGCTGTCCTAACCATACCGTCTGCTCCCGGGTGTGCTTCAATTACTTTGCCAAGCCGCCATGACATGACTGGGGAATTTTCTTTTATTATGACAATGGTACCCACCTTCAAGTTTTGAGAGTTGGATTGCCATTTGTTCCTTTGCTGGAGTTCAGTTAGATATTCCTGAGACCAGCGTTTCCAGAACAAATGCTTAATTCTTGACACCATTTCCCATCGTTTGGCTAATGGTGCTGATGTTGATTGTGCTGTGACGTTAACTTGTGCCGTAAGAGGCTCCCCAATCAAGAAATGTCCGGGGGTTAATGCCATTTCATTGGTCGGGTCATTTGACAAGGGCGTTATAGGTCTTGAGTTGAGGATGGCTTCAACCTCTATGACCACAGTTTCCATTTCTTCATATGTCAGAGATGCGGTTGCTAGCTCCTTAACCAACAGTTTTTTAGCAGATGAGGGGCTCGGGGTGGAATAAAATGGAACTCAATATTTTTGTTCGCGCACACCTTTTGAATCGCTTCCTGAGCATTTGTAGTGAATATTGCCGTTGATAACTCCGTCAGTTGATTTCGAGCTCCGATGAAATTCGTTGCATTGTCACAGTATAGGTTTTGGCAGTGTCCCCTCCGGCTGATAAATCTCTTAAGTGCCCCGATGAAGGCCTCCGTTGTCAGATCCGTTACCAGTTCTAGATGAACTGCCTTCGTGACAAAGCAACAGAAAACTGCTATATACGACTTTTGGGGTTTCTTTCCTCTTGTTTTGAAGTGAACCCATATTGGACCGCAATAATCAACACCGGCATTGATGAACGGTCTCGCTGGAGTAACTCTTGTTGCTAAGAGATTTCCCATTATTTGCTGCAGAAGCCTTGGCTTTGATCTTGCGCACCAGACGCACTTATGAATGGTTTCCCGCGCCAGATGCTTCCCCCTAATCTCCCAAAACCGCTGCCGAACACTTGCTAATAGCGCTTCCGCTCCACAATGCTTGTTTTCTCTGTGGATGGATTCAAAAAGTAGTCTGCTGATCACATCATGATACGGAAGGAGCATTGGGTGTTTGGCATCAAACGATAATGGAGAAGCCTCAAGCCTCCCTCCCACTCTTAAAATGCTATTTTCGTCAAGAAACGGTGCAAGGTTTTTGAGCGCGCTAGACGCATCGAGTTTCTTCCACTCCTTCAACTGTTGAATGCTCTCTAAAAACGTGTATAATTGAGTTGTTCTCACAATGATGAGAAGTGCATCATGAAGTTCGAAGGGTGTTAGAATTTTCTGAAATTGTCGCTCCTCTTTGATGGTTCTGGCATTCTTCACAAACCTAAATATATATCCCACAATCCGTTGAAGTGTTTTGAACGAGTTCCTATGATTTATAGAGTGCAAGGGCTTTTCACCTCCAGTTGATATAAGCAAAGTGTGAAGGTTCTGCCTTTGTTGGGGGATGACTGCATCAGTGCTTACGGTAAAGGTGGATGGCCAATGGTTTTCACTTCCATGAAGAAAAAATGGCCCGTACATCCACTGTGGGGTTTGCTGCAACTGTAATGGGTCCAATCCCCGGGATATGATGTCCGCTAGATTATTGTGGGATTTTACATGTCGCCACTGTTCCGCTGTTGAGGTTTCATGAATTAAAGCTACTCGATTTGCGACGAATGTATGCAGGGAGGACGATCTTGAGTTTATCCATGTTAGGACTATTTCCGAGTCGGACCAGTAAAAGGTTGGGATTGTGCTCATGTTCAAGTTGGTTTTAACTTTTGCAGCCAAGTTTGCTCCTAACTGAGCTGCACACAACTCCAACCTAGGTAATGTTTGTTGTTTGAGTGGAGCGATACGAGACTTTGCACACAGGAGATAAACAATGGGAGTTCCATTTGATCGGTATGCTCTAACGTACACCGCTGCCCCATAGGCCTTTTCTGAGGCATCAGTAAAAACGTGTAATTGGATCTTGTGAGCAGTTTCGCTTCTAAAAATATGTCGAGAAATTTGAAAGTTCTCGAGCTCGCTAAGGTTTGTTCGAAAGCGTCGCCAACGGGTGTCAAACTCCAACGGTACTGCTTCATCCCAAGACAGTTTTAATGACCACAATTCCTGGATGAACATTTTAGCCTTTACGACTACTGGAGACAACAAACCCAAGGGGTCAGAAATGCGTGCCAAATCCGATGTGACTGTTCTCTTTGTTACGGTTTTGATCTCTTGAAGATTGACCTTAATTTTGAGCAGATCATCTTTGGGAGACCAGGCCAACCCCAATGTTTTTGTATAGTTCTCATCTTCCCTTTCCAAGTCCAAACTGACTTCTTGGTCGAGCTCTGGTATGCCGTTGAGTAGCTGAGGATGGTTGGCACACCATTTGCGTAGTTTAAAACCGTACTCCGCCATGGCGTGTAAAAGCTGCCGCTGAGTGTCGAGTGCGGTGATTAAACTGTCAGCTCCACCCAAGCCATCATCAACATAAAAGTTGTTTTCCAAAAATGAAGCAGCTAAGGGGAATCGTGTCTTGACGTCACGACTGATTTCCCGTACGCATCTGACTGGGCTTATATGGTACCGTATGTCACAGTGTTTAATTTGTAGTAGCTAATGGGCTCGGCAGCATTGTTTCGCCAAAGGATTATCTGGTATTGTCGGTCCTGGGGATGGACCAGTATTTGGCGGTACATTTTTTCTATGTCTGTGGTAAATACGAAGCGTGGCAGCAAAATCGTAAATAGCTCCGTCTGCAGAGGTGGGCCAGTGTGTGGGATATCATTCAAGGCCTTTCCTGATGATGTTTTTGCCGAGGCATCAAACACCAATCGAAGTTTAGTGGTGCTGCTGTCAGGGCGCAACACGCAGTGGTGACGTATAAAATATTTAGAGCCCACGGCTTCGGATAGGTTAATTGCCGTCATGTGCCCCAATGCCTCATACTCGTTCATAAATTCGACGTATCGTTGTTTTATTGAAGAGTTCTTTGCTAGGCGACGTTCCACCGAGAGGAATCGGTTGAACGCTATGCCATGCGAATCTCCCAAAGATGTTTTTTCACCACAAAACCTACAACAAATCTTCCATCTTAATCGCGTACCGTATGTTGGTTGAAGTGTGTTTCACACTGAGCATCATGAGGAGATAGTGGTTGCTGTCCGGTTTCAATTTCCTGCAGTTTCCAAAAACGTTTAATAGCAGAATTTAGTTGGTCGTCCTCAGTGCAAATACCGCATGTCGCTCTCGATAGTTGGTCTCCAGAAACCCTTCCTGCAACGATCCAACCGAATATTGAATTTTGTAAGATTGGCAGATCATTATTCAACTTTATTTGCCCTATAGTAAGTAATTGGTGATAGTATTTTGCACCTAGCAGAATGTCAATCTGTCTGGGGCGATTAAAGTTTGGATCTGCCAGGGTCACATTGTTAGGAATAGACCAGCTTTCAATGTTAACGAATTGAGTGGGCTGTGGAGCAATGATTTGGCAGAACAAATGCCTCCACACGTGTTGAGAAGTTGTTGAGTCGTGACAGAAGTTCGACATTGACTCGATTCTGCACCTTGGTTCTGGTCTTCCCAATGCCATTGATGGAAATGGATGACGATCTTGCAGCCAGCCCAAGACGTGCAACCAATCCCTCAGTAACCAAATTGACTTGTGATCCCGAATCCAAAACTGCTTTGGCTAAGATCTCCAACCCATTTGCCCTGACCTTAACCAACGCTGTGCCCAGTAGAACATACGGATTTTGATTTGTTAGAATTACTGCTCTCCCTTTAGGTTCAGTCCTTGGTGTAGCAACCAGAGATGTTGCCTGCCTTGTGGATGCAGAGGTTGTCGGTGTTGATTCCGCTAACGGCTTGCGCTCCTCCGTGAGCACAGATGAACCCCTATTACAAGATCTGTCTCCCCTTGGCCAGGATGGTTTGGCATGTGAGACTGGCTCCAAATGAACCAGGGTGTGGTGGTTTTTCCTGCATTGTTGACAGCGTCCCAAGATGGTACACTGCTTAGTGGAATGACCCCGACTGAAACAGTTCACACATAACTTGTGCTTTTGTACAAGGTTGAGCCGTTTTGCCGGTTTCAGTTGCAGGAAATCATGGCACCGATAGAGGGGATGCGATTCTCGATTGTACTTTATGCAATTGCGGGCTAACAGCGCAAGCTGTTAGCCCACAGATTTTGCTGCTAGAGGAGGGCTTCTCCTTATAACCCATAGCTTCAAGCGTCTGAAAATGTTTTTCGAGAAAGGCGAGAAAATGGTCAAGTGATTGTATCTCCTTTGGGTTCGAAATTGATTGTTCATATTGCGTATGAACAGTTTTGTCCACTTTCTTAATGAGAAGATGGACTAGAAGTGGATCCCATGACGACACTTGCAGACCCATGTTGGAGAGGGCTACTAAAGATTCCTTTGTCGTGTCGTGCAATCGCTTGATTGCAGTTACTGTGCAGGCGCCTGTTGGTTGGTCGAGCAGTCTATGGATTGCTGTTGCCACCATCACCCTTTTGTTGTTGTAGCGTTCCTGCAACAGTTGCCAAGCTGCTTGGTAGTTTTCCTCTGTAACGGGCAGATGGTTGATTAAAGTTGCTGCTTCCCCACTCACGTTGGCCTTCAGGTACCACAGTTTCTGCGCATTGGACATGCCTTGCTCGTGAATCACTTGCTTGAAGAGATCCGAAAAGGATGACCATTTCATGTAATCGCCCTCAAATTTGTGAATGGCGATTGTGGGTAATGGAAGTGAAGTTGGTCTGACCATGGGTGAAGTGGAAGAGGGATCACGTCCAGTGGCAGTTGTCAGCTGGATAATCGCTGACTGAGCCTCTTGTTCGAGGTGAAGATATCGGCTCGTGTCATAGCCAACTGCATCCGGATCTGGAAATTTATCCAGGACTTCATCGTTCATACTCTCCAGTTGTTGCCATATTTGAACAATTGTCGATTTTTTAACAATGTTATAAGACGGGTCCTGTCACGGTCGCCAAATGTTAAAGCTCAGGCTAGTTTGCCTTGCCTAACCTTCTTATGTTGGAAAGTTGAACTAACTTAGCACTGCACCAAGTTAGAAGACTTCAGGTTCGTAGTGGCTTATCCAAGTGTTGCACAAGGATAAGGTTGTTTTTCAAAAACAAAAAAGGATTCGCTTTCTGTGACAATTTGATTGTTACTGGCAAAAATTGCTTTATTGATTACTGAATTTATACTAACATTAACAATAATGATACCAACAAAAAAATAAAAAATACAATAATACAAATAATAATCAAAAATTGCAATGAAAAATACAATAATAAAAATTGCAGTAAAAAATAAAAAATAAATAAAAAACATTTGCGATCATAAAAAGGTATAATTGCAACGCCAGCAAACGTTCATTTCCACATATTTAATACCAACAATAAAAATTATGCAAGTCAACAATTTTCATATGTTGACCAACGTAAGTAAAACATAAGAAGAAAGAAAACAACGCTCAAAACAATTATGCCAAATTAACAATTCCCACACGTTGACCAAAATAAGTAACAAAATTCGCTATTATGTTACCAGACATTGTTTCCGGTTCAAGCGTGCGAACTGACTTCTCAGCACAATTGTCCGAGGAATTGTATTACAAAGTTTGTGTTTTTAATTCTCACAAAGATTGGCTTCAGGTTGTAAAAGAAGGCAATCATAAGAATTAACAATCTTAATTAACTAATCTTTTTAGTTATTGGATAGTGAACATATTTAAATATCGTAATTAATTAATCTCTTTTTCATTGATTTAAATCAGTCAACCACCCTATTGTATGTCTGCATGCATACATTTAATGGTAATCATTGACAAGCCGAGCGAACAAGAACAATTTGGAATTAAGATAGAATGCAAAACTATGTATGCTTGTGGATACCCATATAACTCTATTATGTAATATTTTCTAAGTTAAAATAATTAATTGGGTATACACACATTTTACTCACTGTTTCATTTTTTTTTTTTTTGTTGAAGCGTTCTATTTCCCTTTGATTTCCTTGATGATGGGCCCAGCAACAGAAGAGTAGGATACAGTTGTTAGTAGTGTTTTTTATAATTTTTCGCTTTTTTCCCAGTTTAAAATAACGAATAACTGTAGATTAAATGTATAAGTATGTAGGCAAGTATATGAACAACAGGAGGTCCAAATAATTACAATTATTAGGTAAGTATATGTAAAAAGAAAGCTCAAATAATTACAGGAAAGGAAAATTCAATAATTATAATTATTAGGTAGGTAGGTATGTAGAAGGAAAAGTAAATAATTATAAGTACTAGGTAAGTATATGAAAAAAGAAAAAGTTCAGAAACGGTCCATGTTTATAAGATTACAAAAAAAAAAAAAAAATGAAACCAATATGACTTCTATATTATTAAAATTTGGGGTGCATCTTGTTAAAGTCTTTTCGATTTAGTTTTATATCATTAAAATTTGGGAAATTCAATTTTTCTTAAAATCTTTTTAATTCAGTTTTATATCTTTAAATTTAGGAAATTCACTTTTTCTTAAACTCTTTTAATACAGCTTCATAAAAAAAACACAAGTTATTTTTCAATCCAAAGATGGTGAACGTAAAAAAGTACATATTTATATATATATATATATATATATATATTTATATATATATCTTTTATAATTTTTTTTTCTGTTGAAATAACACATGAATAGTTTCTCTGTAATTAACAAAGATTTTATTATTATGTTATCAATATCTTACAATTCTTAATTATACCTGTAACTAACAAAGAAACAACATTCGATGTTCTTATTCGCACTGATGTTTCTTGGTTTTATAGGTTTACAATCTTCTTGTGTTCTGAGTACTGTGTTCTAAGTGACGCTGTCATACTCATTGCCATGTGAAATTGTTATTGTTTTGTGTTACCAGCCTGTCACATAAAGTGTACTCAATTTAAGTAATTTATAGAGAAAAATACAGCTTACGTCTCAGCACTCCTATCGATGGTAATGTTCAAATGGGTTACTCCCAGAATCACACAGCTCCCGATGCAATGAGTTTACGGAAACCACGCTGCGCTCCTGCGAAATCGTTGAGATCAGGAAATGTTGGTGTAAGGGCCCTGCTTTGGGACGACTTATGGTTATTGAAGCTTTAAGATTTTTCGCACTGATCTAATTGTTAGCTATTCACTTACACTGTATCTAGTTGTTAGCTATTCATTTGCACTGTACACACTGATTTCTCTTCCTCAAAATATTTGCAAACAACCCCAAATATACTTTATCCACAGCAATATTCCAATGTCGGGCATTATTTCATTTCAGCTATGTTCTCAACCATGAAGTATTAAAACGTGAGAAAAAACTCCAAAAAAACTCTCCGTTACTTTATGGGGAAGGAATCCCACATGGGGAACGTACGCTCAGAAAATTGTATACCATCGTACAATTACAATTAGCGATTTAATTTTATTTGAATTGATTTAATTCCAAGTAGACACATGTATATATAAGCAACAAAAAAAAGTATATCCTTTTATTTTGGAGCGAAAGGACACGCTAATCAATTTGGCGTCTAGCGCCCAATATCTCTATATTTATACGGCGGAGATACGCCAATTTGTATCCTTTTGTTGTTGAGCGAAAGTACACGCTACTCAATTTGGCGTCTGGCGCCCAATATCTCTATATTTATACGGCGGAGATACGCCAATTTACCTTGTTATTACTCAGCGAAAGGTGCGCAAGTTGGAGATTGTATCGAAGCAAGTTCTTTGCCTGTCAATTAAAATCTGTCCCTTCGTTGGCACAGAATTCTTTATTTATACTTAAAATTATTCTTATTTACTAATATTGTTTTGCATCTAATTACAACTAAATTGTGTGGGTCGCTGAATAAGCATTTTCCCACGATTTGAAATAACTTAAATTACTTATATTATACTTTTCTGCATTTTGTAATGTGATGGCAGGATTGCCATGTAATGTTGGGTGATTTACACTATCGATGATAGTGTAAATCAAAAAGAATGACCTATAGCCCATATATTGATCTTTAAGCAGCTGTCTGGGGATTCAGCTTAAAAACAGGCGTTTTAGGAACAGCCCAATCAGAAGATTCAAGAAAATTAAAACAAAGGCAGTTGTTGCCGTTTTAAGCTTATTAATTTCAATCTTGTTTTATTAATGGCATGCAGCCCTTTTTATATCTAATTTACATTTTTTACTTAGCCTTTCTAACTTATTGTAACTTATTGCTAATACATATTTGTCTCACTTCAATAACATGCATTATCGATTCATTGGTTCATGTGACGAATCAAATGCATGATAAAATAAAATACTCAAATGAATATGACACCTAAAAGTGTGTCACTCATTTGTGTCATAGATCGAATGCATTTGAGTCGACACATGTTGTACTTTGGTAAGTGGTTGTCTGGTGTGTTTATGTGTTACATAGCAGTACACATATTGTGGTACACTACAATTTAAAGCAACTTAAAAATAATTGTGTAATTCTTAACCTTATTATTTCTATGTGTGATGGGTACGTGACAATTCGTGAGCCCGCGCACACAACACCCTCTCCCTTTAAAAACCAAAAAAATTTTTCTTATATTTTTTTTCTCTTCTCCTGTTACTTAATATCTAGATTGCATGTAATTTTTTATTGTGTTTATAATATTAAGTATGTACCTACATATGTGTTTATATTTACAAGTATATATGAAATAAAGTAAACTAAATAGTTTAAATAGTTATATTTTTATTTGAATAATTTTAAATTGTTATTATGTACGTTTTCAATATTATTATGTTTTCAATATTTTTGTATGAAAGTAATGAATTTACTCCTTGTGTGTCAATTATTTTAAAAGGACCTTTATGATTTTTTTGTTGTCTTCTAATCTCCTTTATTTTAAGACTTGAGGTGCGTCTTTCTTCTGCGCAATTTGATAAATTCCTCAGTTTGTAGAGGTTATGTAACTCCAGACGCAGCTTGAAGCTTTTTCCTCCACACCTGTTAGTCCTTATCTTCTCCTCACGTATTTCGGGTAGTATTGGCCGGCTAGCGTGTCTTCTAATCACTTCTTCGATCAGTACTGGCTTAGGGCCAACCGTCCTTGAGTCCAATTGTGACTTTATCTTAGTTGGAACATACAACTGACTTGGTTGGGGCCCTTCAGGAACATATTTCTCAGTCGGTTTGCTGATATCTTCTTTCCTTTCTTCTAGGTATTTCTCCCAGAAGCTGATGATGTTACTCACGTCGTCCGCTGTTGGAACTTCTTCGTTTATCTGTGGTAATAAGCATTAGGGGTTTTCTTACTTAACAAAATTTTTATTATGTTCTGCGATGGTTTTTCCAAAAACTATGAAGTCATCTATGTATACAAAGCGAATGTCGGCAGGATCGCCATGTAATGACATTGGTATTTTAATTGATTTAATTCCAAGTGGACACATGTATATATGAGCAACAAAAAAAAGTTTATCCTTTTATTTTGGAGCGAAAGGACACGCTAATCAATTTGGCGTCTGGCGCCTAGTATCTCTATATTTATACGGCGGAGATACGCCAATTTGTATCCTTTTATTGTTGAGCGAAAGTACACGCTAATCAATTTGGCGTCTAGCGCCCAATATCTCTATATTTATACGGCGGAGATACGCCTATTTACCTTGTTGTTACTCAGCGAAAGGTGCGCAAGTTGGAGATTTTATCGAAGCAAGTTCTTTGCCTGTCAATTAAAATCTGTCCCTTCGTTGGCACAGAATTCTTTATTTATACTTAAAATTATTCTTATTTACTAATATTGTTTTGCATCTAATTACAACTAAATTGTGTGGGTTTCTGAATAAGCATTTTCCTACGATTTGAAGGAACTTAAATTACTTATATTATACTTTTCTGCATTTAATGCAACTCAAAAATAATTGTGTAATTCTAAACCTTATTATTTCTATGTGTGATGGGTACGTGACAAGGCGTGAGCCCGCGCATACTACATTTTCAATCCGTGCAATTAAAATCGTTACAATACTTAAAATGAATACTTAGATGGGAATATGCAAACATTGCATATTCCCACCATAACTTAAAATAAATAAAAGTACACACACAGTTAAAGTGGACTGTGTGTGGTGAGAATATGCTTTGCTTGCGTATTCTCACACATGAGTAAAGTTCGTGTGGACAGTCAAATTCGAATGGAGTGTGCGATGTCCGACTGCAATGCAGAAGGCATGGCAATGACGACACAGTCAAACACACTACAAGCTGCAGTTGTTTCTTTAACTCGCGCAATAAACTTGTTGTTAAATTGTGAGTTGCATCCATCCAAAAAAATATAAACGAATGAAAAATTTGCATGGTACTTACACACGCACATATTTTGTGGGATCTGCTTGAAAGTTGCACTTTGTTTTTGTCCTAAATCATAAAATACCGACTTACTAAGTAAGTTAACATTTCTCTATTTTCTTATATAGTTCGTACGACTCAGAAACAGGCAGCAACATAAAACACTTGGGTACTATTTGTTGGGTTCTGGGAGGATACGGGCTGCGCCAATTTAATATTGTGACTTTTTTATTATTGAAAAGAAATCTTTTACCAACTGTCTTCGACTGTTTCACTTTATTTTAATTCGCATTTTTATATATAAACAAAACTAATGCCAAAACTTAAATTTAGGTGAAAAATATAAGAAATGCAATAAATACATGTAAACTTTTAATTTTTAATGAAATGACAATTTTATTTTTATTAAAATAAATTATTAAATTTCAGTGGGTATATTATTAAATTTACGAATAGGTATATATATAAGAAATGATTTAATTTTAAGTTAATAACGTTAATTAAGTATTTAAGATAAGGAGTTTTAAGCACTTTTAAGAAACTAATTTTAAAAATTTTAACAACTTCGAAGACTTTACTTTGACTCTAACAACTTATCTCAACGACTGCCTCTAATCAACTGCTTTACTCTTTTTCAAACTTCAAAAGCCATGCGTGGTGTATTCAGCAATGAGCCTTAACACTTTAATGCCTTTACATACAATTGTATGATAATAAATTCAATAAAAATGATGAATATGAATAATATTAACCTCAATTACATTGTTTGATCAAAATTATGAGTAAGGGCAATTAGGTCAATTAAAGTAGGTTAAAGAGAAAACAGGTTATTAAAGTAAAATAAAAACAGAAATATTAATGCTTAACATAAAATTAATTAATTAATTATAAATGAAGTAAGAACTATACTGAAAACAACTCGTAACATATTTCTCCATCAATGATTAAAGTATCGACTTGCAGCTTGGACACTTAAATCGTCTCTCAAATACAAATATCTAAGAAACTGTTTCTTTTCATCTGCTGCAGATTTTGTCTCCTGTATCCCAAAGATGATGTACTATTTGTGCCATACTTTTCATAAAGTATGCCAACAACATGTGTCCTTTCGCTAACTGATTGACTAGCGATTTTATATTGGTTTCAGCTTCATTTTTCTTTTTCAAACGAACATTTTATTGCCTTTTACGGTCTTCATCTTTTTCTTTTGCTATGGTATTTTGGTTTGATTCCAAAAGCTTTTTCCGGTATCTGGATACTATTTCCCTAGTATTTTAATGGCTTATTTCAAGCCTACGCAGATCCAATTTTAATTTTTCCCTGTAGCGTTTTGAGTAATTTTAGCTTTCCATCGAAGATTCCATCTGTAGAAACCAAAATTGTATGTGAATTTAAAAACTAAATTACACCATGCAAAGAAATTGCTCAAAATCTGACGTTACGTTACACACTTTTGAAATTTTATATTGAATTAATTATTTGTTCAATAAGCGAGTTTTTAATTGCTAACACTTAAGTTGATAAAACTTTTTTAAAACGCAAAATTAAACGCACTTCCGATCATCACACAAAAACAAAATTTTACTGTTAATAGATACTAAATTGATTTTTTGGATTTGTTTTATGATTAAATGTTGTTGTAATGAGAGTTTTGCAATAAGAGTATTATTATGGAATTGCTCTTAGGAATGTTGTTAGGATTCTATAAATGAAAGCCAATTGCTTTCTGAGCAATTATGAATAAAAAGAAGCTTTATTTAAGAAGTGTAAAAAGGAAGTGAAGTAAGAAAGTTAAAAAAGCAAAGATGCACAAAAGTGTACAAAATAGTAGTCAATCAGGCTGCCAGATTTTCATCTACCAACACTAAACGCTGGCTATAAGTTTTTTAGACCGATCATATTGGCACATTTTAGGTGTTTGTCTTTTGTTACCGGTTTCGTAAGAAAGTCGGCAGCCATGTCTTCGGATTTTCGGTATTGTAATTCAATATTTCCATCATTTATTTTGTCACGAATAAAATGATGGCGCACATCGATGTGTTTGGAGCGTCCGTGATATCCCTCATTTTTCGCCAAATTCAAAGCACTTTTATTATCACACAAAAGAATAATTGCATCCTGAGAGTTTTTGCAAAACTCATTTTTTAATTGACGAAGCCATTCTGCTTCCTCGATGGCTGTGGACATCGCCATGTATTCGGCCTCAGTAGTAGATAAAGCCACTGTCGCCTGTCGCTTGCTGCACCAACTTATTGCACCTTGTTGTATAAATACATAACCCGAGCACGAGCGTCTATCAACAACATCACTAGCATAATCTGCATCACAGAAGCCATTAACTCTAAAATCTTCACTCATTTTGTAGGTAATTCTGGCATTGACTGTGCCCTTAAGATACCTGAAGATACGTTTCACTGCAGACCAGTGGGAACTAACGAAATTATTATTAAATTTGCTCAAATAATTCACGGCATACGCAATGTCTGGACGAGTACCTTGCACCAAGTATAGTAAACTGCCTATCGCCTCCTGGTACGGTATGTTATCCATAATCTTAGATTTAGATTTTGGGTGTGTTAATTTTGTGTTAATATCAAAAGGTGTTGAAATTGGGTTAGAATCTGCCATATTGAAACGCATCAAAATTTCCGACGTATAGACTGACTGATTAATATATATTTCATGTTGATCGCGACTTCTTGTTATTCGAAGACCAATGCAGCTTTTAGCTTCGCCTAAATCTTTCATCAGGAAACTGTTCTGTAGACCAGCTTTTACTTGCGCTTTCAGTTCGTCGTTGTTTGAAAAAATCATTAAGTCGTCGACATACACAGCAATGAAAAATATTTTAGAGTCATTGACGTTGTAGTAAATACATGAATCAAGATTTGATTGTTGCAAGCCCATCCCTTTTAAAGCTTGATCTAATTTCTTATTCCATTGGCGACTGGCCTGTTTCAATCCATATAAAGCTTTGTTGAGTTTACATACTTTGTCTCTGATATTGTTTCGAAAACCTTCGGGGGGTTCCATAAAGATTTGTTCATTCAAATCACCTTGCAAAAATGCTGTGACTGCATCCATCTGTTCTACGTCAAGGTCAAATTGAGCAGCTATCGAAATCAAATATCTAATCGATGTATACCGTACAACAGGGGAATACGTCTCCTGATAATCAATGCCCTGCTTCTGAGAACATCCCTTAATCACCAAAACGAGCCTTGTACCTTTGCACCCCGCCATTTTCATCACGTTTTATTTTAAAAACCCATTTACATTTTATTGGTTTCGCTCCAACAGGTAAGTCTGTTAGTGTCCAGGTGTTGTTATCTATCAATGATTTGTACTCATCGTCCATCGCCTGGTTCCATTGCGCGGCATCTTGGCGTTTCATAGCTTCATCCACAGTTAAGGGATCTCCTAAGTCGTTTGCCTCCACTAAATACCGTTGATAATCTGGCATATAAATGGGTTTTGGTACACGTTTGGAGCGCCGAGCGCTTTTACATTCATTCACATTTACTGAAGTGGCATCACCTTCATTTTCGAAAGATTCATTCTCATCATCCTTATCGAGAAAATCTTTGCAAGTAATCTTATTAGAATCCTTTGACTTATCGTCCGAAAAATTTAACACAATTTCATTCTGATGATTTTCAGTAGTGTGTTTAAATTCACTTTCAAAAAATACTACATCTCGGCTCTTTACCACACGCCACCCGCTTGGGTCTAACAAACGATAACCTTTAGTATCCTCACAGTATCCAACGAATATTAGCTCTCGAGATTTAGCATCCCATTTCTTCCTCTTTTCCTTAGGAATGTACGAAAGTGCCCTGGAGCCAAAAACTTTTATATGGCTTAAATTTGGTTTGATGCCTGTCCATACTTCTTGTGGTGTACGCTTGGGTATGCCAGAGCAAGCAGATCGATTTATAACATAAACTGCGTTGGTAGCGGCTTCAGCCCAAAGCTTTGAGGGCAAACCTGCATGTAACAGCATGCATCGTGCGCGTTCAACAATAGAACGATTCATCCGCTCAGCAACGCCATTCTGCTGAGGAGTGTACGGCACTGTAGTCTGATGTTGTATTCCATTTTCATTTAAAATCTTTGACAACTGATGATTGCAATACTCTGTGCCGTTGTCAGTGCGTAAACATTTAATTTTTCGACCAGTTTCATTTTCTACTCTAACCTTAAATTTCAAAAATACTGCTGACACTTCAGATTTTGACTGTAAAATGTAAATAAAAACTTTATGCGAAAAATCGTCTATAAAAGTGAGAAAATACTTAGCTCCTCCTATAGATAGCTCTTCCATCGGACCACAAAGATCCGAATGGACAAGCTGAAGTAAATCTGTTGTACGTGTCCGCGATGATTTAAATGAGTTTCGAACCATTTTTCTTTTGATGCACGATTCACAGTTCTGGTTTGTTTTTTGCTGAAATTCCATACCATTTACTAAGGCTTTGGTTCTTGTCAAATCAGTATACTTTAAATGGCCCATACTGCCACCATACACGTTTCATTATCTTTACGATTCAGTTTGAACATATTGTTCTCAAGCTGAGCAGTTGCAACTACTTTACCATTTGTATATATAGGCATTTGTCATCTTCGAATTTTACAGAAAGTCCCCTGTTTGTTATTTGGCTCACTGACAAGAGGTTGACCGTCAAGTCCGGAATATACAACACATTGTGTATCGTTATTCGTGTAGATGAGCAATTTCCATTTCTAACATGCACCGTGACATTGCCAACACCTTCCACTTTCAATTTTTCCTTGTTAGCGACAATAATTTCCTTCACTTGGGGCTATTTCATCTCAGTGAACCAATCTTTACGCATGGACATGTGCATACTGGCACCAGAGTCCACAAACCAATCTTCTTCATTGATCACATCAGCTACAAAAACGGTACAAAAACCAACTTCCTGATCCTTTTTTTTGGTTTTATTTACGCGACAATCAGCGGCTTCATGCCCATGGCGATTGCAATTAAAACAACGGAATCCCTTCTTTGTATCAAATTTCTTCTTTCTCATTGTAGAGTAAAGTGCACTACCTTCAGTAGGTTTTCTTATATCTTGCAACAATTTTGTTTTTATAGAATCACAAGAGATTTTAACTCCCGAGCTTTCTATGCCCATTATCATAGGAGCGTATTCATCAGGAAGTCCAGCCAATAGCAACGTGCCAATCCACTCGTCACTTACCGGCATATCAACTTCCTTGAGTTTGTGCGCGGTGCTGACGATTTGGCTAACATACTCTTCTATAGATCCAGATGTGGTAAAACGCGTTGTAATTAGTTGCCGCAACAGTCCTACTCTTCGTGTTAAACCAGAGTCCTGAAATGCCGCCTTCAACGTGTCCCATACCTCTTTAGAAGTCACAGCATTTTCAATATGGACGTTACTGATTTTGTCAATCAATAAAATAATTTTCGTTATAGCCCTTGTGTCCAACTTAACGTCTATGCCTTTGTCCGAATAAATTCCTGATACGGTTTCCCATAGCTCTTCGTGTTGTAAATAATTTTTGACAGCAAACGCCCACGAGGTATAATTTTCTCTTCCTTTTAGCCTTTCTACGTTGAAATTTGTGATCGACGCCATGTTAAAAAAATAAATCTTTAATCGTTTTAAAGGTGCTCTTTTGACTATTGCTTATCAATTTCTGGGCCCATTACCTGTTAGGATTCTATAAATGAAAGCCAATTGCTTTCTGAGCAATTATGAACAAAAAGAAGCTTTATTTAAGAAGTGTAAAAAGGAAGTGAAGTAAGAAAGTTAAAAAAGCAAAGATGCACAAAAGTGTACAAAATAGTAGTCAATCAGGCTGCCAGATTTTCATCTACCAACAAATGTTAATTATAAAAAGAAAATGCCCTTAAAGTTTAGCAAATCTTATCAAAACGAGAGCTTCAAATTTGTAGCTCAGTATTTTGTTATTGTAGAATTTATTTAGATTCTGTATCAATTTTATTAATTAAATTTAAAGTTATAAACATTTTTTAATTCAGTCGAAGAAAAATTTTATTATTACACTTGAGTAAAAAGCAAAAGGTAAAAAGAAAAAGGAAAAAGGAAATTAAAATTAGAGTTGTGTAAAAGTTACACAGTTGGAAAAATAAACATTTGTATTGTAGGAAGGGTAGAAAATTCCCAACAAACTCCTCCTCAAACCAAATGCTGATAAATGCAATCATTGCTTAATTATTGTAATAAATTTATAATTTGGTTTGTAAAAAAAATCTTTAAAATTTACATCTTCAATTTTAGTAAATTGCAACAGTATAAGTGTTTTTGTTTCATTAAAATTTTTGTCAAAATATCAGCTGCATTTTCATTTGATGGAACGTATTTTACGTCAATCTCCCTGTTGTTGTATTTTTCTTTGATGTAGTGATAGCGAATGTCGATATGTTTTCTTCTCTTATGCACCGTAGGATTCTTTACTAGAAAAGTTGCGCTCTGATTATCACAAAACATTGGAGTTGGAAATTTAACGTAATCTTCGAATCCCATTTCTTGAAGCAAGCACCGATTAAAAATAGTTTCCTTTGTGCCCTGGCACAATGCAATGTATTCGGCTTTCATTGTGCTTAAAGCCACCACAGATTGCTTTCGCGACTTCCATGCGATAGCACCACTTGCCATAAACATGACAAAACCTGAGTAGAACTTCCTGTCGGATGAATCACTTGCCCAATCCGAGTCTGTATAACATTCAAGATTATTAGAATTATTCGAAAAAGTAATTTTTGATGTTGCATTTTTCTTAAGGTATCTCAACACATATTTAGCAGTTGCGAAATGTTCTTTGTGTGGATGTGTGTTGAATTGAGAAAGTTTTGACACCACATGTATCAAATCGGGTCTCGATATAACGCATAAATACATCAACGCTCCAACAAGTCTTTGATATGCCTTCGTCTCTAAGTTTTCACATTGGTGTTTGCATTTTTCAAGAGTTATGCCACTTGGCCATGGAGTTGCTGCAGGTTTACAATTTAACATACCAAATCGCTCAAGTATTTCTTCAGTGTATTTTTTCTGGTGTATTGAAATATCACCCCTAAGCCCATCTCGAATAATCTCCATGCCCAAATAAAAGGAAATAGCGCCTTTATCAACAGCTTTCACGTTTTTATTTAAATTTGTTATGACATTTTGCATTTCTTGTTCAGATGAACATGCCAACAACATATCGTCAACATAAATTGCGATTAGGCACAATTCGTTGTTATTTCGTTTTACGTACACGCATGTATCAGATTTACAGCGATTAAAACCCATATCTAACAATATGTCATTAACTTTATTGTTCCATTTCCTACCAGCCTGTTTTAAACCATACAGGGCTTTATTAAGTTTGCAAACCTTTTTTGGGTGATTTTTATCCTCAAACATTTTCGGTTGCATCATATAAACTTCCTCCGCCAAGTCTTCATTTAGGTATGCAGCTTCTACATCTATATGATTCACCAGCAATTTATGTTTGGCAGCCAACGCTAATAAAAGTCTAATAGTAGAATGTCTTACTACAGGTGCGAATGTTTCACGATAATCAATATTATACTTTTGTGAACATCCAAGTGCTACTAACCTTGCCTTATAATTTTCTATTTCGCCGTTTGGCAATCGTTTTACAACAAAAACCCATTTGCACCCAATAACGTTTTTATTCGATGGTCTATCAACTAACTGCCATGTTCCGTTTTTTATTAAAGTCTCATACTGTTTTTGCATTGCTTTTTTCCAATTTTCAGAACTTTTAGAATTTAGTGCTTCATTAATAGTATTTGGGTTTTCAATTATAGAATTTAACATTTCAGGCAAACTGTCCATTTTAAATAATTTACGAGGTCTACCTCTTTCTTTTGTTCTAATTAATTTAGGCCGGCCTCTTTTTCTTTTACGATTTACTATTATTTCTTTGCTATCAGACTCACTGCTAGATAGACTCACCTGCTCTTCTTGCTTATCTTGCTCTTCTTGCGCTTCTTCACCTTTTTGATTAAATATGTTAAAATAAAATTGATCTTCTTCTTCAGTTTCTGCGGGTATTTTTTCATACGAATTTTCGAAAAATATGACATCACGAGCAATAACTATTTGTTTGGTATTAGCATTATAAAAACGATAACCTTTCGTTTGTGATTGGTATCCAACAAATTTCATTTTAACACCTTTTGGTAAAAATTTACTGCCTTTCGGCTTAACGCCTTTGTTTAATACGATCGCATCACATCTGAATGTTTTAAAGTGAAATACTGACGGTTGCTTACCTGTCCATCTTTCATAAGGTGTTTTATCTTCAACAACCTTCGTAGGACACCTATTTCGAATGTACACAGCGGTGTTAACTGCCTCGCCCCATAAACTTTGTGGTAACTTGGATTGCTCTAATAAACAACGTGCCATCTCGACTAGAGTTCTGTTGGCCCTTTCAGCAACACCATTTTGTTGCGGGGTATAACTCACAGTAGTTTGGTGCACAATGCCTTTTTTAGCAAAAAAATCTTTAAACTTTGCATTGATAAATTCCTTGCCATTGTCGCTTCTGACAATTTTTATTTGGCGGCCAGTCTGCTTCTCTGCAATCGCACTAAAATTCGTAAATGCTTCAAATGCATCACTTTTATTTTTTAGAAATTGGATCGATATGTATCAAGTATAGTCGTCAATAAAAACCATAAAATATGACGAACCACCGACGGATTTCACTCCAATCGGACCGCATAAGTCTGTATGTACAAGCTCCAGTACGTCTTTTGTTTGGATGCTTGAATAATTTTTGAAAGGCTTCACAGTGATTTTATTTACAGCACAAGTTAAACAATCAATTTTGTCAGCCACTTTAAAATTTAAACCTTTTACCATATTTTTATTTAAGAGTTTGTTTAAATCGTTTATATTTATGTGCCCATATCTGCAGTGCCATTTTTTCAGCATATTTTCTTCTTTAATATTATTTAATTTTTCAATTTCTTTAATTACTTCCACTTTCGCAACAAATAATCCTTCTCTTAGCTCAGCTGATAAAATATTTTCGTTTTGTCTGCTTTTAATTAGAGCTTTCTTATTTTGGAAATTAACATGATATCCTGCCCTTAATATTTTATTAATAGAAATAAAATTCGAATGTAATTTAGGTACATACCAAACATTATGTAAATTGAGATTACAGAATTTTGTTTTTATTTTAACAACTCCGAGCCCTTTTGCATTTATGCTCTCACCAGACGCAAGCACAATTTCTTGTTGGGATTCTGTTAATTCTGTAAAGGATGCTTTGCTTCTACACATATTAGATGTCGCTCCGCTGTCTAATATGAATTTTTCTGTTATGTCATTTGGGCTTTCATGTAATGAACATGCAAAATCTGTTTTATCTCCCTCTTTACATTGTGAGCGAAAATGACCGCTTTTTCCACAGCGATAACATTTTATGTCGTTAACATTAAAATGCTTTTTCTCATATTGATCACTTTTAAAACGGTTTGTACGCTGATCGTTTTTGTTGCTGTTGTTGTGAAACTTATTGATGCTGCTACTTTTTTGCTTCTTCTGTATCCGTTCTTAGAATTTGCAGCGCATACTGTCTCATTTTGATTATAACCATTGCTTGATTGTCGCATTTCTTCTTCAAGTATTTTGGGAACTAATTTTTCATAGCCAGGCAATACATCTCTGCTTTCGATGGCAATCACAGAGTTCTCCATATCATCTGGTAGACTACAAAGTAGTAGAATTGACAGCAAATCGTCGTTCAATACAACATTAATTTCTTTTTGATCATCAACGATGGAGCTAAAATCATTTATTTGCGTGGCAAATTTTTGGTTACTGTCAAACTTAAATCGAACCAATCTTTTACACAGATTTACTTTCGTCGATGCAGTATCGGCTTTGTACAAGGAACTCAATACTTCCCAAGCCTTTTTAGCCGTTGCACAATTCTTTATGTGAATTAATTCGCTGGGTTTTACACTTAGTATAATAGTAGCTTGAGCCTTAGAATCATCTGTTTCCCAACTGCCTTGATCTCCTGCTTTAGCTGGTCTATCTCCAATGACGGCATGCCACAAGTCCATGGTAACAAGTAAGCTTTTAATCTGAATGCACCACGTAGCATAGTTTTCGCCATTCAATTTATCAATGCACGAAACTCCTGTTGCCATTTTTAAACCTTGTTTTTTATATCAGGTAAAACAATTAAAACCTTCAAAACGTTCTGCCGGGTCGTTTTTAACCCCAAAATTTTACCATTCAATTTCTTTGTTCGAATATATGTACCTGGTTATCTGCTTATCTGGGCCCATAACCTTTTGTAGAATTTATTTAGATTCTGTATTAATTTTATTAATTAAATTTAAAGTTATAAACATTTTTTAATTCAGTCGAAGAAAAATTTTATTATTACACTTGAGTAAAAAGCAAAAGGTAAAAAGAAAAAGGAAAAAGGAAATTAAAATTAGAGTTGTGTAAAAGTTACACAGTTGGAAAAATAAACATTTGTATTGTAGGAAGGGTAGAAAATTCCCAACAGTTATCACAACAAAAGAAAGCCTTGAACTCTTAAATTTAATTCATCTTAGATGTTTCTCTTTTGTAATACAGTAAGAACTATTAATTTTACGGTCAAGGTGGGCTTTTTTCTAGCAATGCCCATATATAATCGATTCATTTCGAGGTTTCCCACTTTTTTAAAGAAAAAAAAACCAAAAAATTTAAATTTAATAGGGAATGTTTATTATCATTTGAATGAACAGTCTTTGGCATTTATTTTTTTAAAATTATGTCTTTCAAATGTTAGCTGCGGCTACGTTTCAGATGGTCCATCCGTTGAGTTCAATTACCGATGAATCGTTCGATCATTTCGAGTGGTAACTGGCGAATGACACGCGTGATGTTGTACTCCAACGCCTAAATCGAAGCGGGATTGTCCGCATAAACTTTAGACTTTACATATCCCCAGAGGAAAAGGTCTAAAGGTGTGATATCACACGATCTTCGTGGCCAATCGACCGGCCCAAAACGTCATCATAACGCGACATGCATGCTGCTGTTTGATATTGGATGCATCTCACACTTATGCTGAAGATCCCTAGCGTCTAGTTCGTCATCATTCATGACTTGAATTAATCGATTATTCCTTATATTCCGTGGGTTAAAATTAAAAATTAGTTGTGGAGTTACTCTAAGAATTGATACTCCATTGAATAAATGGAATCTTCTGGTCCTAATATTTTGTTGTTTCCGCCAAACATCTTAATGCGTATAAAAACGTTTGATTGGCCCTTTCGGCCTGGCCGTTTGCCCTTGAACATGTTGTATTCCATATCATTCTGTAAATCGTTTGAACCCTGAGGCTGTAAAAGTGGTGCCTCTTATCAGAAATAATTCCCATCGGTTGACCAAATATTGACATAACCTCTCGAAGTGCAGTGATCACTGGCATTGTTTTTGTATTTCATGTTAGCTTGATAATGGTATATTTGCTAAAGGAGCATGCAATTGTTAGTACATATTTTTTTTGTATCATAATGTTATTTATTGAGTCTTCTAAATTAATAGAACTAACAATAAGTGGACAGATCTTAAATCTAAAAGTGAATATTATCTTGATGTCTAACCAATGCCAGCCAAAAAGTTTTAGTTAATAAGAAAAAAAATACTAAAAATTACTTATGCTAATGGCCATAACGTCTCTCCTTTTCAGACGATTGTAGCCTCTATCATCTAATATTTTATGTACCAAAATATTTGGATGAAATTCCAGCTTTGTCAATGCGTAATTTTGTATTTCCTGTCTTACAGAGGGCACTTTCAAATCCTTGTGAATATTTGAGTTTTTCACATACCATGGGGCAGCAGTTATAAATCCGAGGATTTTGTTCAAGCTTCTTTGTACCCGTTCGACATTTGGCACTGAGGCAGTGCCCCACATTTGAATTCCATAGCTCCATATTGGCTTCAGAATAGACTTGTAGATCAAAAGTTTGCAGTCCAGACTGAGAACAGAATTCCGACCAATTAGCCAGTTTAATTGAACAGTTTTAAGTCTTATTTGCGTAAGTTTAGCCTCTATGTGGTGCTTCCATGTTAGACGCCTGTCAAGGTACATACCGAGGTACTTGACGACCGAACGTTGAGGTATTGTTTGATTATTTGTTGTGATAGGTGGGCATGTACTCCTGCGTAATGTAAAAGCAATATGAATGCACTTCTGGTCATTAATTTTTATTCGCCATTTTTTTAAGAATTTTTCCACTTGGAACACATGACTTTGAAGTCGTAGTGAAGCTTCGTGTGCGTCTACATGAATACAAAGCAGGGCAGTATCATCAGCAAATGTTGAAACGTGAACGTCGTCCCGTGTAGGCATATCAGAGGTTTATAATAAATACAAAATCGGACCCAAGATGCTTCCTTGAGGAACTCCGGCTGTAATTAGCTGTGGTGTGCTCAAAAACTCCGCGTGTTTTACAACAAATAAAAGGCTGCTCAAGTAGCTTTCCAGTAATGTAGAAATATTTTGAGGCAAATTCTGCCTTAGTTTAAGAATTAAGCCCTCCAAACTTTATCGAAGGCCTGGGAAACATCAATAAAAAATGCAGAACAGTATAGTTGATTTTCAAAGGTTTGTTTGACAGCATTCACAAGTCTATGCGTTTGCTCTATTGTGCTATGTTTTTCCCTAAATCCAAACTGGTGATCCAGTATACACATCTTTTCGATCAATATGGTATACATTTTATTTATTAAAAGATTCTCGAACAGTTTAGATAAATTTGACAGCAAGCTTATTGGCCTGTAAAACTCTATTTTAAAATGATCCTTATTCCACTTCTGAGGGTAAAAGCTGAGGCGCAAAATAGCGTTATATATAAATATCACCGCTACATTTGATAGCTCCACAAGCATCCTATTACTAACTTTATCAATACCAGGTGATTTTTTAAGTTTTAAGTCGACGATAGCCTTTCTCAACTCTTGTACTACCAGTCACAAAGACACAGCTTCTATAGGTATTATTTCAGGTAACACTACAGAGTCTGTCGATAAATTAGGAGTAAATACTTTTATGAGGTGGTTGGAAAACAGATAGGCTTTTTCCTCGTTGCTTCTCGCCCAATCACCGCTAATTGAAAGACTTTTATTTTAAATCACTAAATTAATCCACAAACTTACTATTTATCATTCAATTTACACTGTGGTGCAAAAATTGAGCCAATGTTTTTAATTTGGTAAATAACTAAATTTATTTCAGTAATTTTTATTAATTTCTTTCTAACTTTTAGCTTAGTTAGATATATAAAGCAATAGAAAATATAAAACAATAACAAAAAACATTTGTTTATATATTATTTATGTAAACACAAAAATTTTTACGGTTCAGACCATTGGCACACATTTGCTCCAAGGTTTTGGTCATCTAAATTTAATAATTTATCCAGTATCCTTTTGCTTTCTTTAGCTGATCCATCCTATTTGGCATAGACTGATAAAGTTTAGCCACATAGTATGTAGGTATTTTTTCCCACTCAGCCCGAACTCTATCCCACAATTCATTAATGCCCTTGGGAGCTTCTTCATAATCTGCCATGCGGCGCTTTAAATAAGCCCACAGGTTTTCGATCGGGTTCAGATCTGGACTCTGCGCTGGCCACTCCATGACCCGAAACACCTGAGAACTAAGCCATTCCTTGACAATTTTTGCAGAATGTTTCGGGTCGTTGTCATGTTGGAAGATTATATTATATGGCATTTTGGCCAGTGCTAAAGGCAGATTATCTTGCAATATACGAAGATAGTCTTCTTTACGCATAATGGTTTGAGATACATGAGATGGATTTGGTGTGGTTGATGGCTTAGCCCAATACCAAACCTTCCCATCCGATTGGTATCTATTTATTTTGGTCTCATCAGACCAAATTACCTACAAGATAAACATATAATATAATATAAAATAGTCATATGAAAAAAGTTAAAACAAATACTGACCGTGCACCAATCTGATACTGCATACGACTTGTACTTTTCAAGAAATACTTTTCGTAATTTTATGTTTTTGGCAGTTAATTTAGGCTTCTTCTTCTTTATAGAAGCCTTGTACCCGACACTTTAAGGAGCCCTTTGAACAGTCCATCTGCTAACATTGACAGAACAGGCAGAAACTGCCTCTTTAGTACTCTTTATTTTGCCTGAAATGAATGAACGTCCAAGGGCTCTTGCCTCCGCGTCACAAATTTTTTTCGGCCGCCCATTTTTTCTTTGAAGACATTGGTCTGGATTAGATTTTTTCTAATCAGCAATTATTCTAGCCACTGACCTCTGTCCAATTTTATAAAAATTTGCGATTTTTCGAGTTGAATCGCCATTTTTAGCTTTTTCTAGGACTGCGTTTTTTAAACTATTAGATAATGGTTTCATATTTTTTTTTCTTTTTCACTTAAGAGTGTACACAATCATTAACTTTTCCAAACTAATTACATATATTAAATGCAAAAACTTTTTAACTGATGCACCGTTAGTTGAGAATTTTTTTGTTGGTGCAAAAGTGTGCCATTGCAATTGAGATAAAGAGATCGATATATTTTGCATAAGAGAATCGAATGGAGTAATGTTTTTTATTTTTTTTTTGGAAAACAGAATATACTGGAAACAAAAAAAAACAAAAAGTCTTGTTTTGTAAAATAAACAGAGGAAATAGATTTTTTTTTCAAAAATTTTAGTTACATTGGCTCATTTTTGCACCACAGTGTAATTTAAATTACAAAATTTGATATTTATTACTAAAATTAATTTAATTACAACCGAAACACACAACGCCGTAGCCAAGACTGATTTTCCTATCATTCACTTCCTTTATTCTCACCTCCGTTGCACCAACACGCGCGAACTGCCAGATGCTGACCCAGCAAATTAGCCCTTCATGCATCGCAAGCAAATTGCAATTAGACCGGATGCGCATATTAGTTCATCGAACTTGTTTGGTTGCGCGTGCATTGATCAATTGCCGATCAAGCATTTCGATTGTGGACTTGTTGCTTTCACCTTAGGTAAAGGTTTTTGAAGCATAGCCAATTGGTAGTTGTTTACCATCATATTCTTGCGTTAGCACTGCTCCACAGGCATGTTTGCTTGCATCTGTTGTTATGCAGAATTCCTTTGTGAAGTCGGGATACTGAAGCAATATTGGTTTCATTAATGCCTTTTTCAAATGCTCAAAGGATACGTCACAATCTTTAGTCCACTCGAATGGGACGTTTTTCTTGGACAACCTTGTAAGATGTCGGGAACACTCCGAGAAATTTTCGATAAATCTTCGATAATAGTTGCAAAATTCCACGAATCTTCTCGCACCATCTGCGTCCTTTGGCACCGGATAGTTTTCAATAATCGAATATTTGCTGTCGTCGGGTAGTATTGCTTTGTCTGTACACTTATGGCCAAGATATGTGACTTCGGTTCCGAAAAATGAACATTTTTCTGGATGAAGTTTTAGATTATATTTTCGACATAAATCGAATACATCCTGTAAGTTTGAAAGCATATGTTTTTCTGAACATCCCAACACAACCAAATGGTCCATGTATAGAAATGCCTGATTTGGCTGTAAACCACTGAAAGCAAGTGTCATCATTCTTTGGAAAGAATTCGGTGCTATTTTTAAACCGTAAGGTAATCTGGTAAACCTATATGAGCCATTGTTTGTTGAAAATGACGTTAAGTCTCTAGAGTCTTTTTGTAAACTAATCTGATGAAAACCTGACATTAAGTCAAGACATAAGAAATATTTGTCTCTACCAAGTTGGTCTAGAATATCATCTATTCTAGGCAATGGAAACTTGTCCGCTATCAATTTTTTATTAATTTGTCTGTAATCGATGACAAGCCTCCACCTCTTATTTTCCGTGTTAGGGAGTGACTTTTTCGGCACTAGCAGGACTGGTCTATTGTATTCCGAATGTGGTAGTTCTTTTATCCTATCTTTTATCAGTTTATTAACCTGTTAATCTATTTCCTCTTTTTGTGTGAGTGGTATTCTGTAATTTTTAATATAAACAGGGTCTCTATCCCTAACTCTCAACTTTTGTTCATAGAAATTATTAGTTGTAATTGTTTCCTTTTCTAAACCAAAAATATCTGTATAATTTGAACATAATTTATTTAGTGTATTTGCGAATGATGCCGGAAAATTTTTACGTAAAATGCTTAATATTTCAATTTTTCTATTGTTTTTAATGTCTTTTGTGTGAAATTTAAATATATTGTAATCACAGATGTTTTCGGTTTTGATTTTGGCTTGTTTAGTTACTGTAATTGTATCATTAGTGTTAAGAATACGTACAAATGCTCTGTTGGCTTTTATCAATGTGTTTGCAATAAAAACACCTTTTGAAATTTCCTGATTTGGAACCAAAAGTTCTTTATTGGATCTAGGTAAGTTCACTTGGCGTATAACTTCAGATCTTGGGGGCAAAATTAAATCAGAGCAGTTATTCGTGATTG
The DNA here is from genome assembly GCA_030448955.1 of Trichopoda pennipes. Lineage (NCBI taxonomy): Eukaryota > Metazoa > Arthropoda > Insecta > Diptera > Tachinidae > Trichopoda > Trichopoda pennipes. The sequence continues at coordinate 13,835,335 of JASKUP010000042.1, forward strand.
GTATTTTTATGGAGTTTAAATTGAATGGCCTTAGGATAAGGTAATCTTGTTCGTTATTAAAACTCAAAATGCAATTGTATTTTTTTATAAAATCCATACCATCGCAAGGTATTGGAAAATCATTGTGTACTACTTGAAAATTATGGGGAATTAAATAATGTTCAAATGCCATATCCAAAAGTGCATTACCCATTGATCTGATTTTACCCTGTCCTATGCCACTTAATGTTGTTGTTCTGTTAGTATTAATTTGGTTATAATGTGTTAATTTTATTCGAGAAATATCAGCGGCAGTGTCTACTAGTAGTGTTATTATATTCGTATTGTTATTAATTTGAACGTTAATGAAAGAACTTAAGTTGAGGTTTAGGTTATATAAATAGTGTTTCTGATTGATCTTAGGGGAGCTTATTAGTTTTCCGGAGTTTCATCATGTGCGTGTGTTGCCCTGATATTTTGTCCGTTATTGTTAATTCCATGGGAACCTCTATAATTGTTTCGATTGTTATTGTTAAAACTGCCATTTCCCCGAAAAGAATTCCTCCGGAAGGGATTTCTTTGGAAAGTATACAAAATAAATGTGTCACCTGAAACTCACCGATCGACACACACACGCTATGAAAACGCCCGTTGAAGGCCATTCATCTTTCCTAGCATTCTTTTTCAATATCTAGGTCATTCTAAATAGTAGCGCTACTACTAAAATATTCATTGCCCTTTTCTATTAAAATTCATTAAATGAGACAAATTCTAAAATTTGCTCTTTCCTTCTAAAAAAATTTACCGGCCATTTTTCCTAGCCTAGGGAATAAATTATCCTAAGTCAATCTTCCCATGAGTAAATAAGTCACTAACAATTATATTTGTTGTGCTTCCTGACGTCAGTATATATATATATTGGGCTTATCCGTTCATCTCTTTGATACTTTCCATCATTAACATCATTTGCCATATGTTGTGCCTTTCCTATGTATGATCCCGCAGTAATAAGTTATTAAGTCTGTCCTTGTCCATGATTCCTGGCTTGGTAAAGGAACTTAAAATATTCATAGCCATATTCAATAAAATCAAAATAATATATCCATCAAATTGTTAATTCCAATGATACTAATTAGGAATAATAAATGTAAATATGATAAATCTAATAAACAAATAAAATTTTAATCCTACTTATCAAAAGGATTATCATCCCTTTCCTTCCCCGTATTAATAAATTATCAATTCAAAATTTTCCATTATAAAAGTCCATTTACAAGAGAAACTTTTCAATTAAATTAAATCATATTTCTATTTTAAAATGTTTATTATTAAATTTATTTATAAATTTAAAAGAATTTTCATTATATAAAATTATGAAAGGATTAAATTTAAAAGTTATTATCAAATGACTTATATTACTTTTGTTATTTCTATAATATTTATTAAAATTGTAAAAAAAAGTATTAAATATATTCATTAAAAATTATTAAATTTAAAAAGTTATTCTTAAACGACTTATATTACTATTCTTATTTTTTACTTAGTTTATAGGCTTGTATGGCCTCTTCCAATTCTCCAATTTTTGTCCATATTTTGCCAGGGATCTCCCAGGGTGGTGGTGGCGTTGTTTTCAATGTCCTGTGGAGCATAGCTAGCTCCCTTCTCATCTTCACCAGAAAACCCCCACGTCTTTTCGGGGGCTTGCATTTTGGGATTTTTCTCAAATCCTTTTCTGGCCTGTTTTTCTGGCGTTTTCTATACTCCTCGATGGTCAATCTCATGGAGTCTTTTCTCACTTCAGAGTTCATTTTCAAATTAAATTCTCTAGTTATCCTTAATAAACGATTTATGCTTCTTTTTTTTTCTTTCCTTCTTTTTTTTTCATTAATTTAAAAGAATCCTTCTTATAAAAATTAAATTATAAAAGGTATTGGATATGTTCGTTATATAAAAAAAATTGTGAACATGGGCGAAGTCGCCTCCGTTCCCTAAGGGTGCGTAATTAAATCGCACTCCTTTTACAAAGTAATTATTAAAATTATAATTATACTTAATCTTTTATGCTATTTATGTTGTTCAAATTCTGCTGCTGATGATCATGATGTTGCTGTTGCAGTATTGTTGATGACATTGTTCATTATGTTGTTGCTGCTGCTGATGCTCAGGATGTCTTCGCCAATTTATGGGCCTGGATGGCTTTTCTATTTGTGTTGTTGATTATTGTCCTCGCCTTGTTTGTCTTTTGGCCAGACACTTCTTCCTCTGACGGGTCTCGGCTGCCGTCAGGAACCAAAATTAATTTTGCCTGGGTGCTCAGTAGCACTCTCAAGCTTGGCAGGATGCAAAAAATTTTCCTCCCTTAAGCCAATTTTGTCTGGGTGCTCTTATAATTTGAGCACTCTCAGATCTGGCAGGATCGCCATGTAATAATATTATTTAATAAGGTTTTTGAAATAAATAAATATTGATCAATTTAATTTTAATCCTTTTTATTTATCTCTTTTGTGTGCTCAGCTAGGAGCAGTCAAAGTTAATAAGCTCAACTAGGAGCTTGAACATGCAGACAAAGATTGATTTTCTTCCCTCAATTTCAGCCGCTTATATTGCGACTGTGAGAAGGTTATTATTAGTCTAGAACTTAATTTATTAATATTATTTATATACAAAAGTTATTATAAATATTATTAATATTAGTGTTATTATGAAAAGTGAAATGTGACCTGGTTCTTATTGCATTCATTTTGGGATTTCTTTCCACAAAATAAATGTGTCACCTGAAACTCACCGATCGACACACACACGCTATGTAAATGCCCGTTGAAGGCCATTCATCAGTTGCATGTATGTAAAGTATAACAACAACAAACATAAGTGCATTGCTAGTGCATTGCACTTGAGTAATTTGATTCAATCTTTTTAGTTTGTTGTGTTAGGTATTTACATTAGGGTGGTTCCACTACAGTTCGGTACGAACCCCTTTGGAATGAATTTCCACGCCCAAAATGCCTATTGGAATTTCTAAATTTATTGAAATTCCCTTTTTGGTCATAATAAAGTATGGCGTTCTGTTGACCAGTTGCTTCCGTACAACTACTGATGAATTTGCTAACGGCGTCATTCATTGTATTGAACTGACCTGCTTCCATGATAAGTTTTACCATATCAATTGTGAAGTTTTTAGTAAGCGTCTTTACTGCAATTTGCGTGGAATATTTTGTCGCCAAAGCAAATGTGAGTCCATCCGCACTCTCTAATGATTTTGTTAGACTCTCAATCTCACTGCAATAGGCGTTAGCGGTTTTATTATTCTGTTTAATATTCATTATCTTCGCTGACAGAACTTCTACAGATTCTCTCTTAACGCTACTATTTAACTTTGCTATGATTCCCGCTATTGTATTCTCGTCGCCAATTAGATTTCTTGCAGTGCCTTTTAGTTTTGTTTCATGGCTAACTGTTCCTGAGAGTCCTTTATGGATTCCAATAGTTGGAGTGAGTCAATGAAGGATCGGAGATTTTCAGCTCTGCCGTCAAAATCACATACTAATTTTGAGGCTATTCCCAAAAGTTCTACAGCTGTTTGAGGCTTTTGGCCGGAGCCAGCACTAGTATTTGGGAAGTAGGAAATTGATTTGTGCAAAGAGTTTGGTAAAGTCAATTCTATTCCCTTTTTACCTACGATTCTGATTAACTTGTCTCTAATGTTCAAGAAAAATGCGTCTGCGGCTATTTTATGCGCCGAAGTTAATCTGTTATAATTTACATCTATTACAAATCTTATTTCCTCAAGACTATTTAAAAGTAGTTGTATGTGTTTATTCAATGTTTCTTCTTTCATTGGCCCATCTATATTTAAACTTTTGTAAGATTTATCAAAATTTTCTTTGATGATTCTAATTTTCTGTAAAATTTGTTGCCATTCCATTGGCCCTTTATATTATATTCATTATTTAGACTTTGTCCAGTTTATTTGCTCTACTCAAATATCTTTTCCCTAATTTTCTACTATGCATTGCGTAAATTCGCAAAGTAAAGTTGAGGCCTAAACAGATTTCAATAGTTAATAAATTTGTTTCTTCCTGCACCATTTCTACTTCATTTATCACATTGGCATTTGGGTGCTCTATTTTTGATTGTTCCTTTCCCCTTGTTCAGCCCATCTAATCATTTTTACTATTTCTGCTTCTATTCTTGGCTTTTCAATTATATCAATTTCTGTGGGTGTTTCTTTAATATCTAACAATTCCCATAGCTCTGCTAATTCTTTAATTTCTGTTTCCAATGAAGGTTCTTCTATTTCCTCTTCTCTGAAATTTATTGGATTTTTTCTGTTGACCATTTTGGAATTATTTGAAATATTATATATATTTTAGTCATTTATTTATTTGTGTCTTTTTTCTTTTTTTTGTCTCAGTTATATGCCTAAGGTTTTGTTATACTACATATTCACAAAAGTTATTATTAATAATTAAAAAAAAATTATTTTTCCTTTTTTTTTCGTTCAATTTCCATTCCTACTTAGGAATGCCTGCATCGACACATGTATTTCGTCAACGCGTTCCCAAATTTTGGTGGCGCGTTCCCAACTTGGTGGTGGGTCAGATTTTACCTCCCTCAGAAGTTGGGCCTTTTCCCTTTTCAGTTTATTTGCATACCCACCACGTCGCTTGGGCTTTTTTACAATGGGGATAGCTGTCTTAGCAGCAAGCTCCCTCTTAATTTGTCTCTGCCTGTATTCTTCAATGGTCAACCGCTGTGGACCATTTACAGACATAATTTGAAACAACAAATACAAAAAAAAAATTAAACAAAGTTTTTGCATCGAGCGGTTAACGCTTACAGGCCCTAAAGTGCGTTATAGTGTGGCGCACCTTTTACTAAAATTATCTTCAAATATTAGGAATATATGAATTTCCCTTTTCCTTTCTTGTTTGTTGTTGTTGTTGCCCGTATGGCTAGGACATCCTCCCAGGCATCCGTCTTGCACTTTTATGCCTTTTGGCCAGGCGGAATTTTGATGTTTGGGGGCCTTTTGGCTAGGCGGGCCCTCTCCTAGTATTTAGCTATACAGGACTGGCAGGATCGTCCTTTGGTGGAGTTCGCTTATCCACTCGAAATCCCGGTGTTTCCTTAGGTGCTTATACTTGAGCACTCTGAGGAGCTGGCAGGATCGCCATGTATTAAAAAAACAAAAGGGGGTTCAGACGTTTTTATTTTATCTTTATTTTCTGCTTAGTGCTCCGCAATTAAAGCTACTTAAGCCAAGCTTTTCAATAAGGTGTCTGTGTTGATTTTTACAAATTGTTTGTCTTATATACTATTTGGTTAAAACAAAATATATGCTGATTGTTGCATTATTTTGAGTGTGAATATTAAATATATCAAAATATCATTAATAAATGCTGATCGTTGCATTATTCTGAATGTAAATATTAACTAATATTAAAATATATATTAATTTTGGTAAAAATAAAATTTGTGCTGATCGTTACATTATTTTGCAATGTAATATGAGTCCATTGTTATTTAATGCAAGTGTGTCGGCAATTAAGACTGTTTATTATAGTACTTATGTGACGATCACACTAACCGATCAGTCACACAACAATACCTCAGGAAGAGTTCTTGGGCGTTGAATGATTATCATTTTCGAAAGGTCTGGTTTTAGACCACGTATAAAAATATCAAGCGACCTATTACGGTAAGTTTCCACCAAAGCCTGAATAGTTTCCTCACTATAAGATTCAGTTTTTATTTTGTTAATTATTAAGGACAGCTGGTGATTAATCGTAGAGTAGAATTCATCGACGGAAGACGATCCTTGGCCCAACTGGTTAAGTTGATGCTCCAATGTTTGAATATCGCGCTTATCGGCATAATGAAGTGAAAGAATCCTTTTCACCTCGGCCCAATCGCTATCAAAAACATTATAAGAAACTAATACTGTGTCGGCGGCCCCAATGATTTTCTGCCGAACACTCTGTACGATAGCACGGTATATAGGTTTGTCCCTCACTATTTCGAAATCGTTCAAAATTGTTTCTACAGAATGAACCCAGGATATATATTGTGTGGGGTACCCATCGAAGAACCTTAATTCCTTAACGCTATCAGGAAGGCGGCTAATATTCCTCAAAACGTCCTCGCTTCGATGTTTTTGCAGAGGCCTTTCCTCAGCTGTTCCTACCCTACCTGACTCTGGACTCAATTCTTCCTATTCTAGTTTCGACCGATTTGATTCGGTCCATGAAACGGTTAATAGCACCAGTCAAACTGGTGACAGTACTTCTCAAGTCTTCCATTTTCATGCCGACAAAAAGGAAAATAAAAAAGGAAGACTCACGCAGGATAATTTTCTGTACTCCGTTGACTCTTACAAGGGAAGATCCTTATCCGTTGCACCAGGGTATATCACTTTATATTCGGCTTAAACCAAAAATTTCTATCTTTTTTCCTTTTAATAAATTTTTTATTATACTTCTCTTATATTTATAACTTTCAATCTTGCACAGTTTTTTTTATTACAATTTTTTATTTTATATGTGGCTTTTTCTTTTTTCCTTACAAATTTTTTCAAAAATTTCTTTCAATTTTTTTCAAAATACTTTTCTTTTATTTTTCTCCGATTTTTCCCCCTTTTTTTATAAATATTATTTTTTCACTAGTGAGCCCTGGCTAGGATATGCGACGCGACCGTTTAAAATCCTTTTGTCCCCGCGAAACCTCCGTATTGTTTCTTTTTGATGCCCCACCTTGTTGATCGTGGGAACCTACTGGGGTAGGGATATCTCTACGTTCACTCCGATAACCTTCTTTGATATTGGGTTAGGATCACCAGGAGTATCGGTTTGGCGAAGCAGGACTGCGAAAAACCAAGATGAGTTACCAAAAACTGATCTTGATTTTTTAGATTCAGTTATTTATTATTTCTTAATATTATGGTTCCTGGAGTGCTCCGTAGATATCGCAGAAACGATTTTAATATTTATTAGTTAATTCTGGAGGGTCCCGTAGGCTTCGCAGAATTTGTTATTTTTTATTTTCAAGGACTCCGCAAATTATTTCTATTTGCAGGTCCCTGCTCGGGCGCCAGTTAAAGGATTCTAAACGGTTGATCACAAAAAATATTAAGGCGCACCAACTTGCGCCCGTATCTAATTGAAACACTTTTATTTTAAATCACTAAATTAATTCACAAACTTACTATTTATTATTCAATTTAATTTTTTTTTTCCTTTAATATTGAATCTGTCTGTGACATTTACAATATGTATTAAAATCTTAATCTATGTATGATTTAGGTTGGTACTGCCACTGTAGTACTCAACGCGTTTTTCAGTAGGAGTGTGTGATTTTAGCTGCAATGTGATGTACCCAAGTGAGACGCCGATCGAGGTGTATTCCCAAGTACCTTACATGGGTCTGCTCTGAGATGCTACCTCCATTTATTATTATAGCTGGACAATTATCTTTTCTTAACGTGAAAGTTATATGAACGCATTTTGTGGCATTAACATTTATTTTCCACTTATGTAACCATTTCTCCAACTCATTTATATGGGTTTGAAGTTGTTGCGATGCCAATTTTGGTTGTTTATGAATACTTAGAAATGCTGTATCATCTGCGAATGTTGATGTGTGTGTGTTTGAACATGTGGGTAAATCTGCGGTGTACAAAAGATACAGGAATGGCCCGAGTATACTTCCCTGCGGGACTCCAGCTAAAGTTTGTTTTCTCGATGAATAAGTATTTTTCGACCTTATTACAAAAGATCTATTTGTTAAGTAGCTCGCGAGCATTTTAAGTACGTTTGACGGGAGAAATATTGAAATTTTATATAGAAGCCCTTCGTGCCAGACCTTGTCGAATGCTTGTGATATATCTATAAATAGTGCAGAGCAGTAATGCTTCCTTTCCTGCTTTCCTTTCTCGAATTAAATTTGTCATTCTATGTACTTGTTCGATAGTGCTGTGCTTTTTCCTAAATCCGAATTGATGGTCTGGGATTATATTTCTTGAAATAACATGCGCCGCTAATGATTTTAAAATCAACCTTTCGAATATTTTAGAAAGAACAGGTAATAAGCTTATCGGACGGTATGATGATACCTGCGTAATGTCTTTGCCGGGCTTGGAGATCATAACTATTTCAGATTGTTTCCAAGATGATGGGAAGTAAACCGTTCTTAACATTAAATTAAAAATAAACATAACAGTTCTTAGCGCCGAAGTAGACAGATTCATGACCATAGTGTTGGTGATTTTGTCACTACCAGGAGCTTTTTTCGGATTCAGTTCATTTATAACTGCTTTCAGCGCAGGTAAACAAAATTTTTCCGGATTTAACACAGATTCTTGAATATCAACTGCTGTCTGTTTCATTTGGAATAAAAACCTTCTCCAGGTGGTTGGCAAACTCTTCCACTTTATCTTTGGAATTTTTGGCCCACTTTCCATTGTGAAGGCGAATAGGAGCTTCGTAAGTAATAGGACATTTTATTTTTCGCACGGTCTTCCACAAGCTGTAGTCAGTCTTCTCGGTGGCATCTAAGTTTTGTAAAAAGATTTTAAGATTCAACTCTTTTTCTGTCCTAAGTGCTTTACGCAGTCTCTTTTGGCATTGGTTCAGTTGTGTCTTCAAAAATGGGGAACGAAACTCCTGCCATTGGCGCCTTAATTGTCTCTTTTCCCGTATTAGAGATTGAAGATTGCTGGAGACGTTGATAGAACTTTTTGTACGTGGGCAGGGCTTGGGCGTTGTTACTCTAGCAGCGTCAGTCAGAATATTTGTAAATTGGTTTACAGCCAACTGAATTTCATCCTTCGTTTTTAACGGAATATTTTGCGGCAGGTGTGCACTTACGTACATTTTGTACTTATGCCAATTTTTTTTTACTTGGAAAAAAATACAATTTTGGTCCAAGCACACGTCATTATTGCATAACGTTACCAACGTAGGCGAATGATCTGATGAGAGATCAAAAGAAGGAGCCATAAAGATTTGTTCGCGTTTCACATTTTTGTTACAGCAAAATCAATCACATCAGGAATTTTTTTTTAAGTCCGTAGGCCAGTAGGTAGGATGTCCTGTTGATATTGCATTCAAGTTGTTGCACAAGGCTGTATCAAATAGTTGCCTACCTCTTGGAGTAATAAAACGGGAGCCCCAAAGCGTGTGCTTAGCGTTAAAGTCTCCAGCTGCTAAGAATTTTTGACCTAGCGTCGCAAAGTAATTATGAAATTGCTCTTTTTTAATGCTGTGCCCTGGAGGGTAATATACTGCCGAAATGGTGAGCCCTCTGGCAGGTGTGCTTATAGTTGTGGCCTGTATGTAATCTGTTTGATATGCCGGCATGGGGAAATGATCAATATCTTTGTGAACAAAGATTGCTGATCCTCCACAGGATCTACCACTTGGGTGTTGTGTATCATAGGTATAATACCCATTTATTCGAATGCAATTTTTGATCGAAAAATGAGTTTCTGAGACTAGTAAAACATCTATTTGATGTGCGTACAGAAATTGTTGAACTTCGTTTTTAAGTTGGCTTAAGCTGTTGGCATTCCAGAAACATATTTGCAACTGGTTCATTTACTGTTATTTAGCAAAATCTGCATTAGCATGCTTTGATTTTGCAACATTTGCTGGAACATACTTTCCATGCTTGCCATGAATCGATCCATTGTTTGTATTAATTTATCAATGAAGTTTTGATTATTTTGATCTTGCTCGGAATGGGTTGAATGTTTGTTATCATTTTCACTGGTTGTGTTTGCAGGGGCAGCTGCACCTTTTCTTAAAGCCTGTGCATAAGACAACTGCTGGTGATTTACGTTTCTGTCACCACGGGTTTGTTGTTGCGAAATAGTATTATAACGATACTGGTTATATTCAGATCTTTTATCAGTTGTTTGCTTAAGTCGCAAATAAACTTCACAGCCACGATAGTTTGCAGTGTGGTTACCACTGCAATTGCTGCACTTAAGAATTCTGTCATCATTCTTTGCATGGGGACAATCCTGACTTTTGTGAATATCTCCACATTTAACGCAGACTGAAGGCAATTTGCAAAATGTTTTTGTATGGCCAAATTCTTGGCAATTTTGGCATTGTGGTGGAGGCCCCTTACGTTTAATAGGCTCTTCGACTGAAATTCTACGATTGAGAAGATATTTCAAGTTATAAATTGGGTGAGGGTCGCCCTTTTTTCTCATGTGTGAAGAGTTGAAGGTAATTTTAACTCTAAACATTGGTTGCGGAATTTTGTCCTTGTTCAGTATATTGTGAACTGATTTCACCTCGTAGCCCTCGTTGTCCAGGGCGTCTTTCAAATCTTTTACCGGCACCGTACTATCAATGCCTTTGATAACAACTATTAAACCCTTAGCACTTTTTAGCTGGTACGTGTAGTAGTTCTTATTCTCAGAATCGAGACTATTCACAAGTTTTCTATACATCGTTTTATTATTTACCTGTATTTTTGTTTCAAGTACGTTGCCTTTTTTCAGTGATGTAACGTAAAAATTTTCTTTACCGATTTCCTTTGTTAACTGGCTCACCAATTCGTTGGTAGTGGCCTCTCTTAGGTATAGTGGAGGCGGTTTAAAATTTTTTGTAGACACGGCTATAGTCTTAGCAGGTTTAGCATTATCAAGAATTGCAAACCGATTTTGGGCCGTTGCGGAGTTTTTAGGCTGCTTAGAAATCGGCTCAAATATAGCTGACCGAAGGCTAGACTTACGTTTGGGTAATTGTAATATACCGATCCATGCCAGTTAACACTTTTTCGTTTGGTTTATTTATTGTAGCTTTTGGTATTGTACCCGTTTCACTGAATATTTTTTTGCTTACCGTTGGCGAAGCAGTTTCAATATTTTTATCATTAAGTTCAGGAGCACTTGCACTAAAAATTGTGTTTTTTGTTTGTGCACTTAAATTGTGTTTATTTTACATTGCATCAGCAATGTTTTTTTGTTCACTGTTATATTGAGAGTTTACCACAATATATGCATTTCTATTGTTTATGCTGAGTCTTCTCTCCCTTTTCGGAGAGTCTCTTAATCACATTTGTTATTTGAAACACTTTTTTCCACTATTCACTGATTTTGTTTTTTTTTTGCGCTTTTGCTATTTTATTTTATATTTGTGTATATTTTTATTTTTTAAGTAAACAAAGGGATTAACTCTTAATCCCTTTAGACACTGTTTTTTTTGTATTTAATTTTTTTTTTTCCTTTTTTTCCTTTTATTTGGTTTGTGATTTTAATGTTCTGTGTGCGTCTTTACTCAACCAAGTCTATAACGAGAATAATAATTTAATTTAAATTACAAAATTTGATATTTGTTTGTTGATATTTGTTACAACCGAAACACGCTACGCCGTAGCCAAGACTGATTTTCCTATCATCCACTTCCTTTATTCTCACCTCCGTTGCACCAACATGGGCGAACTGCCAGATGCTGACCCAGCAAATTAGCCCTTCATGCATCGCAAGCAAATTGCAATTAGACCAGATGCGCATATTACTTCATCGAGCTTGTTTGGTTGCGTGTGCATTGGTCAATTGCCGATCAAGCATTTTCGGGCTGGACAAAGGTGTCACCAATGTCTGTTTTTATTAATTAATTTAAAGAAAAAAAGGTTATTTAAAATTAAGCAAACGTCTTAACTTAAGCGAACCAGATAAAAGAGTGAAGTTACAGAAAAAATGAAAAATACAACGAACGACGTTCACATTGTAAGAACAGAGTTGCCAACGAATTGAATTTTCCAACAATGCCAATAACTTATCGTTTAATAATTTTATTTTATTTTTATTGAAAATAATAGTTAAGTTGCATTTCTTTATACACAAATAAGTCAACACAAAACGTACTTTTATTTCCTATAATATGAAAGTACTAAATTTGCATTAATTTTATTTTACGAAAATTACATTAGTATAAATAGTTGAAATAAATAAAACAATAATTATTTATTAATCAACCGGAACAGTAGTCGTTTCTTTGTACCTTTTATCTGGCGCAGTCGGTAGGATTCGAACCTACATTCCCAATGGGGTTCAATGGAAATCAGATTCCTTAGCCGCTCGTCCACGACTGCCCCCACCATAAGCAATCTTTTGTGGAACTGATGTAACGAACCGGTTGGTGTTTCTATTCGAATAATTATTATAAATTTGGTTTGTTAATATATTGGTTATAATTACCAAAGAAACTATTGGACTGTTGATAATAAATATTTTGGTCTTTGATGCAGAAATTTAAAGCTTCGGTCAACATTTTTTGGTCTCATTGCCCTAATCGTAGCCCCTAACGGATTCCCTAATCCTGTTATAAAAGAGTTGAGGCACATTTCTTCGTAAAGTGCATTTTTTGCGTTTATTACGTTATTATCTGTTTCGTGTAACAATATGTTGTTACACAAAGCCGATTGAAGTTCAACGACTTCACCGTAAAATTTCTCAAATGGTTTTCCAGATTGCTTCAATGTGTGGAGGTCTTTTATAAGGGATGTTTCCGAACGCTTATCAGAATAATAAGTAATTAAATTTGTTTTTATGTCATCCCAATTTAGTGGGATTCCATACATGTTGAGGACTTCATTCGCCTGTCCATCAATTTTGTTCCGGATAACTCTCAATAATATCTATTCATATGAAGTTTTATCAGTTCCCCTTAGGAAATAAAATTTTCTCCACATTGTTAAGGAATTCATATAATAATCTAGGGTTGCCGTCGAATGTCGGCAACTGTTTAATGGCGTCGGGGATTCGCAACGACTGCAAGATATCCATCAGACCTGTTGCTGATCCCGATGCAATATTATAAGAAATCCCCGAAGGATTTGCATTACGTGATTCTTCATTCATTTCAGGGATCGAATTTTTACTCGATAGTCTTGTTTTGGACATAATTCAAAATCTAGTATCTGGTTTAATTCCCGAGGAAATAAAATGTGTTCAACTTACAATATTATGAATACGATGAACGATTCCATTACGCGAATAACAATAGTGTGGCGAAATATTAATCAACTTGTAGTTCGTCCTTGTAGTAGTTTCTCGGATTGGTATGTGAAGATAAAATTTGTTTACACGTGGGATCAATTCGTGTAAACAAATTTAACTTCATATACCAATCCGAGAAACTACTACACTTAAATGTTAGTTTGAAGTGAATTATGGCCCGTAAACATCTTGGATTTCTGTCATTAAATTGAAGCATTCTTTTCTTGCCTGATCTTTTGTCACGGATTTGAAGCTCCTCATGAAATTATTAATTTTATCCTCTAAACTAGAAGCATCTGGGGCATATAACATTTTTGCAACCTTCATAAATTCTCATATTGAAGCAGGCTTTATCGATTGGCTCTGTGTTGAATAAACTTGCAAATTTATTCGCATTAATAGTAGTTGCTGAATTTATAGTTTTTGCCACATTGCCAGCAGCTATTAGTTTCCTATTATTTGCTTCTTGATATAATTTTTTCCTATTATTTAGAAACGTATTTTTTGAAGGCGGGCAATCTCTGTAAAAGAGCAATAAGAGACCATTCACCAGGAGCATATTTTTCACTGCATTTTAAACAAGGAAATGGTCGGCTGCAATTTGTAAATTAATGGCCCCACCGCTGTCATCTTCAACATTTTTGTGCTAACTTTTGGTCGTTCCCATTACTCTACTTGGTTTTTGAATTGACTTTAAGTTAAGCAACTCATTTGCTTTCCGATTTGGTCTAAGAATAATCAAAAATAAGCCTGTCTTTTAGAGTATTCTATTGTTAACTTGGAAACTGAATCAGCACATATCCAGTTCGGATTTAGTGTCACTACATTATGATTTAAAATTTAAACCTCTACAAAGTAGGCTTTGACGTTTTTTTTTTTTGCTATATATAGCTTTAAAAAGAAATTTGCTTTTCTTTTTATAATTGGATTACTTCTGAATGTACAGATCCTTTTAAAGAAAATTTATTTTTATAGTTGGTTTGATTTTTAATTTTAAACTCGTCCTTTTGAAGGTTTAGGACTTGCAGATATGAAACATTTACTGCCTTTGTGTTATCTGATAAGAGGTTCACTACTTAGTGCCGGTTAAGTAGAACATCATGTATCGTAATTTTGCGGAAGTGTCACTGCCATTAAAAACAAATATCTGAGTCCACGAACCAGTCCTCTTTACTAATTACACCAGCAACAAAAACAGTGCAAAAAACAATAGCCATATTAATTATTTATGTTATTAAGACTGTTTTTATATCTTTTAAATTGATCTAGTTGTAGTAGAAATAGGGGGTGCTATCTCTTTTCGTGTCTCCCTTATTATTTGCCCAAAATGCGTTAGCAAATTTATTTCCTTATTTTTAATTGTTCTTTCCATAAGGGAATTGAATTAAAAATGGTATAAAAGGAATGAATATACTAAAATGTAGAAAAGAAAGATAAAATCAACGGTGTTCACATTGCTTTGGGATTGCCAGACTTTTTATTTTGCAACAGGAATGGCTTGAGTCACATTCCATTTGCGTATGTCCACTTATTAAACATTTTTGTTCAATCGTTATTTGTGTTTCCATAGTAAAATCCAACAATGTATTAGACAGTATATCATTGTGGTTTTGGTAGAATCAGTTATCTGAGTAAATAATTCACCATTACCACTATTTAATTGCTGATGATGCATGTAGCAAATGTATGTATATGATTATTCATAATTTAAAACTTAAAGCTATTTTATTTATTTCATTGATTAAAATATTATGTAATTTTGTTGTAAATGTAAGTTAATCACGTTAATCAATTTCGTGTCACTTCTATTTCTTTATTTCATATTCCGACTTATGTACTTAAACTTATTTACTTTACATTAACAATAAATAAAAAAATATTAATTTTTGGGAAATATGTAATTAGTTGTGTTAATAAAACAAAAATTTTAGAATTTACTTTCTTATAGTTTAAAATTAACTTATAATTGAGATGTGAATCATCAGTATTTATTATATAAATTATTATTAAATTTATTTTATCATTTTTTTTTATTTATTTAAACACAATTATTATTTTATTTATTTAAAAATAATTATAACTTCATCTATTGAATATTGGAAAACAATTGATTTATTAATTTTCATTTGGCTTAAGCTAAACTAAAAATAAAGAAATACCTGTAATGCCAACATATTTCGTTTTTGTTGTTTATTCTTTTAAAGTCGCTGACTTCTATTTTTCATTTAAATAAAAACAGGTCAACAATTTAAAGAAATATGAACCCAACGAATTCCGTTCATTTGGCAATAGTTAAAAAAAGGTTAACAACCTTTCGGTCGTTAACTTATACCTATAAGTAATGATCGAACTCTTATTTGTAAAGAACTGAGTTTCGAAGTATTTATTAGAAGAAAATACTATATAAATTAATGTTTAACACCGGTTGAATGTTTAACACGATAGTTTCTTTTTCATATTTTGCTTTTAAGCAAACTATTTTAATTAATAATCCTTCGTGTAAATTAATAATCTTTTATTATATTTAATTACACCTTTATTTTAAATTATATTTAATTTTGCAGGATTTTTTAAATTATATTTATTTTGCTTTTTAGATTAAAATTAAATTACAGCTTCTAAATTATATTTAAATTGTCACAATGATAAATTTAATATCTAAAACTATTTTTAAATTATTATTAATTTTGCTTTTAAATTATATTCAAATTTTCACAATGAAAAATTCAATATCTAAAACTTTCTACTTTCGCAGAAGTTAAACAAAAACTGATCGCTGACATGAAATGCAAAAAAGACTTAAGCTCTTGCTAATATGTAACAACTGGAAAAAAACTCTTTCTTTACATTGCATGAACAACGGTACTTTTCATAATCAACCAATCACCATCATCTTGTCAGCAACAAAATTTGTGACGCTCTTATTTTGGTACAGTTTCAAGGTTACCAAAAAAGACAGTCAAGAAAGAATTTTGTTGCACAGAGGAGATGAATGATTGCCTGATCATTTTTCACAGTTAACGAATTTATTCCATTCGTTAACTTATGTATATACATATACACATACATAAGTATATTGTATGCAGAAATCAGTTGTTCCTTTGTTGTGAGATAAATCACAAATGAGGTCATAACTTTTACATACAATTCAATTATATTGTACGGTCATACATTCATACATATATTGTATGCAGAAATCAGTTGTTCCTTTGTTGTGAGATAAATCACAAATGAGGTCATAACTTTTACATACAATTCAATTATATTGTACGGTCATACATTCATACATATATTGTATGCAGAAATCAGTTGTTCCCTTGTTGTGAGATAAACCACAAATGAGATCATAACTTTTACATACAATTCAATTATATTGTTCGGTCATACATTCGTTAAGTTACAATTTTAACAATTAACAATTATAATAATAAATATATCAAATATATCAAAAATCATTTTAAATAATTATTATAATTCGTAATAATTGTTATTATATCATAATTGTTTAATTCATTTCTACACTAATTCTTTTGCTTAATTAGCACTAAATATAAAAGATATTATAATTCCTTTTATTTGGGTACGGTTTCCCGTTTTTTATTATTGTGAAATAATGAATTGTGTCAAAAGGTTTTTTATTAATCTATTTCCTTGCTAATTTTACACTATATTTATTTTGATATACAAATTACTTTAAGTAAGTGAATGTTCTTAGTTGTGTTAACTTGTATACAAGTAAATAATAATATTGTTTTTTTAGGTTTTTTAAAAAGAAAGGACTATGTCCTTTATATCTTTATTTACCTATTTATTTTTTATTGAGATAACTTTATAATTTTGATGCATTACGGAAGACTATGTCTTCTTATTCGTAATGTAATTTTATTATTGACTGTTTGAAGTAATTCGTGCGGTTTTTTTTCAAAGTTTGAAGCTTTATTGTGGAAAATTGGTAAAATACATTTTATTCAAAGTATTGGCGGTCGCTTGCTACAACCTTCGCCCATCTTTCTGGCAACACACGGATTCCACGTCCGAAGAACCCGGGGTCTTTTGAGGCGATCCAAGAATTCACCCATGCTCAGCCAGGCCATGAGTCATCGCCCGAAACAAGTGGTAGTCGGAAGGAGCAATGTCTGGTGAATACGGCGGGTGGGGTAAGACTTCCCAATTCTGCCCTTCCAAGTATGTTTTGACCACCGAAGCAACATGTGGCCGAGCGTTGTCATGCTGAAGAATAATTTTGTCATGCCTTTCGTGGAAAATCGGCCGTTCTTTCTGCATTGCTTCTTTCAAACGCATCAATTGACGTCGATAAACATCCCCTGTGATCGTTTCACTCGGTTTTAACAGCTCCCAGTAGATCACACCAAGCTGGTCCCACCATATACACAGCATCAGCTTCTTGCCTTGAATATTTGGATTTGCGGTCGATGTGGATGCGTGGCCAGGATATCCATATGATTTTTTTCGCTTGGGATTATCGTAATGAATCCACTTTTCATCGCCAGTGACAATGCGATGCAAAAAACCTTTTCTTTTCTGCCGTGCGAGCAACAATTCGCATTTCAAAAATCGCCTCTCAACGTCTCTTGGCTTCAATTCGTATGGTACCCAATTTCCTTGATTTGAAATCATTCCCATGGCTTTTAAACGTTTGGAAACTGTTAAATGGTCAACTCTCAATGCGTCTGCAAGTTCTTCTTGCGTGTGGCATGGATCTTCATAAGTATGGCCTGCAATTCTGCATCTTCAAATTTTTTCGGCTGCCCGGGACGTTATTCGTCTTTCAAGCCAAAATCACCACTTTTGTATCGTGCAAACCACTTTTGGCACGTTCGCTCAGCTAGAGCATGTTTACCATAAACTTCCACCAAAATACGATGACTATCGGCAGCAGTTTTCTTTATATTAAAGTAGTGAAGAAGAACTCCCCGCAAAAACACTTTTTCAGGCACAAAATTCGGCATATTTGAGTGAAAAAAAATTGTTGTTGTTAACGCTTCAAATAAATAACATATACTGAAAAATACGCACAATAACAGTAGCTTTCCAATGCATGTTTGGACTATTGGAACGATGGAGTAATAATCAAGTTACGCCATTTCTTAGCAAACAGCACGAATTAATTCAAACTCCCAATATTTTGATGCATTACGGAAGACTATGTCTTCTTATTCGTAATGTAATTTTATTATTGTCTTTTATTTTAATAGCAGCAATCATTATGTTGAATCAGCGCTTTAGGCGAATACGAAAAAAGGTAATAGGCAGAGAGGTGTCAGCAATTTGATTGCGACAGAGGGGATTGAACTTTAAAAATAGTAAATGGAAGTGCGTCAACAATTAAATTGCGACAGAGGGGATTGAACTTTAAAAATAGTAAATGGAAGTGTGTCAACAATTAAATTGCGAAAGAGGGGATTGAACCTTCTTTGGGAATGTGTCAGCAATTGAATTGCGACTTATGAAATAAATAAATAAGTTATTAACTTACATTCACGCCATTTCTATTTCTTTAGAAAATAAAACATTTTTATAAATATCTATATAATAACTGTCTACTATAGACTTCTCAATTCCCTTAGCCATTTTTACATCTTTTTCGTCATTAACTATTTAAACGTGGAAAACAAAACTGATTACTTCTGAATGTAATGAAGTATCAAAACGATCTTTCAAATCATCTTTTATATCAATATAAGACTCGTTTGTTATATTGATATATATACATATATTTGAGTGGAATATATAAAGGAGTCTGTATCCATATATGTCATCCCCGTATTTAGGTTTCATATAGCTAAAATGAAACTCTTACATTTTCAAAATAAGTTGGCTTTGTTCATTTGAATAGCCTACAGTGATTCCGTAAATTGTAATATGCTATGGAAGTTTGGTTTTGAAATCAATTCTCCTATACCTGGGTGACTGCAATTATTGCCATCCCATTTACTAAGCAATTTCACTGTAATAATATTACTGTTGAATTTAATTTTTGTTTTATGTCTTAGAGGCTCCGCGATTGAAGCTTCTAAGACTTTTCTTTATTAAATATTTTTTCTGTACAATTGTGCAGTTTATATATTAATTCTTACTTCTTATTTTGTTTACAAAAAGTGCTTAGAATTATTCTTATCAAATATTCTTAAGCTAAATGGATAATAGTTTGACGATATTTTAGTAAATCGTGAAGCGTGGCAAACACAGAGAGTATTAGTGCGGTTATGTGAGTAAAAAAGGAAATTATTCTTCTTTTTGTTCTTTATTCTTTATTTATTCACTTGGACCTTACAGTGGATCCATTACAACTGCATTATTACAATGTTAAGATATGGCTGAAATACTAATTTTGGCGTGATTTATTTCCAATGAATTTAAAATAGATTGGTAAGCAATTATTTGGGAATAATAAAATTTAATAAACAATTATTTGGAAATAAAGTGTTAAACAGGTAATTCTTAGGAATATTGTCTGGAAAATAGTGCATGTGGCCGAAGTCGATTTCCTGTGTTGATGCATTTTTTGGTGTGTGCCAATTGTGTGACCCAATCATTTTAGAAATGATTATTGGGCACTTTTTATTTTGTGGGAACATTTTTATAAACGGGTGAAAACTTTTGTGTTGTTAACTTGAGTACCTACATTCGCGGTGTAATACATTTATAAGCTTACTCCTATTAATTTTTTTTCTTTTAGCTTTTTGTTTTTAAAAAAAAAATTTCTTTTTATGTAGCTGCTACGGCGTTGTTTTGCCCATTAGCGTGTTTCATGACATATTGCTTAAAATGCCTATTTATTTTGTACGCAATATATAAGACAGCGATGCATACAGCAAATATTATTACTTGATCTAATGTAACTGAGGCTTCCCTTTATTATTTGCTGCGCTATTTTGGATATTCCTCTTAAATTTCCACTTTGCTCTATGGTTTACCCATTATATATATATTTTTTTTAGTCTTATTAATTTTGCATATTTTCTTTGTTTTATATTTTATTTCCATTTAAATTTTTTAGTCTTTGCTTTAGTTTTATATTAGTTTCTTCTGAGTCGGCTAGTGTTAGTTCCCTATGGAGGAAAGCTTTCTACCGGCACGCTTCTTTTTCTTTTTGGTCCCTATTTCCTCGCTCTCCTTGATGGTTTGGTGTCTTTTTCTGTACTCTTTCAGTGTTATCGCTCAGAGAACTTGGGATATACACCGGGGTTTCTACGTTGACTGATGTTGGTGTGTACTCTTCTAGTAAGTACTTCTCCCAGCGTTGGAACATCTCCTCTATCTCTTCTGACATATTATGCAATTTCTTAATTTAACAGGATCGTCCGCAGGGTCGCCATGTAATGTGTATTGAAATGTATGTAATGATTGGATTTTTCGGTTTTATAATTTTATAGAGTTTTACGTGACGTTCTATATATATTGATTGTTCCCTATAGTCCTCGTTTTATTTTAACCAGCTGTCAAAGAGGACAGCTCAACAAAGTAGGCGTTCAAAGGAACTGCCAGCAGATTTGTGAGAAATAACTAGAAGGCTAGGCACGTTTAATTTTATTTAATTTTATTTACAAATTAACCTAGCTTATATACTGCTTCTTCTACGACTAATGAAGCTCCAAGTGGTTGTTGACCAATTGTTTTATTTTTAGCTTTTCAATTTTGTTTACTTTATTTCAATTAGAAATTTTTTTACTTGAATTTTGTGATAATGTGTTATTTTTAAGGATAATCGCTTAACTGCGACACTTTGTATTAGCATTATAGTTGCAATTATTATTTTGGATAAGAATAAAATCAGCGAAAATAAAAAATTCCGATAGTAAATATAACGGTAATTCATGTAAATAATAATTTAAAGTATGATAATAAAAAAAAAGAGTGCTTAGACCTAAAATAAATAGATTACTTCAAATTTGTATGGTAAATATAATGCGAGAAACTAGATAACTATATATATGTTGCGATGGCCTACATCCTTCTTTGTGGGCAAAAACGAACGATGTGACTTTTGCCGTTACAAGTTATTGGAGGAGTTTCAATTAAAATCCACTGAAATCATTGGAAGAATTTCATGAAGTTTTGGTGACTATTGTTTATGGTGTCACCCTTTATTTACCAATTCTTATTAGAAAATTTAACATACGAAGCATACATGCAGATCAGAGATTGTGTGTTCTCAGGATTGTACGAATTTGCTAACAAATTTATACCTTATCAAGGCCTGTAGCAATACTTTGTCTCATGTATTTATTTCTAAGAGATTTCTTATGAAGTTGATATGAAGTGGTTAGGAAGTTAAAGGCGAGTATTGCTATATTATTATTGTGAGGTAAATTACCGGATACTCTACCTTAACTGTAATGTCATTTATGACATTTGCATTGGGGTTCTCGATCTTTGACACATGACCAACCATTTCGAGACCAATTCAGATAATATTTACAGATAGTTTATTAACAATGAGAGGAAAGCTGAAGTTGGCCAAGCCAAAGGGGGTTTACGAAGATACTGAACCAGATCAAGCTGAAAAAGTCAAAGAAAATTACAAAATACCGGACCGAACCAAAATGGAAAATTCAAAGAATGAAAAGACTTTGTTTGCCAACACAAAAGAAAAAAACAAACAGCAATAAGCCAACGATTTGTTTCCCATGAATACTTAATGTGAAAGCTGCCAAATTCAGCTCAGCAGTGGTTTAACAGGATATTATCCAGTAAAAGGTACTCTTATTAGATTTTTAAAGACTTTGGGGCATTTCTTCTAAAATGGTGGATTACAAAAATATTGGACTAAACCAAGCTGGTAAAGCCAGGGAGAATTACAAAATATTTGACTAAACCAAGATGGTAAAGCCAAAAGGATTTCAAGAACATTGGGCTAAACCAAGATGGTAAGGCCAAGGAGGATTACAAAATATTTTCCCGGAAGATAAATTTTTCGTCGTTTACATTAATTTTACTAATGATTTGTATTGAAATACGGGTATTTGACGATATTTCAATGGGGATGAATCAAATCAGGATTTTTTTTAATTTCTTTATAATAGAATTGTAAGTGTATGAAAAAAAAATTATTTAAACACGTATTTTTTTCTAATCAAAAGATAAGGACTTTACAATTTTGTTTATTTAATCATTAAAAAAAACAAAAAGTTGGTTTTAATTAAGTGCTTTATTTCTTTATTTATTTAAAGCTTGAAAACGAAATAAAGTTTTTTTTTATTTTAGTCTATTTGGTTTGAATGTTCATACAAGACTCATTTATTTCTTTCTCTCTGCTTGCACATTTAGTTCTTATTACTAATCTTTACATGTTTGTTGTTTTCTTACGAGTATATAAATACGGTTTAAAAATATAAATTGCCACGTTTCACTTAACGGCATGCATTCCCATATTTAGGTGTATGTGTGTATACATAAATATTAATATGTATAGGTATAAGTAAGTGACAAAATTGAAAACTACTGTTCAATTTGGAGTTCAAGATAAAACTAAACTTTTATTAATTGAAAATTTCTTGTTCTACTTAAGGCTAATTTAACAGTTTGTTTATAAATTTATTCTTTATCAATGAAATATGAAACTCCCTTTGTTGATTCCATTGAGTCAGCAATGAAATCGATAGAAAGAGCTGAAAATAAACTTGTGTTTACTTTACTTGAGCTAATTCCCAAAGAGTCAGCAATAAAGTTAATAAAAAGAACAATGAGTAAAATTGTGTATAATTCGGTTTGTATAAAACATAAACAATTCGTCAATAAATTATGGAATGTTTATATTAGTTGGAGAAGTCTCATGTATGTCACTCCTCCCTTCTTTAGATAATTCAATGTCCTCATTGACATTTTTGGTTTTACAAAATTTACTTATATAAATTGATTTCTGAAATTTAATGCTTAAACCTATAATTGTTATTAACACTATGAAAATAATTATTGAGAAACTTATGGAATAATAATTTGTTTTATCATGAATATTTTCTATATGTTTCTGTAAATTTAGCAATGAAATATTTTCTTTTATCAAATTTTTAATATCTTTTCCAGCAGGTAAGATAATTGATTCTTCTACTTTTTGTTTTACTGTAATTTCAAAATCATTTATTTTGGCCTTACAATTATTTATGCGAATAATATTATTTCCTTCCAAGTTTACGTTAAGTTTATTACAATCTTGTTTTATTTCTGTTACATTTAGGTTTTTTGTAATTATAATATTTGGCTCAACAAAAGTTACATAGGATTCTGAACATTTTACATACTGACAATTTGTTATATTGTTATTCAATAAGTTTTTTATACAAGAATTTCTTATTGGTATTATCTTATTATCTACTAGTTGGTAAATTAAATTATTTATGGTTACATAATCCATTTCTTCGCTTAGATTTAGTTCTTCATTATTTTTATCCGGCATAGGGATAATTTTGATTTTTTTATAAATCTCAAACTGAATTGGGATTGAAAGTACGAAATAGATAAATCTTTCTTCTGTCCAAATTGAAGTTTTTATATTCTCAAACTGTCCTGTGGTTAAATTTGTTATAGTCTCAAGGTCAATTAGTTTTGGGTTAACAATGCCTAGTCTAGCTAACTGTATTGCCATTTGAATATCCTGGATGTGTTCTAAGTACATTTTTACATTATCCAAAAATATGTCCACGTAAATTTTCTCCGTGAGTTTATTTTGTAATCTTAATGTATCAGTCTGAAATTTTTGCAATAACCTAGTTTCGCTATTAATGTGGTCAATCATCTTATTAAAATCATCCGCCCCAATAGTATTTTCTTTAATATCATTAAGTGCTTTTCTAATCTCTATTCTATCATCTTCATTCATGGTTCCAAAAAGAAACCTCAAACCGTCACCAACTATGTTTGCCAGTCCTCGCTTATGTCTGTTCAAGAATATTTGTTTTTCTTTAAATGCCAATGAAAGGTATTTCCTAACCATATCGGTCTGATAGTAGTTTTTTGAGTTAAACTGCTCAAAGAGTGTGTTGTAAGTTATGTCAAGGTAAGTCTTGTTAATTGTCAATATATGGTATTTATATTTTGTTGGGTATTCAAAAGCTCCCTGTTCGATAACAACGAAACCAAAATCATCATGTATGCCATTTATTTCGATCATCTGGCCACTAACTGTTATGTTTATTGAAAGAATAATCAACAGTGCTGGAACCCACTGCTTCCAATTTTTGTTTTTAATAACCTTTGGTATACCTGCAAAATTAGGCTTTATTAACTTTTATTATTTTCCTAGACTTTCTTCTTTATTTTGAATTGAGATTTATATTTTCTAACGTTTCTATTTCTACCTCTAACAACATAATGCTCATTATCGTCTTCTGCTTGTACGATTGCAGATTTTCTGAAAGGGTTATTAATTTTTTCGAGACGTTTTCTTGAAACTTCTGCTTTTAGATAGTTGGTATCTATTGGGTTTTCTTTCCTAGTTTTATTAATGTTATTAATTCTGCGCTCCTTTATTATTTGAGGACTAACTGTTGGTTGTAATTGGTTAAGAAAATGTTGTACGGTGTTTCGCCGGTAGTGGAATGAACTATATTATGGTTATAAGTAAATATTGTCTGTTCTATTTTGAAATAATTAAGTTCTTTATCTCCTGAGGTGTTTATAATCCTCAATTTTTCATTCAATGTCTTGTGCAATCTTTCTATGTCACCGATTCCAGTTTTTCCCGTGGTTATCTCTAATTGAATATTCAATTCTTCGCACCATTTTTTTATATTCAAATTATTAATACCTTGGTCTTGATCAATTTTCAAAATCTTAGGTGGTCCCATGGTGTTAAATACCCTTAAAAGAGCCTTTTTCGTTTCTATCCAATTTAAGGACTTTACTGGCTCTGCTGTGGCAAATTTGGAATACAAGTCAATGCAAGTTAAGTAGTGTTCCTTGTCCCATTGCCAAAAATCTATGATATATTTTTCCCTAGTTTCGTATATAGGAGGTGTGATTTTAAATGGTAACTTATGATCCACATGATCCGAATTACAGCGATTGCAGAGTTCGCATTCGTTTATTATACTAGAAATTTCTCTCACATATTTCGGAAAGTAATATTTGGTTTTGAAAGCTTTGATTATTTTTTCTATTCCCTGATGAAGTCCACCGAGATGAATTTCCAAAATTTTTGTTTTAAAATCTGCGTAGTTTTTTATATCTTCTAGCAGCTTAGTTGACCTTAATACTTTGTTTGCATTATTACAAACGATTTGACTAAATATTCTCTGAAACTCGACGAAATCTACATCTTCTGGCATGTAAAGAGTTATCTTTCTATTCAAGAAATAAGTTTTTATTATATCCTTTATTGTTTCAGTATCTAAATCTTTGTAAATGATTGTTGTAACATTATTTGAAAATACTTTTTTTGTAAATATTTTGTTTTGGTTTCCTTTAATAATTTTGATCTGGTTTTTAAAAATATTCAGTGGTCTTTCAGTAATCGGTATATAAGACGAGTTGTCTTCTTCTGCGGAATGAGTAGTGGCAGCAACTGAGGAGATCTCATTTGCATCATCAGTTTCTGAGTCTATATCATTGTAATTACAATTTTCGTTTCTTATACGGGAAAGGGCGTCTGCCACATGGTTCTCCCTTCCAGGAATGTGTTTGATATCAAAATCAAACTCATTCAATTTTATTTTCCAACGCTGCAGTTTTTGGTTGGGTTCTTTGAGGTTATGCAGCCATTGCAGTGGCTTATGATCACTATTGATTAGAAACTTTCTACCGTACAGATAGGGACGGAAGTACCTTGTCGACCACACTATCGCCAATAGTTCCTTCTCCGTGGCTGAATAGTTTAACTCGTGTTCATTAAGTGTGCGGCTAGCGAAACAGATTGGATGGTCTTTCTGGCTTTAGACGGCTCCAAGCTCCAGCTTTTCATAATTTAGATAAGCCAGTATTGGTTCACTGGTTATCAGAAGTTTAATAGTGTCAATCGCATTTGTATAGTCTTTATCTGTTGAATTTATTTTATTACCTTTTTTCAGACAATGCGTCAGAGGTTTTGTAACTTTCGAAAAATTTTTAATGAACTTCCTGTAAAATCCCGCAAGACCAAGAAATTGTTTTATCTCCTTTTCCGTTTTAGGAACGGGATAATTCAGGATTGCTTTCACTTTATCAGGATTAGGTTTAATACCCTCGGGGGTGATAACGTGTCCCAAGAAAATAGTTTCCCTTCTCATAAAATCACTTTTATCCAATTCGATTTTCAGATTTGCATCTGCCAGTCTTTTGAACACTCTTTCCATCGAATTTAAGTGCTCTTGAAGAGACGTGCCAAAAACGATAATGTCGTCCATATAGACCAGACAGTCTTTTCCTATGAGGTCTCCCAGGATTGTGTTCATCAATCGTTGGAAGGTTGCGGGGGAGTTTTTCAGACCGAATGGCATTCATAGAAATTCGTAATGCCCGTTTCGAGTGGAAAATGCTGTTTTCTGTCTGTCCGAAGGCTCCATCTCGATCTGATGGAATCCTTTAGTTAGGTCAATGGTAGTGACGTACAAACACCTACCCAACTTATCAAGAATGTCATCGATAACAGGAATAGGATATCTGTCATCGACGGTTACACCATTCAATTTTCGGTAGTCTATTGCTATGCGCCATTTTTGTTGACCAGAGGCGTCCATTTTTTTCGGTACCACCCAGATCGGTGCCGAGTATGGCGATTTGCTATGGTAAATTATGTTTTGGTTCAGCATGTCCTGTATTTGCCTATCCACCTCTTTCCTATGGACTTGTGGGTATCGATAGGTTTTAGAGTATATCGGATCCTCATGGATCGTATTAATTTTGTGCTTAACAGCATTGGTAAAGGTCAGTTTATCTCCTTCCATATAAAATATACTTTGATATTTTCTGAGAAGATTTTCTAATCCCTGTCGCTCTTCCTTATTCAGGTGGTCCAATTTAAATTTTGAATCCTTTTCGGGCTTATTTAAATGATTTAAATCATTAGCCTCCAGAAGCTCTTGATTTTCCTTCAAAATATTTCCTGGATTTTCTATTGATTCATATTGATGCAATTCAATTTCTTTATTAAACTGTTGAATGTCCCACTGATTTTCGTTCAGAAAGGAGTGCGTGTTTTTCCTATCCAAATGTTTTATGTTATCTTTAACCAAAACTTGGTTCTCGGTTAAAAAGCTATACTCAATATTATTTAGATATATAGTTCCCGTTGGGATATTTATTTTGGCATTTAATTTTTCCAAGCTATCAAAGCCCAAAAGGCCATCATACCTGTCACCAAATTCGCACGTGTAAAATATTAATATGATGTTTCTCACCGAACTAGAAATTTCCTGAATCTCATCGAGAATTAGGGTTCCGGTGGCAGTTTTGATACAAATAGGATTAACTTTAGTTACTGTGGTGGGAAGTGTTTTTGGTCGGATCAAACTAATTGACGATCCCGTGTCAATTAGGAATCTATAAGAGCTATTATTAATTTTCATTATGACTGCGGGGAGTTGTTTGAGGCCATGCAGTGAAAATTTTCTACTTCCATGGGTGTCGGAATCATTTTGCCTCGTACGTTTAGAAGGATGGAAATTTGCATTATTATTCTGGTTATTAAAATTTCTATTATTATTATTAAGTGGTCTATTGTTAGCAAAGTTATTATTATTACCGTAATTATTTCGTGTTCGATAAATTCCACCATGATTGAGATTTTGGTTATTGTTTGGGATGCTTGTTACAAAATTTCGAGGGTTAAAGTCATTGAACGAATTGTTCCGAGAAAATTGACCTATTGGATTTCTGTTTGGGGTTATTATATTTCTATACTCATTACCAATTACCTGTGGACGTACGTTATTTCGTGAATAGTTCTGATGATTATTTGATCTAAAATTGGCTTGGCCGATGTCTTCTTCTATTTCGTTAGCGTCCCTAATAACTTTCATGGCTCCCTTAAAACTATCTACCAGGTTAGCGTTCACTAACGCCACCAAATGAATTGGTAACTCTTTTTTCAAAACTGCCAGGCTATTAAAATTTACTTCACTTTTAAAAAACGTTTTTCTCTCTGTCGATTCATTGCTCAAACTTATCGCGTCATTTATTCTACATACAAGATTATTAACATCTTCACACAATCTCTTAACATCACCCTTAAATTTTATTTTATTTATGCTCAAAATTAATTGGGAAATTGAACAATGCTCACCAAATTCACTTATTAAAAGCTCCTTCAAGGAGGTCCAGTTTTCCGGCTGCTCCCTTCTTACCACATCTAGGGCTGCACCATCCAACGTCCTCAGGATACAATTGAAGAACAGTACTCTATCATCTGCAGCCATCCTAGCTATATTTGGCAATATGCTTTCGATACTGGTTACGTACAGACCAAGTCTATCACTTCGTCCGTTAAAGGGGTGCACGAGTTTTAGATTTTGCATTATGAAACTTCTTTGCTGCTCCATATTGTTGTCGCCATTAACATTCATAATTAGATTCTCAAAGGCTTCCAGAATCTCTTCCATAAACTCGATGCTGACAGTTGCTAGTATTTTTCTTTTTCGATTTTCTTGCAGCAAATCAATTTAACAACACTATCAGTATTCTTCTATGTTCTCAACACAAAAATTTTGGTTTAGATTTTAAGTTAGTTCTGCGTAATTATTTATTTAATTGTGACAAGTTACACAAAATTTTTCATTTTCTGGTAAGTATTTCATAACTCAATATTCTTTTATGTTCCCAACACAAAAATTTTTGTTTAAATTTAAAGTTAGTTCTGTATAATTATTTGTTTAATTGTTACAAGTTCCACTTAAATTTTAATTTTCTTTAATTTTTATTTAATTTTATTTTATTTAATTTATTTTATTTTATCGTTTTATTAACTTTTGGGAATTTGTTCGTGTTACAGGATTTTTTTTTTCGCAAAATCCTACCGACTGCGCCAGTGACAAAATTGAAAACTACTGTTCAATTTGGAGTTCAAGATAAAACTAAACTTTTATTAATTGAAAATTTCTTGTTCTACTTAAGGCTAATTTAACAGTTTGTTTATAAATTTATTCTTTATCAATGAAATGTGAAACTCCCTTTGTTGATTCCATTGAGTCAGCAATGAAATCAATAGAAAGAGCTGAAAATAAACTTGTGTTTACTTTACTTGAGCTAATTCCCAAAGAGTCAGCAATAAAGTTAATAAAAAGAACAATGAGTAAAATTGTGTATAATTCGGTTTGTATAAAACATAAACAATTCGTCAATAAATTATGGAATGTTTATATTAGTTGGAGAAGTCTCATGTATGTCACTAGTATATAGTTAAGTGTGAGCAATATTACAGTGAAGTGCAACACATGTTAAACATTATTATGCTTGAGTAATAATATTATGCCTACAACTCGGCCGTCCTGACTTTTAGGATCCCCTGATCCTAGCAGTCAAGCTCCTTGTTATTCTTCGAGTTGGCTCTACGCGTAACGAGTCTACGTTCCTACCTACTGTTCGTTCCCTAGCTCGTCTGCTACCCACTGGTTCAACTTGTTGACTTTTAGCCAAATTGTCAGTTTTGTCCCTGATCCAATGCTTCATGTTATGAGCCGCCCATATACCCTCATATGGTTTCTGCGTCCTCTGAAATCCTTCAACATCTTTTATATAGTATCGGTCATTTTCTAAAACTTTCGCTACCTCATATGGTCCCTTATATCTGGGCAATAACTTACTAGATATGCCCATAGTAGAATTAAAATTTTTCAACATCACATAATCTCCAACCAAATAAGCATTCGGTGCTTTCCTTTTAGCATCCACATACGTTTTATTATAGTTTTGTGTGCGTTTTTGTATTCCCTCTGCATTTTCCCTTATTGTCTCTATGTTTCTGTCTGTACTTCTAATATTATTATCTATTACATTCTCCTTCAAGCTGTCTATTTTTCTGCCTCTATTTTCTATCCCAAATAACATTCTGCTTGGATATTCACCTATGCTTCTATGTATAGTATTATTCATTGCATATTCTACTTCCGACAAAACTTTATACCATGGTTCGTTTTTCTCGTTATTAATCAGTTTAGCTATCATTGGTCCAAGGTCCCGATTCACTCTCTCCACTTGGCCATTTGCCTGTGGAGATCCAGTTGCCACTCTAATATGTTTCACATTATTTTCCTGTAAGAAATCCCGAAATTCCTCTGAAGTGAAACATGTCCCTCTATCCGATACTATACAAGCTGGCCTACTATATGCCCTAAAATAATCCTTGAGAGCATCTATTGCTTCTTTCGACCTGGTAGTTTTTGCCGAATATAATCTCAGAAACTTTGTACATGCATCTATTATAACAAGAATATATCTCCTTACTTTATCCCTGTCATTTATGGGACCGTAGTGATCTATATGTACCACCTGGAAAGGCATTTGTCCCTTTGGTATACTATGTACGTATCCTTCCTGCTTATCATTTTTATCCGAAAATGCTATACATTTTAAACAATTTGCTATATGATCCCTTACTTTTCCTCTTATATTAGGAAACCAATAATTTCTTTTTATTATATCCGTGACCTAATCTGTACCCATATGACCCATTTCGTTGTGGTATCTGATTAAAACTTGTCCCTCCATTGCCTCAGGTACGTAAAACACAAGCTCACCTTTTATTTTCCTATAAATCACCCCGTTCCTCATTTCATATAATGAATGTTCCCTTTTCTCCAACATTGCTTTTACTTCCTTTATTCTCCTATCTTTGTTCTGAGCAATTACTAGGTTATCCTCAAAGGTATTATCTGATATCATTAATATTGTGTTACACCTGCTCAGTGCATCCACGTGTTTCATTCTTGAACCCGACCTATGTTCCAATTTATATTCATAATTCTGGAGTTCCAAGGCCCATCTGGCAATCCTTGGATTCAGTTCCTTTCTGTTCAGTGTAAGTGTCAGAGAATTACAATCTGTAACAATTGTGAAAGGAATACCCTGTAAATATATCCTAAACCTTTGCAGAGCATATATGATCGCCAGCGTTTCTAACTCAAAGCTATGATATCTTGACTCCGTTTCTGTTGTCCTTTTCGAAAAGTAGTAAACTGGATGTAGCTTTTTGTCACTTTTCCTTTGCAATAATATAGCACCAAAACCTACAGAGCTTGCATCACAATGCAACTCTGTTTCGTCCCTTGGGTCGTATATTGCTAATACCGGTGCATTCATCATTTTCCTCTTCAATATTTCAAATGCCTTTAACTCATCTTCGCCAAAACTAAATTGTCTATCCTTTTTCGTAACATCGTAAAGCGGTTTGGCTATAACAGAAAAGTCCTTTATAAATCTTCTAAAAAATGAACACATCCCCAGAAAACTCTGAACGTCCTGTACCCTTGTAGGAATTGGGTAATTCCCAATTGCTCTTAATCCATCACTGTCTGCTCTTATTCCCTCGCCGGATATCATATATCCCAAATATTTTATCTCCCTCTAAAAAAAACTACATTTATCCAGTCTCAGCTCTAATTTGTTATCTACTAGTCGCTCAAAAACCTCCTCCAAAATTTCCATATGCTCATCTATATTCTCAGTTGCCACCATAATGTCATCGAGATAAACTATAACCTTTCCTTCCCTTATCATATCATCGAAAACCTTGTTTATAAATCTTTGAAATACAAATGGGGCATTCGCCAAACCAAATGGCATTCTAAGAAATTCATACTGCCCAAGGGGCGTTGTAAAAGAAGTATATTTGATCGAGTCTTCATGCATATAGACATGATAGTATCCATTTTTAAGGTCTAGTTTCGAAAACAAACATTTATTTGCCAATCTATCAAGTAGGTCATCTATTAGTGGCATTGGGAATTTGTTCTTAACAGTTGCTTTATTAAGCTTACGAAAATCCACACACATCCTTACGCCCCCCGTTTTTTTCCTTACTAGCACGATTGGAGAAGCATATTCCGATTCTCTCGGACGAATAATTCCCTTCTCTAAATATTCATCTAAAATAATCTGTACCTTCTCTTTCTCTGAATAATAAAGTCTTCTTGGTGTATAACTAAATGGACTCTTATCATCGACTGTCAAACGCATTTCACACTTTATTCTAGGTTCGTCTGGTCTAATTGGGCTAGTGTATTTTTCCACAAATAATCTCTCAAATCTTGCCTTATCTTGTCTACTTAAACCTTCTCCCAGTTCATATCCCACATTTTCAACGTCCCATACAATTTCCAATATCTGATTCGCATAGATTTCATCGTCATTGTCAACATTTAAATAATCTCTTTCGTTTTCATTGCAATTTTCTTCAAGCATTTTCATCTCGTTTGACTGTACGTTTTTATTGTTACTCTCACATAGCATTGCATTTCCTTTACATTGTTTTTCGTAGCTATTTTCATTGTATTTTCCTATGGGTACTAGTTTAAATTTGCATATTCTTAAAAAATCTCTACCCAACAAAACTGAACATCCTATAGATTCGTTATCCACTACCATCAGCATTAGAGAAACAACTTTGTTTTCAAAACTAAATGTACAATTTATTTGTCCCAAAATTATCAATTTACTTTTATTTAAACCAAAATAACTTGACATTTCATTTGTTTTAATATTGATTTCATTTGGAATGCATGATTTTTTATGATGCTGATGGGGTTTCCCGAATCTATTTGACATTCTAAATAATAAGAAAAAAAATTATTATTTTCTGTTTTAAACATAAACTTAAAATATCTTACGTATTCATTTCTTTGGTCATCTTTTTTTATTTTATATAGTCTGCAATCTTTAGCAAAGTGTCCCAACTCGTCACACGCAAAACAGGCTCCTTCCCCTCTCTTTGGTTTGCGGCACTCTGTTGCAATATGTCCTTGGCTGTTGCAATTGAAGCACTTCACGTTTTTCCGTATTGCTAAACCTCCGACCTTTTCTGCCTTGGGTGTTGCTAATTCAACATTTTTAAATGCTTGCAATATTTCTGTTTTCGTTGTGAAACATTGTAACCGTGCTGTATTTCTCAAATTTACATCCGGGATACCATTTATTAAATATTCGATGAACTCATCACACTCTAGGTTTATACTTGTGGCTAAGCCTAATTTTTCATTGTAATAAACCGTGAAATTTTCGCCTGGTTGCCATTTTCGGTCCTGAAGTTTTTGGCGGATGGTTAATTTTGAAATCTTGTTCTTAAACATGTGGTGGATGTTCTCGATTAGTTCATCAACCGGCCCAATCAAATATGACGAATGCATATGCAGCCACTCTTGCGCCTTGTCTTTCATTTTGGCACATATCAAGGCACGTACAATGTTATCGTCCAATTTGTAACAGACTCTAACATTTTTCAGTTGAGTTAACCACACATCAATTTGACCGTTGCCATCATACATTGGTATCATTTCTTTCAAAATATCAAATGATATGTTAAAGTTTGATGCCGCATTGTCACCGTTTTGATCACCCTGCATTTTTAGCATCCGCATATCATTCTCCAACTTTAAAATTTGTTGTTGTTTTTGCAAAATTTCCAGTTGAAGATCCATATCATTTCTTTGTTTAATCATATTACTTCTCTCACTTTGTTCTTGGTTAATTTGCTTTTCATTTTCATTTTCTGCCTTTGACTTTACATCTTGTTCTTTACATTTTCCTTTTTCGTTGTTGCTATCCATTTTCTTACTTTGCTTTATTTCATCTATACTTTCGTTGTCTTCCGAATCAGTAGTGCTTTGTTCCGTCGCTTTATTCCGTTTTCCCTCATCATCGATTAGAATTTCATCCCAGTTTTCGTCTTCACCAATAGTTGCTCCGGCTTTATTTTTTTCCATTTGCAAATTTAAATCGGACAAGTACTTTTCCTTTTTATCCATATCTTCAGATATTCTTTTTATTAAATTTCGTTTTGTGCCGCTTGGCTCAATATTATTTTCTTCGCACCACGATTTCAAAAATTCTGCTGATGCCACATTTAAGTCGTCCACATTCATTTATGATATACGTACGTGTGTATTTTTGAAAAAAAATTGTCTTTGTTTTGTTGTTGTTTAAAATTTGCGCACGAATATCCCACTTCTGAGTTTTAGTCTATTTGGTTTGAATGTTCATACAAGACTCCTTTATTTCTTTCTCTCTGCTTGCACATTTGGTTCTTATTACTAATCTTTACATGTTTGTTGTTTTCTTACGAGTATATAAATACGGTTTAAAAATATAAATTGCCACGTTTCACTTAACGGCATGCATTCACATATTTAGGTGTATGTGTGTATACTTAAATATTAATATGTATAGGTATAAGTATATAGTTAAGTGTGAGCAATATTACAGTGAAGTGCAACACATGTTAAACATTATTATGCTTGAGTAATAATATTATGCCTACATTATTTTATATATTTTCAGTTTTATTCGACCTTTTTTGTTTTTTTAATTTCTATTAAATTTTAATCTTTTCACACGGTCAGTTAAATTATAACGATTTTATTTTTTTTTCTCTCAATATAAAAAATAATTTCCTGAAGATGCTTTCCACAGGAAAGCGAAATATTGAGGGAAAAAATAAAATCGTTATAATTTAAATGAACGTGTGAAAAGATTAAAATTTAATAGAATTTATTTTATATATATATATTTTTTTAATTTAAACTGTATTTGGCAGGATGTTGTATTAAACTTTAGCACTTTCACTGTACTGTAGGATTTGGCAGGATCGCCATGTTGTAAAACGTATGAAAAAAGAAAACTTTAATTCCTTGTTTCAGTAAAATTTTATTAAAAAACAGCCGCTTTTGCGACTGCTCCGGTTCAGCTCTTATTTGTATCTAATTTATTATTATTAAAAAGACTTACTTGCTAGCTTATAAACAAATCCTTAAAAAGGAATACTAACATGAGAATATGCAAACATTGCATATTCCCACACATAGCTTAAAATAAATAAAAGTACGCACAGTTAAAATAGACTGTGTGTGCTGAGAATAAGTTTTGCTGGCACATTCTCACACATGAGTTAGGTTCGTGTGGACAGTCACATTCCAATGGAATGTGGGGTGTCCGATTGCAATGCAGAAGGCATGGCAATGACGATATAGTCGAACACACTACAGAGTCCACCCTGAATCTCTTTCCTAAAACTCGGACATTTTATTTTTAATTATGTCTATATGTGTTTTTAGCGCCGTGTCAGCGTCATCTGCTCTAGATAATCGCATCATTTCGGTTATATGAAACATATCCGTTACAAACTTTAGTGGATTTGTTAGTAATTTATAACGAGCTGCTAACTCTAGGTTATTTTTATAATAACCTGATCCTTTAGGCTACTGTTTAAAAGTTGTATGAAAATAACATTCCATATTTCAATTTCTATCACCTTTAGTGAAGCGGTATGTTATAAGACGAGATTGAAATTTCTTTTCAATAATTTTACCCGGCTTCAAGTTCCTTTACATTTTTAGGATACGGAATACTAGTTATTTCGCTAATTTTTTCTGGATTCATATGTAAACCACTTTTGTCAATAATATGACGTAAATATTGTATTTTCTTTGAAAAAAAACTCACACTTTTCTGCCGATAACTTAAACCCAGCATCATTAAAAATTCTAAGAACTCGCTCGAGTCTTTCAGTATGTAATTTTCTGTTCGATGCACTAATTAAAATGTCATCTAAAAAGACAGCAACACCATCTAACCCTGCTAAAAGAGAGCCATAATCCTTTGAAAAATTGCTGGTGCTGAGGCTAAACCATAAATAAGTCTAGTATACTGGAGCAATCCCTTGGAAGTTGAAATA
This sequence comes from Trichopoda pennipes, assembly GCA_030448955.1. Lineage (NCBI taxonomy): Eukaryota > Metazoa > Arthropoda > Insecta > Diptera > Tachinidae > Trichopoda > Trichopoda pennipes. Next base: position 13,871,139 of record JASKUP010000042.1, read on the forward strand.
GTAATATATTTCCTTGATTCTTTGTCTAATTGAATTTTCTGGTAAGCCATACTCAAGTCTAATTTGGTAAATTCCTCACCACCGTGCAATTTTGAAAAAAATATCCTCAATACGAGGCAGGGTATATTTTTCCACATTTAAATATGGGTTTGGGGTTACTTTAAAATCACCACAAATTGTAATAATTCCGTTTTTCCTTAAAATTGGAACAATAGGAGTACCCCACTCACAAAAGTTTACTGGCTGTAGTACATTTATTGTAACCAAGTGGTCTAATTCTGTTTCGACCTTGCTTTTAATATCCAGAGGTAATGGTCTTGGCCTGAAAATTTTCGATACTGTTGCTTCTTTAACCTTTAAAACTGCTTGACCTCCTCTAAACAATCATTAGCTTCCATCGAAATTGACTATTAAATTTTGTAATAATTTTCTGTGTCATATCCATGGGTATACAGTAATTTAGCTTACTAATCTTTATTTCAAAACTTTTAAGAAAATGTCAACCTAGCAATGCTGGGCCACCATTTTCAATTATAATAAATGAAATTACTTGTTTTTATTATTATATTTTTTTCCAACATCACACATATCAATAGCAGTTATTTTTGTGCCATTATATGATGTTAACAATACGTTAACTTCCTTAAGTTTATAGTTTTGAAAAAATGTTGCATAAAAACTGTCAGAAATCACGTTATATTCCGATCCTGTATCTAGCTCAATTTCAAATATTTTTCCGTCAATAACAATTTCAATTCTAATGGGACTACCGTTAGTAGTGCTAATATTAAATAAACTTAAGTCACTATTATCAATAAAATTTAATTTTTTAGTGTTACACATTTTCTTTAAATGACCTTTTTGATTACAATTATTGCATTTATAATTTTTGAGCCTACAGTTTTCGCTTTAATGATTTTTGTATCCACAAACCTTACATTTTTCCGTGTTATGGTACTGCTTTTGCTGCTTTCTCAGTTGTCCGCCCTTGTTCCTTTTTATGAAATGCAGATTTTCCTCTTTAACGTTTTGTTCTAAATTATATTGATGTTTGGTGTATTCCACATTATTGGCAATTTCAGCAACCTTTTCAAAAGAGGATTCAACAGATTTAAGAAAAATTGTATTCCGGGCCGTCCCCTTTTCTAAACCCATTACAAATTTGTCCCGGATTGCCATTTCAAAATTAGCTCCGAAATCACAATGCACCGCAAGGGATCTAAATCGAACGGCCCATTTATTTATTGTTTCGTTTTCCGCCTTTGTAGCATTATAAAATTTGAATCTCTCGGCAAATCCGGATGTTTTAGTCTTAAAATGTTTGTTTATCGCTAACAAGCAAACATCATAAGTCGTTCCAACATCTTCTACTTTTGCTGGACTAACTAAATTCTGCAACAGTATATAAGATGTTTCGCACACTGCTGTTAAGAGGATAACTTTCTTTTTTTTTGCTGCATCAATTATTTCATTTGCAATTAAAAATTGCTGTAATTGATTTTGAAACACAGTCCAATTTTTTGGGTGTGATCAAAATATGGCACTTTTCCGAAAATTGACTTGGACATTATATACACTTTTTTCTTATTATTTTCGTAATCACGATTTATTTAATTTGTTATTAACAGAAACGATCACTTATCCTCGTCGCCACTGAAATATATTCTTAACAAAACGTCTTTCTTTATTGCTGGTTACTTACAGAGTAAAGAATATAATATAATATAAGAATATCAATATTACACGAGTAATGCCAAACCAGTATTTTTTATAACGGTTCGATTTTATCACATTATAAGCTTAAAGTATTGTTAATTAGTAATTAGCTAGTTTATATCTCGATTATAAAAAAGAAACAGTTTTGTAATAACTAGCTTTAAAAGAATGTAATCTTACTACGATTTCGTATTAAAGCTATTTTATTTATTTCATTGGTCAAAATATTATGTAATTTTGATATAAATGTATAAATTATGTATTTTTGAATTGGTTGTTCGAAAAAAAAACACTTTTTTTGTCGCTGTTTAAACTTTATTCTTCAAACTTCAAATTAACACTGTCTTTAATAATATAATTTTGTTCTTACAATAACTTAAACTAAATATTTATTTGCATAGTTATCAAAATGAAATGCACCGTTGTTATTTCGCAATATTGATTACCTAGAGTTTTATTGACCTGTTTACGATAGTCTGTATCAGCAAATCAATTATTGTGCAATATTTAGCAATAAGGGTATTCAATGTTTTCTGCATTAACATATACATATACGCCATTGCTGTTTCTTTAGAGAATAAAACATTTTTATAAATATTGATATTGTTTTGTTAATAACTAACACTTAATTTAATTTTATGTATGGCGGGATCACCATATTTTAGTTTTTGGTTGATTTGATTCTTTGCTATGTTTTAGTTTTACCGCTTGTGCGACTGATCGTTTGTACATGTTATATTATACTTAACTTTTAAAATCTACATTTCTCACTAGCTAACTTACTCACTAATACATTATCAAATAATACATCAAATGTGTGTGGTGGGAATATGCAACATTTGCATGAGATTAGTTTTGTGTGGATAGGCACATTCCAACTTAACGTGGGGTGGCGGATTGCATGCAGAAGCATGGCAATGACGACACACTCAAACACACTACAATATTATAAATGTCTACTTCTTAATTTCCTTAGCCATTTTTTACATCTTTTTTGTCATTAGCTGTGTATGCGTAAACTTTAGAAGCTAAACCAACAAACTCTGTTATAAATTTTCCCTTTGTTTCATCTTTCATCATACACAAAACTTTATTGTTTAAACCAGGAAAACTGAATTGATTACTTCTGAATATGGTGAAGTATCAAATCGATCTTTCAAATCATCTTTTTTTCTTTTATGAAAATCGTTTGTTTCAAGAGAATACATAAAGGAGTCTGTATTCATATAACCCAAATTTATTTATGTTTCATATGCCCATAATGAAACTCTTACATTTTCCATTTAGATAACTCTAGAACACAAAAAGCCAAATTAGCTTAATCGACAGTGATTCCTTAAATTGTGATATGCTATGAAAATTTGGTTTTGAAATCAATTCTCCTATACCTGGATCTTACTGTAGTAATATTACTGTTGAATTTAATTTTGGTTTTATGTCTTAGGGCTCCACGATTGAAGCTCCTAAGAATTTTCTTTATATATATATTTTTTCTGTACAATTGTTCTACTTAAATACTAATTCTTACTTCGTATTTGGTTTACAAAAAGTGCTTAGAATTATTGTTATCAAATATTTTTATGCTCAATGTCGACAAATAATTTCACGATATTTTGCTCAATCAAGAAGCGGTGGAAACATAGCGGGTATTGGTGCGGTTGTGTGTACCTACATTTGCAGTGTAATACATTTGTAAGCTAAATCGTTGTGCATTGTCCAGGTTGGAATCAACTCACACTGTTCTGTACCAGTAGAAGTGACTATGTATGTACGCTACTCTACATCTTTTCATTTATCAACATTTTCCATGATTTTTCCACACACATCATTATTGAATAATTGAAGTTATTGAAGTTATTTTTAGACTCCTTCCTGCACTCTGCGTTTAAATCAATGTTATAACAATCATGACAGCTTTAGGGGTAAGATAAATAGACCTCATAAATATAGCATATTTTGAAATTAAATGAAATATACTTTGTTGTAAAATAGTATTTTTCCTTAAAACTTAGGCCAAGTTCCACAAAGGCGGAGCGCCTTTATTTAGCGTTGCCAATAGAGAATCCTCGCGAATTCTTAGATTCAATATTTTCATCCGTCCTATTTTCTCCGTTGTATTATTTATTTAATATTCTGAAATCAAAATCCGAAACTCATTTGAAGGGCTGACAGATAGTCAGTTCTATATTCAAATTCACATCGTGCCTCCGTTCGATGTGTATATATGGGATATCTAAAGTTCCCATGAATTGGCCGTTCTCCTAATAGACTTAACTGGTTCTCAAGTCTTTCAGCCGCTGTTATTTGATATGGTTAGTGAAAGGTGTTTATGTTCCCTTCAGGGATACTTCTTTGACAATATTGATCAATGCTCTCATTCAAATTGCGGTCGGGTAAACGCAACGTTTCTTGAGCAATACATATAATAATACTCTTTCTTCCAGTACTTTCAAAACTCACTGTGCCGCCAACCAATTTTGGAACATGCTTTTGGACTGTACTCATCCATGGTGTTATGCAAATTGGCCAGAATTACATCATCGGCATTTACCAATATATGGTCTTCACTCCATATCGCTCCAGAAAAGGCATCACGGTATGCCTGTGGAGTACTAGCACTCACAAGCGTCTCCAAATCTAACATTTTCTAGAGTTGGAACAAATGTATTGCTTGTATCTTTATAGTCCATATTAAATACCGGGATATAAACACTACTTCCATTTTTGTTTATGCCAATTGAGTTAATGAGGACAATAATTGGCTTGGATAGGAGTACAATACCACACAAATACCCTTTTAAAATCAGCGGAATTGTTAAGCTGAGCAAAATTTTCTGAAAATCGTGGTGGAATTGGGTAATTCGGTTTCAGCCATTCGACCTTGGCTTCTACGACAGCCAAACAAACGCGGTAAAAATTCGGTGTTGTAATATCATTCCTATATGCAGTGGTAGTAAATATCATTTACTCCGACACCACGCGTTGTTACTGAAAGCATTTGCACCTTCTGGTTCGCCCCTTCCTGGAATCCACTTCTCTGGTATTTTATTTATGTATTTCTCAACGTACTCCTGGCCTTTATGTTCTCTCACATCCTGGACTCTTTTGTCGTTGTACTTCTCTCTTCCAGCATTGTTTCTCCCACGGTTACGTTGCTGAGACGCTGTGTTTTTTCCCTTTAGCATGTTGGTTTTCACCAGTACGATAAGCATCTTTTTCATCACGTAGACGTTGATTTTTATTCTTCGAGTCTCTCATTTTCGATGTTAAAGTTAATGTTCGCCTGAAATCAAAACGTGTCCCTGCAGGCTAGTAGGTACTGTACTAGCTTGCCAGTCTGGGGGTTATGAGTTCGATTTCCAACGAAAACCTTGGCTTTTTTTCACTACAGAAATAAAAATCTTTGCTTCTGATCGATAGATTTGAATTTAGACCTGTTTCTGAAACTAAACATATATGAATACTTTGATTAATTAAAAATTGAAATAATTCTAAATGCTTATTGCAAATGTCTCTTGCATTCCAAGTTATTATATTGATTCCATGCATGCGAGGTTAGTGATGACCTCTTAGTGATCCGCCTTGTTTTTACGATTTCTAAGATTCTGTTGTTGATAATGGGTTTCATGCATAAAACGGGAGCTTAAGGGTAAGCGAAGAAATTCAAATTTTCCATTCATTGTTGAGAAGGCGGTTTTCGGAATATCTGAAGATTTTATTGGAATTTGGTGAAAGCCAGAGGTAAGGTCTATAGTCGTAAAAAATTTCGCATTACCCAGGCTTGCCAATGTGGCATTAATATCAGGTATTGGGCATGTGTCAGGCACAGTTACGGCGTTAAGTCTTTTGTAATCGACCACTAACCTATAGAGTTTCTCGCTGTTTGGTTTTGGTTTCTTCGGGACTACCTATTTTGGAAAATTATATGGGCTCTTTGAAGGTCGTATTATTCCTTCCAACAACAATTCATTAATTTGACTCTCCACCTCATCTCTCATTGCAGCTGGGTATGGATAGCTCTTCGAGTAAATAGTGTCTGGTGTGGTTGTTCTTATTTCAGCTTGCACACTTGTCGCGGCAGCTTGGCCATCATCAAGTGGCCCAAACAGATCCTTGTATTTCCCTACCAGTTCGGCAATCTTTTTTTTGGTTTCCATGGACAGAGTATCACTCAGTATATAATTAACTCTATTACTGATTTTTGTTTTCAAATGAATGCGAATGGTTTCTCCAATTAGGAGGATGTTTTCCCTTATATCAACCACTGCTCCTTATTCCTTAAGCGTGTCGTTACCTATGATACCATCGAAACTATCTAAGCCTGGTAACACATAGAATATGATCGAATCCAATAATCCATATTTCGAAATGAATCTTCCTGTGACTTTACTCTTTACTTCAATTTGCCTGCCAGCGGTACTAACTACAAGCGGGTTCACTAAGGCAACACTTCCGGCTGATAAATTAGGGCTGCAAAAATTTTTGTTCGAGCCGATGTCGATCAAAAAATTATATATTGCCCCTTGTGTGGTATGTAAGGTAAGAGTGATGGCCTTCCTCCATAAAATTTTGTTCACTTGCGACACCATCGAAACTATTTATTATTACATCCTGCGGAGGCTGTTCCTCCATGTCATCGTGGCCGGAATTTAAATGGAATAGGCGAGGTTGCTTTTCTCTATTAAACAATTCTGAAGTATTTCTTTTTTCGGGCTGTCTGGGGCGATTCATATTCAAACTTTCCGGGTTTGCATAGAACGGTCTACTTCCATTGGCTCTGGTTTGACCCGATACGGTTTTGGGTATGGTTCTGGCCTGTAATTGAAATTAAAATTTCCATGTTGATGGCTACCATATTTTTGCTGCCAATTATTAGATCTGAAAGAATTAGAAGGGGAATTGTAAGGCTTGGGTGGTCGAGTTGGTACAGTAGTATGCTTTTGGGGGAATTCTGGCGCACCGGTTCGAATAGGTGATTTAGTATGAAGAATGTTATTCCTCATAGTTAAATTCTGAAGTTCCAAACATGCTGAATATGCCTCCGGTAATGTTTTTGGCCGCTGTATTATCACCATTCTTGATAAGTCAGGAGTTAGTCCACGAACAAATATGTCCAATGCCCTATTCCTGTGCGTCGGGCGTTTACTGTTTTCTCGCTATATGACCGCTTTGATCTTATTTATTATTAGTGATAATTGGTAGAGTAAAACTCGTCCACCTTCGAAGTGCCCTGAGAAGGCTGATTAAGCTGGTGTTCTAATGTTTGGACATCCCTTTTATCGGCGTAATGTAGAGAAAGTATACCTTTCACTTCCCTCCAGTCGGCTTCAAATATATTGTAAGACACTAAGGCTGCATCTGCCTTATGCTTTGCACAATAGAGCGGTAAATCGGCTTATCCTTGACTATTTCGAAGTCCTTTAGCACCATTTCAACAGAATGCACCCACGAAACATAGTGCAAGGGATTGCTATCGAAAGTTCGCAATTCTTTTACACTCTCGGGAAGCCTACACATTGACCTCAAATCTTCTTCCGTCCTTGGGACCTGGAGTGTTAGACCAGCAGTTTCGGTGTGTCCTACGCTATCCTGTTCCTGCCTCTCCACCATATCTAACCTCTTATATAACTCAGATAAATCACTTTCCTGTTCTACCCTAGCTAATCTATTCTCTGTGCTCTTTAGTCCTTCCAGGAGACGATTAACGGCTCCTGTAAGGGTGGTCAAACTAGCTCTCATTTCGGCCATAATACTATACGTAAATTTTAATTAAAGTTAAATAAGGGTAAAAAGACTCACCTGGATTTTACTTATTGTTGATTATTACAGGCAATTTTGTTTCACTTTCAAATATTTTTCTTTCACTTTTCTCTATGTTCTTAATTTTTTCCTTTTTTAAAAATTTTAATTTTCTCCCAAGTTCTTTTGTTTTCAAATATTTCTTTTAATTATCTTTTCTTTTACAAATTTACTTTTAGTTTATTTATTTTCACAGTGTGCTTTCTTTTCTCTTAATAAAAAGAAAATTTTTGTTGAGCCTTGGCTATCCGGCGCGAGTAAGTTAAGATTTCTTTTCTTTTGTCCCTTTTTTAGGATTCTTTATATATAGCACTGGAGGGTCCCGTAGGAATCGCAGTACTTTGCTATTAGTTTATAAAGGACACCATTGTTTTTTGTAAGTGGATCCCTGCTCGGGCGCCAGTTAAGGAACCTTAACTTACTTCACTTAAAAAAATTTATATCCGGGCGCGACCAACTGCGCCGTTAAATAACCAAACAGAAATTTATAATTATTTTTATCACACAAATTGATATTCCTTTTATTTAACACAAATTAATTTTATTTTATTAAACACACAACTAGCGGGTTCGCCTACGTAGCCACGACTGCTTCCTCAAGTTTAATTTACTTGACTTGAAACCTCCCCTGTCACGTTGCATTGACATGCGTTTGCTCCCAAACGCTGATGCAACCAAATTATCATTAAAGCCCAAAGTGCCGAAAGTGCCTATGCTGCAAGAAGAAGTTCGCTGACCGGCTGACCCTATAAAAGTGTCTATGCTGCGAGATTAAGTTCGTTGACAGAATTGTCACCGTTGTTAACTTGTATGTAATATTATTAAAGAATATTATTAAAGAAAATGTAAATATGTACTTAAGTATGGTTAACGAAACGTTTCCGCTGGTTGCTGAGGTAGCTCAGAGGTGGCCAGTGTCGAAGTCTATTCTCTTTATCTAAATTTTCCTGGAGGGAAGGAAACTAACCCGACTCACTGAGCTACTAAATGACTTGCCCACTGACTTTTTGACGGCCGACAAATACCTTTTTCCATAAGAAGTTGAAATTCTCGTTTTGCTGCTTCTAGTCTTTCGCCTGTAAGTCGTCTCGGGCGCGTAAAAACTGGTGGGCCTGTTGTTACAATGTGATGTGTTGTATTGGTTGTTGTCGGTATTTTATTCGAATTAAGGATAGCTAAATCCTTATACTCACTTAGTATATGCGAAAATTTTAGATCTGTTTTAAACGTTAACATTTTCATTTGTGAATTTTGTACCACATTTGCTTTTGTTTCTATCAATGTTTTTCTGTCAACAAGTTTACTTCTTTTTATATCGACAAGTAAGTCATATGCTTTCAAAAAATCAGAGCCTATTATTGCTGCATTAACGTCGGCGATGTAAAAATTCCAACTTAAACTGCGACGTAAACCGAGTGATAAATTAAGACGGCGTTGTCCAAATGTTTTTAAAGGTGAACAATTAGCAGCGAAAAAGGTGGTTGTCGAAGGCATTTTACGTTTGTCGGCGGCACTAGGTGGAATTACAGACACGTCGGTACCAGTGTCTATTAGAAATTTTATACTTGTGTTTTTATCACAAATAACAAGGCGAGCAATTTGAAAAGACTTATTGCTAGAACTGCTCGCGGGTTCTAGAGACTGTTCTAGTTTTTTGAATAGTTGCAAGGAGCACGACATTTGCGTGCCTCACTACCAAACTTTTCATGATACCAACAGCGACCATTTGAAGGAATGGGTGTTTTTGCTCTACGCTCTCTACTTTTTGAAGTACGATGATTGCTGCGTCCACGAATTCGTCTCCCACGCTCATTTACTAATTGGTTTATTTGCTGTTCAATACGTTGTATACGAAGATCAGTATCACTTTGTAGAATTTGTGGCGTGGATACTGCACTCACATGTTGATAATCTGAAACTTCCATTATTTTGTCAGCCAATTTCGCCAGCTCCGGCAAATCTGCATTGAAAGCCTGTAATATGGCTCTTGTTTGCGCAGGTACTCTCTGCAGCCATAGTGACTTTAAAAAATCTTTATTTATTTTACCTTTTGCTAAGCCACTCAACTCATTCAATAATTGCGTAGGCCGTTTGTCACCCAAATCGATCTCGGAAGTCAGCTTTTGTATTTTTTTTTTGTTCGCTGTCACAATACCTTTCTATTATACAAGATTTGAGGTTAAGGTACTTATCTCGTTCGGGAGGGTTTAAAATGGTGTCGGATATCTGTGCCAGCACATTGCTTTCTATTGCAGCGACTACTGTATTATATCTAGACATATCGTTGTTTACGACCGAGATGCTAAACTGAGCTTCCACTTGAGCAAACCATATCTCCGGCTGCTCTGGCCAAAAAGGTGGAACTTTATCAGAGACCCTGTTAACGATTGTACTACTTTCATGACTGACTGTTGGTACGTTGTATACTGTTTCTGCCTGTCTAGATGTTGTTGCCTGGTCCTCAGTTCTATTTTCGCCTTGCTTTCCTTCGTTCATGACGTTCAAATCACGTCGGGCTCACCAATTGTAGAGTAAAAATGAAAAACGTGTTAGTTCTTATAACAATTTACATTAAGTGAAAAACTCCATCTTTATTTTATATTCTAGCACTACTACACATATGATTTTAAGCGCACAAAATAAACACTGTTGTATTATATAGTATATAGAATGGGTAAAGCGATACGATTGATCTGCCACAAATTGTTCACCAATATGGTAGACATTGCGTGGTCTTTGATATGTAACACTATCTACTTGCTGTAATGATGTCAGACCTATTGATAGCGAGTTTAGTTGTGATGAAAATGAAGCAAGATCGTAGTAAACCATTAATTTCCATTCTGCTTCAGTTATTCGCACTGTTCCTGTTCCTCCTGTTAGAGTTTTGCATAGAGTAACAGGAATAAGAAGAAGGAATATGAACATAGTGCTGTCGAAATTACTGCAGGCTTAGACCTTTTTGTTGGGATGATTTCTTTTTCGTCACTGCTTGATATATGTCGTTACTTTTTGGCTGGGACTTCTACATCATTTTCGGACAAGAGTGTGGCCAACATGTGAATATTCCAGATGCTGTTTTTACTTCGACCACCCTTACCACGTTGTCGTCACCAGTGAAAACATTGACAATTCTTCCTAATGGCCATTTCATCGGGGGGAGGTTGTCTTCTTTGATAATAACCATATCGCTCTTTTTGATATTTTTAAACTTGTGCCTCTATTTGTGTCGTTGTTGAAGTTCTTGTAGATATTCTGCAGATCACCATTTCCAGAATTGGTATTTTATGTGCGAAATTAATTTCCAGTGAGATAGCCCATATATCTTAAGGGTTTTTACTCTTTTGTCCACTTGTGACGTTAATGCCTCACCGATAAGAAAATGACCAGGTGTTAATGCTTCAAGGCTATCTGGATATTTTGATAACGGTGTTAGTGGACGTGAGTTCAAGATCGTTTCGATCTTGTAATAAATTTATTTTCAATTTTAAATAAATAAAAGTTCTGATCACCTTTCAATTTCAAATCTTTTTATTTGTTTAATTATCTGTGCTCAGCTTGGAGCAGTTAAAGTTAATAAGCTCAACTAGGAGCTAGAACGTACAAACAAAGATTGAATCTTCCTTCCTAATTGCAGTCGTTTATATACTGACTGTGAGAAGGTTTTCAGTAGTCTAGTACTTAATTTATTATTATTAATTATATACAAATGTTATTATAAATATTTTTGTTATTACGAAAAGTGAAATGTGACCTGGTTCCTATTGCACCTATTTTGGAATTTCTTTCCACAAAATAAATGTGTCACCTGAAACTCACCGATCGACACACACACACGCTGTGCATCTGCCTGTTGAAGGCCACTCAGTCATTGCATGTATATAAAGTATAACAACAACAAACATAAGTGCATTGCTAGTGCATTGCACTTGAGTAATTTGATTTAAACTTTTTAGTTTGTTGTGTTAATGACTGCGCGAGTTATATATTTAAATACTCACTCTTTGGAGTTTGTCATATCAATCAATTATTTATTCAAGATTTCTCTTTTTTTATATAATAATTTCTTATGCTAGAAAACTTATTGCTATGTACAATATTCTTAGCAAGCAAAATCGATAGCTGTATTTCTTCATATCGATTTTGCTTGGTCATTGTTTTAAACAATAAAACAAAACATTGTAAAATTAATTTTTTTATTATTGTCAAAAAGAAGAATCAGATTTCATAAACACATTGGATCAATTGGAAACAAAGTAAGCAAAATGTCATTAAACTCAGTTTTGAGTTTGTATGAAATGTTGCCCAATAAACTTCCTGTTGTACTTAAAAGGAAGAATCAAATTTCACAAACAAATTTGGAGCAATTGGAAGCAAAGTAAAAAATGTCATTAAACTCAGTTTTGAGTTTGTTTATTGTATTTAGCAATAATTGTGTTTATATCCACGAGGGGTGGTTGTGGAATTACATATGTAACTCGCGTGTGAATATAAGATATTTACATTAGGGTGGTTCCTCTAAAATCTCAATGACCACCGTTTCTAATTCCTCATGTGTTAGTGTTTCCGTCGAGACACTGCGTAACAAAAGATGTTTAGCGGATTTTACAGCCGCTTCCCATAAACCTCCAAAGTGGGGTGCCATTGGTGGGATAAAATTAAAGTGTAAGCCTTTGGAACTGGAAGTTGACATAATTTTTTCCTGAGATTTATAGTTTAAGTTTATAAGTTTTAGAAAATATAAAACACAATCTTTTTGAGTGGAATTCACAAATGAACTGAATTATTCTTTATTATTTTCCTTCACTTAAATATTAAAATATAATTATTGTTGTTTACATATTTTGTTGATAATGCATAAATAAATATTTAATTGTTTGATTTATTAAAACAGGTTGTAAAATATTAAATTGATTATACTGTAGTTGCACTCGTGCTCATTGACTTGCAAAATATATTGGATGGTTATCCTGTGATAAAACAGCGCCTAAGGCGAAATTACTTGCATCTCTAGTGACAGTAAATGTTTTTTCAAAATCTGGGTGTGTTAAAATTGGTTCATTTATTAATAAAGTTTTAAGTGTATGGAAGCTTCATTGATATTGGTGGTCAGAGATTTTTATTTTTGCATCCTTTTTTAGATATCTGGTCATCGGCTTTGCAATCATTGAATAGTCTCTAATAAACTTACGGTAATATCCGGTTAGTTCGGTTAGTCTGTTTCGGTGTCTTGGGGATAGGAAAGTTCTTTACGCATTCTATCTTTTTTGGGTTAGTTTTTATTCCTTCTTGGGTGACAAAACTCCTTCGTTAGGAATTCGGATTTATCTAACTGTATTCTTAAATTTGCTTGTCTTAATCTATTGAATATTAAATTGATCGTTTTTTTTTCATACAATTGGAATTAGACAATAATAGAAATGTAAATAGAAGTCAGTAAAAACACAATGAACATAAAACTATAAAAAATATCGCAATATAATATAAAAATGATTAATCTTGGGATGAAGCATCCTTTGGTCCATTAATATAATATCAATCACATGTCCATCAATATCTTTATTATAAGGATTTTGACAGAAATCCTTTACATGACTGTGCAAATAGGATCCAATGGTATTCGATCTACAATCATTTAATGATGCAGCTTTTGTTGTTAACCAATCTACCATTTCTCTAGTAAATCTATAATCTTGTTCTTCCATAAAGGAATACTAATCTATATGTGTTCCATTAATGGGTTGTCTATTTTTAGCATATCTAGTTTTTGCTGCAGCTTGTCGAGCCTTATCATCGACTGTGGTAATATGGATTCCGACATCCATCCTTTGGCTGAAAATATACGCTGTCCATAGGGCCATTCTAGTTCGTCGCTTCTAACCAAACATAAGGTTTTTTAATGAAACGAAGTCCCATAATTGGGCGCCAATTATGGTTCGTCGCTGAAACGACGCCCCACGTTTAGATCTAGTATCGCCTAATAAACAAGCAACCACTGCACACCAATAATACAAATTTGGATCAACTGTTGCTGAATAATTCGATTTAAGAACTGCTCGGAAATCCATTTGATAGGGAAAGTATGATGTCTCCTTCCAAATCTCCTGGTTTGGCTCAAACACCTGCATGAAGTTGTCACATAAGTCTGTTGAGAACATATAAAATGCAAGTGTACTCAAGTCTTTAATGCCTGACACATCACTAAGATGATTAAAAATAGTAAAAGCTGCGTAATCTCGAAATCTTGTCACAATTGTACCGATTCTTATATTAGAATATTTATGTTCTTGGAAACGGTAAAAGTACATATCTAAACTCGCCATTAGCGCAGACCAGTTAGCATCATAAGCAAATACCCTTGCAACTATGTAGAGAATATTATGACATCGTCTAAACAAACTAGACATATCCTATTTACTTATTCACTTAAGACTGTATTCATCAGTCTTTGAAATGTCACGGGGGCTGTCTTTAGCCCAAACGGCATTGTAAGAAATGTATAATGACCATTTTTACACTGAAAGCGGTCTTATGGATGTCCTCTTCCGCAATCTCTATCTGATGGAATCCCTTAGCTAAATCGATGATGGTAAAATACTGGCATCTTCCTAGTTTGTCCAATATCTCATCGATTTTTGGTATTTGTCGTCTACCGTAACTTCATTTACTTTTCGGCAGTTGATAACAAGTCTCCACTTTGTTTTATTGCTGGCATCGGTCTTCTTAGGCACGATCCATATGGGTGCGGAGTAATATGAATTGCTAGTTCTTATTATTTTATCTCTAAGCATTTGTTGGGTTTGGTTTTTTACTTCTTCCTTATGGATATATGGATAGCGGTAAAACTTAGTGAATATCGGGACGTTATTGACAGTACGTATGTTATGTTTGATGGCTGAAGTAAATGTATGTAAGTTTGGAATTTTCTTGATAAAATATTTCTGAGCGATTCTGTATAAGTTTTAGTAATCCTGTTTTTTTTCGCAATTAAGGTGATCTACTCGTATTTGTTTTTCTAGGGGCATTTCTTTATCCTGTAATAGAACTTGAAAATATATTTCTTCTAAGTCTTGGGTTTCTTTATTCCTGTTATTATGGACATCTTTGTCCTTTTCTTCCCGATCTCTTTTTTTCTTTTTCAGCAAAGTTATCTAAGAGACGTAAGGTAATTTCACCAAATTGGATACTCCCATTCTTATAGTCCATACATGCTTCAAATGGTAAAAGTAAGTCATTTCCTATTAGGCCATAATAGTAATCATGAAATTTCATTATAAAAAATTCAATGAAATCAAGTTTTCCACCGAATTCTTCGAAAGCTTTAATTCTGGCTTTCTGAATTAATTGAGTTTTATTTAGTAAAGTTTTAATAAAAATGGGATTTGTCTTATGCAACCATTTAGGGTGGCAGATTGAGTTAGTTGCGCCTGTATCAATAATTAATTTTAAGTGTCCTAACTTGGTCTTTATTTTTATATGTGGTAAGTATCCCAGGCTGGTAAGGGAACATTTTCTCCTGTTCGTTCGTGGTTGTTTGTATCCATTGGTTCGACTGGAGGTTGGCATCGTGGATTCAAGAGATTTTGAAAATTCGGATTTTGATGGTTTCTTGAGTTTTAGAACGGTTGTTGTAAGTTCCTGTATTGTCCTTGATTATTATTTGCTTGATAATTGCGAGATGATTGTCGGTTATGGAATTGTTACTGATTATGGAATGGTTGTTGATTATGGGATGGTTGTTGGTTATGAAATGGTTGTTGATTAGATCTTTGCTGGTTTTGGGATGTGTGTCGATTATACCTGTATTGTGTATTGTTCCCGAGTTGATGATTTTCTCCTCTGTTGGGCTGTGTGTTATTAGTTCCTGTTGGGTGCTTGTTTCCAATTCCAGCATATGCGTAGCCGGCTTGGAATAGGATGTCCATAGCTTCTTCTAGGTTTTCTGGATTTCTGCAGAATAATATTGACTTCATCGGCTCTGGTATTTTACTCTTAAAAATGTTTAAAGCAGTTCGCATTTTATTCAGTGCACTTTGTTTGGTTGCTTCGGATTTTCCTAGGATAACTACCAGTTTGTTGTTAAACCGGTGTAGTTTATTTTTTACGTCATTATAAAAATCTAGTGTCGTAGTTCTGAAAGTCACCCCCCTTAATTCGTCAAAAAGTTCTTTGCAGGACCGTCTATCACCGAAGTTGTTGTAAAAAAAGTTGACAGATCAAATGAAAGAATAATCTTATTGCTGTTTAATTTTTCAATTTTTACCTGAGCTCCTCACTTAGAGCTCGAAGGTATTTATTGTTTATTTATTAATTGTTTTATAATTAATGATCGCTTTATTCTTAATTTCTACAGCTTATATACTAACAATGAAAATAATCTAGATTCTAGGTTTGAGTGACGTCACTCCATTCTTACTTCATATACTTATACTTAACT
The DNA here is from genome assembly GCA_030448955.1 of Trichopoda pennipes. Lineage (NCBI taxonomy): Eukaryota > Metazoa > Arthropoda > Insecta > Diptera > Tachinidae > Trichopoda > Trichopoda pennipes. Next base: position 13,887,091 of record JASKUP010000042.1, read on the forward strand.
ACATACATTAATATAAATATTACTAGGTTATCATAAAATACTGTACAATGACATGAATGTATTTAGTGTAATTATCAACAAAACTGACCTATAAATATAGAGAAACTCAACGTCATCAAAAATACTTCCGCATGCAGTGTTCCCATTAATGCCCATGCATAATATAGTAACAACAACAATACAGTACAATTAAATTATGCTGATGATCAATAAATTGGTTCCAATAAGTGATTCGATAATATTTATTAATACAAATGTATTGGCAATTAAGGTCTCTTTGTTTCTCTACTTATGTGTCAATTATGTCAATTGGTTAATCACACTACACCTCCACTTTTTATAAGAATGTTCATATAACGTGAGTTCTATGGACATTCTTTTACAATAATGTTAAATATTTATTTATATTCATTTATGATATAATTCTTTAAATGTTACTATAATTTGAATTGTAAATAATTTATTTATGATATATCTTAAGTCTATTTTTATGAACTACTTGTTCTTTGTTATTTTTCTTATCAACTATTGTTACATTATTTGTTAAATCTATTTTCTTAATTTTAAATGGACCCTTATATTGATTATCTAACTTATGACCTGAATTATTCTTAAGTAAAACTAAATCTCCTAATTCAAAATTATGATCTAATATACTCCTATCGTAATTTTGTTTTTGCTTTAACTTATTTCTATCTAACAGTAATCGAACTCTCTTAAAAGCTATTTCTAATCTATACTTTGCTTCTTTGGCATAGTCTTCCATATTACATAATGGAGAAATTTTGTCTAGTTCAGTGAATTGCGAAAATGTATTTGGACATTTTGTGAAAATTAATTCATAAGGGCAGTAACCATGTACCGTTGATGGTGTTGTATTGAAACAATATGTGAAATATTTTAACCATTCATCCCAGTCGGTTCTATCTATTGATATATATGAACGTATATATTCATTGAAAGTTCTATGACTTCTTTCTACTGTACCTAATGTTTGATGATGGTGAGCTGTTGAATTTAATTTTTCAATTTTTAGCAATTCACATAATTCCATTAGTATTGAATTCTTATATTCTGTTCCCATGTCCGAAATGAACGCCTTCATCGGACCAAAGGTCAATACAAAATTTTCAAAAATTGCCCTGGCTATGGTTTTCGCGTTTTTATCCGGTATAGCAATAGTTACCAAGTATTTCGTCAAATCACATACCATGATGATTGCATACTCATTTCCCCGTACGGATTTTGGGAATGGTCTTATTGTATCTACGTATACCGTATCAAATGCCCTTATAGGCGTTGGCGTGACTGTCAAGGGACATTTCAAGTGTCTAGTCGTTTTCGTTGTTTGACACTTGTGACAAGTTTTAACATATTTAGTAATATCTCTTGTCATGTTTTTCCAGTAGTAATACTTTTTAATTTTCTGAATTGTTCGATATATTCCACAATGTCCTCCTTCTATAGGATCATCGTGATATCGCAGCATTATATCAAGAATTGCCTTAGCATTCTTATTATCAATTTGGGTCACCTTATTTAGTAGCGCTACTTTTATATTATTTAATTTCCTATTGCCCATATCTTTAAAATCATTCACTGAGATTAATTCAAAAATTTTCTCACTAGGTGCCACTTGTAATTTTCCAATTTTATGTTTATTGGCCACTTCTTCGAGCCTTGGGAAAAATTGTTCTAAATCAAAATTCCCATTAATAAACAAATCATCTATTCTTAGGTTTGCCATTATAGATTTTCCTCGTTTAATGTAACAACGAATTGGAGTAATCTTTAATTTATTAAATTTTCTAACATCAGAATTATTAATTGGCATATCATTATTATTCTCTGAATGCTGTTTAATTGCTGTATTACTATCTGTATTACGCCTTTGTATTGAAGATCTGGTTGTTACTTTTAAAATCGACTTCGTCTTTGAACTAATCTCCTTTAAGTACCCTATCGTTATTCTAGATAGCGCGTCTGCGACATAATTGTCCTTTCCCCTAAGATATTCCACCGTAAAGTCATATTCCTCTAGATAAAGTCTCATCCTTGTCAATTTGGAGCTAGGATTTTTCATTGAAAACAGGTATGATAGCGGTCTGTGATCAGTGCGGACAAGAAAATGTTTCCCATATATGTATGGTCTAAAGTGTGTTATGGCCCAGTGTATGGCCGTTAATTCCGGTTCAATTGTGGATTTGTTACTTTCACCTTTGGTGAAAGATTTTGAAGCATAGGCTATTGGCAGTTGTTTACCTTCATACTCCTGTGTTAACACCGCTCCACAGGCATGTTTACTTGCATCTGTTGTTATGCAAAATTCTCGCGAGAAGTCTGGATATTGTAGCAATGTTGGCCGCATCAGTGCTTGTTTCAAATACCTGAAAGAACGGTCGCAATCTTTAGTCCACTCGAATTGGACACCTTTCCTAGACAGTTTTGTAAGGTGTCTGGAATATTCCGAGAAATTTGCAATAAATCTTCGGTAATAGTTGCAGAGTGCAACAAATCTTTTCGCTCCATCCGCGTCTTTTGGCACCTGATAGTTTTGGATCACCGAATAATTACTGTCGTCAGGCAATATTCCCTGGCTTGTACATTTATCACCAAGATAAGTGACCTCAGTTTCGAAAAATGAACACTTTTCGGGGTGTAGCTTCAGGTTATATTTCCGACATAAGTCAAAAACATCCTGTAAGTTTGCAAGCATGTGTTTTTCTGAGCATCCCAACACTTCCAAATCGTCCATGTACAGAAAAGCCTGGTTTGGCTTTAAGCCACTGAAAGCAAGTGTCATCATTCTTTGAAAAGAATTTGGTGCTATCTTTAATCCGTATGGTAACCTGGTAAACCTATATGAGCCATTATTTGTTGAGAATGACGTTAAGTCTCGTGAGTCTTTTTCTAAATTAATCTGGTGAAACCCGGACATTAAGTCAAGACATGAAAAATATTTGGCTCTACCTAATTGGTCTAGAATATCATCTATTCTAGGCAATGGGAATTTATCCGCTATCAATTTTTTATTGATTTGTCTGTAATCAACCACAAGTCTCCATCTTTTACTCTCCGTATTTAGGAGTGACTTTTTTGGCACTAGCAGGACTGGACTATTGTATTCTGATTGCGATGGTTCTATTATTTTATCTTTTATTAGTTTATTAACATGTTTATCTATTTCCTCTTTTTGTGTGTATGGTGTTCTGTAATTTTTAATATATACTGGGTTATTGTCTTTAACCCTCAACCTTTGTGTATAGAAGTTATTACTATTTATTATTATTTCCTAATTTTTCTTTTCTAACTTTTCAGACCATATAATCAATCTTATTGTTTCTATTTCTATTGTGAGTTTTTCCACTATGTCAATTTCCGTGGGAGTTCCGGTAATGTCTATAAGTTTCCATAAATCAGTTAATGATTCTAATTGAGCCTGTATTGGTAAATTCTCACTTTCTTTTTGATTGAAATTAATAGGATTTTTGCTTTTGTCCATTTTTAATTTAACATTATTATTTTATTTAATTTTCATCAATTTAATTAATTAATACTTATTTTTAAATAATTCTAATTTTTCCTATATTACACTACTATCCTTAGTTGCAGCCTTCCTTTGGGTTCTGAGGCTATCCAGGATCTGCTCGATCTGGTCAATCCGCAGCCAGATTTTTGATGCTTGTTCCCAGCTAGGTTTTGGATTCCCATTAACTTCCCTCAAGAGGACAGCTGTCTCTCTTTTGAATTTAGTAGTGAGCCCACCTCTTCTCTTAGGCTTTTTCACTACCTCTATTTAAGGAAAATATTCTGGTTTGGGGCGTTGTTGTCTTCTCCTGTATTCTTCTATCGATATTGCCCTTGGCCCCTCTGTTGTCATCTTTTCCTCTTTTTCCCCCTTTTTTTTTCTTCTTTCCTTTCTTTAAATTTGCCTCGAGCGGTTAACGCTTACAGGCCCTAAGCGTGCAAACAAGTCGCACTGCTAAAATTTATTTATTCTTGGTTTTAAACAGAATTTATTTTTCTTTTTGTTCCTTGCCTTTTGGCCAGGCGGATTTTCCTTCGGTTTTATAGTTTGCTTCTTGCCTTTTGGCCAGGCGGATCTTCCTTTATTTTTATAGTTTACTCCTTGCCTTTTGGCCAGGTGGATCTTCTTTCGGTGGTATTAGCTTCACCACCTTACAATACAGCTGCCTTAGGTGCTTATTTTTGAGCACTCCAAGGAACTGGCAGGATCGCCATGTAGAAAAAGTTGACAGATCAAATGAAAGAATAATCTTATTGCTGTTTAATTTTTAAATTTTTACCTGAGCTCCTCACTTAGAGCTCGAAGGTATTTATTGTTTATTTATTAATTGTTTTATAATTAATGATCGCTTTATTCTTAATTTCTACAGCTTATATACTAACAATGAAAATAATCTAGATTCTAGGTTTGAGTGACGTCACTCTATTCTTACTTCATATACTTATACTTAACTACATACATTAATATAAATATTACTAGGTTATCATAAAATATTGTACAATGACATGAATGTATTTATTGTAATTACCAACAAAACTGACCTATAAATATAGAGAAACTCAACGTCATCAAAAATACTTCCGCATGCAGTGTTCCCATTAATGCCACGCATAATATAGTAACAACAACAATACAGTACAATTAAATTATGCTGATGATCAATAAATTGGTTCCAATAAGTGATTCGATAATATTTATTAATACAAATGTATTGGCAATTAAGGTCTCTTTGTTTCTCTACTAATGTGTCAATTATGCCAATTGGTTAATCACACTACTAATCCAGGAGGTCGCGTAGCAGTTTATCTCGATTGTTTGTCTAGCTTTTCCCTTATGTCCGAAAAGAGTAACTGGGACAATTCGTCATAAGTGCGTAGATGTGGATGTACTCTGTCAATGAGGGTAGTAAAGGTTTGAAAGTCTCTCGGGTCACCGTGGAATTCGGGTAAAGAATTCAGGTATTTTATCGGATTTATAACTAATATGTTCGCTTGGTTTTCAATTTTTAAAGTCTGATTCCTCCTACTCTCTTGTCCTTACTCTTCAAATATTTCCTTGAAGCTTTAAGTTTTATTAACGCCGTTTCCCAAAGGAAGTTCTTCAGTTTCCCTACTTCCTCACTATTTACTGTGTATAATATATTTCCTCCGTTTCCTGACGCTATACTTATTTCTTCGATTGTCTTCATCTAACGCTATTTTCCTTATGTGTGTAGCAGTCCGTATAGCAAAATTTTCACAGTGATCTTAAGTATTCCAATCTTAGTTCTACTTCGATGACAACTTTTAGTGTATCCTCACTTTCATAAAGTTCGTAGTTGTCCAAGAGTTTCTGTCTTTGGTCTTCTGCTTTTTCTATTAATTCCTCTTTGAAAATGTTGTCTAAAAAGGTACTATCGTTCATTAACCTGTCGCATGCCCTGTTGAATAGTTCTAAAAATTTAGTTTCCTCGTCCATTTATATACTTATTATTCGAACATATTTCCCTCTCTTTGTCTATAGAAATGTCTCAGTCTCTTTCTGAAATGACGTGTATTTCTAGTGACTTTTGTATTTCTGATTCGTTCTACGCTAGTGTCCGTTTGATACCCGTCGTTTGATTCGATTCCTGAATCTAAATTATAGTCCGGGTAAATATCGTTGTCAACTTCAACAAAATCTATATCTGAAGGATAGTCAGATATTATTAGTCAGTGTCACTTATTGAACAAACAAAAATAGAGAGAAAATATATAATACAGAATTCTTTTCCTTTCTTTTTCCTTCTTAGAGGAAAATTTGTACAAAATTAACTTATTAAATAAATATACTATAACTTATTAAATAGATACCTTAAGTAGTTTATTGATAAGTCTGTTCTTTTGGCTGACCTCGATTTCCAACTGATTTTAGGTAGTTTGCTGATGGTTTTGTTCTTTTGGCTGACCTCAATTTCCAACTGATTTTGGGTATATAAATAAAAAAATTTGTTTTGGTTCACAAAAAAAATTTTTATGTTTAATTTAGTTCACAGGAATATAATTATTTTAGTTTAGTTCGCAGGAATATAATTATTTTAGTTTAAAAATGTTTATGTTTTAATTTATCTTTTGTCTACAGGAATAAGATTATTTTAAAATGTTTATGTTTAATTTGTTTTTAGTTAAAATTGTTTTAGTTTAACAATGTTTAATTTATTGTGTTTTTTTTTTGTTTTTTTTATTCACAGGAATAAATTTAAAAATGTTTATTTTTGATTTATTTTTTTGTTCACAGGAATAAAATTATTTTGGTTTAAAAATGTTTTTGTTCACAGGAATAAAATTATTTTAGATTAAAATGTTTATGTTTAATTTGTTGTGTTTTTTGTTTGTTCACAGGAATAAATTTAAAAATGTTTATTTTTGAGATATTTTTTGTTCACAGGAATTATATTAAAAATGTTTATTTTTGATTTATTTCTTTGTTCACAGGAATCAAATTATTTTGTATTTTTATTTTATTTAAAGGATAACTTATTATTTTTTTTTTTTTTTTGTTAAGGATATATCTTTATATCCTTGTCTTATTAAAAGGGCCAATCTTATTGTCATTGTTTGTTCGGAGTCCGTATTAAGGATTAAAATCCTAGCACTATCACACACACAATTCGCACAATTTCTTTTTATACTTTATGTTGGATAGGACTTACGGAATCCTACCGACTGCGCCAGTTTTACACTCAACTTTATTAAAAAAATGAAACACAATCTATTGAATGGAATCCAAAAATAAACTGAATTGTTCTTTATTGTTTTTCTTCGCTTAAATACTAAAAATAATTACATATTTTGTTGATAATAAATATTCAATTATTTGATTTCTTAAAAATAGGTTGTGAAATATTAGATTGATTAGCTTGCATTTTCGTTATGAGAACGGAAATGCAAAGAACTTTAATTCTTTGGAAAAATGACTGGATTAATTTTGGTTTAACTATTTTGTTCAATTTATTGGAACAGGTTATCAAATATCAAATTGGTTAACTTGCATTTTCATTATGAGAACGGAAATGTTGAAAATTTGTACAAAATTGTCACAAAGGTCGACTGTAAACAGGTAAATAGTTAGGATCATTTGATCATGGTCTGAACACGGGCTCTATCTGTGCTAAATTCATTGCTTTGGCCCGTGGATATGCTTCCAGTTTTCTCTTCATTAAGTCGATTAATGCTGTCTTATAGTTACTGTTACTCGCACGGGTTAGTCCAAATATAAAAGATAATGTGAGCAGTAGCCGTTCATCGTGTTCGGCTGAGCTCTCGTCGCTTATCTAACCCAAAATTCCGTCACATGCCTGTACAACTTCTACCTTCATCACCTGCTTTTCCAATTTTAACCTGAAAGCTAACCCAGTCCTCATCTCCGTTAGGTAAGTGCAGCTCAGATAGCACTTGGTGCATTCAGGCTAGCACTGCAGGCATGTTTGAAGTTGGAGTAGATAATGAGTAATAGACAGTACTGCGGAGTTCGTCTAGAGAGCGTCTAGACCTATGTTTAGAACCGTTTTCTTGCCTTCGGCAAGGAAGGATTCCGAACGGTATTGGGTGAGTCTCTCTGTGGCTACTTTGTTAACACGGAGCCGTTTGTCTTTTGTTCGGTAATAGATTTGTCTGACATATGCCTCAGGCGGTTCTGTGGTGCCAACTGTGATGGCAGTGTTGGCTGAGGTATTTATTTGTCCTTCTGCCATTGTGAGTGATCTGGTTTTTTGGTTTGATAGGCTGTGATTCTCGTGGATATGTTATAGTTGCTATGGGTTATAATTTCTTTTAAGTAATTATGCAACTTTGTAACTTATTTCAATGTTATTGGTACTGCTTGGTTGAGGTGAGAATTTTTGGATCCATGTAACCATAATCTATTTGCAGGCAGATTGATTGGTTGGAGTCCTTGGTGTAGTGTGTTGGCAGGATTATCCTTTGATTTCACGTGACGCCATTGTTCTGCTAGTGTTAGCGATTAAATAGTTGATATTCTATTTGCAACAAATGTTTTAAATGAGGAGGACTGCGATTTAATCCAGGATAACTCGATTCCGGAATCTGTCCACAGGAATATTGGCTGATTTTGCAGATTTAAGTCAGCCTTGATTCTATGGGCAAGTTGCGTGCTAAGATCCTGTTGTTTTACAGGAGCCACTCTTGATTTTGCGCATAGCAATCAAACCGTTTTCAGTTTTTATATTGTGCTTTTTGATTGTTACTATTGTGTTATTTGTGTTTAATATACGTATAAAGGCCTTGTTAGATTTTACTAGTATGTTTGGTATTAGTACACCCGGTTGCATTTCCTGATTTGGAATTAATATATCTGTGTTTGAGCCTTCTAGTTTTGATTGGCGTATTACCTCTGACCTAGGTGGTAGAATTATTTCTTCAATATTACTTGTTAGTGGTATTTTTATTGTTTTCGTTTAATTGAAACAAACATGTTTACTCTTTGAATGTCAGCTTTTTGCTAAACTCTTTATTTTTGTGCAGTCAGAAAAGTGCACATATGTATGTATGTGACTATATAATGTAATACAATTATTAAATAATTTTTTTTTAATTAAACTCCGACGTTAGTTGTGGCTTCACGCAAGTTGAATTACAACTGAACTTTATTTTATTTAACAGTTCTATTAGAGGTACAATTTTTATATATAAAGCATTAATTTTGTAACCAAATATGTTAAAAAGAAAAGACAAAAGAATTTACATGACCCAACATACAACCACGATGCTAATCAGTGTTGAAAAAATAATCCTCTCCGACACCTTTCTTATATTAATTCGCAAGTCTGTTGTATTATTTTATTTTTATTATTATTAATCGCACAATTTTTTTTATTTTCGTATTTTTAAGTTTGAAAGTTCGAGTTTTATTTCTGTGAGTTAGAAGAAGGGTCCTTAATGTTCCATAAATATAAGGACGAAACTGAGTTATTGTAAAATGAATTGCAAAAAGTTCAATGATTGGTTTTTTCTGTTCAGCTTGATTGAATGACTTTGAAGCAAAGTAGAAAGGAAAGTCATTGCCGTTAAAATTTTGGCTTAATATCGCTCCACAGCCAAGTTTCGACGCATCTACTCTGACTAAAAATTGTTTCTTAAAATCAGGGTATTATAAAATGTTAGGGGACATTAAAACAAATTTAAGTTTAGTAAATGCATCTTGGTACTTTTCATTCCAGTCAAAGTGAATATTTTTCCTAGTCATTTGGTGAGGTACATAAATGTACATTTATGACCGAGAAAAGTCACTTCTGGCCGAAAGAAATGACATTTATAAGGATTGACTTTCAAATTGTGCACACGTAAAGTTTCAAAAACATCTTTCAAATTCTTTAAATGGTGTTGTTTACTGCAACTGTATTAATTAAATTGTATTAATAAAACTCCTTTTGGTGATATGATTTTATTATATTTTATTATTTATTAATCTTATTATTACAAAGTTCTTATAAGCTAACTTACTTACTAATACAAACAAAGAATATTTGTTGTGGGAATAGGCAACGTTTGCGTATTCCCACACATGAGTTTAGTTTAGTGTGGACAAGCACATTCTAACTGAATGTGGGGTGTCCGATTGCATGCAGAAGGCAAGGCAATAACGACACTGTCAAACACACTACACCTCCCTTCTTTTCAAGAATGATCAACATCTTTTGAGTTGATCATTTTTTTACAATCTTAACCAAAATAAAATGAAATAAAAATACCCACCGGGATGAATAGGTCAGTGAATATAACTGGATTTAATAATAAAATATTGTCCTGTAATGAACTCTTTTAATAGTAGTTCTTATTTTTCCTTGTTTGCCCCTTTTTGATTAAAACAACGTTTGGTTCGTTTTAATCTGTATCTTTATTTACCATATTCTTCTTTTATTATTACTTCTTTTACTAGCTCAGCTAGGAGCAGTGTAAAGCCAGCTCAACTTGGAGCTAGGAAGAATGAACAAAGATTATGATTAAGATTCTTCCCTTAAACCAATTTTGTCTAGGTGCTCTTATAATTTGAACACTCTCAGATCTGGCAGGATCGCCATGCAATAAAAAATGCTATTATTTAATTGAATTTATTTTTATTTTCAATTTATTTAGTTTAATCTTATCACGTTTCTTTTCTCATCTGCTCAGCGGGGAGCAGTAGATTATTTCAAGCTCAACGAGGAGCTAGAACGTTCAAACAATGAATGCTTTCCTTCCCTCAATTTCAGCCGTTTATATTGCGACTGTGATAAGGTTATTATTAGTCTAAAACTTAATGTATTAATATTATTTATATACAAATGTTATTATAAATATTATTGTCAATGCGAAAAGTGAAATGTGACCCATCCTAAGTTGCATTTAATTTAGGAATGTTTTCCAAAACAAATGTATCACCTGAAACGCACAACAACATAACAAGCAAAGTCTATCCGCTGCATTTAAACTGAAGGTCGTTTAATCGTCGATAGCACAAAAACAGCGGACATGTATGCGCTGCTAGTGCATTGCATTTTTATTAATTTGATATCTTCTTTGCTTGCTTGTTTCTGATTGTTTGTGTGAACATTCATAATATGTTTTAGGGTGGTCCCACTACAGTCCTCCGTGATCAAATCTCAAGTGCCAAAATTTACTAAATGAAATGAAAAGTGCAACATACCGTAAATAAGCAAAGATCAATGAGGCTCCCTCACCCCTTCGGGGGGGGAAAAAATTCCCAAAACAATTGCATAATGTCCAATCCACAAAATCGGTCATTTCCCCCGGTCAATTCCCGGGCCGAGCACCATACATAAATGGGGGGTCCCTTAGGACCTTATTCCCACTGTTCATAATAATCCTCCTAGGTACCTATGTCAAAATAATAATCTATCATTTCGGATAGAAAGTTGTCAGACGATCGTTACCAGCTATTTTTTCAAGCTGTAGATAGAGGCGATCTAGATCAGCATATCTATTAATAACGTGGTCCTTCAACTAAAGTTAGGAAAGTACTCGCTTTCCTTGATCATCATTATCTGGGAAAATACATCTGTGGCATTTTCCCGTGCTCTTGGGCGATTGTTGGCCCATATATATTCCAATTAACCGATTCCGTGGGCCTTGATCCTCCCCATTCATGCAATTGTTTTTGACCTCAACATTGAAACATGCTGGTGAGGATGATGTCAAAGACAATTATCGTAAAAATCAACAAAAACTATTAAAACACCAGCAACACCAACTACTTCTGACAACAATAACAACATTTATAAAAATCAAAGAACTACACACGGCTAATTAGTAGTAAAATGTGAAAAGCGTATACAGACTATTCCAATGTAAAAATGGTAAATGTTGTTAAATTAATTTACGCAACAGAAGCAAATAAACAATAAAAGAAACTAATTTCCGCTAACTTATTTGTGAAAACAAAAAACAAAAAAACGAGTAAATGCTATATTTGAAAATAATAAAAGTTTCCTGCGAAGAAAAAAAATTTGTGATGAACCTTTAATTATATAATTCAAGTAAAAATAAAATTATAACAATATAAAAGAACAAGCAAATTTTGTGTAAACATTTAAGCAACAATACCAGGATGCCTCTTCTAACGAACAACCTTAGTAGCAACAATAACAATCTTTATAATTTTCCGATCAAAAGAAAGTAAACATGCGCTTCAGTGAGAATAAATTTCATAATGGGCCTTTATCAAAATTCAAAAGTAATCCTACGTAAATTCAAGCATTTCCCCATTATTCTATCCCTATAGAGTACTATTCCATTTAGAACCGGAGATATAGAGGCCTGTCGGTGTTTCATTTTCATTGTCAAGAAAAATTAGTGAAAATTGTATTCCCATTTTCACGAAAATATTATGTAATAGTAATTGTGGATTTGGGTCTTTAGATCCTATCCAAGTCCGTTGCCATTGATCTACGTAAATAGGTCTTTTCTACTGACCCCTTATGAAGTTGGTATGCTGCAATTACCAGTTGCAATGCCAGTATTGCTATAATTATTCTCAGGTATAGCACTGGGTATTCAATGGAAACTTTGACCTCGTTGATCACGTTAGCATTTGGGGTTATCGATTTTTGAATCGTGATCACCCATGTTTAAGGATTATTTTTCTTTTCTCTCTGTTGCAGTAAGCAAGTAATATAAATATTCCCCAACACTTTTCCAAAAAAAACAATTTCTATCCTCAATAGGTTTTCAACAGTCTAAAAACTTTTCAATTTATTTTCAATTCATACGTATCATAAATTTTAAAAGTAGTTCTGTATAAATTCAAACATTTTCCAAATAAGGGAATAGCGACCGGTGTAGCGATACCGGAAAGAGATTATCGTGATATTCCAAACAAGACGAAGGAAAAAAGAAAGGAGTAAAAGCAAATGTTAAAAGCGGGAAGGAACTATCCTGTGAAGTCCTTACAAAATAAAATTAATAATATGAATACTTACAAAATATTGTACAAGAAATTAGTCCTACTAATACAGGATGAAGAGTACATTAGGACTCTGACAAGATATCTGAAGAACATCATTGGGTTTCCAGGGAAGAAAATGGCGTAGAAGAATCAGCCGCTGAGGCCAATGGTGCTTCAATAAACAAAACGAGCTTCAATCGGGAAGCTCTAAACCCCATTAAATGTCATATGGCGTTGAATAATGAACTATATGAACATATCCCAAAGCATCATTCAACTGCCCTTTCCCTCCCCTGTTGGCAACAACTTGCAAACAACAAATTAAAACCAATAGCCCAGCACGTATTGAGTCTTTGATACCACCACGGTATAGTGTGAGAAACGAGCTGTTTCATTGACCATGTTTACTCTTAATCAATTCCAAATAAATCCAAATTCTGTATCAACAGAAAATTTCAGGAGTAGGAGGAAAAATTTTCCACCAACTTCCAAGTAAGTACACAAATCCGCACGGATTTTAATTAAGAAAATCTATGGAAAAATTCAAAAATTTTTGGAAAGAATGTATATAAATCCCATGTAAATCCGGTAAATAATCCACCAATAGTAGCAGTAAATTCATGAAGAAGTTCATGAAAGGATCTGACCATTTCAAGCAGTTAAAATCACAGGAGACCATTGTAATGTTCGACTAGCCAAAGTAGTAAAAGTCAAAGAAGAATCAGATGGTATCCGTATAATAAAAATCCAAACGCTGAACAATTGCAAGCCGATGCGCAATAAGAATTTAAACGCTAAACAATTGCAAGCCGTGCGTAATGGAAAATTCAACCGATATAACAGAAATGACGACGCTAATGGAGAAAACTCAAAAGAAAAAAGGATTGTATGCATGTAATATTTGCAAATTGAAATAGTAACTTTACGACAATTATAAACTAAAAATATAATGTTCCAACAAAATTAAAACAAATTCCAAGAAAGATTCAAACATTCCTGGGATGTTCTATTGATACCGATTTCCGTGTAAAAAAAATTCCACATGATCAATTTCCATCATAAATTATCATAAACATACCATTCCAAAAATGTGAAACCTAAATAGTGTTTATACTCGAAAATATTAAAAAGCATATTAAATAAAGAATCAGGAAAAACTGAAGTGCCGAAATTCACTAAATGAAATGAAATGAAAAATGCAACATATCGTAAATAAGCAAAGATCAATAAGGCTCCCTATTATATCGTCAACATAAAGGAATGCTTTGCTTGGTGCCAGCCCAGAAAATGCGATTGAAATCATTCTTGAAAATGAATTGGGTGCTACATTAAGTGCGAAAGGTAGGAATTTCCATCTGAATGAGCCTTTATCAGAACTAAAAGCAGTGAGTCGGGATGTATACCTCTTGTGAGTCAGTCAATGAACATTGGTTCTTTAATGTTACGCAAATTAAAATTCTGAGTACTTCGCATATGTGTGGAATTTTGTAAGTAAAATACCTTGTTTAATGCATTAATCCTGTCCTGTCACGGTCGCCATGTTATGCTTTAATAATATGTTTAACTGCCACTGGCCTTTTAAAGACTAACTTTATTTATTATAATTTATTATAATTTGTCGCTTCAATGCGAATTCATACATAGTTTCGTTAAAGAGTGTTAATGGGAGATGGCATCAGAGATGGCACTACACCAATCTAATTTGACCCTGAAATATGCAAATATTTTCTGTTGCTAACGAAAACAAATCGAAAAGTTGCGTTAACTTTTACTTACCCATTCAGAATTTCTGTCATTATAACAACAGATTACCCCCTTGTCAATGACTTTAATACACCAAAATTTCTTTACAACTATGAAGTGAGTCTATTCTATGTATAAACGCCCAACTACAGCTGGGCTGGCAGATTTACCTTGTATCATTGTGAAAACTAATAAAATAGAACAAAAAACGAGTTAGTGCTTTTTTTTAAATCGTTAACGATCTGTTATATGCAATTATATTTCCCTGAAATTTTGAGAAGAGGAGCATCGGACATTTGTTTACCAGAACAAACAAAAAACGCTATTTTGAAAGTTATGCCTTTTTATGTTTTCTTTTTAATTTTTTTTTGTAGAAGATACATATCTATATATTTTTATTAAGATGGTCATTTAAATTGAAATTAAATATCAATCGGTTGTTTGAATATTGTTGAAATTTATTCGGGATTTTGCATACTTTAAAGTTACTTTAACCTTAAAAAGCACAAACAAAAAAAAAAAACGCTTTAAATACACAAATCTCATAGTGCAAATATTAAATTAAATATTTATTAAATTCTATCCATTAAATTACTATTTTGCAAATTATAATAATGCAGCTGTGATAACATAGAAAATATCAACAACAAAAAATATATTCATGTTTCAAATGTTTCACTTAAAACAAATAAAAATAATAATTTTAACTAAAACAAAATTTAAAAAATATAAAAAATAAAAAAGCTAAAAACTTAAATACAAAAACTAAACTAAAAAATAAAATAAAATTAACAAAATATACTAAAATTAAGAATGGAAAATATTAAAAAATAAATAATTTTTAAGTATTATATTTTCAAAATATCCACTAAAATGTGTAGTGTAATTGATAAGTCTTGTTGCTTAACTTTTAAGTAAAATAATTTGTAAAAAAAAATGATTTGCAGCTGAAAGAATTTAATTAAAAGAATATAAAATAATTTAATCTTTCTAGCGCCGCAAGTCTTTTAAAAAAATATTTTTTTATTGCCACTATGTGTAATTAGCTTCTAAGGTTATTTTTTTAAGGTCGTTCCATACATATGTTTTGCAAGATAATTATAAGCTGCAATTTAAATTGTTTTAGAAAAATATTAAAATATTAAAATAAAATTAAAAATATTAAAAAACAGAATGGAACATAATCATTGTCAAACACTGAAGTCTGCTCTAAAGCCTGCTGTTAACCTTTTTTTATAGAAAGAGAAAATGTTTGCTTCCAATATATAAAATACAATGAAATAAATTACCCATCTCTGATGGCAAATATTAAAAGATTTTATTTTAACAGAAAAATTCAAAACATAATTATTTGTATGTCGTAGCGTTTTTATGACAAATTTGTTATTACTTCAGCTAAACCTACTTTAACTGGTTTTAAATTGGTAAAAGTACAAAAGTACGCTTCAAGGTCAACTGTTGACGTGTGACTATGATTATGGCCCATTGTTTTTAAAAGTAAAAAACTAAATGTACATGTTTGTATAGATTTTAATTTTTGACATAATAAAATAAAAAATTTCACCACTAACTTTTTGATGTTTGAATTATTGAGATTTCTACATGAAGTCCATTAGGACAGCTTTTAAAAAGGCTAGACCCACGAAATACGAGGTCTGTATATTATTTATGGAGACTGTATATTTAAAATCTTTTTGTTCAAATAAAATTATAGTTGAGAACGAATTTTTGAGATCGCAAAGAAGAAACGCAAACAAATAAGCTCGATGTCCACCGCGACTGGTTTAATGGCTGCAGTAATCGAGTTACTTTGGGCCTTTCACCGTCATCCTCCAAGTCACTTCGGAGGCAGTTGGCGGCCGGCGACGAATTTATGGCGTGTGTGTATTTTTGAAGTAAACAACGCTCAATATTTACGTAAATGCGATACCATATAATATCAAAAGATAGCGCACAAGAAAATTCAATGCATTGAATGAATGAATACACAGTAATTAATTCAAATTGATCCAGTCATGTTGTTAAATAACCTGGATATCGACTGCAGCGCCATCTGCCGGGCTGGTTTGCGAATGTAAACCATCCAAGGTGGCACCCAAACGCATGTGACATACACACGTACAGTAGAATTATATACATAAAGAAGGTTTGTATGGGAGGTACCACGCCCCTTTGTACAAACCCGCCCATATCTGCAGCAGCACTTAATAAATGCACATCAAACCGACATACCAAATTTTGTTCAAATACCGTTATCAGGAGCAGAAATACTAGATTTTTAACTTGTAGCTTATGTGGGAGATACCACGCCCCTTTGTCCAATTGGACCGAATTGAAAATCTAAACCACCCGGGGCGCCACCCAAACGCATACAAAAAACGGTCCAGCCGTTTAGAAGGAGTTCAGTCACAAAACACGTACAGTGGAATTATATATGTATAAAGATTTGCACCCCCAAAATAACTGCCTTTCGAAGCCACACAGTGCTGGAGGTAGTTCTCCTCATAACAGTGCTGGAACTTCGATACTGGAATAGCCTGCAGCTGATAAGTTACAACTATTTGAATGTTTTCGATTATCCCAAAATGAGTTTCCTTTAGATTATTTTCCAACTTTGTGAAGAGAAACAAATCACATGGGCTATAGTCAGACGAATATGGAGGCTGAAAGGCCACAGGAATGTTTTTACTGGCCAAAAACTCGTTTATTTAAATTGCTGTGTGACAAGGAGCATTATCAATAACACCCAGTTGTTCTTGATGTTTGATCTCACACGAATCACTCTTTTTCGAAGTTTTTCAAGAACCTTCCGGTAGAAGTGCTGATTGTTTGTTTGATTTTTTGTAAACGATTCCGTGGATATCGAAAAAACAAATCAGATTGTATTTGATCTTTGACTTTGTCATCCTTACTTTTTGGGCCTTAGAGAGGTTGATGTGCGCCATTCCATGCTCTGGCGCTTGGTGTCTGGGTCTTATTCAAACACCCGAAACGGAAAATGGAGGTAATTTTCAATCCAATGCAAAAAACCAAGGCAACTTTCCTTCCTGTCTTCTGCCTTGCGAAAGGTTTTTTTGGACCATTTTCACCCCCAATTCATGGGTCAAAAACCTATGAACGGTGGTGTAAGCTAAACTTAACTCTTCTCCGATCATTCTGACTGTCAACCGACGATCTAAACGCGGGAAATCCCGGACTCTTTTGAAATTTTAATGGGTTCCTGAAGATTAAGGCCTTCCGCTTCGTGATTCATCATCAATCAATTATCGTCCCTTTATAAATGCTTTAAACTACTGAAAAACTTAGACTCTTGGCACAACACTATCTTCGTAGGCCTGCTGAAGTTTAGCAAGAGTTTGCCTTGCACTGTGCCCAAGCCTGAGCCAGAAAATGATAGCACACTGTTGTTCGAAATTGATGTCACTCATTTTTAGAACACAATAGGAAAAACTGTTTTATAAAAAAAAATTTTTAAAATATAAAAAATATAATATGTTCATCTGCCGCTCCTCCAAGCCCAGCACCTCCATTACTTAATTTAAAGACTTTGTATATTGGCTGCTGTGAAAAATAATGTAAGATAATCACTGAAGAGTTTAACTTATATATCCCCACGTGAAAGTATGCGGTCACCAAACGCTTCTTTCAGGTGCGAGCTGTGTGAAAGGCACCGTTCTGACCAGCATCATGTTTAAAGAAGTTTGGACCAATTATTCTACTAGTTAGTTTTTTTCTCAGTTTTGTTCATTGGCATGTCCGTTCAAATAAAAGCGACCTTTATTATTACAGGAAACAAACAGCAACGGACACAATAACACACAACTCATCAAATCACCACTAGCAACACAAAATCGCAGCAATCAGGCAGTTAATAACAAGACTCGAAAGAACACCACTAACACGGGAAATGCATATGAAGAAAATGAGAACAATGTACACCATAGCAAAAAACAACGGATACAAAAACTGCCTGGTAGATAACATCAAGAAACAAATTAGAACGAACAAAGAACAGGAGAATGAAAAGAAAAACTGAGCTATATTAACATATATAGGAAGAAAATCGGCGTACAAACTAGTAAAATTCTGTAAGAAACACAACATCAGTACAGCATTCAGAACAAGAAACAACCTAGGAAGAATACTAAAGAATAAAACAACCGAGACAAATATAGTAGACAAACAAGAAGTGTACAAAGTAACTTGTACATGCCACTTTAGTTATATCGGGCAAACAGGACGAAAAATTAAGACCAGATTTAGGAAATACATTAGAGACTATAACAAACAACTACGAAAACCAAAATCAACTTCAGAATCAAATTTTGTAAACCATATATTCAACAACAAATGTACACCAGGACATATAAAAATAACGGATAAACTGCTCATACACAGCACAAAGGAAGGAGACTAAATGTGTTAGAAAACATGGAAATATACAAACAGAAAACATTTGACGGACGAATAATAAATGAACAAATAAACGCTTCTTCAAACACAATATTTGAACCATTGAAACATTTTTAACAGACACGTTACGTTAAAGAACATCACAAACGCACAATTACAGATTATTATGTCATAGGAAAAAACCCAATAGGTTCACACATAAACACAAACGAATAACAAGCATCATTGTAAAATGATATAGGTAGAAAGAGAAGTAAAAACAAACAAACGAAAAAGGAGAGAGAGATACAAACAAAAAAGGGAGAAAGTGGCAAATGCAATAAAACGAAAAGAAACACGAACAAGACGAACTATATAAACACAGCTGACAATAGGACGCAATTCGTATAAATAGAACATTGACGATGGCAAGTAGCCGAAACCGGCTTGATCACAATCCAAATTTGACGAGGGCCGACATAAAACCGTACCCAATTAAAAATTTATTATTAAACAAAATTCACTTGCCAAAATTGAGATCAGCGGCAGTTTTTCTTCGGCCTAATTTGGCCATGCCTTGTTTAGGCGTCAATCTATTCCTGTTGAAATGACAATGTGTTTCAAAATTTTAAAAATTGATATTTTGCATTGGTGTCAATAAAACAGAAGCAAGGCTCCGTTCCTTCTCCTACTCTATTTCTTATTTTTGGAAATGACCTTTGTACAACTTTCAACCCTATTTATTCTTACGCAGATGCGAGCACCATTTGTCATTCGTAATAATTTGGTAATAGACCGAACCATTTGGAGGTGAGTTCTAAAAGGCGGAACAATGAATGAAAGATTTCCGAGTGGAGTCGTGCGAATAGCGTCGGTTTTAATGCCCGTAAGACGCAATGTTACATACTGATGCATGGATCTGTATTCGAAAATAGTGCTACACCTGTTTCTATGGTTGATATGGGTATTACGGAATCGGAAACTATTGATGTTCAAGGCATAAATGTGATATTCAATGGACATTTTCAGGTTTCTAACATGTGTGCCTCGGTTTTCTAAAACGGTCTGTATTCGAAAATAGTGATACACCTTTTTCTGTGGTTGATATGGGTATTACGAAATCGGAACCTATTGATGTTCAATAGACTAAACACATTTTCAGGTTTCTAACATGAGTGCCTCGGTTTTCTAAAACGGTATAAGAGATACTTTACTCCATCCAATTTTCGTACTATTTATACCAGCTATATCCGCCCAAAGATGGAATACAACCGTCATGTATGGGCCGGCTCCCCAAGGAGTATTTTGGAGTTGCTCGACCGCATACAGGAGAGGGCCAAAGGACTCATTGGAGATGGTAGGGTGTCCAACTCTATTGATTCTCTAGAGCATCCCAATGGAAGTTATATTTCACTGTTTCATCGTTACTACAATGTTAAGTGCTCTAACGGAATTAAGGAAGCTGTTTCCCAAAGTTGCACGTTTTTGCGTTTGACTCGATTTTGGTTGAGAGCGCATTCATTTGTGGTCGATTGGCCAGTGAATCGCACTACGCACTACAAGTTAAATTCGTTTTTTAGCAGAACAGTTCGTATGTAGAATAAACTTCCTCCAGAGGTCTACCCTGTCACTTTCAACGTAGGGAAATTCCTTCTCCCCATAATTTCCTAGTTCTGGTTCAATGCATTGCATGCGTGCTGGTCCGAGCGAAAAAAAAACAAATTACAACTAGTTGTTCAATTAAACAATTACATTACGCTTTACAACACTAAAAGAAAGGAATAATAAATAAATTGATATAAACAATTAAAATCTTTGAAAATTGTTCGAACTGGATCTGAATTGGAATATTTATTTTGGAATAACTGTAATAACAGTGGCTAATAAAATCCAGTTAAACGAAGCAAAACTTTGAAACAGATATAAAAAATCAGGAATCCGACTGATTTTTCCATTATTTAAATTGATTGCAAAAGATACATTAAGCATTGATTAATTTTAGTCTGCAGCGATAAGACTGTAATGTTTGGGTCAGTGAACTCTTTAGCCCACCTTTGAATTAACGCAAGTACACTTTTATCCTTATTAACGGTTACGTGAATATGAGATATAAAATTTCAATTACAAAATTTCAAAATCCAAAATGTTATCCATCAATTGCAACTGATGTTTCCCTAAAAAGTATTGGGTAACATACAGTTGTTTCTCGAGAAACATATACACTTGCATTTCAGTAGGTTTAATTTCATTAAGTTTATAGCGCACTAACTTTGAAAGCTATTCTAGTAAGATTTAAATAATGACTGATTCGACAGATTAACATAACTAAAGAAAATTATGACGTCATCTGTGTACATTAGAATGTTTTTGGGAGATCATCAATAAATAAAGAATATAAAATTGGCCCAAGATGACTGTCATCTGCTACCCTAGATAAAACTGAGATATCTCTCGACGTTTTTAATAGGACACGCTGTTTTCGATCAAACAGAATTGCTGAAATCCATTTATGATTTTTAGTTCACACAAATGCATAGAGATTTGAAATCGATGGCACTTTTAATGCCATTTATAGAGTGAATTGAAACAATTAGAAATATAAAATGACCAATAACATTAGCAGTACGATGAACAGCAAATATAATTGCTGGTTATATGTTATTAGCATTATTGGAAAACACGTTTTATATCAATAATATCGGGTTTTTTTTTAACAGGAAGTTTGTTTTTCAGTTGTGTCAACACCAACAACGTGATAATTTTGACATTTACTTTTTTGGCGCATTCGTAGTAGATGCATTGGCAATTGTTAACATGAATTCAATTTAGCACGAAAATCGCATTGAAATAATTAAAATCCACTATGAAATTATTATTTGAATCATTATAATAAGACCACCATTGCCATAAAGAAAACGCTGAAGTCTGGGCATTAATTGGCTATACCACAAAGATACCTCATGAGTAAAATTGCTGTCGTTCGTACTTGAATGTCTGGATACTTGCCAAAAAGCCAATAAAGTAAACCACCCTAAAATGAAAGCAAACGAAAAAAGGACACCACACATCACATCCTGAAGTTTGAATTATGGTTTCAAGACTGTTAACACTTTATTCAACAGATTCGATTTGCAATTCGGACAGCAAAAATGCTCTCTTTATTATAAAATATTACTTACATTATCCCTGTCTGGACCAGGAATATAATATAAAATCCTTCTCTCTGAACCAATTTTATAAATTTCTCCACATCAGCAATGTCCGACCATTTATAAACGCCATCATGTGGATTATGTAGAGACCATTCAACATATCTGTTACGTCATAAACTTAAAAAACAAAATACTTCTTTAGGCTTCATTGTCGACAATTCTTACGTATCAATAACATTCAGCCGTGCAAATTTCATAAATCGCAGTCTTTTATGCCAGGCCTCAGGTACTATCCGAAAATAATGAATTGATCCGGATACATAGCGAAAGCGTTTGCCATCCATAAGAAATGAATTACTCTCATAATCTACAGAAAAGGTACGTTTCTAAAAATTAAATAAACTTTAAATATAATTAAAGGAAAAATGTTAAAGTCGCGTTTACATTGGGTTTTTCAAAAAAAAATTTGTTTTTCAATTGTGGCAAAACCAAGAATACGACAATCTTAAACGTATTTGTAGTGGACGCATTAAAATAATTAAACTCCACTATGAAAATGGTGATTCTGTTAAAGTTACATTTCGTAAAATTCTTAATACTTTCGGACAACATAATCGTCCTTCTGAAACCGCTATTAAGTATTTCGTCGTTAATTTGAGTGGACAGGCTCTATACAAAATGTGCGAATGATGATGATTGAATTAAAAACGCGTTCGACTGCGAAAGATGAAATATTATTAATATTAAATATTTACAATATCTAATATTAAGTATTGATAATATTTCATCTTTTTATTTAAATTTTATTTGCCATGATATGGTTAGACTTAATTGTTGAAAAATAGATAAGAAATAATTATTATATATAATTAGTTCAAGGGCTAAAAAGCAACAATATTACAGAGACACACAACCTGCAGTAAAATATAATTCGAAATTTTTTACGTATTGAAATATTTTTAATTGATTTTAAGTCCTAGAATGCTGGTATAATTAAATATAACACATTTCCGAAATCGTTGTTAATAGTGACAAAATCACAAAGTCGTCCTATGACAGGTGGAATAGTTATTAGCAAATAAGTGATTGAAAGCACAAGTAGTAATTTTTGTAATTTTATTATGATTATGACTTATGCATTAGATTTTTAAAACATTTTCGTTAACATTAATAAAGGGTTTTTCAACAAAAAGTTTGCTCTCTAAAACAAAATAAAACAAAGAATTTAGATTAAGCAAATTCGAATTTATATTTATTACGAAGAGAAAGGTTCGGCAATTATGAAAATTTGATATCGCAAATGTCCACCACGACCACGCTGACAGATGTCGTTCGTTTCATCAACGCTTTTAAGCACATTTTGGCAAAATGTCGGTAATATTTCGTTAATTACATCACAGATTTTGAGTTTTAATGCTGAAATCTGTTTGATTGGCTCCGCGTAGACTTTATCCTTAACATAGCCCCACAAAAACTAAAACCAGTGGTGTTATATCACACGATCTGGCTGGCCAGTTAACTGCTGATTGTCATGAAATTATTTGGCATGCAATAAAATGATCGTTTAATTGGCTGTGTGACATATGGCACCGTCCTGTTGACACCACATGTTAGTGATATCCATGTCGTCAATAATAAGCCAAAATTGAATTGTTAGCATCCACGATAGCGTGATCCCTTGACCGTTACCGGATTTCCAGCCTCATCTTTAAAAATAAAAACGGCACAATCAAGCCTCCAGACCACATACCGAAGCAAACAGATTGAGCTTCTCAATAACCGCTCTAGGATTTTCAGAAGCCTAAATGCGGCAATTTTGCTTGTTGACATACCCTGACAAGTGACGGTTTCGTCTGAAAAAAATATTTTTAAAACCACCCCGGTTGTTCTTAATTGAATAGAGCGAATCTATGGCGATGTGAATGGTCGGTCGGCTTCAATGCACCGTTGAACCTTGTAAGGCTTCAAAGTCAAATCCTTGCGCAAAATTAGCCATATGGTGGTTTTGGATCTGCTTCAGCACTGTGGCTCACGGCTGCCAATACGAATACGTCAAAAAAATAAATATCAAAACTATCATATTGTTGGTGTTGCCAACATTTAAAAACTAACTTCTTGTTAAAAAAACCCGACATTAATAAAACAAAAAATATATATATCACAATAATCATGTGAGCATTACTCTTGCCCAGTCTCTTAAATGAATAAAATTAATAACGCCCTTAACATTCATATTAATTTATTCTCAATTATCTATAATACGATTACATGCTATCAGACATATTAGAATACATTTAACACAATTATTCAACATTAGCTTTTCAACAGATTTTCGTTATCGTTAATAGAATCAATGAAATATTATCAATTTGTGAAAACGTAAAACAATCTAGAATAGAAATTAAGTATTTTATACGTAATTAACTTCAGTCACTTGTAAACACTTGAAAGGGGTTTTTGAAATTAAGTGGAACAAAAATCAAAACAATAATTAAAATAAAAAAAAAAAAATAAAAAAATATCAACTAAAATCATAAAATAAATTATAGCAGCATAAAATATTAAAAAAAGGGTGGACAAATTCGAGGTTAGGAAGTGCACACACTCTTCTTTTAAGAAACTGCAGTTTTATTGATAACAATGCAAAGTAGAAATATGGAAACTAATAATAGAATATGACGTCCAGTAAATGTTCACATCTAGCACGTCGGCAGAAATTTTGCAACAAAGCATCGCTTAACTCGTCAATGTAGCGTCGAATATTATCATTCAATCATAAGATTGACATCTGCACCTGGCCACTGGGAATGAAAGCAACGTCATTCACGCCCTAGGAAGCCGAGCACTAATTCTAGCAACAGGTCTTTCCTAGTTGCAATTTCAGCAGTTCCAAAGCAGGGTTGCGAACCACTACTCCTTGCTGAAGAACTAGAGACTATCCAACTCTTCATCCAGAACACATGACAACCATGCTCACTGGATCCGGATCATACACCCGTTGGTGTTATTAAAGGCGAGATGATCCTGGCCACCAAAAATCAATTCATGCTTGCGGCAAAACCACAGCCACCACGATACTCCCGAAGAGCCAACCTCAATAATCAGTCAGAGAAACGGCTATAAGTCTAAAGAGACAATTAGCGGAAACTCGGAAATAATGTAGGGCTTCCAGTTGACTCCCTGCTTGCCTTCAGGGGACTGGGCTCCCTTATACCTTCAGCAGCACAGGTCTAGATGGTTGAGTAATCCATAAAGACCGATAAAAATGCCCCCCGGAGGGGTGGGTGGATGATTCACATATACCCAGTCTTGCAAATGGCTCCAAAGCAAATAATCCAGCGGCATTAAATCACAAGAACGAGATAGTCATTCTACATCGCCAAATCGAGAAAATATCTCATACAATAACTGAATTGTTTGGGTGACTGTGTGGCCACCGTCTTGCTGAAAGCAAAGGTCACTGATGACAAAATTAGCAAATTGTAGGTACAAAAGATTGGTTATTATGGTTTGTTAGCACAGAGAATTCAAGGTGAAGGTGTATTCGTGCACAGTTTCGAAAAAATACGGCCGACGTCGTCACCTGACCACAAACCACACTATACGGCCACTTTCTTTTTTATATTCAATTATGTTAACAAGGAAAATTGTTACATATAGGATTCCCAAATGGTACGGCGCCATCATCGTGAATTTTCTGCGCTGCCAAACAATGATAATCAATTTTTTGTGGTCATAATTGCGTAATTTTGATATCAGTGACCTTTGATTTCAGGAACAAGGGGTGATATATCCATACCCACTCAGTTATTGCATGACCGCCTAATTGTTAGATTTCGCTGTCTTGTTCTACTGACTTACGCCACTGGATTATTTTCTCTGAAGCTACTTGAAAGGCCAAATTTACGTGAACAACCCACAAACAAGTGACGCTCTGATAGATGAAATTCGGCGTTGCACTGACGAGATAAGCAAAGTTTTGTTGCAGAAAGTAATTCAAAATTTTGTAAAATAAGCGGACATCTGCCGATATGCTAGAGGTGAACATTTGCCCGACATCATAGACCGTTAATAATTCCCATATATTTTTAAGCCAATTTACTTTTTAACCTTAAATTTCCCCACCCTCAGAATTAATACAATTAAATTTACTATTTTGTGGATAGTATAGAAGAAAAGTTTAATATATGATTCACAATACAACGGAAGCTTGTGTACTACGCAATTATTTTTGATTTATTTTTGATAACGTAACACGTGCAATTATTCGCAGATTTCGAATTTATAGGTCAAAGGAATTAAAAAAGCAAAAAAAAGAGATAATGATTGAATTCAAAATAAATGAAATAAATAGCGCACCAAGAGAATACAACGAATCATAATTCTCATTAAATTTAAAACATACAGCTACTCATGCGAAAAGTGAGATACTATCAAAAGTGTTTATTTTGCATATTTTAACCTTTTCCTAGAAAATAGAACAAATTTCAAAATGTTTTAATTTTTATTTTAGTATTACCAAAACTTTATTATCCTTTGATTTAATACACCGAAAACCGGAAAACAGGCAGAGTTGTTATTTTTTTTAAATGTCATCTCAATGGTCACATTCAAATTCCTTCATACCGGTTTCTATTAACTACCGTTATGCTTTACAGTCGCAATCAGTTAATATGACATTAAGGAAGTATTTTGTGACATTTCGTTGTGGTCATATTTCATTAAACTGTAACTAAAAGATCAAACTACAGATGAAAAAAAAACAACTGTTATAACAACTATAAGAAGAACCAATCTGTTCGTGAAATTTCTCAAATAGTGAATAAAAGCAAAAGGACAGTTTTTAATATAACAAAACATTTCAAAGAATCTTATAATGCTAAAAGTAAAAAAAAAATTAAACTAGCGTCACTACCGTGACAAGCGATATTGTTTAAACCAAATTGAGAATGATGATCCACTTTTTTAGCAGTGATGTGAGTGCTGAAACAGTCCGTAGAATCTTTAGAAGCAATGTTTCGCATAGAATATCCTGTCGCCGTTTATATAAAAGAAAAAATTGGGTTTCTGCAGATGGGATTTCATCAGACGAATAGAAGATTAATTCCGGGGTACCTCAAGACTCCGATTTTTCTTCTACCCTATTTCATATTTTTCTAAATTACCTTCTTTGTCAAACTTTCAACCCTATATACTCTTTCACAGCTGACAGCACCATTTGTCATTCGTATCCATTAAGTAATAGACTGAAGCAGTTAGAGGTGATTTCCAAAAGGCAGAACTTGAATAATACGCTCAATCACTATATCGCAACAATATCGCAATAAGGTTGTGTAAATAGAGTCAATTTTAATGCCCGTAAGATGCAATGTTGCACGCTGATGCATAGATCTATGTTTGGAAATGGTGCTACATCTGTTACTATGGGTGATATAGGTATTACGGAAATAAAAGCTCTTGATGTTAATAACAATTCAGTGTAATGTTTACTGGACTAAGCACATTTTTCAGGTTTCTAAACAAGCTTTCAAGTGCCTCCATTTTCTAAAACGGTATAAGTGATACTTCACTCCATTCGATCTTCGTACTATTTATACCACCTATATCCGTTCAAAAATGGAATACAACTCTCATGTGGCCAATACATGTCCCAAAGTCTGTTTGGGAGTTGCTCGACCGCGTACAGGACAGGGCCAACAGGCTCATTGGTGACAGTGGGGTATCCAAATCTCTTAGTTCTCTTGAGCATCGACGAAATGTGGGATGTATTTCACTGTTTTCTCGTTAAGTAAGTGCTCTAATGATATTAGGGAACTTGACCCGTTACTCGGATGTTTTTGGATTTAACTCGATTTTTGTTGTGAGCGCATCCATTTGTGCATAGCCAGTGAATCACACTACGCATTACAGGCAGAATTCGCTTTTTAGCAGGACAGTCCGTATGTAGAATAAACTTCCTCCAGAGGTCTTTTGTGTCAATTTTAATGTAGGAAAGTTCAAATTCCCACTATCCTCCTCCCCATAACGTAATTTCCTAGCTCTGACACAATGCGAGCATGTCTACGGACCAAAGTGTTGGGCTGAAAATAAAATTTTGTCAACTGTATTTGATCTCAAATTCTATATCTAAAAATCTCGTACAGAATTTCAGAACAAGTTATTGAGGTTATATTATGATATGGGGGTACATGTCAGCGACTGGGGTTGATGAAATACATTTGGTGAATGGAACAATGAAAGCCAATTATTGCGTTAACATCCTTAAAGAAAGTAAGAGACGAATTCGTATTCTGTGGCAATTGTATTTTTTGGCACAATTACGTTAGGAATCGGACGAACAGTAAGAGGGACCGGGTATCCATGCCAATGAAAAAGCGATTTAAAGGTAAAAAATTAAATGCATTTCTTTCATAGGTTAATGGACACTTTAAAGAAAACATGCTCTTGAATATTATATCTAACTCGGATGATGATGCGGACTCAGAACGTAAACATCAGAACCACTAGCATCAGCTTCAACGATGAAGAATATAGAGAATAATCGAAAATGTTATAAATTGTGATTCCATGCACAGAAAAATAAATGTCACACATTTTCTGTACAAGAATAGCTGTTGTATCAATCACAATTTTTATTTTCATGCAAAATGAAGCATATTTGTAATCCAGTTATTGAGCAAAATGAAAAATGGTTTAAAAAATTGGGCATTTTTGCGATTTTTGAAGGCACTGGATGAACTTTTTCGACTAGGTATGCTCCCATACTGAATATCTACAATTTTGCTTCAGCAACTAAATATCTACACTTTTGGTGTGAGTAGCTGTTAATATTCGATATCGGTTGGAGCTGTAGATATTTTGAGAAAACCATACCAGGCAACAATTTTATTTAAAATTAAAAAAAAGAAAATTGTTTTTAACCTTTTCAATTAACCGCGAACTTTACAGAATTCCTTAACTAAATATTTTTCATGCACTTTTATTGAAATTTGGATAATTAAAAATGGCTACACAAGAGACGGCAACAACAACATTTTTAGCTAAAGGAGAATCTCGGGTATCACCAAAAAGGAAAAAGCTGAGTGCTAGTGATATCATAACGATTTTAACCTCTATTATCTGCATATTTATAATAGTGTTTGTGTTTTATAGTTTAATTATACATTTTACTGTTGTCGCAAATCGAGTAAGTGCAATTATAAAATATCCTAAAATTAAAAAATGAAAACTAATTTAATGATCGCTTAAAACTAACAGCTTATCTAAGTTTTAAAGTGGCAGTTAATATATTTATTTATTTTATTTATTTATTAGTCAACTAGCAAGAATGGATGTTTTATAAACTACAGTGAATATAGCACATAAACGGTTTTTCAACAGGAAGTTTGTTTTTGTTTTAAATTTTTATTGTATTGCGAAGAGGAAAGTGCGGTGGTTATGAATGTCAGAACCTCAAATGCGGCTAGTTTGCTTGTTGGCATATCCTTAAAAGTGAAAGTGGCTTCGTCTGATAAAATTATTTTTTCAAAAAAACCAGCCGGTTGTTCCTGAATGAATTAAGCGAATCTACGGCAAATTGAATGTTTGGTCAGCTACACTTCCTGCATCAGTTGAAGGCTTCAACGTCCAATCATTACGCAAAATTTGTCAGGTGGTTCTTTTGGATAACCCCAATTGTTGAGAACGTCGAGCAATTGATAAATTTGGATCTGATTCAACACTGTGGGTCACGGCTGCGATCTTTTCAGTTGAATGTCCAGGTCGAACACGCATTGGTGTTCGCACATTTTGTATCGAGCCTGTCGGCTCAAGTTAACGGTCAAGTTCTTAATAGTGGTCTCAGAAGGCCGATTATGTTGTCCGAAAATATCACGAATTTTACGAAATGTAATCACCATTTTCATAGTGGAGTTTAATTATTTCAATGCGATTTTCGTGCGAAGTTGAATTCATTCTATAAATACGTCAAAAAACACAATGTCAAAACTATCATGTTCTTGGTGTTGCCACAATTTAAATGCAAACTTCTTGTTGAAAAACCCGAATTTAAACGCAACATTTGTCCTTGAATTATATTTAAAGTTTTTTTAATTTTTAGAAACGTACCTTTTCTATAGATTATGAGAGTAATTCATTTCTTATGGATGGCAAACCCTTCCGCTATGTCGCCGGATCAATTCATTATTTTCGGATAGTACCTGAGGCCTGGCATAAAAGACTGCGATCTATGAAATTTGCAGGGCTGAATGTTATTGATACGTAAGAATTGTCACACATGAAGCGTAAAGAAGTATTTTGTTTTTTAATTTTATGACGTAACAGATATGTTGAATGGTCTCTACATAATCCACATGATGGCGTTTATAAATGGTCGGACATTGCTGATGTAGAAAAATTTATAAAATTGGCTCAGAGAGAAGGATTTTATATCATATTACGTCCTGGTCCCTATATATGTGCAGGCAGGAATAACGTAAGTATTATTTTGTAATAAAGAGAGCGTTTTTGTGCAAATTAAATCTGTTGAAAAAAGTGTTAACAGTCTTGAAACCATATTTCAAACTTCAGAATGTGATGTTTGGTGTCCTCTTTTCGTTTGCTTTCATTTTAGGGTGGTTTACCTTATTGGCTTTTTGGCAAATATCCAAACATTCAAGTACGTACGAACGACAGCAATTTTACACATGAGGTATCTTTGTGGTATAGCCAATTAATGCCCAGAATTCAGCGTTTTCTTTATGGCAATGGTGGTCCAATAATAATGATTCAAGTAGAAAATAAATATGGAAGTTTTGCTGCTTGTGATCAGGAATATATGAAATGGCTAAGAAACGAAACTCTGAAATATGTTGGTGATAAAGCCGTGCTTTTTACAACTGATTATCCGGCTGAAGATTTGGAATGTGGTCGAGTTGATGGTGTATTTGCCACAATCAATTTTGGTGTTGATGAAAGTGAGTTTTAACAAAGTTGGAGTTTAGTAATTTAAAATAAAAATATTTTATAAATAATTTATTTTGAGCACAAGGTTTTTGGTATTAACCTGTTTGGATTCGTTCCGTTTCCTTTGACATCAAGGACCTAAATACAAATACATGAAACCTTACCTATTCTACGCCACACTCTAGTCCATTTATACGATAACCAATATATACCGACATTATAGGTATTACTAAGATGATAATAAAACAGAACTTCTTTAGATTTAATATCTACTTTTACAAATTAACTGACGGGCTCGGCATAGGAAACCCAGCTTCAGTTACCTTCGTGGACATTTTCATGCAACGTCTCGAATTACTACATACAAAGACACTAATGAGTAAACACATCATATACATCCGCGAACAAGACAACGCCGAACAAGTTCTAACTGACTTAAACACAATCCACAATAGCATTACGTACACAATGGAAAAAGAAAAAGACAGAAATATCCATTATCTTAACATCACAACAACGCAAGGAACTGACTGTTTAACATTTGACATCTATAGAAAACCAACTACGACGGACACTACCATCCACATCACCTCGAACCATCCTACCCAACAAAAACTAATAGCATTCAGACAAGTGACACACAGACTTAAGATAAGCTCACTTACTCTAGATAAGTACAACAAAGAATTCGACAGAATATTAACCACAGCCAAAAACAACGACTTTAAACTCAATACTATCGATAAACTTCTTAGACAACGCAACACTTAAAACAGGAATAAAGAAGACAAAGAGCAACCGATACAACACGACAGCACACTTTTACTAAGACCTGACCCTGTCTTAGTAAAAGTGTGCTGACCTGACCCTGTCTTAGTAAAAGTGTGCTGTCGTGTTGTATAGATTAATTAACCTCTTTCACAAAGAAGGTTTACTCACAGCATTAAAAACCAGCAACACTTTGAGATATAATCTCAGGACATCGACGGAAACAACTGACAAATTTTATTCCAGCGGAATATACATACTTACTTGTACCTGCAAACATACTTATATAAGACAAACTGGATGAACACTAAAAACAAGATTTACAAAACACATACCCTCATACAAAGAAAAAAAAGAGGAAACGACTCTTCTATTTATCTGATTTTCATACTATTTATACCATCTACATCCGCCCAAAAATGGAATACAATTCTCATGTATGGGCCGCCGCCCCAAATTCTATTTTGGAGTTGCTCGACCGCGTAGATGAAAGGGCCAAGAGGGTATCCAACTCTATTGAGTCGTTAGAGCATCGACGCAATATAGGTTGCATTTCACTGTTTCATCGTTACTAGAATGGTAAGTGCTCTAACTTGTTTCTGGAACTCGTACATTTTTACGTTTGACTCGATTTTCGTTGAGAGCGCATCTATTTTTGGTCGGTTGGCCAGGGAATCGCACTAAAGATTACAGGGAAAATTCCTTTTTTAGCAGAACAGTTCGTATGTGGAGTACACTCCCTCCAGAAGTCTTTCCTTTCCTGTCACTTTCAATGTTGGAAAATCCAAATCGTCCTCTCCACAACCTAATTTCCTAGTTTTGGTACAATGCATTGTATGAGAGGGAACATCTCCTGAATGCTGGTCCGAACGGAAAAAAGAAATTTTTTTGTGATTGTTAATCTTGGTTCATGGAATTTGAATGTAGCATGTTGTTGGAATTTTATGTTTATAAGATTTCTTAGAAACTGCTTAATTTGAAAATTAAAATCGTTAGTCCACAAACACTACTCCCTCTTTCCTCCTCCCCATAACCTAAGTTCGTAGTTCTAATACAATGTATTACATTAGTAGGGGTCATCCCCTGAGTACTAGTCCGAACGAAAAAAAAAGAAATTTTCTAAATAATCATTAAATAAAAAATTTTTTACAAATAAATTCAAACATTTAATTTTTATATTTATAAAATATTAAAAAGGTTAATTAACTATAACTATTATTCAAAAATAAAATTATCTATATTTCTTTTATGTTGCCACATAAACCGCAAACCAACTATTAAATTTCTATATATTTAAATCAAAGCTACCTAAAAAAGGTAAAAGTCCAAGGGCCTTTTGCCTGTAAAATATTTTAAGTATTTAATGATTACTGCAGTCCGATAGGCACAAACGATAACGCTGTTGATCTAACTTTTACAGTTTTAATAACGCAACGACAACAAAATTAGGCTTGTTTCCTTGGTACCAAAATTTATTTTACAAGCAAAGCTAATTAAGCTTTTCTGGTTTCTTCATAACAAAACATATTTCGAAAGAACACGTAGAAATAATGTTTAATAATTACAATTTAATATAAATGAATTTTAGTTAAGGGTATCTTTAAACACGTGAAGGTTACACAATGGTCTTATTTTCTCATAGGTTACTAAATTATAGGCCTGTTTTAAATTGATAAGATAAGTGAATATATTCAATCATGACCACTCCTTTACTTCTGATACCGTAGCCAATATTGTTTGCATCTTTCTAATAATTTTGAGTTTTAAATTCAACAAGCAAAACTTTGTTTCATTATCGGTTGTACATGTAATAAAGCAGGACGACATTGCACTACACCTTGGCACTCGCGGACACATGCCAGGAAAATAGATGAATGTATGATATTACTACATCTTAGCAAAAAGGATAAAGACTCTCTTAAAAACATAGAAATCGACAAAACAACAATTATAAACGAACAGGACCGCAGACACAATTTTCACACCACTAAAACTACTCATACACTCAAACAAATGAAAAACAACCTCAGACGGATGGATACACATATCTGGATAATAATCAGGGTTCAGAATTTTTCATTTATGAACATTCAAAAATCAACATTCATGACATTTTTCATAAATGAGAAATCTAAAATTTTATATTTATTTTTCACACTCATAAACGAACAACAAAAAATGTTCTGGTTATTTTCATACATGAATGCGAGCAACAAGAATTATTAAGCCTGCAGTACACGGCATGTAAAAAGCCACATTCACATGTAGGTCTGACGTAATTTTGACGTCACCATGAAGCTACATTTGCAACATCTCGTGTACTACCAATGTTTGTGACAATCACATGCAGTACACATTCACATGTGTGCGCATGCTGCTTTGTAGAAACATGCACGCATGTGTTTTTTTCACATGCTGTGTACTTCCTTGCTACATTTGAATTCTGACATTTGAGCAATTTGAACATGGGCATGCAGCCATCACAAATATGTAGCAGCAAGAATTTGTGACACAACATTTTTCATTCGCATGCATGCATTGGCACATTTGATTGTATATGAATATATTAAACAAGACTGAAACTATAACATTTGTTCAAGGGTAAACTGAAGTGATCGCCTAATTTAATATTTACTTTTAATGAAAAGTGTGTGTTTTTTTTATTTTTTGCTTTTTTTAACTCCAATAAAAGAAAAGAATATTAAACTTGACTGTTAATTATATGCAGTTTTATACGTTTTATTTTATATTGCCTTATGAATCTATTTACATATGTATCCATTGGAGCAAGAATTTTTTTTTAAATTTTGCTCAAGCAAGGATATAAAAACATATCATATACGATAATATTGCCATGCAACGTCACCTTCATCAACGAAATAGGTAGCAAATTCAGTCTGAATTTCTTTTGTATCATCTTTGGCTATGAAAAGGGAACCATGTTTGTTGAGCCTAATCATCTGAGCGTGATTCGCCAGCACTTATTAAATTTCTCTGGTCGTCGTATTGGTCCAACGAATTATTTGGAGCGTACTTTGCTTTATTTGTAGTGATTAAATAATTGTGTAGTGCACAGGCTGCAAGCACCACTTTTTAAGTTTTTTTTTTAATAATATAAATAAATTGGTTTTCGTAGCACACGGAAACGTGCCGACATGATGCCAAACGCATTTTCAATTATTCGGCGTACATGACTCAACCTGAAGTTAAAAATGCGCTGCATTGTTGATAATCCACGCTGAGCATATGGTTTAGTTATGTTTCTTCTGAGGGCGAATGCATCGTCCGCTACCAGCACATACGGGATGGGCACTGTTCTTCCAGGCAATGCTCTTGGTTGAGGCATGTGCAATTGACCTGTATTCAGTGCTTAAGCAAAAGAGTCCATACAAAGATTTGCACATATATTTTACAAACCTTTATAATTATAAAATACACATCCGGAATTGGCCGGAGCGATCATTACTATATGTTTGCCGTAAACGGCACCATTACCATTTGGGAAATTCCACCTTGCATTGAATTCTTGGGATACTTTTTCCCATTCGTCTTCACTTTTTGGTAAATGTAGATAAGAGAAAAATAACAAGTGTCGTGAATTTGCAAATCCAAAGCTCACTTTAACGTAGTCCTGGACGTGTATATTGTATATTGCATCAAGTGCCTCTGGTATAATCCGAGAGATGGTTGTCTGCGGAATGCAAAATATGTATTGCAAAGACGTCTTCATTTAAAATATATGTAGCCAAAACGTAAATAGCAGCCCACTTTCTCTTTGACATTTTCAAAAATTTTTTTTTTTTTTTTTTTTTTTTTTTTTTTTTGTATCATAATATTATTTATTGAATCTTCTAAATTAATAGAACTAACAATAAGTGGATACATCTTAAATCTAAAATTAAAAATTATCTTTATGTCTAGCCAATGCCAGCCAAAAAGTTTTAGTTAACAAGAAATAAAAAAAAAAAAAATAAAAAGGAAAACACTAGAAATTACTTATACTAATAGCCCTAACGTCTCTCCTCTTCAGACGATTGTAGCCTCTATCATTTAATATCTCACGTGCCAAAATATTTGGATGAAATTCCAGTTTTCTCAAATATTTGGATGCGTACTTCTGTATTTCCTCTCTTACAGAGGGCACTTTCGAATCCTTGTGAATGTTTGAGTTTTTCACATAACATGGGGAAGCAGTTATGAGTCTGAGGATTTTGTTCTGGCTTCTTTGTATCCGTTCGACATTTGACACTGAGGCAGTGCCCCACATTTGAATTCCATAGCCCCATATTGGCTTTAGAATAGACTTGTAGATCAAAAGTTTGCAGTCCAGACTGAGAACAGAATTCCGACCAATTAGCCAGTTCAATTGAGCAGTTTTAAGTCTTATTTGCATAAGTTTAGCTTCTATGTGGTGCTTCCATGTTAGACGCCTGTCAAGTGCATACCGAGGTACTTGACGACCGAACGTTGAGGTATTGTTTGATTATTTATTGTGATAGGTGGGCATGTACTCCTGCGTAATGTAAAAGTAATATGAATGCACTTCTGTTCATTAATTTTTATTCGCCATTTTCTTAACCATTTTTCGACTTGGAACACATGACTTTGAAGACGTAGTGAAGCTTCGTGTGGGTCTACATGAACACAAAGCAGGGCAGTATCATCAGCAAATGTTGAAACGTGAACGTCGTCCCGTGTAGGCATATCTGAGGTATATAATAAATACAAAATCGGGCCCAAGATGCTCCCTTGAGGAACTCCGGCTCTAAATGGCTGTGGTGGGCTCAAAAACTCCTCGTGCTTAACAACAAATAAACGGCTACTCAAGTAGCTTTCCAGTAATGTGGAAATATTTTGAGGCAAATTCTGCCTTAGTTTATGAATTAAGCCCTCGTGCCAAACTTTATCGAAGGCCTGGGAAACATCAATAAAGAGAGCAGAACAGTAATGTTTATTTTCAAAGGTTTGTTTAATAGCATTGACAAGTCTATGCGTTTGCTCTATTGTGCTATGCTTTTTCCTAAATCCAAACTGGTGATCCGGTATACACTTCCTTTCGATCAATATGGGATACATTCTATTTACTAAAAGTTTCTCGAACAGTTTAGATAAATTGGACAGCAAGCTTATTGGCCTGTAAAAATCTATTTTAGAATGATCCTTGCCCGGCTTGGGAATCATTATCACCTTCGAAATCTTCCACTTCTGAGGGTAAAAACTGAGGCGCAAAATGGCGTTATATATAAACAATAAGATTCTCACCGCTACATTTGGTAGCTCCAGAAGCATCCTATTACTAACTTTATCAATACCAGGTGATTTTTTAAGTTTTTTGTAAAAACATATGATTGGCGCAAATGTTGATATATAAAATGTACACACATGTTACATGTCGTGTACTGATAACAAATATGTAGCCATTTAAAAATGTACACATGTGCTGCCATTGCATATGTGTCGGCTGCGGCTACATTTGTCACATTTAAATTTTGTGACAAAACTACATTTCGTGTAATATCAAAATTTTAAAACATGTATCCACTGTTACATATTTAACAAATGTAAACAAAATGCTGAAAGTTGTTATGACGTCAGAGCCACATGTGAATGTGGCTTTTTACATGCCGTGTACTGCAGGCTTTACTTTTCATAAATGTACATGTTCATTTATGAACGTTGAAATTTTATAAAATTTCTCATAAATGAACGTGAAATTTTCTACCTACGATCGCAGTTTACCGTAAAATGTAGTAAAAACACATGGGTACATATTAACTCAAAATACAATATTGCAATATATTCTAAAAGAAATAAAAAAAAAACATTTTTTTTCCTGCATACGCCGACAATTGCGCATTATCAAATATGTGCGTTTATGTACGCGAATGCTTAACGCACATATTTTTACGACCTTTTCATTTGTGAAAAATTATCAAAATTGTAAATATTCAAAAATGAACACTTGTGTGTTTCTCATTTTTTCACTTATGGATAGAAAGAACAAAAATAAATCTTCGCATTAAAAAATGAGAAAACACAGAATAATTTGTAGTCTCTCACACATGTATGAGAAGAAGCGGCTAAAAAATGAAATGTACATATTCATACATGTATGAACAGTGAGTGAATACTTCGCTACTCTGATAATAATAAAAGATTGAAAGAGTAAAAATTAGTCTCGCATAAAATGCCATTAATAAAAGAACTACCTGAACCCGAACACTGACTCACCAGTACAGTTTAGAACACGGCTTGAGAATGATGTCTTCACATCGAAAGCGCTCACCGTTCATAACGAACAAACAACCAACAAAGACGGAAAGAAAACAGCATAACAGTCTTTATGTAAAAATTAAAAAAATTTCATTTTCAATATTTCGCCACTCTATTGGGTGGCATCTTTAGAAAAAGAAAAGTGTATAAATTTTTTTTTTTTGATGATCAATAAAAAATTTTTTATACCGTTTGTTTTACTGAAGATGTGGCGAAATAATGAAACTAAAAAAGAATTTTGTTTATCTATATACATATATATATATATATATATATACATAACGGAAATGGTCCACGTATGTAATGTAATGGCATGAAAACGGCTGGAGTGATTTGGCTAATTTTTTTTTTGCATTCCATTCGAAATTTTCAGGAGATATGAAAAAAAAATTATAAAATTTTCCAGAAAACTTAGAAAATACATTTATTCATTTTCTTCATGCTTTTATTGTTGTGAACACAAATAAGTTATTCACAACCTAACATGTTCGTCCGAACTGGTTTGACAAAGTTATGTGGTTGTAAGTTGTATATCTTTCCTTTTAAAATTTTACTGTTTATACGATTTTGTATACTAATAGGTATATATACGTACAAACACACTTATATATTCTTAGCATACGCTTGAAAAACGCGTAGATCAAATCAAACAACAAACAAAACAAGAAGAAAGCAACAACCAATTAAAGAGAGGTAACATCTTCGGCCAAACCGAAAATTGTTCTAACATGTCAACAGTCATGCATGTATTTTTTTGTTTCAAGATTTTATTTCAATTCATACTAAACATAGCAACCAGATTTTTAGAGATAAAATACCGTCACAATTTTGGGGAAAAATCTTACTTCAATTAAAATTCACAATAAAATTACGTGTACATATGTATGTATGTATGTAAATAGATTGCATGTATATCAATATTTTGAAAATTAATATATATTGTATGGAAAATATAAAAAGTTCAAATGCTTTGGTGAAATTTGTTTTCAATTTAGTAAAATATACGTTTAAAGTTTTTTTCATATTATTATTTTATTATTATTTTAACTCGACCTCTTTTTATTTATATTAAATAAATATGTTTTACTGTTTTTTTAAACTATATATTTTTTCAATATTTCGCTTTCCTCTGGAAAGCTTCTTCAAAAGAATTAAAAAAGACCATTTAAAAGATTAAAACATATTTGTGTTTTTTTTTTCAAACTTTTTTCCTAGAAGTGTATAAATTTATACCATAAAAATATAATTATATAAAAAATTTACTTACATATGTACATATACATACGTTTTAATAAACACCAGCAAGCTTTCCTTATATTACAGAATTTTCTAGGAGAGCCCAACGAACATGATACGTTTTCAATAACTAGACTTTATTTGGAAGTAATTTAAAGAGCAACTCGAAGAAGTAAAGCTTTTAACACATCCTAAGTATATGAGTTTTTAAGAAAAAGTGTTAATTTTTTTGTTTTTCTTTTCACTTTTCAATATACTGTGTATTAAATTATATTAGTGAAAACATAAATAAATCGTTTTCACTTCTCATTCTTTTTACTTAGCCCATGAAGGTAATGGAGAAATCTTTCTTTTCGATACACCTGGCGGAACAGGCAAGACGTTTTTACTTTTCCCTACTTTTGTCTGCGGTTCGCTCACAAAACCAACACGCACTTGCAGTAGCTTCCTTTGGTATTGCTGCTACCCTATTAGAAGGAGGGAGAACAGCTCATTCCGATCTAAAACTGCCTTTAAACTTGCAAACGGTTGATGAGCTAACATGTAGGTGCTTCTATAGGCTAGTAGGTAGTGTACTAGCTTGTCAGTATGGAGGTTATGGGTTCGATTACCACCGAAGACCTTGGTTTTTTTCACTACAAAAATAAAAATTGACTGTCGGTTGGGCTGCTCAGCGATGAAGGCATAGTCACTGGTCGCTGTGCTGTCTTTATACGGCAGTTAATTTCCGACTATCCTTCCACCTTAACCACCTGTTTCATCTCTTCTCTATCGCTTTCCTAAAAGAATGTAGCACGGTAATCGACTAAATAGGCATTGTTGCCTGAAGTGCTACTTCTCTTTAAAAAAAAATTTAACATTTCAAAGCAATCCGCGATGGCAAAAGTACTTCAAAATAGCAAAGTGATTATTTGAGATGAGTGTAGAATGGCTCACAAACGAGCATTAGAGGCACTTGAAAGAACGCTAAGAGACTTGCAAAATAATCAACAAGTATTTGGAGGGCTGATGGTTCTATTGTCCGGAGACTTTCGGCAAACACTGTCAGTCATTCCAAGGTCAACACCTGCCAATGAAATTAATGCTTGCCTTAAGTCATCAGCATTATGGAAAAAAGTGACAACGCTCAAATTAACAGAAAATATGTGGGTTACAATTCAAAACGATCCATCAGGTTATGTTTTTTTAAAGCCATTGTTAGGCATTGGCAGTGGAAAAATACCGACTGACTCTACAACAGGCCAGATTTCCATTCCAATGGGCTTTTGCCAATTCACTACGTCTAAAGACGAACTAATTGCAAAAGTGTTCCCCCATATTGCTCAAAATTACAGCGATTACCTTTGGTTAAGTGAAAGAGCCATTTTAGCTGCAAAAAACAAATACGTTGATGAAATAAATTTAAAAGTCCAAAGCTAAATTAATGGCGAATTGTATTTGTATAAATCGATTGATTCCATTACCGATCTTGATAATATTGTTAACTACCCCGTAGAGTGCCACCACATAACTTGCAGCTTAAGGTTGGAGCGGTAACAGTCATGTTACGTAACCCGAATCAATCAACACTATGCAACGGTAGTAGATTGGTTATTAAAACGCGGATATAAAACGCGATTAAAGCAATAATAATTATAGGAAAATTTGTAGCTGAAGAGCTGCTTATTCCAAGGGTACCACCTATCTTGTCAAGTGATTTAACATTGAAGTTTAAACGTGTCCAAATTTCCGTTCGCCTTGCATTCGCAATATCAATTAATAAATCCCCAGGACAATTGCTAAAAGTGTGTGGGTTAAACCTAGAATACCAATGTTTTTCCGATGGGCAATTGTATGTTGTATGCTCGAGAGTTGGTATACGGTCAGCACTGTTTATTTTCTCTCTTAGCAGCAAAACAAAAAATATTGTTTATTACCAAGCTTTAAAACGAACTATATGCTTACCTCTTTTGTTTGATTATTTTTTAATGAATTACTTTAAGAACTAATTAAACAATAAATTGAGAAAAATTTATGTCGTTTATTTTTTGTACTGACATTTTTTTTCTTACTCCATATGAAATATTAATCGTTAGCAAATAGCTTCCGAGCGAAGCCGGGTTTTTTTTATAAAAACGTTGTGGTTAAAATAAATTATTTAAAAATATTAAGATCCGTTAACTATAATTATTATTTAAAATGCAAATTTAATAATTTTTTGCTTTGAATTCATATGAAATTTCAGCACGTCATCTGGATGAAATGTGGAAAAAATTAAAGTCAGTGCAGCCTACAGGTCCTTTAGTAAACTCGGAGTTCTATGTTGGTTGGCTGGCTCATTGGCATTAAAAAAATCAAAGACTAGATCCACAAGCAGTAGCAGATGCCTTAAAGTAAGAACTTTTACTACTTTTCAAATTTTTATGAATTTATTTTTAATAAATATCGTTTTAGTGCTATTTTAATTTCCAATGCCAGCGTAAATTTGTATATGTTTTTTGGAGGAACTAATTTTGGCTTTACAGCCGGTGCTAATGGTTTAGGTGATGCTGATTATGCACCCGCTACTACTTCCTACGATTATGATGCTGTTTTGGATGAATGGGGAAATATAACTAAAAAATTTAAATTAGTACAAGATGTTATTGGCCGATATTTCAGGATACCCAATATACAACCAGTAAAAGAAAAAACCCATTCATATGGTAAAGTGGATTTGAAGCCGATAGTAAATTTATTTTCAATAAAAGGACGTTCCTTATTGGGTGAAGGTAAACCTCAAACAGCCTTAAAACCAAAATCATTTGCAGAACTGAATCAATGTTCGGGTTTAATATTATATGAAACCAGTTTGGAAGAAATAGATATGGGAGCAAGCTTATTGACTATAAATGATTTAAGAGATCGTGCTATAGTTTACATAGATAACAAATTCGTAGGAGTTTTATCGCGACCAAAGTCAAATTTCTCTTTAACTTTAAACAAGTCAACAGGCTCAGTTTTACAAATAATGGTGGAAAATCAAGGATGTATTAACAACAATATAGCTAATGATACCAAGGGCATAATAGGTCCAGTAACGCTGCAAAATTTAAAAACAGGTTTAACCAAAAGTTTAGAAAATTGGTGGCATACCAGCTATTCTCTAGATGAAACTCATATAAAGAAACTTCTAGCAAACACCTACAAACATTTAACAGAAAGCAGCAATCTGTTGCTAGAAGGGCCAGTCGCATTTTACGGCGAATTTAAAGTTAAAAAGCCTCATCATACATTTCTTAACCCTACTGGATGGGGTAAGGGAGTAGCTTATATAAATGGCTTTAATTTGGGTCGTTATTGGCCCTTAGCCGGCCCTCAGCTGACTTTATACGTTCCTCAAGAAATTTTGGCAAGAGGACACAATACGCTTATTTTAATTGAATATGAACAAACAAATGGTGTAAGCAAGGGTATTGATCCTTATGTTACTTTAGATAATAAACATCAATTAGATAATTAAGTTAGATGTCATTTACAGTTAATTTTTGTTAATATTTAAAATTATGTTTGTTTAATTGCTTATATTTGTGTATAAAGTTAGTTACCTTATCACAAACGATTATTTAATTTATATTATTATTTAACAGTTTTTTTAACCGATCTTTTTTTATTTATCTTTAATAAATATCTTTTAAACGATTTTTTCTTTATATTTTTTTCTTCTCGATATTTCGCTTTCCTTTGGAAAGCTTCTTCAGGAAAAAATTTTTATTTTTGAAAACAAAAAATTATTATCATACTGAAAAAATTTTTTCAAAACATTTTCACAAAAACATATAAAATATTTTTTCATACATACATACAAAAATTAAAATATTCAAATATTCAAACATACAAAAACAAGGAAACGGAAATAAAAAATAAATAACAAACAACAAATTCTCTCTTATGAAATGATTATAACAAATTATGTGTCTTTTTATTTAAGTACCTATAATTCTGAGCTAAATTGTCTGTGTCTGTCTTGAAATTTATTCTCCTTACATTTGGTACATTAACAATTTCTAACATTTCCAACATATAACGTCTCTTGTAGTTTTTTTCTATATCTAATACTGAAGTTTCATCAAACTTTGGATAATGATTATGTTTCTTACAAATATTCCTATATTTTTGGTCACACCTGTGACCAGCTAATCTTGTTTTAAGTTTATTTTTTGTTGACCCAATATAAACTTTGTCACAGTGCACCTGGTCATTTCCTCCACATGGTATCCTGTATACTACATCAGATATTTCCATTTTTCCTATTTTATCCTTCATACTGGTAAATTATTTATTTAATGTGTTATGTGTTTTGTGTGCAATTATATATTTATCTGTGTCATATATTTTACACTTTCTTAATCTTTCTGATATTCCAGGAACATAAGTTAATGATTTATAATTTCTTGGCTCTGCCGTAGAATTTCCTAAATTATGCCTATAACTACCATATTGTCTAACTAACAGATTAACTGTTAGTTAATTCTACTGGAAAATCATTGTCATTAATTATATCTCTTATTGTATCCCTATTCTTCAAATGAAATTCTCTATCACTTATAGTCAAAATTCTGTCTATCATATTTTTCGCTGTGTTTATTAATATTTTCCTCGGATGTTTTGAATAAAAATTAATAATTCTTCCAGAAGATGTTGGTTTCTTATACCAATCAAATACTAACTTATTTTTCTTCCTTATTATCAATATATCTCAATATGGAAGTCTAGATGCTAATTCTCTTTCAATTGTAAATTTAATATCCGGATGGAAACTATTCAATTCTGACAAAATATCATCCACTGCATCTTCTGAAGTTATACAAAATAAATCATCCACATATTTTGTGATTATCTTAGGTTTAATATGCATTTTACTAATACATGAATTTAGTAATTCCTCCATCACAATACCAGCTATAATTGGAGATGCTGGAGAGCCCATAGGGAGGCCCTCCTTCTGTTGATATATCCTATTATCAAATTGAAAATACCTATTGTCTTCAATGCAAAACTTTAGAATACGTAAAAATAATTCCTTCTCAATATTCGTATTTCGTTCTATTATCTGCCATTTTTTCTCTATAATACTTAAAGCTAAACCTACAGGAATACTTGGAAAAAGTGAAACTACATCAAATGAAAACAATCTATCATTATCTTGTATATTTATTCTCTTGGTTTTATCCTTAAATTCCAACGAATTTCTAATATTATATATTGATTGTCCTGTTATCACCTTAAGAGTATTCGTTATATACTTGCACAGTCCGTAGGCCGGGGAATTAATGCAAGAGCAAATAGGCCTTAAAGGAAAATTCTGTTTATGGATCTTAGGTACTCCATACAGCTTTGGAGAATTTGATACATTAGTCTTAAGTCTATTTCTCTCCATTACTGAAATGATTTCTTTTTTAAAAAGTTCATCAACTAAAAAATTGTTTGTTTTTTGCAGTTCAGTAGTCGGATCCTTATTCAATATTGAGTATTTAGCAGAATCGTTAAGAATGTCATTTATTCTCGAATTATAATCGTCTCTGCTTATAGCAACAGTAACATTACCCTTATCAGCATTAACAATTAATATGTTCCTATTAGTACTCAAACATTTTTTAGCGGTTTTTACTTTATCTAATATAAAAATATCCCTTGCTGTAGGTCTAATATTGCTAATGTGCTAGTTTTGTCCGCGCTACTTCCTGGTCCTCTTTTTCTTTTATAGTCTGAATCAAATCATCTCCTTCTGAAATTACCTTCATT
The DNA here is from genome assembly GCA_030448955.1 of Trichopoda pennipes. Lineage (NCBI taxonomy): Eukaryota > Metazoa > Arthropoda > Insecta > Diptera > Tachinidae > Trichopoda > Trichopoda pennipes. Next base: position 13,931,809 of record JASKUP010000042.1, read on the forward strand.
CTAGGAAAATTTTTTTTAAAAATAAAAATTTTTTCCTGAAGAAGCTTTCGAAAGGAAAGCGAAATATCGAGAAGAAAAAAATATATAGAAAAGATCGTTTAAAAGAAAAAAGGATATTTATTAAAGTTATTATTCAACATTATAAAATAAGAATTAATAAAATTTGTTTAACAAATATATTGTTATTTATTTTCAAATTTGTTTTCAATATTCTATTCTATTACTGGAAAATATTTTAAAGCATCTTAAAAACCCAGGAAATGGGGTCAAAGACTATTCGACTATAATCTTCTATAGATATAAAAATTAAGCCCAAAATAGGTAGCAGTTGGTTGCCAGTGTTTGACGAGATGCGCCGTCGGATTTCCACCAAGTTTTTACAGTACCTTCGTAATGGTTGTTCGCTGGTTTGTATCTTTGTTTCATGCGTTTACGCAAAATAGTGCGTCCACAGTGCGTGTTTGAAACAAGAGAAATTTTTCAAAAATAACCACATTTTGTTTCCACTGAAATGTGTGTCTTCGTTTGTACGTTGCTGTGTGTGTGTGCTTGCACAGAATGCGACAGCTTACAAATCGAAATATGCACATGTTCATAGCAGGTGGATATGCAAACAAATAGTGAATTTTTGTTTTCCATATTCTGTTTATGTGTGTGTAATTTGACTTTAATTAAATTTTGTTTGCTCATTTAAATAACGAAAAACATTGAAAAACATTTTTATCAAGTAAATTTTAATTTAAGACGACAAAAATAAAACCAAATATAATTTTGGCTACAAAAATTGAAAACCAAAAATATGTTCATGTGATTTGTGTGAATTACGAATTGGTTTTGGCGACTGTGCTACGGATTTTTTACACAGGTAAGTTAAAGTTCATGCCGTTTAGTGTGTTTCACGACGCAGAATTTTATGGACCAATTATTTTAAAACATTCGGATAATGGGCACAGTGCACATTTTGTGCGAATAAATTAATTATTTCGTGTGTTGACAATAATTACATAGAGCGCTCAATCACATTCACACTAATACCATTGTGATTGACAAAAAGTGTGAGGAAGTGCAAATTTATGGACCGATATTTTCAAACTTTCGGAAAGAAACTAAACGACAGTATGAATAATCAATGCACATTTTGTGCAGATATAAGTCATAATTTTGTGCGTTGTAAATTTTTTTTCTGAATTTGTTCATAGGGGAAGATAGATTTGTGTTCCGTAAATTGTCAACGAACATAACAATGTAAGATTGCAGTGATTGTGCTGCTGTTTGTTGCGAAATAAGCCACACGTGAGTAATCTAATCTCTATGATTGCTTTTCTTTGCTATTGAATTTAATGAAAATTTCATATTCGCCATGCAGAATAACGAAGGCGACAAGTCCAAAACGGAATATCGGTCGGCGTTCATTAAAATCGCAATCTGTGTCAACTGGACGGGCAAATCAGACAGAACAACTAAGACAACAAAGAAATGATACTGAGAGTCAACGTTTATCTAAATCACGTTCAGGCCAATCCGACGAAGAAAGAATAGCACAAAATAAAGATGGCATACAAAAAATCTTTAGAGGCCGTAGACAGGACTTTGAAAAATTTACGAAATAATCAAGAAATGTTTGGTGGTGCATTGATTCTATTGGCTGGAGGTTTCCGCCAAATACTGCCTGTTATTCCTCGGTCTACTATTGTCGATGAAATGAATGCATATTTGAAGGCTTCATATTTATTGAGACACGTTCAAAAGCTAACATTAACTACAAATGTGCGTGTCCAGTTGCAAAAAAATGCTCCATCAGCCGAACGTTTTTCAAAGCAATTGTTAGATATTGGGAATGGCGCAATTCCAATTGACCCCACTACAAAAATGATTACGCTCCCAGATAATTTTTGCCACTTTGCACAATCAAAACAAGACTTGGTCACAAACGTATTTCCTCGTATTGCACGAAATTTTAGAATCCATGATTGGTTGGGGGAAAGAGCTATCTTAGCTGCGAAATATACAGATGTTTCGGATATCAATGTATGTAATAAATTTGAATGACATTCCCGAGGAAATTTTTACCTACAAATCGGTTGACTCTGTTACCAATGAAGACGATGTTGTAAATTATCCAGTTGAAGTTTTAAGTTCGCTTGAGTTATCTGGACTGCCGTCCCACCGCTTACGAGAGAAAGTTGGTGTACTAATTTGTTTGCTTCGAAATATCTGCCAGCCACAACTTTGACACGTTTAGTAGTCAAAAAAACCATGAAAAATGTGCTTTTAAAAAGGAAAATATAAAAGCGAGGATGTGCTGATACCACGCATTCCTATGATTCCTCCAGATTTGCCGTTTGATTTTAAACGGCTTCAGTTTTTCGCACGGTCAATTATATGTAATATATGCTATGTTCGTCTACACCGCGAACCAAAATCGATCGAAGAATGTCGTAAATGTAAAAGCATTGCAATAGAATAAGACGTATTATATAAGCACACAAAAATATTGAATTGTGAAAAAAATAAAATTATTAATTTTTTTAGTAATTAATTTTAAGCACCAGGTCTTATTTAATAAAAAAAATTTTTTTTTAAATTTTTATTTTTCATTATATTTTCGATATTTCGCCACACCGTTGGTTGGCATCATCAGGAAAAATAAAAATAATAATGAACAAACAAATTGAAAAAATTTTTTGATTAACAAATTCAAAATAATCAAAAAATTAAAAAAAAAAAACAAAACAAACAAAAACAATAAAAAACGACAAATTGAAAAAATTTTTTGTTTTACATACATACAAACAAATTTTCAATATTAACAAATTTTTTTAATTGAAAAACAATTTTGAAAATACATAACACATTTACAAAACAATAGTATTTTACACATATATTTTAAAACATAAATTTAAAATTAATTACTAAAAAATATTAAAAAAGGTCAAAAAATTATAACTATTATATATAAAATTATTAAAAAAACATAAAAACGAAAAAAAAAAGAAATTGTGAATGTGGGTAATGAGAAAAATATGAACCATTTTTGGTTTTTTTTGGTACCAAGTTGTTTATGAGAAGTCGATTATGAGAAAAAAATGAACCATTTCTGTTTTTTTTTGGGTACCATGTTGTTGGTACAGTAAAAAGCAATAAATTATCCAAAAATAATTCTTCTTAATATAATTAATTAATATTAATAGTTAGTTTAAGTACAAACTAAACCGTGGCTTGAAAATGTTGCATTCGCGTCGAAAGCGCTCGCATTCGAATACAAACCAGCCAGTTACGACGGAAAATGGCAATATTATTTCATTTACTGGCGGAGGACAACCAAACAACATAATTCTTCTTTGTCATGTGCACCCTGTGTGAGGATAGGGCACTGCAATGAATGATAGGGCAGTGCAATGATTGATAGGGCAGTGCAATGGTAAGCTGTTAGATAATTATGAATAGGGAAAGAAGAGGATAACTAGAGGAGAAACATGCAGCGGCATGTCCGAAAATCGAAAAAATGGTAGATGGAGGACATATTGTGGCGTCTAGGAGGTTTCTTGGACGCAAGATGCCGGAATCGGGTTCTTTTTGGTTTGAGTACTTACGGAGCGAAGTGGTGGCCGCAGAAAAAAAAACAAAAAAAAAGAAAACACAAAAAAATGGTGTCCAAAAAATTATATTTGTTGATAGTTGTGTGAACGAATTTTTCTTTGCGAAACGAATAAAACATTTTTGAAAAAAATAAAGTGAAAAACTTAAAATTATATTAAAGAAAAAAAGGAAAGAGTGAAAAGTGAACTAAATTTTAAAATTATATTGAAAAAAAGAGGAAAGAAGTTGCTAGAAATTAATGGATTAAAAGAACTAGTGGCACAGTTAAATAGTGAAACGCAAGGAAAAAAAAAACAAGATTAAAACTGAATAAAAAATAAAAAAATTAAATTAATAATAATATAAAAACTGCCATCGCTGTCGGTTCTACCGAGGGACTCCTCTTTTCCGCCACCAGAGACGCCACCACTCCTGGAGTAACAGGTAACAGCCATTCGACCACAAAACTTAACGACGAACGACCCACGGACTGTAATTTGAAACGTTGATATATATGTATGTATTTAGCTCTAGCCTGTAAGAATTTAGGGAAAATACTTACCGCTTAAAAATTTCAATCCTCTTGAGATGCTTTAGGACAAGAGTGCGCGTGTAGGATTGAGCTCAAACCTATTTTTTCGCTGCGTGATCGTGGGCATTTTAGTTTTCCACTGTAGTGTTTTCCTTAGCTTAGAAACGAGATATAGATAGATAGGCGAAAGTGAAATATATATATAGGTAATATTGTGTAAATTGCTAACCTTACCTTGACCAAGAATCCGGAGCTAGGACACGTGACGGACGGACGGCAGTTCCTGCACCAAAGTCGCGGCAGATTTACGATCCAGCAAAGAGGGAACGAGCCTGGCGAATAGGAATAGCAGAAAACCCGTTTGGGCGCAGAACAAATGTTTTTTTTTTATAATTTATTTTTTTACCTAATTTTTTATATGTAATTTAATTAATTTATTTCCTTTTAATTTTTGCTGCAAGAGGATATAATAAAATTTAGTCAACCTCTTGTATGAATTTATATTTTTTTTACCTGAATTTTTGTTGCCATATTGTATCTTGAATTTAACTAATTTTTTTTTTCCAGTCAACTTAGAAATTATCATCATTTTGTTTTGACTTTATTTTTATAATAATAAAATATGTAAATTGGATAATGAAATTCTTGTTAGATTTTTCTTCTCAGATATGATGGCTTAGACGTTTTATAAGCGGTAAGTAGGGGTAAAAAGAAGAAGAAGAAAGGTAAAGGCGACGTTCGGGACATCCAACATTTTAGGTATTTTGTTTTTACGATGTCATGGTGAGGTCTCGTGACTTCTTGTGGTAGGGCAGAAGCATGGCATAACATCAGCCATGGAGATTATCTGTGTGTTTACTGGCAGGGAGCTGACTAGACTTGCTTCGGGCTCCAAATTTATTTCCTTTCGATACTGTTTCAGTTAGCTCGTATGAGTTTTGTAGCTGCTGCATAAACTAGATGCGTTGGCAAGAAGCACCCCAAGACGGCGAGCCCTAGCCGGTGCTTACGCCAGCATACCACCGCGGCCAACGGTCTGGTAACCCGAGTTTTACTTTACGTCATGTGCATACGGCAGCTGTTACATCTGGTTACAATTCATTCAAGCAGCTTATTGGAATCCATACTATTTTAGCATTAGCCAAAAAATTTATTTGTTGTTCCTTGTATGATCACAATATCATCTAATTATTATATCGCCGCATTAAAAATAAATACATAAGTGTCCGGCTACAATTGCATTCGTATTTTCGTGTAACCTGCTGTAATGAAGGTGTTTAGTCTATAAACTTTAATTTTTTACCGTCCGCAAGACGATCAGCTCAGAGCTGTGGAAAAATCTAATCTAAATGTCTGGAACTTTGGAGCTAATAAACACACAACCCACATTAATAACTCATAACCTCTTCATCAAAATAGTTATTGTAACATACATATGTACATACACTGTGTATTATAAAACACAATATTTTATTTATTTAGTAATTCAAGTAAAATTTAAAGATTCCAAAGTGTTCACTTATGCAGTATCTAATCAATATTCACAAGAGCGCTTTCTTATGTGTACATTCAAAGAGCAACAAATAATAACAAACATTTAATTATAAAACAAACAAACGAAAACTTAATGGGTTCTTAATGAAAACAAACTTACATTCAAATATAAATTTATTAATAATTCTCTTTTTGCAAGTAGTGGATCAGCAGTTGACCTTCTCACACGTATAATTTTATTAAAAATTCACTTATTTGCACTTTTAATTTAACTCGACCTAAAATTACAAAACAAAAATTTAACTCAAGTTTATATTTAATGCTCTCTTAATTGTTGAAGTTAAAAGAGTCTTTCAAAAGAGTATTATTGAAAATATATTTAAATGCAAAATGAGCGACTTAGAGGTAGTGCAAGTCCAACAACCAGTTGAGGAGCAAAACAACAAACAGAATAATTTAAAACGCAGTGACTTCATAGCCATGGTGATGTCTGGTATTTGTGCGGTTTTAATTGTAGTCATTGTTTACAGTTTAATAATGCATTTCCCTGGAGCAGCACGCGATGTAAGTTTAACTTAAATGTTAAACATTGTTGGACTTTAAGTAAATAAGTTTCACTAACCCCGTTTGGTATTGAAATAATTACAAAATATTAAAAACTTTATAATTGTCTACAATTTGCCAGTTTATTAAACTAAACTTAAATGTTTTGCTGCTTATAAACATTAAGTATAAATACAGTGTATAAGTGATAAATAAAAATGTGCTATTAAAAGTATGTTGGTGTTCTCAATTAATAAAAGATAAAATAGTTAAACAAGTAACAGTGTTATAATATGCAGCGACCTCGAATTTTATGTACCCTTTTAAATTCTAACTACAAACAGTATTCGAAACTCTTATATATTATATTTAAAATCTAAAGGGTGTTTCAACAAGAAGTTTGTTTTCTAAAACAAAATAAAACAAACAATTTTGAATAAAATGATTCAAATTTTTATTGTATTACAAAGAGAAAAGTTCGGCAATAATGAATGAAAAATGATTTCTGGCAAACGTCCACCATGACCACGCTAATAGATGTCGATTCTTTCAGCAAAGTTTTTAATCGCTTATTGGCAAAATCGCGGTCCGTTTTCGTTAATCACATCAGGGATTTTTAGTTTTAAGGCTGAAATCAATTCGATTGGTTCCGTACAGACATTGTCCGTAACCTAGCTCCACAAAAAATAATCCAGTAGTGTTAAATCACATTATCTGGCTGGCCACTTAACTGCGATCGAGATATTTGGTGTTAAATCATACGATTTGGCTGACCATTTAATTGCTGATTGTCGCGAAATTTTGCGATAAATTGACATGACAGTTTCATTGGCTGTGTTACATGTGGCATCGTCCTGTTAAAACCACATGCCAGAGTTATCCATGTCTTCAATAATAGGCCAAAATAAATTGTTAGCATTTCGCGATAGCGTGATCCATTGCCCATTACCATATTTTCAGCCTCACTTAAAAAAAAAAGGCCCAATCACGCCTTCAGACAATATAGCGCACCATACAATGATATGTTGATCATGCAAAGGCTTGTCAAGAATCGCTCTAGGATTTTCAGAAGCCCAAATGCGGCAATTTTGCCTGTGACATACCCTGACAAGTGAAAATGGGCTTCGTCTGAAAAAATGATTTTTTCAGAAAAACCAGCGGGTTGTTGCTGATTGAATTGAGCGAATCTGCGGCAATATGAATAGTCGGCTTCAATTCCTGCACCAGTTGAACCTTGTAAGGCTTTAAATCCTTACACAAAATTTGCCATGTGGTGTCTTTCGATAACCCTAACGTCAAGGAATTGAGATATTCGGATCTGCTTCAACACTTCGGCTCAAGGCTGAGACCTGGTCGAACACGCGTTGGTGTTCGCATAGCTAAAGACGATCATGTTGTAAGAAATTATCGCGAATTTTACGAAATATAATTTTAACAGAAACTCCATTTTCATAGTGAATTTTAATTATTTTAATGCGATTTTCGTGTGAAATTGAATTCCTTGTAACAATTGCCAGAATACTACGTCAAGAAACTAAATGCCAAAACTATCATGCTGTTGGTGTTGCCGCAATTGAAAAACAAACTTTTTGTTAAAAAACCCGTTAATAGTTCTAATGTTTTAAGTATTTTTTTTTTTAAATAAGTAATATGACAAAATGACGAGAACAACGGCAAAATTTAGAGCATCTGAACCGACTTTAATAAATCAGATTTAAAGATATATTTATTACAAAATTGAAAATCTGAAAACAATTCAAAGTTCTTTAATATAGAAATTTAAAATAAAGGAAAATGAAATAGTCTTTTAAAGGGGCTGCAAAGATGGACTAACAGGCATAAGGCTGGAAATATGCAAGGATTCTAATGTTGCCATATCAGTAGAATTTTTACTAATAGCTCTCTCTCTCTTCAAATATGCCAATTTCATATTTAAAATAATAAAATAATATTATACTTTTTAATATGTAATATAACCGTCATGGAGTAGGGGGTGCAATATTATTTTTTCATTTTGATAAAAATATACTATTTAAGAAAAGTCTCATTTATCTTATAACTTAACATTATTTAGTAACATTAGTTTGTGACGTAATAAAAGAATTGATATTCGATAACCAGTGGGAATATGAAAATACCGAAAACTTTGTTTCTTTGACCAACGAATACATTTGATGAAGAAATAAAATATTCACTCTAAACATAAGCGCAATTTTATTTCATGATATTCTCATAAAATATTTATTACAAAAAATTTTTATTAAAAATAAACATTTTATGATATTCTCATAAAACATTTATCCAAATAAAAATAAAAAATAAATTTGTAATCTATTGTAATGGGGGAGAGCATATCCATATTGCAATTTCAATCAAGCACGAAATAAAAATGCGCTTATATTGAAAAAGATTCCGAATAATTATAAATTACTTATTCACTCTAAACTTTATTAAGCACATTGTGTTCATTCAATGCCTGATGCCTAAAGTAATTTTATTTTCGTTATATAGAAAAGTTCAATAGCAGTGGAACCACTATAAGTATACGATACATTCCGACAAAAATACACCCTGAAAATAATATTATACGATCTTTTTTACTACAAGGTGCGTCAGTGTTGATTATATACTTTATTAGTAATGTAAAGTGGTATGTTTACACTCTTTGAATGTATGTGACAGCTCCCTTTCCTCTAACGCGTGGTTTTTGTAAGAGACGCTCCTATGTAAGATACGAACTGTTGTCTGTGCTCAGAGAAATTTATATTTGTTTCAAAAATTATTTAAAACTATGGACAGAGAAATAGTGCACTTATTCTACATACTATACGACTCATTTTCATACAATACGACTTATTTTTTAAGTAAAAAACAATAAATGATCTACTGGATTTCTCTTGATATTTTATGCAAATGTTATTTTAAATTCTATACACGTTTGTTTTGATCAAGTAACTATTTTATTTTTTTTTTTAAGAGAAGTAGCACTTCTGGCAATAATGCTTATTTAGTCAAGTACCATGCTACATTCTTTAGGAAAGAGACAGAGAAGAGATGACACAGGTGGTGAAAGTAGAAGGATAGTCGGAAATTAACTGTCGTAAAAGACAGCACAGCGACCAGTGACCATGCCTTCGTTACTGAGCAGCTCCACCGACAGTCAATTTTTTTTTTGCAGTGAAAAAAGGTCTTCGTTGGGAATTGGACCCACAACCCCTAGACTGACAAACTAGTACACTACTTACTAGCCTACAGGGGCAATTAGACAATGAAATAGAGCAATTAATTTTCAATTTCAGAATTCTATTTGTTTAAGCAGATATCAAAAAGCTGCAAAAAGAAATAATGCACACAGCAAAGGGTACCATAACGGCTCCTTTAAAAAAAAATTATTTATTGACTTTATGTTGCTTAAAATGACATCTACTATTGCTTTTAATTATTTTTATTACTAATAAACTAAACGAATTAATTCATGTAAAAATATTGATAAAAAATATTGTTACGAAGATGATTTTCTAAGTAAACGACCCACTGTGCATTTTACAAACTGTGCAGTTTCCTAAGACAACAACAACATGCTAATAAGAAATTCTACCATATAAGCAAACAACAGAAAATAAAAACAGCTAACCCAGAAGACAACAAAACAGACAGCTAAACAGGCGCCTAAAATAAATGATAATAAGAACAACAATATGGGGTGATGTTAAAGTAGAATATTCTTGTATATAACTTAATTTAAAACTCTAAGGCACTGTGTTATTATTTTGCAATAAAAGCACTCAAAATAACAAAACGTTTATTAAAAAGGAATAAAAGTAATAATATAAACGTATAAATAATGTTGCCATGCTGTTGGTTGTGTGGATATGGGAAACTAGAAAGTAAAACGTCGTGTGAAAAAATGTCCTTGTTCTGTCCTCTTAAGAGGGAATTATATTTTAAAATCCCTCACATTTTTTTTGGTACTAAAAAAAAAGTGTCCGTATATGTCCCCGCTTAATGTAGGTTTCCTTTAGGAGAGAGTACACTACATAATGAATATTTTTGAAGTAAATTAATTGGTTTATTTAAAACAGAGTTCCCCAAACTTTTTTGTGTCGTAGACCCCTGCCATGTTTTTCTGTGTTGGGTAGAACCCCTACTTACCTGATATTGATTTCCTGTAAATTTTTAACTGTAGTGAAGTTTAGTGTTAAAAACTTAAGGTTAATTTATACATTTATTATTTGAATTTAAATTAAAACTACTCAAAATAACATTTTGTATATGTTATGTAAAATACACATAACATTAAATAAACGTAAAATAAACTAACGTAAAATAAAATAACATATACAATAAGTCAATATGTTTAGTGGGAAGGATGAATCTGATGCTTTAATAATAAATTATCAACATTTGGCGTCAATTTTGTAAAGGTTAATCTTAAATCTCCTCGGCTAATGATGTCCAGTCTGTTTTTTTTTTTTTTTTTGGTAGGAGATTAGTAACAGCGCTGAACCCCCTTTCCACTAGGTATGACGATGGAAAGGAAATTAAAAATTTCCTCGCTATATTCCATAATATGGGATAAGTAACGGGTATGTTGTTTTACAGCCAGAATTTTTGATATCCGTTTTTAAACTGAACCTTAAGTTCTTCGTTTGTACTTAGTTCAGTCAGTATTATGACATTCGTTTCTTCTATTTCACCATATGGATTAATTATCCACGGTGGTATTACCATAGTCAAAATATTCTCAAACCTAGATTCAAAATCTGAATAGTCGTCTTCCTGGCAGCTTGTCTGTGACAAATTGGGGAACTGAGAAAATTCGCCCTGTCCAATATTTTGCTTCATTAGTTTAACTCTGGCAAGAAAAGCTGATAAGATGGACTTTGTTTTAATCAAATTTAAACTGTCGCAAATTAGCCATATTAAATTTTGTAAACAAATCTGTTAAATAGACGATGTCTGTTTTTCTCTTCATTAAATTTTCTTTCAAAATTTTATCTTTAGTATCCAGAAATTCTAAAATAGTCTCAAAAAGTGCAAAAAATCTTGTCAAACATAAGCCTTTCGACAGCCAGCGTACTTCAGTGTGAAGGAGTAATTGATGAAAGTGTTCGTCATTTTGTTCACACAACTGCGCAAATAACCGCGTATTCAACGCGTTGCTCCGGATTCGGTTTACTACATCAATGACTAAATGAAGTGATTCATGCAATGTAACACTCAAATTTTTTGCAACTAAATGTTGTCGATGTATGACGCAATGTATTGCTAACACCCCTAACACATTTTGTTTTAAATAGCTTATAAATCGACGATAACGCCCAACCATGGCAGGTGCTCCATCTGTACTATATTATATCGGTACTAAAATTATTTTTGATAAAGGAATTGCTTTTTCAATGAAGTAATCCTTCAAAACATTAAATATTGATTCACCTTTAGTGTTGCGATGAGCAAAAACTTTCTTGATCCATAATAAAACGAACATATGCCAATAATAATGCTGCATTATCCGGTAAAGTTGACTCGTCCAGTATTATAGAGAAATGGGTCGTTTGCAAATAATTACATAAGAAGCTTACAATGTCAGAACTCATTTCATCAATACGTCTTTCAACAGTATTGTTGCTTAAGGGAATTCTTTTAATGATATCAGATGCAGGTTTGTGTAAAACAGTTTTTAAAACCTCTTCAACGGCTGGCAAAATTAACTTCTCGCCGATAGTATGCGGTTTTCCGGATTTTGCTATGAGTAACGAGATATTATAAGACGTCCGCAAATCATTGCCATTTCTTTGTGAAGTCGAAGCGAACATTCTGTCCAGTGTAGGTCTCTTCTGAAGTTCATCTTTCAGTGTTTGAAAGTATTTCAAATCTTTTTCTGTTTTATCAGTGTGGCATCTTCTCAGATGATCTTGCAGTTTAGATGGTTTCATAGCGTCGTTGCCCAAAACTTTGTTGCATAAAAGGCACATAAGTAGGCAATTGTTTGTCCGGCAATGATGTAATGAAGCCAAATTTCAAACTGTCGACATTTCTTTTTAGATTCGGACATGGTATCAGCCACCTGTTGGCAAAATTAAATTATTTAAATAAGACAGAAAATCCAGCAGGTGTATTTTAAAAATATTTTTTGATTTAGCACGGTTCGAACTATCACAACACACATACTTAAATAAAAACACACACAGCGTACAAACAGCTATGTATTTCTATTCTATTTCGTTTTTTTTTTGTACATACATTTAAGCAAATTTACTGGTCAGAGAAATTCTAAATGTCAAAAATTTAGGGGAATTCCCTTTTTGTAATATGTACAAACGTTTAGTAGAAGTTCAAAATGTATTGCGACCACAAAGCGGATAGCAACATCCTACAACTTACAAAATTTTATAAACATATATAATAAATTTTTTACTTCATAAGTTCTTTTATAAATAATGTGTAAGTAAATAGGTACTATCAGTGTATGTGTTGAGAACCACTATCGTGGACCACCATTTTCATTTAATGGACCCCCAAATTTTTTTTCGCTGACGTAGACCCCTTGCATGTTGTCATAGACCCCTAGAATAACACAATACAAAACATTTTTTTAATGGCTATGACGCTATTTCTCTGTTCATAATTTAATAAATAATTAAAATATTTATCAAACTTAAAGCAAATGTGTGTTTAATGTAAAAATAAAATTTGTATTAACATGCTAATTTTATAAAACGAAATTGTTTATCATAACATAATAGTCATAATAGTTATATTTGATTGGAAAAAATGAATAACAAAAAATGAAAGAAATGAAAAGAAAGCTTAAAATAGCAATGAAAAGAATAATAAAAATATCAAACTGTGATAAAATATTTGTTTAAATAAAAATAATTTATTATGCCATCTGTGTAATATTTTTAAATTGAAATTTATTTTAAACTATTTTTAAGCAATTTTATTATCCGTGCTTGATTACTTTATTACAAAAATTTTTATTAAAAAATAAACATTTTATGATATTCTCATAAAACATTTATTCCAACAAAAATAAAAAATATTTGAAATGTATTACTGCGGGGGAGAGCATATCCATATTGCGATTTCACTATTGCTCACACAGCTCATCAGTGAATTTTACCCTAATATTGTATAGAAAAACCTAAAAGTCTTATATCCAAAGCCAAACTGATTCCATGAGAATTTTTTCATAAAATCAAATTATATATGAATGGTTTCCAATGGCAACCCTTATGTAGAAACGATTGAAAATAAACAATGTTTTTTGTTGTTTTGAAATGTTTTGCTGTGTTTGTATAGATGTGTTTTTGAGTCTTTTTGTCTATGCTATGTTGATTTTATGAAAAAATATTAACTTTTTTAGCTAGATAATATTCTGGCATTATAATTAAAATAAGACTTCAGGTAAGTGACCGTCACGTTACCTCGGAGGTAGTCTAATCTGGATGTAAAATTTTCGATAACTTCTTCTGCTCAATTTTACGGTATTATTGGCGTAGACTAGCGACTTTCCATATGTCCACAGAAAATAGTCTGGCAGCGTTGAATCCCACGATTTTGGAGGTTCTGGAAATGGAAACTATATGGTTTACAAACGTTTCCCTCCATAAATCAATTGTGGCATGAGCTGTAAGATATATTGTGCCTTCTTGTTACAATCACAGCTATTGCATATCATGGTTATTTAATTAATAAACGATAAAATTATTAGTCTGGCTTTATGGTGGTTAACATTGACTGTAACCTTCTGACCAGCATCGTTTTTAAAGAAGTACGGACCGCAATTATCACCACCCCGAATACGGCAGTATTGTTTATTGACACAACCATTCAAACAAAAGTTAGCTTCACGGCTAAACAAAATTCTCTTTTGAAAATCGGAATCAATGGCAATCTTGTTTTGGGCCCAATTTGTACAATTTTAATGCGTTGTTCGGGCGTCAGTCAACTAATGCCAAGCGATATTTAACACAAATCACTTGGCGAAAAAACACCCCGTAAAATAAAGGAGTGTACATTTTTATTTCTTTTTTACTTGCAGGTAACCCCTAGACAGGACTCCAATATGAAGCGTACGTTTACTATTGATCACGAAGGCAATACATTTTTAATGGATGGCAAGCCATTTCGTTATGTCTCTGGATCATTTCATTATTTTCGTGCTGTACCCGATGCTTGGCCTAAAAGATTAAGAACAATGAGGGCGGCTGGTTTAAATGTGGTTGATACGTAAGTATTGAAGAAATGAAAAATTGGAACATTTCTTTAGTGTAACAATAATTTCTAAAGTTACGTGGAATGGTCTTTGCACAATCCTCATGAACACATTTACGATTGGTCGGATATTGCTGATGTGGAGAAATTTATTGAATTGGCTGAAAAAGAAGGTTTTTATGTTATTTTACGTCCCGGTCCCTATATTTGTGCCGAAAGAGATAATGTGAGTTTTAAGGGCTTTGGTTGGCTTAAAAATTGTATTTAATTTTTGCTTCTCTTTCAGGGTGGCTTGCCTCATTGGCTCTTTGGAAAATATCCGGATATAAAACTGCGTACCAGTGATGCCAATTATCTGCACGAAGTTTCTATTTGGTATAGTAAACTAATGCCCAAAATGCAGCGTTTTTTGTATGGCAACGGTGGTCCGATTATAATGGTTCAGGTGGAAAATGAATATGGAAGTTTTAGTGCTTGCGATCGTGATTATTTGAATTGGTTAAGAGATGAGACTGAGAAGTATGTGGGTGACAAAGCTTTGCTATTTACTACAGATATACCGAATGAGCGAATTAAATGTGGAAAAATTGAAGGAGTATTTGCAACTACCGATTTTGGAATAGATCGAAGTTAGTATAACAGTTAAGAATTCGTACAAAAAAATTTTTAAAATCCAAGAAGAAGAAGAAATATTTAAGTTAATATTTATTTTTAAAATATTTTATTTAAATTGCTAGTTGATGAAATTGAAAATGTTTGGAAAATCTTAAGATCAGCGCAACCTACAGGACCCTTGGTTAACTCAGAATTTTATCCGGGCTGGCTAACACACTGGCAAGAGCCAAACCAGAGGCGTGATGCACAACAAGTGGCAAATGCTTTAAGGTTAGAACATTTTTAACAAAGAAGGGCACACATTTTTTAAATTCTATTTTTTAACTTTTCATTTTGTTTAGGACCATTCTGGCCTCAAATGCCAGTGTTAATTTTTATATGTTTTTCGGAGGGACCAATTTTGGTTTTACAGCTGGCGCCAATGATTTTGGCGATTTTAAATATGCTCCTGACATTACCTCGTATGATTACGATGCGGTTATGGATGAACCGGGCAACATAACCAAAAAATTTGAACTGGTGCGTGAGGTCATTGGAGAATATTTCGAAATACCTACAGTAGAAATTATTAAAGAACAATCATATGCTTATGGACAAGTTAACATGAGACAAATTATGAATCTATTTTCAAAAGAAGGTCGTGCAACTTTAGGAAATGGAGCCGGTATAAAGTCAATAAGACCTAAAACTTTTGAGCAGTTAGATCAATACTCTGGTTTGGTTTTATATGAAACTAGTCTGTTGGGCATAGATATCAAAACTTGCATCCTAACAACATACGATTTAAAGGACCGTGCTCTTGTCTATGTGGATGAAGAACTAGTGGGCATTTTATCTCGACAAAACGGCAACTATTCTTTAAACTTAAATAAAACTTCTGGCTCAAAACTACAAATATTGGTGGAAAATCAAGGACGTATTAATTTCAATAGAGCAAATGATACGAAAGGCATACTGGGAGCAGTAACATTGCAAAAGATGACAAGTGCAAAATTGGTATTTCTAGAAAATTGGTTAAATACAGCCTACAGTTTCGAAGAACCTCAGGTTTCCAACTTGTTAAACAGTATTGTTAAAAATTATACTTCATTAGAATTTGAGCCCGATAAAAGTAATATACTAACTAATGGACCCACAGTGTATTACGGCGAATTTGTGGTCAAAGATGTTCATCACACTTTTCTTAATCCTTCAGGCTGGGGCAAAGGTGTGGCTTTCGTAAATGGTTTCAATCTGGGTCGTTATTGGGCAACTGTTGGACCACAGTTAACTCTTTATGTGCCCCAAGAAATTTTATTTACCGGCTGTAATTCATTACTAATCATAGAATATGAGCAAACTAATCGCATCAGTAAAGATTTAGATCCTTATGTAACTTTAGATGATAAGCCTCAGTTAGATAAGTAAGTTTGAATTTCTGATTTATAATTTAATTAAAAATTATTTCATTTTGCAAACAGTTTTAGAATTTTACCTAATTTTTAATCTACAAGAGAAACTAGAGAAGTAAATTGAAAAATAATAATAAGGTTTATGTAGGCACAACAAAAAATAAATTGAAAACTAGAATCGCAGGACATAGGTCAGACCAGAAATACAGGAATAATATTAGTTTACAAAAAACAGCATTATCTTCGCATTGCTCTAAAGTTAATCACTATCCTAATTTTGAAAATGTTTCAATTTTAAATTTAGAAAATAATTATAAACGTCGTTATATGTTAGAAATGTTACAAATAATTAAAGTACCATTAACCAAAAGAATAAATTTTAAAGCAGATACGGAGAATGTTGGACAAAATTATAGACATTTAGTGCATAAAATTATAAAACAAAACTCTGTATCTGCATAATATTAATAATTAATACTTTAATTTTAGTAACGTTCGGTCATTAAATTTATGTTTTTAAAATATATGTGTAAAATACTATTGTTTTGTAAATGTGTTATGTATTTTCAAAATTGTTTTTCATTTAAAAAATTTGTTAGTATTGAAAATTTGTTTGTATGTATGTAAAACAAAAAATTTTTCAATTTGTCGTTTTTTATTGTTTTTGTTTGTTTTGTTTTTTTTTGAAAAAATTTTTTGATTATTTTGAATTTGTTAATCAAAAAATTTTTTCAATTTGTTTGTTCGTTATTATTTTTGTTTTTCCTGATGATGCCAACCAACGGTGTGGCGAAATATCGAAAATATAATAAAAAATAAAGTTTTTAAAAAAATTTTTTATTAAATAAGACCTTGTGCTTAAAATTAATTACTAAAAAATATTAAAAAAAGGTCAAAAAATTATAACTATTATATATAAATAATAATAAATAAAAGAAAACAATAAAATTGTGATAGCAGATGGTAGTGTATGTAAATGATACGTTGCCAAGCAATGATTGTAACAATGGCGGCTCTGTAAAATTTCAATAAATATTTCAAAAGATCACAATATAAAAATATTGTTACGAAGATGCTTAGTTTAAGTTATAAAAGAAAATAATTATCATAAAAAAATTAAATTAAATGACTTATTGTGTCTCTTTACAAATTGAGAAATTTATAAGAAATCTTATGAACACAAGACAACAACAACATGCTTCATTAAAATTCCACGAACTAAATTAAACAATCAGAAAATAACTAACTCAGAACAAGAAGACAGACAGCTAAATAGGCATATACTCTGAATAATGATAATTACAGCTATTTGTGAAACTTTAAAGTAGAACTAGCTGACCCATTGAGAACGAATTTGTGAGATCGCAAAGAAGAAACGCAAACAAATAAGCTTGACGCCCACCGCGACTGTTTAAACAGCGGCAGTAATCGAGTCCATGCTACTTTGGGCCTTTCACCTTCATCCGCCAATGCATATTGGAGATAGTTGGCGGCCGGTGACGAATTTATGGCATGTGTGTATTTTTGAAGTAAACAACGCTCAATATTTACGTAAATGCGATACCATATAATATCAAAACACAGCGCACAAAAAAATTAAATGCATTGAATTAATGAATTCATTCAAGTCGATCCAGTTGTGTAGTTGCAGTGTAGTTGAATAACCTGGATACCGACTGCAGCGCCATCTGCCGGGCTAGTTTATGAATGTAAACCATCCAAGGTGGCACCCAAAAGAATTATATACATAAAGAAGATTTGTATGGGAGGTACCACGCGTCTTATCAAATTCCGCCTTTATTTCCAGCCGAACTTAAAATATGTTCACTCAACCGAAATACCAAATTCTGTTTAAATACCGTTAGCAGGAGCAGAAATATTGGATTTTTAATTTGTGGTTTGTGTGGGAGGTACCATTGGACCGAATTGTAAATCTAAACCACCCGGGGCGCCACCCAAATGCATACAAAAAAATTTATGCAATTCGGTCCAGCCATTTCCCAATAAGCACAAATTTTTTGTGAATTCCAATGTTTGAATTCCAGTGTGAATTCAAGCTTGAATTACATTTGAAATCCATCCTTTTTTTAATAGTGAACAATATTAAAACGCGAAAGTCGCAAAGTTTTGAAAGTGAAAATAAAGCAATAAAAGTGGAAATAAGCAAAACGAAAATAAAGAATAAAGAATCGAAAATAAAACAAAGAAATTTTGAACAAATAAATATAAAGGTATGTACTCAAAGTCAAAAGCAGATGCTCGTAAAATTTTTGCACTGCTTACCCAGAATCAGCATATTCTGGGAAATGAAGAACCTATGGGAATGACATACAACGATGTTCACGTCGCTTTGAACAATGAGCCATCTGTCTGTGAGCGCACAATTATAAACAAAGATGGTATATCCGATACTAAAATTAATTGTGTGGGAGACAGGGATTTAAAAATACAGCTGGGTGTATGGGCGATCCAACATAGCATTGCGAATGCTGCAATAAACAGTTTACTGCAAATCCTTAAGCAGCATCATAAGGATTTGCCATCGGATGCCCGAACTTTAAAGACCACTCCGAAATGTCCAGATATTGAAGCTATGAGTTCGGTTGAGTTAATGTACTATGGCTTTAAGGATTCCACGACAGATTTTTTTGCTAAAAAACGGAATGGGGACTAAAACCTTAAAGCTGAACTTTAATATAGACGGTTTGCCCTTAGCAAAAAGTTAAAATCGGCAAATATGGTCAATTTTATGTAACGTAAATGGTTACACTGATATATATACAGTGGTTGCGTTTTGTGGAGTGAAAAAGCCATCGATTTCTGATATGCTTTTAAAAAGATTTGTCGCAGAGTTGAATGAATTGCTATGTCAAAGACTTGACTTTCAAGAGACGCATTTCACAATATCGTGTAGATCATTCATCTATGATGCTCCAGCCCGAACATTCGTGAAAGGGATCAAAGGACATACAGGGTATAGTAGTTGCCCTAAATGCGTGCAAAGAGGCAGTGCATGCAATGGAAAAATGATTTTCAAATATAAAATTGAAGCAAAGCGAACAGACCTTGAATTTCGATCAAGAGTCGATCCAAGTCATCACAACTATATGGCTCAAAATTTATTAGAAGCTGCTGGAGACGATTAATGAAGGACGATATAGCACAATTTTTTTTTTGTTGGCAAGGATCGGCTGCAAAACTGCCCTTGAAATCATTATCAATTACACTTGCAATTTAACGTAAGACATTTAAGACATTCCTTTTTAGTCTCTCACTTATTTACTTTTCTAAAATATTACAGTAGCCTACAAAGAGAAATTTTCTAACCACAGTGATATGGAGTTTGAAAACAATACCATAGCCCTTTTCCAGCAAGCCAGAAATCGCATTAATAAAAATTATACAAAAACAAGCAAAAATTAAACAAATTAATATAAATATTTAAACTTTAACTTTTTCATTACGCAATTATTACTCTCACCGCAATTACAATACGTTATCATATAAACTTTTCCATTACTCAAATATTCTTTATATAAATAAATATGTACCTATATTTATAAAATACAAGAAGGTTTAGCCAGCCTTGAAAAAATAAAGCTCAGACAAAAAGACTAATAAACTTTTATTTATCGTTTATTTTAATTTTTCAACTATAAACTATTTAAGAAATAATTTGTACTATTTTTATTAAATGTTTTATTTTTACAAGAGGAAATGGGGTAAAAAATGTGGCAGAAAATGATTTGAAAATTATTGTTAAAATAATGTTATAACACTATTTAAATACTGTTGTAGCATTGTTTGAATAACACTGAAATTCCATGCTTGAATTCAACGGTAAAAACAGATTTGGTTCGAATTGAATTCCACTGCAAATCCATGCTTGAATTCAAGTATAAAAACAGGTTCGGTTCGACTTAATTCATACTGTTATTCAAGGCTGGAATTACACTGTAAAGATACTGTTTTGTTCGACTGTAATTCAATGGTTAATTTTGCTGAATTCGCTATTGAATTCAACCGTGTTTCAACTGTAATTCAACGCTGGATGGATTTCAACTGTAATTATACTCGTACAGTAGAATTATATATATAAAGATTTTCTAATATACATATGCAAAACCACTCAAAACAAAGTTGGGTAATAAAGGTAGTTGAATTGTGAACGACTTCAAGTAAAGGCATAAAGATAAAGCAGTGTTAAAATGGTAAAGTTACCATCGTATATTTTTTATATAATTCGTCTAGACAAATCGTGTAGTTTAATTTAAAAGCTCGAAAATATTGGGTGTAATTATTTTGCAATAAAATAAACGTTTATTCCTTCAACATATCTACATTTTGCAAGCATATGTAAATAAAATTGATCTGTTCTCATGTTTTCTAATTAAAAATAAGAGATCACTGCAGATTTTCATAACACATCCAAAATATTTACAATCACATGTACGTAACTCACATGTATGCCAGAACATATACATAATCCTGTCAATAGAAAATATTACTATTGCCTGAAAGTATCTTCTATGCACATAAAATGAATGAATCTATTTTTTACTTTCTATCATGTCCGTCTCACACTTCGTACAAACACAAGAAATCATACTCAATATGTATTTAATGTTAAGTGGAGAAAAAAGAAGCTACACATACTTCATGGAGAATGAATGAACAATTTTTTTAAAAAATATTTGCCTCTTTCATGGTGGTGAAAAGAAAGAAGCTGAACAAAAATTACTTTATGTTGTCAGTTTGAAAAGCAAACATTCATTGAGATGAAAAATGTTTCTGTGAAACTCATTTATGTGCAAAGAAAAACAAGAGCAAAACACCATTTTAACCATGAAAAATGATAAGAGAGGGAACAAAAATGTATTTTGTATCTGGGTTCTTTCATTAAACGCCTTCAATGACTTGTTTTATGCATCCCATGCATATGAGAAAAAATTATTAATTTAGTTTCACTGAGTTTTGAATAGATGGAGTTCAAACAGTCATAGGTATCCTCAATATCTTTTACTAGCACCTCAAAGAATTTAAAGAATTTTATGTAGAGCGATAGCAACAAAACTATATCCCTTATTAAAGGTTCATTGCGTAACCTTAGCAGCGACGAGTTAAATTTTCACCATTTTGATAGTAAATTTTTACAATTAAATCTGCTCAAGAGTGTAATGTTTCATGCTTACAATTTCAATTCTTGACGTTTAACCATTTGATAGACATTTAAGGTTAAAAAGTAAATTGACTTTTTAAGCTTAAATTTGGCCTCCCATGGATTTTGGTCTCTCAAGCAGATGTATGTAAAGGCAGCAGAAATAATTTTTTTAAGCTTTTCGCATATGAAAACAAATATTTTCAGCATTAATTTGTTAACACATAAATTATTCTCATATAGTTTTTAGTTATACGATTAAAAAACAATTTGCAATTTTTAGCTCACATTTGCAGACTCCAAAAGGCAACGGAATGATAATAGAAATGGTGTACTATTGTTTATTTTTTTATTTAAAATTCTACTTGACATTTATTATGAGTTCAACTTAGCAGAAAATTTAAATATAAAAAATAAATTAATCTACGTTAATTATGCCACATTCCTTTACGATATTCTCACAAAATATTTAGGCATATCCATATGGCCATTTCACTACAGCTCATATAGGCCATCAGTGGGATTTTTTATAGAAAATTCAAGAGTCTCATATCTCAAGCCAAATTGACTAATTGACTAAATAAACGTTTATAAAAAAACACATCATTAACAGGTTTTCGAAATGTGTGCTGTGTGTTTGCATAGTAGTGTTTTTTTGTTTGCTGTGCTGTTTAAATTAGAACTCTCATTTAAACAGTTTGTCTTACGATATGAGCTGTAGTGAAATGGTCATATGGATATGCTTTTCCCCACAGTAATACATTTTAAATATATTTTTTAAATAATTTTTTAGTAGTTAATTAGAAAGCACTGATGATGCCAACCAACGGTGTGGCGAAATATCGAAAAAATAATAAAAAATAAAAGTTTTTTTTTTAAATTTTTTTATTAAAATTGACCTAGTGCTTTCTAATTAACTACTAAAAAATATTAAAAAGGTCAAAAAACTATAGCTATTATTTTTTAAATAATAAATATTTTATAAAAATATTTATGAAAATACCATAAAACATTTATTTATTAAAGGAATCAGACACAAATTAACGTAGATTAAATTAAAAAATAAAATTTGTTGAAAAAATATTTTAAAAAAACGCAACGTCCTTTGCTACTCAAATTTTATTTTAAATGGATCAAATGATAATTTATTTACTGTGCCCCAGTAGGAATTGTTCGATTAAGAAAAAATGTCATTTCTTAAATTTATAGAACAAATTGTAGCCATTTAAGAAACCAGTTCGTGAAAAAAAATAGTCTAGCACTGGCTGGACTTAATTAAGTATAATTGTTCGGTAAAAGATATAATTGTTCATTTTCAGTAAAGTTATGTTGACAATTCAATTAAATTAAATAAAAAAAATTAATGTCATTGGCTGAAATCGTTAAGTGTTCCAAACAGGTTTATTATATCGGCTTTTTCAAGAAGTTTGTTTTTCAATTGTGGCAACATGATGGTTTTAACTGTTTAGTTTTTTGACGCATTCGTAGAAGATGCATTGGCAATTGTTACAATGAAATCGCATTAAAGTAATTAAAATCCACTATGAAAATGGTGGTTCTGTTAAAGTTACATTTCGTAAAATTCGTGATATTTTCGGACAACATAATCGGCCTTCTGAGACTGCTATTAAGAATTTGGCCGTGAAATTTGAGTCGGCAGGCTTGGTACAAAATGTGCGAACACCAAGACGTGTGCGACCGGGTCGTTCAACTGCAAAACGCAGCCTTGAACCACAGTGTTAAAGCAGATCAAAATTTGTCCATTCCTCGGCGTTCTCCAAAATTGGATATATATAATAACATACATGTAATATTTAAAATTTCCGTTCCCACAACATACTAGACGCAAACGTCAGCGCATTCTTCAAAATTCTACATTTAAACAAACAGACTAATATTACAGGATGAAGTTTGTTTGTTTAAGGTTCTTATTGTGCTTATTATGCACATATCTTAATTCTCACCGTCAATTAAGAATTGTAGTACATTTTAAGCTAGTCATAATTGACATGGTTTTAAGTTGGCAGTTTTAAATACAGACTCAAGAACAACGGCCACGGTTGTTGCATTTTATTAATATATAAAATTACCATATGGCGAGTTTTGCGTAAGGATTTGACTTTAAAGCCTAACAAGGTTCACATCAAATTCGCTCAGTTCATTCAGAAACAACCGGCTGGTTTTTCTGAAAAAATCATTTTTGCAAACGAAGCCCGTTTTCACTTGTTAGGGCAACAACCAAAAGACTTGGCATACTCAACGTGTCACTGTGTCGTGTATTAGTAATGTGGGTCGTTTTTTTCGAAGATGTAGCTGGGAATGCGTTAACGGCCAATGGATCGCGCTATTGCGGGATGCTAACAACTTAATTTTGGCGTATTATTGCCGACGTAAATATCACTGACATATGGTTTCAAGAGAATGGTGCCACATGTCACATAGCTAATGAAACGACCAATTTATTGCAATACAAATTTCACAATCGCCTAATTTCACGACAATCAGCAGTGGCTAGCCCGATTGTGTGATTTAACACAACGGAATTATTTTTTGTGGAGCTATGGTCAGGACGCAGTTTATACGGACCCAATTAAATCGATTTCAGCCTTAAAACTCAAAATCCATAATGTGATTAACGAAATAGGACCGCCATTTTGCCAAAATATTGATAAAAACCTTGATGAAAGAATCGACATCTGTCAGCGTGGTTATAGTGGACATCTGGCAGATGTTATTTTTCATTCATAATCGTGGAGTTTTTCTCTTTGGAATACAATAAAAATTTGAATCATTTTAATCTAAATTGGTTGTTTTAGTTTGTTTTAAAAAACAAACTTCTTGTTGAAAACCCCTTTGTAAATGTTCAGTAGGAGATATAAATATTTATTTTCAGTAATAATTAAATGAAATTAAATTAAAAAAATTAATGTCATTTATTGGCTGGAGTTGTTGTTTCGATTTTAGTCTAAAAATTAAACTCTGTTATTATAGTTTTATATTCCGTTCAAGTGAATTTTATTTCTTTTTTTTATTACAAATTGTTTACTTTTAATTCGTTTTATAAAATTCGTAAAAATTATGTATGTAAATGCATTTGATTATATTATATTGTCCCATATATTTTTATACTCAATTTATATTTTTAGTTTGATTTTAATTATATAACTACTTATAAATATATTTAGAGAAGAGACATGTAAGTTGTGTTTTGTGTTGATGTTTATTAATTTTAATTTTAGTAAAATGTTGTTTATGGATGTGAAAGAAATTAAACAGGAAAATTTTAACTCTCAAGTTTAACGCACAATTGTATTTTATAACTATAGAGTGTTTTATAGAGGTGTAGAGCTTTGAAGTTGACTAAATCAAATAATATATAACTTTTTTAAATTGACATGAAATTTCTCTTGACTTCTGGCATACGATCGCCAGAAGTCCGCTTGGCTCGGATGTTGATCGTAGTAGACTAGCGACTTTACGTATCCCCTCTGAAAATAATCTACCGGCGTTAAATTGTACAATTTTGGAAAACAACTCACGAGTTTGAGACGTATTAAATAATAAATCAACTGTGGCACGATATGTTGACATGTTACGCCGCTTTGTTGAATGAAAAAGTCAGTAATCATGGCTCTATATCGGTAACCTTTGAGTGTGACGTTCTGACCAACATACTTTTAAAAGAAACCAGCCCATCAGTTAATTTTTCTGGCTCGGACGTTGGCCGTAGTAGATTAGTGACTACACGTATCCCCTTCGCAAATCGTATGATTTCGGAAAACAATTCACGGTTTTGAAACGTATTAAATAAAAAATCAACTGTGGCACGATATGTTGATATGTTACGCTGCTTTGTTGAACGACAAAGTCAGAAATCATGGCTCTATATCGATCACCTCTGATTGTAACGTTCTGACTAACATACTTTTAAAAGAAACCAGCCCAAGAAGCAGATCAGTCAGTTTTTCTGGATTTTACTGTGTCTCAACATATATTTGCGAGTTATCATCACTTCAAAATTCGCTTATGATAATCGAGATCAATAGTAATCGTGTTTGGGGCAAAATTCACAGTATATTAATCGCAAAGCCATACCAAACATAAATCACTTGACACTTAAGCTAATGGACGCCATCTAAAAAAATATTGCCAACTTAAAATTCTCGTGCTAGCAATGGCATATGAGTTTCTGCATTTATTGCCGTACATCAGCAGCAATGCGGCGTATGTTGTTCTCCGCGTGATTAATCATTTCGAATTTATCGGCGTAAACAAGCGACTTCACCACAAAAAATAGTCTAGCAATGGTAAATCACACGATCTTTACCGGGCCGAAGTGTGAAATTATATCGTCACCGTATTTCAATAAATCCATTGTGACATAAGCTGTGTGACATGCTGCGCCGTTTTGTTGAAAACACAGCTCCTACACATCTTGGTTGTTCAATTAATCATGGCTTTATAGCGGTAAGCATTCATTGTAATGTTCTGGCTAGCATAGTTTTAAAAGAAGTACGGACTAATGATTCCACCAACCTATAAAGCACAACAAAACGTCAGTTTTTCAGGCAGCTTTAAAAGAAGTACGGTCCAATGGTTCCACCAGCTCATAAAGCACACCAAACAGTCGGTTTTTCTGGCAGTAATGGTGCCTCAACATACATTTAAAGATTATCTTCATTCCGAGAACGGCAATTTTGTTAATTGATATATCTGTTCAAACAAAAGTAATCTTTACCAGTAAACAAAATTCCCTTATGAAATCGGGATCTGATATTCGAAACAAATTTGCTTAATCGGGTTAGGCGTCAGTCTATTCATGTTGAAATGTCGAACCGAATTAACATATATCACTTGACAGCTAACAAAAATGTCGCCAGAGAAAAAAGTGTTGTCAACTCAAAATTATATACCTAAGAAAGTACCCTTTAGTATGGTATAAAGAAGATTATAAAGCAACCATAATAATTTATAAAATTTACAATTTACTAATATTGTTGTCGTTATCAGTGTGTGTCTGTGTGTGTGTAATTTACAAAACAGAGATAAATAAAATTTTGTAAAGGCCAAAGTGGGGTGTGTGAATGGAATAAGAAGAAAATTAGCTAGCATATGCTGAGCCATCTTGATATTTGCATATATTCAAGTGGAAGTGCGTACTTGCTGCAAAACAAACTGTCGCAAAGTTCATGAGTTCAGTCCCAAGAAAAAAAGGGAAATATTATAGGTAGTGCTTAAAAAAACTAGATTAAATTGAAATACAGCACACAAAACCTCTCGGCATCTGTAAATTGGAGAAATGAATATAATTATTTGGTACTTCCGCAGCAAGGATCAGATAGTGTTTAAATCGCCTGTATAGTAAAAGAAAAACTGACAGTTACAGCTTAGTAAAAAGAACCAGTCGCCGGGCTTGATAAAGCAGAAAGGAGCCTGTTGGGCTGTGTTTACTAAAATAAGGTACCGAATAGTACATATATCGACGGAATAACATAGTGGTGCAGCGTGGATAGCGTGTGCTTAGTGAGAGAAATAAATTAAATGGAGAATTTTGTAGTGCCGCAGTAGAATAAATTAAAAAATTCGCATGCTGGTATTCGGATTAGAAGGAACTGCAACGTTGCGTCTACGTTTTAAAGCAAAACGTAACATACTAAAATGTGATTTTGTTTAACATGATAAGTTAAAACTTGCCTGCTTTAAAATAAACTAAATTTGAAATGAAATATGTATGTATTTTCCGGTGAGCAGACATTTCACCCTTCACGGTGTACTGCCTTTATTTTTGCTTTTGATTTAAGCCTTATGGCCATTCTACTTTCAAAAAAAATAGTATTTATTATAAGTTAAAAATGTTAGAGTTGTTTTTTCATTTAATTTCTTTGTAATAAGAACTTTTTACAAGTTTATTATCATCTGACAGGATTAAGAACTTAATCTATAACTTAGTTTAAATAGTAGAAATATTTAAACTTAGTTTAATGTATCAATTGTTATACTAGTTTAAGTGCTTGAAGAGAATTAATTAGAATTTTCTTAAACTAAATATTCAAAATATATTTTTTCAATAACTAGAAAATAAATACTTATTAACAAGATAGCGTTAAAGGAGTAATAACTAATTTTTATTAAAAAATATCTAATGCTACGAAAAACTAAAGTAAAAATTAATTAACAATTTGATGTGCAAATTTTTAATTCGATCACATAACTAGAGGTTTTTAAATAAAAAATTAAAATTAAAAATAAAAAAAGTTTAAGAAATCAAATATGTAAGTACGTACGATATGATTTTATTCAAATTGGAGATTTTTATAAAATAATTAATTTTTAATAATCTATTTTGGATGTATGAATGTTATTTGTTTATAATTTTTGCTTGCTGACTACAGTGATATTACGGTAATGTGAACTTCTATTTTAAGGGGCTGTTTTTTTCACTTGATTTGGCAGTTTATTTTCACATTAAATCAGTTTGAAGTCTTTGTTTATTTCAAACATATTGAATTGTGCATGTGTGCCAAAAATTGTGGTAACCAAATACCTAATTGAAGTGTTTTTTTAATACGCCTTGTGTTTATGTAAAATTTAACTTTTAAATGTATAAGGAAATGTATAATAGCATTGGCTTATGTGTGCTTTTAATTGTGATATATTGTAAAGAGAACTGCAAAATCTAGATATCAGCTACCAGAACTTATTGCCGGTTCACTAAAATCTTCATTAGCATTCCTCGTATCTATCTCGTATGGCAGGATATTTTTTTTAATTTTCTCATATTTTCTTTTTGTAAAATATTTGTTTTACATTTTTGTTTTTGTTGATACTCAAGGCGAAGAAATACAGATAAATAAGATAAATATTTTATGCTTAAAATTTTCATCCTGGGAACAAATAACTGGTTTTAATATCGACTGTTGTTAATGGGAATTGCTGCACGAAATGTTTATACTCGAAGTTACACTCGATTAGTAATGTACTATCGGAGTCAAGTGCAAAGTGGGTTCACACTTACAAGTAGAGGTTTTCTTTTTAAGCATATATGTTCATTTCCTGTTGGTGCTTGGAAACCTAAGTGTGTACCGTTTACCCAACCGGTCACTAAACGTAACTTTTATGTATTAAATACTTTCAACACACTATCGTATAAATACCTTCAGGGATTTTGAATTTATCTAGAAAAGATTGCATGCAGTCCTTAGATACAATAGATTTTGGAATAATTATATGATTTTGGAACACAATTTGTTTTCTATTACACTTGTTACGTTTTTTACACCTTTGAACATAGTACATTGTGCTAGCCCAAGTAAAGCCTCATTGCGGGAATTATTCTGAAAGCTGGCACTGACCAAAGGGATGAGTGCAGTGAAAAGTTGCAAGGCCGTCGGACGTCGACTATGACCAGAAATAATTATTTCGGAAAGAACATATTGAAAAAATTCTTTAGAAAGTCGAAAATGTCTTTATATCTATGGACATTGCAAAACTTACGTAACATTAGATATATAGAAAGTATTGCTTTTGTCACGAATATTTTTTCTTATCGGGGCAAGCTTGACTCATGCTCCGATTCCGAAGATGAGGAGTACGAAAAAACACTAAAGGTATACAAGTTTTTAACCAAACTTTACAATATTTTAGCGATTTGTTTGATGTAAAAAATAGTAGTAGTAGTAGGGTATATAAATTACGATCGAATAACATTAGCCATCGAAAATTTTCTTAACATGAATATGCACTCGAAGTGTGTACTGTGATTAGTTCCCTGATACTCGTAAATACAAAAAATCGTTATTTGAGCATTTATTTTAAGAAAGATATTTTTCAACGAATTAATCCTTATTAAGTAATATTAAGTGAATACCCTTACTTTTAGAAAGTTTATATTACCGTATTTAAGTATGTTCGTAAAGTATTCAATTTATTTTATTTTGAGGTAGTTTTATTAATCTGCTCCAGTTTTAATCATTTCTATAGTTTTCTTTTAAAATATTTTTGCTTGTATACATAAAAATATTTTTAATTAATAAAAAGTTTTTTAAAAAATAATTTCTATTGAAATTTGCTTTAGTAAATTTTGAAATATATTTGTTGAATATATTTGATGGTTGGTGTGTAAAAATATTTATATAAAACTTTTTGCTTAAATAAGTGAAGAGAAAGCAAAAAACAGCAAAATAAAAATTATAAT
The DNA here is from genome assembly GCA_030448955.1 of Trichopoda pennipes. NCBI lineage: Eukaryota > Metazoa > Arthropoda > Insecta > Diptera > Tachinidae > Trichopoda > Trichopoda pennipes. Next base: position 13,961,535 of record JASKUP010000042.1, read on the forward strand.
AATAAAAATATTAAAAATTATTTATATTTTATTTAGTAGTGATATTAATATCGTGGTTATGACTAGTGTATATTGCAGTGTAAAATTTTGATTTTTGTAGTTATTCAAGGGTTAATGTCAAATAGATTTTCTTTTGCTTTAAAACGAGTTTTATGTTAAAAGTTATTTATTCATAACTGCTAAACAATTAACGACAATTGATATTAAAAATATTTTTTTGTTATAAATGTAATGACTTAGCACATAACACTCGTTTAAAAGTATTTAAATCTTATGTTTTTATTTGCTCATCGTAAAAAAATTCATTTCGTTTCATTTTTTGGCTTATTATTTTCATACTAAATTTATGTACAGTTGTTATGGCAGTACTTAGTTGCTTGTTTATTTAGGCAGCTGTTGTTGTTGTTGTTGTTGTAGCATTGTCGGCTGTACAAAATTTATCAGCCATTAATGCTAAAACTTTTTCTAATTTCGAATGCCTCTCATCGGCAGTTGCTGAAGCTCCCTTACTTCCCCATAAAAATTTTATGTGAAACTCGGTTCTGGAAAGAAAATCAATAAGAGTTTTATTATAAATTATTTCTATTTTGTAATTCTAATAATCAGCATAATATAACTTTCCATCTCGTCTATGTGGGAACACCCTTAAATTTTTAACTTGATTATATAATTTGTTGCAGCGACCATAACAATACAGCTTTTATGAAAAGTTTTAAGTGTCTAGCTATCAGGGTTGCAGAGAAAAAGATTTGTAACAGATGTTTCAGCGATATAAATAGGGCTACATTTTTGGCGTTTGGGTAGAAAACTCTAATATCAGTTGTTTTTCATAGAGGTACAGAACTTTTAGTTGGGATTTATGTTTAATTTGGATTGACATTTCAATACTAACAGCTGACGTTTTAACAACACTTCCAAATTGAGAAAATTGTGCCCAAAACAAAATTATCGCTGATCCCGATTTTTATAATTCTAGCTTGGCGACGAAGCTTATTTTTGTTTGAATGTAACGTCAATAAACAAAACTTCCGTATTTGCAGAGACGATGTGATAATGCTGTATATAGAAGAACTGTTAGTTATATTCAGAAAAATTGGTGGAAGCATCGGTCCGCATTTCTTAAAAACTTTGCTGGTCAGAACGTTACAGTCAAAGGTGAATGCTACGCGGCCAGAATTTCTAACTTTTTCGTCCATTAATTGAATAACTATGATATACAAGAGCTGTAGTTTCAACAAGACGGCCCAACATGCCACACAGTTCGTGTCACAGAACGTGATAGGATTAACATCAGCACCTGGCCACGAGGCTTTAATCTTACGGTAGTTTTACTACTGATTGCTAGAACAAGCGTCCACCCACGCCCCAAACGCATACACACCAGGAGCATACAAGTCTTAGTAGCAATTTTCAAGTGAACCCTAGCAAGGCCATACCTCCACTCCTTGCTAAAGAGTTCGAGACTATCCAACTCCCAGTTCTGTTGCATGCGCAAGCTAGGTAAGACATTGGATGTTTACTTTTTTGTTAACACCTTTTCGGAACTTTCTTCAAAGTACGATTGGAAAAAAATCGATAATAATTAATAATTTGGGAAATTAATAATAATTATTGGTATAAAAATATTGGTATAAAAATACCATAATTTTTATTAATTTCCCAAATTTACTTTATTTAAGCTTTCTTTATCCATTTTTTTGCCCAATTCTCAGTTGGTCAAATAAAATTATTTAGATAAAAATTAATTACCACAGTTTGTGCGGATGGGCACACGCGCTTAATATTTAAAATGGGATTTTTGGGAGTAATTATTTAATATTAGTCAACTGTTCAGTAAGTAACCCAACTTTATCACTAAATTATTAGCACACTGAAAAGTTAACTAATATAAAATAAGTAATTGTATAAAAGTTGTTGTCTTTTTGCCGTGTTGTTTAAAGAGAATTCTTCTTAAATCACTTTGGCTTGATATATAAGACTCTTGAATTTTCTATATAAAATTTGGGATAAAATTCACAGATGAGCTATTTGACCAGTAGTGAAATGGCTATATGGATATGCTTTTCCCCAGAATAATAAATACAATTAAAAAATCTTTGAATAATAAATATTCTATCAGAAGGATTTGTTAATTTTTAGTTTCCAAGAAATATTATACACACAAGACATAAAACTTAATAAAAAGTTTAAAATGGCTGTATATCCGAATATAATAGGAGTTTCGAGAAAAGAAGTTTATTTTGTGAACACCTAGTTATTTTACAAAAAATCGATAGGAAAATTTAGTAAATATTTTAAAAGAGCTGTAATAATAAAAATATTGAGAAAACAAGCTTATTTGTGATCAACTATTTATTCTATAAAAAAATCGATTTTAATATGAAAATTTAGTAAAAATTGTAAAATTTCTGTATCTCCGCAAATAATAAGAATTTCGAAAAATTAACTTATTTTGAAATCACATATTTATTTCATACACTCAACTTGCCTATACAAGAATATTCTATTCTATTTTCTGTTGTTTACTTCTTTAATAGAATTTCTCATAACTACGTTGTTGTTCTTTTGTGTGTATAAGATTTCCCAGCAAAATTAGGTAGTTTTGAAAATGTACAGTGGGTCGTTTACTTTTCGTTTACTGTTAATTATTTTCTTTTAAAAACTCCATAAATAATTTTCGTAACAATATCTAGCTTGTAAACTCAATTATTGTTTTATATTATTTTTAATAAAAGTTTTGAGCAACCACGTAAATCAGCGTTAAAGGATATATCCGTTTTAAAGTCATAAGAGTTGCAATTTCAACAGTAGAACAATTTCAGGAATCCGGGATTAAAAATTTACGGGAATTCCCGTGAAAAACTCTAACAAATAGGTGGCTCTAAATATAGAGTACATTTTAATGTAAAAGTAACAGCCTGAAGGCCTTTATTTCATTTTTCGATGTCTTTGCTAGCGTAGAACTTTGGGCATGGCTAGTATATTATACATATATCTCATTAAGTTGTATTGCTTGAAGACTAACAGCCATTTTTATAACAAAATCATAAAATTTGTTTAAAAATTATTTTAATTAATAAAAATTTTTTGCTTAAAAACACTTTCTTTAAAAATATATTTATAAACAGGATTTTAAGTAAAAATCTTTTTATTTATTTTCAAGTTTGATACTGGCAATACCATTGTTTTTTTCTTGTCAACTTAAATATGTTTTAGGTCTATTTAAGAAAAATTGTGTTTAAATAAATTTAAAAAAGGTGATGAATGCTGTCAATTAATGAATAAAAATAAAATTATTAAAGCAAAAGTAAAATGATGTATAAGAATCTATTTCAGATATTTCTTTATGCAAACTGCAAAAGTATTTGAATAATAATTGTCAATTTATTTGTTTTGCTTATTTGTACATCCCTAAAATCAAAACAGAATGGAGCAAATAGTTTCAATTTATTTTTGAATAAATATTTTAAGATTATACTTTCTTTTCAGCGAATTTTTCTTGTCTATATATAAAGTGCACCATCTAAATAAGTGATGGGCGAACTTTTTGGGTGGCGGGCCAATAAATTAAAAAAAAATCTTGCGGCGGGCCATTAAATTAAAAAAAAAAACATACAACAAAAAATTATGGGCTTGCTGTTTAATTAAAAGTTCGCCTTAAGCTATATATTTATTAGTTATATTACGTAATATTTTAAAACAACATAAAAATTTTATAAGAAACGGTTTATTATGATTTTAAGATTTTCCAGATGTATGGGAAGCATTGATTTGTTTCTGACTTGACATAATTTCCTCAAAATCTGGTTCCAGCTGGGAGGATGCGACTTTTAATAATTTAAATAGACTCTCGTCTGACAATCCGTTTCTTATTGAATTTTTTCTGCATTTCATTTCTGAAAAGGCCTGTTCACATAAATATGAGGTAGCAAACATTGCCATAATTTTCCGCGCATTATAATTAGCTTTGGAAATTCATCTTTTGGTAAGGATTTATAGAATTTAAGCTTATTTGTATTTAAAAATAGCTGTTTTAAATTATTATTACATTGCAATTCTATAATTTCCAATTGTAGATCAGATGGAACATTCTCAGGATTAACATTAAAATGCATTGAAAAAATATCTAAACATGGTTGGATTTTTTTAAAGTCAGCAAATCTGGCCTCAAATTCTGAATACAGTTTTAATAAAGATTGTGAAAAGACTTCTCTTCACTCACAGGCCTCAAAGAATTAAGTCTTGGAAAATGAGTCAAAAAATTTTTTTTCCAAACATTTAGAAAATATAAACAATTGAGTTTTAAAAGACCTCAAACTGCCTTCATCTATAAATTGATTTCTTCCCTGTAACTTCTTGTTCAGTTTATTATAGTGCTCGAGTAAATCCGTGCACCAATTCTTATCCTCAAATAGTTCCCACTCATCCCAAATTTCAGTTTTGGTTTTTAGAAAAACTTCGATTTCTTCGAGAAGACTCCAAACTCTCGAGAAGGCATGCCCACAACTCAGACACCTGATCTTTGTGTAATATAGTACATCTGAAAATTCTGCATCAACTTCCGATAAAAACTCTTGAAATTGTCGATGTAACAAACCACGGGCTCGAATGGTATAAATTAATTTTAAAATAATATTAAGTACGTGGTTAATATCGAAGGCAGCCTTGCAAAGAACATCTTGGTGGATTATACAACGTAAAAATATTTGTTCGCTTTCAGGATTCTGACTTTTATAAACTCCTGCAAACCCCATATTTTTTCCCACCATGTTTTGTGCTCCATCAGTTGTTAAATTAATTAATTTGGAAATTGAGGCATTAAGAGATTCCGTCCCCTCTCTAAATTCATCATAAATTATTTTTTCTGTCGTCTTTCCTTTCAAAGATCTCAAACAAGCGACGTCTGCGGATATTACAAAGTTTTCATGGACTCCTCTGATGAAAATTAGAAGTTGGGCTGTATCACTTCTGTCAACACTCTCGTCCATAGGACTGAAAAATACTTAAACTTTTTATGACGTCAATCGAGTTGATTGGTTAAATTAGAAGAAATCGCTTCAATTCTTTTTGTGACCGTTCTACGTGACAGCCTTATAAATTCAAAATCTTTTACCTTTTCTGGTCATAATACTTTTCCAATGCTAATTAACACATCCTTAATAAATTCTCTTTCAGAAAACGGTTTGTTACTTTTTGCTATTTTACAGGCAACAATGTGACCAGCTAACGTGGAGGATTGCTGGACACTTTTTTGATTTTTAAAAAACATTTGCTGACTAGATATTTTTCTTTTCAAATCCTCTGAATGAACTTTCCCGTCTTCATTTGCTATTTTATAGTACTTCTACCCACGATGTTTTGAATTAAAGTGCCTAGCGAGATTTTAATCTTTTAGTACAGCTACCGGTTCTTGGCAGATAAGACAAATAGGTTTTTGGTTATATTCCGTAAAGAAGTACTTCCATGTCCACTCTTCTTGAAATGTTCGACATTCCGAATCAATTTTTCTTTTTCTATTTTCGATTGACATTTATGGGGTAAAAAACTTAGACTATTTTACTATTGCACTTATATTTATAATACACTTTATTATTTTAATTACACAAATAAAACTGTACGTTGGCAACTTTATAATTTTACTTCACAATTTATTCTTTACGCCACGAGATTTACGCTTTTGCTGATTGCTGATTAATCCATCGCTGGCCCTTTTATAATTGTTGTTATGTTATACGTACAGTTTTCTATATTAGTTGTTAGTGTTTTATGACGTTTATGTTTCTTCTTGGAATATTGCATCAGAAAGTTGTTGTTCTCTTGTGTGTACAATATTTCCTAGAAAACTACGCAGGTTGTTTTTGTTTCATGCTTTTTAAGTTTCTTCTTGGAATATTGTATAAGAAAGTTGTTGTTGTCTTATGTGTACAATATTTCCCAGAAAACTACGCAGTTTGTACACAATATAATATGAAAACATCGCATTTTTTTGCTAAAATTGTCAATTTATATCTTTTTTAAAATATAATGCAAATTTATTTTTTGGGCATAATAAAAATTATTTAAAAAAATGGTGATTAATTTTTTTTTTTAAAACGCTCGGCGGGCCGGATTGAAACCTCTCGAGGGCCGGATGTGGCCCGCGGGCCGTAGTTCGACCGTCACTGATCTAAATGAACTATTTTGGGTTAAGTGAAAATGAAAAAATATAAAAAAAATGGACGATATCATTAAATGAGCTTTGATTATATGACCTTTAATATATACCTAGAGCAGAACCTTTCTTATCAATTATGATATCGTGAAGAACAGTTTGCGTTTGAAAATTGAATTGTCATTCCGTCTAGCAAACAGCGAAATTTATGCCTTCACGCACCAAAGCATCGTTCTATTAGATTACGAGTTGCAATGTACGCTGCATTATATCTAAAATTTTTACCTTGGCTTTGCAAACCACTTGTACAACACCTAAACAGAAAAATCGATAATTTTACTTTTAACTTGTATTACTTTGACATTCAGGGAGAAAAATCCTTTTGTGCTAGATGCACACTAGTTTTTTACATTTTTGTGTGAATCCCATTAATAGCGCCAATTACTCCATTTTTTCTCAACAGATTTTGGCATTTTCATAATTTCTTTGGTGTGTCTTGCAACGACACGAGGAATTTTTGCACAAATTCTGCTGACCGTAGATTGCATTAGCCTGAAAAATTCACTCGTGTCATCAGCATTATCAATGTTAGTGCCAAATATAATTCTAGTTACTTCTTCCCGTCGCTAACAACGCAAAGTTTCTAAAAATTGTAGCTCTGGAGCAGTTCCGCATTCTTTATGGTTTACAGATATATTGGTTTTCACCAAATTTGTAATTTTTTTCACTGTTTCATTATTAAACCGATATTTTTATTTGAATTGATTATTCGAAAGAGACAATGGGTCAAATCTTCCCTTGTAAGTTCTTGGCTGACGGTAGCTTAATAGTTACTAGTTACTAATTAAAAAAAAATTAAGATAAGCCAGTGCCTTAAATTACCTAAATTTGGTTTTTACGAATTTCTGTAACTACGTAGTATTCCATAATTTATACAGGGCTTTTCAACAAGTTTGTTTTTTAATTGTGACAACACCAATAACATTACATTTTGACATTTAGTTTTTTTTTAGTAGATGCATTGGCAATTGTTATAATGAACTCAATTTCTCATGAAAATCGCATTAAAATATATAAATTTCGATATGTGCTTGGATTTTCCGACGGGGTTAAAATCGACGGAAAACCGTACCCAAATAAAAGTATATTAACTTCATTATGAAAATGATGGTTCTGTTAAAGTTACATTTTGTTAAATTATTGATATTTTCGAACAACACACAATTAAGAACTTGGTCATAAAATTTGAGTCGACAGGCTCGATACAAATTGTGCGTTGGTATTCGCACAATTTGTGTATAGTCGACCGAATCATTTAACTGAAAACATCGCAGCCATGAGCCCCAGTGTTAAAGCAGATCCAAACTTGTCCATTCCCCGACATTCTCAACAATTGGAGTTATCCAAAACCATCAAATGGCGAAATTTGCGTAAGGATTTGAATTTTAAGCCTTACAAGATTAAAGTGGCGCAGGAATTGAAGCTAAACGACCATTTACATCGCCGTAGATTCGCTCAATTCATGCACGATTAACCGACTGGTTTTTATGAAAAAATAATTTTTTCAGACGAAGCCCATTTTTACTTGTAAGGGTATGTCAACAAGCAATATTGCGGCATTTAAGATTCTGAAAATCTTAGAGATTTTATTGAGAAGCCTTTGCATGCTCAATGTATCACTGTATGGTGCGCTATGTGGTCTGGAGGCGGGATTGGGTCGTTTTTTTCGAGGACGAGACTGTAAATGCGGTAACGCGAGATGCTAACAAATCAATTTTGGCTTATAATTGACGACGAGGATATCATTGATATGTGGTTTCAACAGAACGGTGCCATATGTCACACAGCCAAAGAAACGACCAATTTATTGCAAACCAAATTTCGTGATCGCATAATTTCACGACAATTAGCAGTTAAGTTGCAAGCCAGATCCTGTGATTTAACACCACTGGATTATTTTTTGTAGGGCTATGTTAAGGCCAGAGTCTATATGGACCCAATCGAATGGATTTCAGCCTTAAAAATTAAAATCATTGATGTGATTAACGAAAACCACCGCCATTTTGCCAATAAGTGATTAAAAACTTTGATGAAAGAATCGACATCTATCAGCGTGGTCGTGGTGGATGTCTGCGAGAAATCATTCATAATTGAACTTTTCTCTTCATAATACAACAAAATTTGAATCGTTTCAATCTAAATTTGTTGTTTTAATTTGTTGTGGAAAGCAAACTTCTTGTTGAAAACCTTTTAGATAACATTTATATGGCGGACACTCGCACTTAAAAAAATATCTAAAAAATTAAACATTTAAATAATCGGTAAGTGTTCGTTTTAATTTGTCAGAAACTTGTTTAAGTTTTTGGTTGTTTTCACATGATTTTGTCTCAAATTAAAAATTTTAATAATACTCTAATTTAATAAAAATAACTTACGAAAGTATATTAATTAATTAACTCACCTAAATGCATCACTTAACAGCTCATCTAATCTCGATATAGATTCCTCTAAAATAATTTTCGAATTTTTTCGATATAGTTTTAAGTTATTCAAAAAACTACGGGATGAATCCAAATGGGCATAATTGATATACATTCCAAAATCATCGGCCTTACTCTCCCACGAAGTTATACACATGTTGTATAGTGAAGACTTTTCACTTGTATTATTAAAATTCAAAATATCAATAACAGGTCGATCCTTTAATAGTGCATACAGTAATACATGTGGAACTGTAGTATTGGGAGCTTGAGGATTCGAACATTCATTCATGCTGATTAAAGTTGGTCTTAACTTGGCTTCAAACATAAAAGCATCATCGGTATATTTTTGGCGTAATAAATGCCAAGCGGAATTTAGCTTTTGGATCTGAAAGGAAATTAAAAATATTTAAATGTTTAATGTGTTTTGCTTGGAATTGTTATTACCTGTGGCATACATAAGCCTAACATAATGGTGGAAAAACCAAAAAGATTTCCTAAGGCCGTCTTAGTTTCCACTGCTACTTGTATCCACTTACTTAGTAGTTCGGCTCGATCTAAATCTGTTTGACAGGTTAATATAGTAACTGCTACCATTAATTTCATACACTGTGTACGCTCGATTAAATCATTGCGAAAGATTTTGCCTTGAGGCAAAGTCAACATTTCTATACCCGAACAATCTAAAACGTTGCATTCATTATCGATATCAGATTCAGGCTCTAGTTGTGGTTCTTCGATCAAAAGGCCTATATCAATACGCGTTATATGCTCAGCCAACATTTTTGGACCAGTTTCCAAAAGCATAATTTTAAATGTATTCAAAGCATCGCCATCTAAAGGCTTGTTTTCACAAGAGGGTAGTAAAAGTGTGCTGAAGTTCTCTATATCAAACTTGGAAATCTAGATTTAAAGATTATTTTTATATAACTCAGTTGATGCAATAAAAAAAAAAAAGGAAAAATTGTAAGATTACCGTTTTAAAGTCTGGTATTTCTAAAGTAAATAACCGATCCTCTGCTGCCTCCACATTGAATTCACTTAAACTCTGCAATGTCACCGATGACATGGAAGTGGTCATAAATCGAGGATTTTTTATTATCACTCCTCGATGCATTATGAACTCATTACTATCACCAGGCAAAGAATCACCTGACCCATTGCCTGAGTCTGAGCCACTTAACTGATATATACCAGCCATTTGCCCTTGTCTTTGCAAGGGATATTGCTGCTCTAAGCCCGTTCCTTCCTTATTCGAACGTGTTTGACCAGGAGCTTGACCACAAGTTCGATTAGGTTTAGGTGGTGGGCTTGGTGGTTTTTCTGGTAACTCTGGTATTTTACTTATTTCCAAACTGGAAAACATGCTGGCCGAAGAATCAACATTGAAATCTTTAGCCAAACTTGAAGTGCGATTAAGATTATTGCGAAATGCATTTGTAGCTGGTCGTGGCAATGAATGTGTAGTGAATTTTACATGATTATCCACAATATCATTAGCAGTACAACGTGCTATAGTCTGAAAGCCATTGGTTTGTAGTTTACCATGCATATTAAAATTCTCTAAGTGTGAGTGCAGTTGCGTTTCACTGGGAGAACCGCAAACGCTATTACTTTTTTCCAATTGACTCAAACGTCTGATAGCTTCAGGACGATAGCCGTGGCCATTGACCTGATTAAGCTGATTCATAGAGCCACAATTGGCTACATTATCCATATTTAAACATATAACACCATCAGCACTGTTACCAGCTTCGGCATTTTTGATATTAGATACTACAATTGCCTGGGCTGGAGTTAAGCTTTGAGAACGCTGCTTCTTAGACGGCAGCCTAGGAGCTGTGTAAAGTTTGCCCCGTGGTGGTGAAGATAATGGGCTTGGCTGTGTCATTATTGATTGTCCTACATTCGTAGGCAAAGAATGTTGTTGCTGTAATGTTCCATGTAAGGACTGCTGTTGATTAATACCAGAATTGGGCACGCCGCTAAAACGAAAACCTGCATTGGCCGCCAAAGGGGAATTGAGAGGACTGGGTCCTCCTAAGCCAGCCAACATTTGACTATGCAATTGATTTCCCACAATCTTGTGGCCATAAAAAGAAAGTGGATAAGTACGATTGCAAGGGTATTGTATCCGAGCCCCCGATGCCAAGGAGATGGGTTTCCCTGGAAACAAAAATTTAGATTTTGACATTCTTCTAGACTGCGAATTAAAGAAGAAAGATATAGAAAATACTTACCACAACCCACATAAAAAGTTATAAGATCAGGAATAGCATCAAATGCATCCTCTTCAAATTGATATTGGATACGTTCGTAGACAGTTTCTGGTTGTACTAGTATCTAAATAAAATATTTTTATATAAATTTTTTTACGATGTGAGAAATTTCGATTTGGAGTTGCAATTATTATTACAAACCTTATTTATAACAAAATGCAACACTAATGTCTTGGTGCGACATGTTAAAACATAATTATCTGGCTGTGATGTACAGTCTCTAATTAAAAAATCTCCTTCTCGCTGTACAATTTCTTCAGCACGCTGTCGTGGCAAAGGACCATGATACCAAGCATGAGAACGTAAATCACGAGAATCTAAACTGAGTTCCCATTCCAAAGCTTTTTTTAAGGCCAACGCTTCTTGCTGTTCGTTTGTTGGCGGTAAAACGGCACCTGTCATTAACGTATGCTGGTTGAAGGAACCTGAGCTTAAAGATTCGTTATCCATGGTGACGTCTACGTTATTTAAATGACAGTTTTCCAAGCGATTTATGGAGCTGGTGTCACGAGGTTTAAGTTCCTCGTAGCTAAAACAAATTTAAAATATTTTTAATAGTTTAGATGGTTTAGTGAGATATTGAAAAAAATTTAAATTTATTTAATTTTTACATAAATAGTTTGTGCTTATAAATTTATTTATAAAACATTAAAAAGGCCAATTAATGATAATTAATATAGTAAAATTTAGTAGAAATTTAAATATCTCTAAATTAAAATGACTTTATATGTCTTTTTGCGTTCCTCATCTTCGAAATCGGAGGATGCCTAGATAAGAATAAATTTACTCGACAAAAGCAATCCTTTTTTATTGCAGGATGTTGAGTAAGTTGTGCCATTTAAATTAAATGAGTGTAACAGAATATGGCAATATCCATAAATTTAAAAGACGTTTTCGGTTTCTAAACAAACCTTTCAATATGTTCTTTTCGAAATAAATATTTCTAATCATATATCGACGTCTGTACTATCTGCCAGCTTTACGCTGCACTCACTTTTTTGGTTAGTGGCAGCTTTCAGCATAATGCCTTTTTACTTGGATTAGCACAACTTTCTATGTGCAAAGTAGTAAAAAACGTAGAAAAGAAATAGAAAACAAATTGTTTTCCAAAATCATAAAAATTTTGTAAAATCAATCTGAGGACTACGTGGATAAATTTTAAATCCCTAGAACTATGTATTGGTTGAAGCTATTTAATATATAAAAGTTACAGTTACGGATGTGTAAACGTCACACAATTCCGTTTTCAAGTGCAAACAGGAAATGAATATATGTGCTTCAATAGAAAAGTATTTCAATTACTTTTTTTCTTTATTTATTTTATTTCTTTGTTTTGTTTCACATCTACTTTTTAGTTGATTCCGATAGTACAGAACCAATCTAGTGTATCTTCCAGAAAATACATTTCACAACGATTACCGTAATCTACATTAACAACATTTTGACGATAAGGTACTCGATATCGAATATAATGTTTTACCCCTGATTTAAATTCGTAATTCTAGGAGAAAAAAATATATTTCCTATAAATCAAAGAAATTTTAATGAAATCTTCACCTTCACCGTGACTTTTTGAATTTTTTTTGAGAAAACCTATTTTATTAAAGCATTTCACTTGATCTAAAGTATCAAATCTTTTCATAGGATTTCACTTAAAGATTTTTCCAAATGTACTCTCGACTATGAGTACTAACCCTTATTTTCTTAAGCTTACTGTTGTCATTCCTTTTCGGAAGTTTGTTCGATATTAACGTGTAAGAATTAAAGCCACATGATCACCTTGAAAGGAGTACAATTTTTTGTATGTGATAAATAAAAAGAAGATGCCGAAACGTAGCGCACAGTAAAAATCACAAAAAAAATAATTATCTTGGTACAAAATTTTGTTATGCACATGGTAAGATATATGCTGATGAAAAGAAACAAAACAAACAAAATTTCTGTCAACAAATTCAAAAAGAAATCCGGGTGCACTTTCTTGATTTTTCTCTACTTATGCCAATATATAATTTATGTTTACTTTTCTTACAGTGTTATAAAAAAATGCATTAATTCGATTCGTATCGTGAGGACTAACAGAATTAGAAAATTTCAAATCTCAAAGAATTTCGATATTGCATGAGAAATTTGTCGGCCGCGTAATTTCTCGATTTGTGATGTCAGCTGGATTATTTACTCCTGGGCCATTTGAAAAGTGAATAATTTAAGTGAATAACTCAGGAAGAACTGCGCTCTAAAAATTAAATTCAGCGAAGCTTTATTGCAAAATGTGCTTTAAAATTTTGCGAAAAAAGCGGACGTCAGTCGACGTGCTAAAAATATGCATTTGGCCGGCATCATAATCCATTATTAATATGCCAAATATTTTTATTTTACATTTGTATCAATGAAACTGAAGCGTGTGTTTTAAGCCAATTTACTTGCTAACATCTAATTTGCCCACCCGTCATTTACTGCTCAATACGCTCAAATACTCTGAGCATGAATTCACAACCCTGGATATTTGTAATGATATCAAGTTTGCATATTTTTATGTTTGAAATGTAAAGATGGAGTGTAATGCTACTAATACTCATATATGTTTGAGCTTAGCAAAAGCTGAACATAACCTAACTTTATTACAAATTTTTGAATGTTTGTATACCACCCTCATAATTAATGATACGAGTATCTATAGTATATAACAACTTAAAAATAAATAATAGGAAATTTTAAATAGGAAATTAAATAACACAGAGAATTTTAAATCAGTAAAATAAAAAATTAAATAAATTGTTTGAAAACTTAAACAATATAAGCAAACTTGTGTTTTGTAAGCTTGTGTTCCTTTAGAAATGGACTTACTATCATTGTTTTTCCAACTTTATTTTATAATAATCCTCTAGTTGTTTAGATTTTCCTTGAATATTTACACACACACACACACCTTAAATTATTTCCTTTAAGAAATTTAACATTTTATTTAAAAAGATTATTCCTTTATTTTAGTTTCATTAGCAGCGGCCCAGCCCAAGAAAAAATTTTTCCCTGGTTCTGTGTCTATATGTGTTTTCTGAAATACCGTTAACACAACATATCCGTTTTTATTTATCCATCTATAACGACTTTAACTCTTCAACGTGTATTTCACATCTGTTTTTTGTGTATTTTTCAACTTATGTGTTTAGTGCCGTACGAGAATTTTTTTATAATGAAAAAATGATACATTCTCTTCCTGGTTTCGTTGACTCCTTTAAATGAGAGTATATTATTTGTGTAATAACTCCCTTAAATTACAAAGATACTTTTGACATCCTTACACGCAGAGAAATATGAGGGTGTGAACATAAGACTTGTGACTAACGTTCAAATAGTTGTTGGATTTCTTTTGTAAATAGCCTTAAAGTAGTTGTATTTTTAAATCAGCCGGATGCCTTATATTAAAATTTGTGATCTTAAATGAACCTTTAGAACGTTTCTTCTACTAAAAAGTTATTGAAACTGTGAAATGCTTTCTAATCTTGTAAAATGTTCGTATGCAAGGCCGCAGTGCACACATTTTTCCAGAGCAAAACAAAGTTATTAAGCGAAATGAATCTTGGTTTTCCGAGGTTAATATCATTTGCTCCAAATAATCTGAGGACCTCCGCCTCTACAAGAAGTTTATTCTAAAGCCTTTTTTTAATAGCTACTGCCAGATGACAAAGTATAGAATACGTCATTACCCGAAATTTATAATCTGTGGAAATTTCAATCTGCTCCGATTGCAGTAATTTTATCTTATTTATAACAAAATTACAAAAACTCATATCGACAGCAAAACCCTTTACAGTCATACAGCTGCAAGAAAACTATAATCATTTAGAAATAATATAAATAAAGGAGAATCAGTGAATGAAGATGATTTAATTGCTCAAACACACGATTTAAATTATACAAACGTAACATCTGCTCACGATACCAGAATAGCGGAATATTTGGTGATAAGTCAGGCAACTTGCCTGACAGGGTGGTAGTGATCGTGAATGCAGGTCGCGCGTCTAATGTAGGTTTGTTGATACCAAGGGCAGGCACAGAAAAAAGATCCTTAACGTGAATATCAAGATGCGTTCCAGGAAATTCAGCTACAACACCGCCTCTGTTAGTCCCACAGATGCGTACATTTTTCATTACATTCTCACACATTTCACGCGGTATTTCATCAATTTCATTAAGAACATTTTGTTTGCTCAAGCATTTTTGGTTTGTATGCATAAATCTTGCTTTTCATATATCCCCAGAAAAAGAAGTCCGAAGCAGTCAAATTAGGCAACCGTGTAGGCCAATCAACATTTCTTGAAATAACACGTTGTGGAAAGAGGTTTTGAAGTAATTCCATTGTAATCCTAGCTGTATGCGATATTTCACCATCTTGTTGACATGCAGTTATGGTGTTAAACAGTTTTCAATCATATAGCGATATTGTTCCCCACTCACAGTTACCGTTACGTTGTTTTTATTTTCAAACAATTTTCCACACATTCTGTTGAAGAATTTGAAAGTTAACCAGCGTGGTTCAGCACCCAACCATTCTGATATTTTGTTTAAAAGATAAGATTGTATACGTATACTCGGGTCATCCACAAGAAAACCCTCTCACTTTTAATTTTACATTTGGTTGATGCTCGTTACTATGGAGGGTACACACCGAAATTATTTTGCTATGGAAATACTCTATTTTGGCATAATAAAGTTTAAAAAGAAAGCACATATGTATTTGTGAAAATCACATCTCTATGGCAACATTTTTTTTAAAGAGAAGTAGCACTTCAGGCAACAATGCTTAGTTAGTTAAGTACCGTGCAACATTCTTTAGGAAAGGGATAGAAAAGAGATGAAACAGGTGGTGAAAGTAGAAGGATAGTCGGAAATTAACTGCCGTTTAAAGACCTTCATCGCTAAGCAGCCCCACCGACAGTCAATTTTTATTTTTATAGTGAAAAAAACCAAGGTCTTCGTTGGGAATCGAACCCACAACCTCCATACTGACAAGCTAGTACACTACCTACTAGCCTACAGGGGAACCTAATTAATTAATTAATTTAATATTCATTAATCGATTATACTTATAGTTATAACAAACATCGTGTCACATATTCTGTGTAAATTTCAAATATTTGTGTATAATAGTTCAAAAGATAGGGATATATAAATAACGTCTCCTTGAAGAAACCCTCTATTTTTATAGGCGGCCTATAGACTTTTAAAATGGTAATACTTTTTTAACTTGCAGCCATTTTGTCAGCTGTCAAGAGATTTATGTTTAGTTTGTTTTGGCGTTTTCACGTGAATAGACTGACGGCTGAACAATACTTCCTGCTTGTGCATATTTATTTTTAAAATCATAGTTCTTCACTTTTGTTTGAGTGGATATGTCGAAAAATAAAACTGTTGTATTTGGAGTGATGATGAGCCTCAAGTGTATGTTGAGACAGTTTTACATCAGGAAAAAAGACTGTTTGGTGTGCTTTATAGGCTGGTGGAATTATTTATTGATAAACGATGCTGGCTAGAGCGTTACAGTTAGGCCATTAACCACCTTTTTTCGTCCATCAATTGAACAACCATGATTTGCATAAGCTGCGGTTTTAACAAGATGGCGTGATACAGGTGCCATACAGTTTCACGTTTCGGACCCTTAAATGTACACCCAAAATTGTCGATTTGGCATCGCTAGACTATGTTCTGGGGGGCTAGTCGACGCCGTTGAGTAAAACTCGAAGCGTAACATTCGCCACGTTATTGCTACTATAATGCCACAAATGCTAAAAGAAGTCATCAAAAGTTAGGATCCCCAGATTAGACTACCTTCGAGCCAACTTTAGCGATCATGTGCCAGGTCATATTTAAGTTATTTTGCCAGAAAGAAAATTCATTTTTGTTTTATTCCATTTTAAAATTTTATACAAAAAACACTGTATACCATACACTTATTGTGACATATTAACGCAACCTCTAAAAAGTTTCCAGTGGTAGTTATCATGGCTATTGTGACATATTAACGCAACCTCTAAAAAGTTTCTAGTGCTAGTTATCATGGCTACAGAGATATGGGCCTCTAACAGAGAGCAATAGTGCTCTCTTTTTTTCAAGAGGAGTAGCACTTCTGACAACAATTGCCTATTTATCTCGTAATTGCGCTACATACCGTGCTTAAGGATACACAAGCGATAATATTGGGGATGCAAGTAGAAGGATAAAAAAAAACTTACTTTCTTAATTAGACACCTTATGGCAATAGCAATTGCTATTAATGCAATGAAGAGTGATGGAGCGCCATATATTGTTGATTAGGCGGTTGTAAAGAAGGAAAAGGAAAATCAATACATATTATTGATTTTTCTTCGTCACAGATAGGCCATAGTACCAAAGTACCGATGAAAGAATTTGCAGTGTTGTAATATCTCAATCAACGCCCTTACTCGCCGTAAGGAAGTGGGTAATATAAATTGATTTGGCGGCCATTAAAAGATTGATCCCTACCAGCATTTTTTAATATGATTTCAGTTAAATGTTTAAAATTACCAAATAGGAGTACGGATAGGGACTTTGTGATGTTAAATGGTTATGCATGATATATTAATTTGTTTTAGGTCTACGCGGAAGATGGAAAATTACATTATATTTCTAGGCAGATATTAAATCACATTTCAATTTAACTTTCTCCTTATTTTTCTTATTAAAATGTTATTTTACCTAAGATTTCGTTATGTGTACAAGCACTTTCCTAATTACATACGATATATCCATATGTGTGCTATATGCAAGTTTATGTTTTTAAAATTTCAACCCTCGTCTTGAAAGTATTTTTACAGGATTAAAGAAAATAAAACATTAAAATATTTTGATAAAGAGAAAGAGAGAAATTAATTTGTAAGAAATGTTGAGGTAAATTATTTATATTTAACAAATTTTCCCACGCATGCTCAAATCTTTTGTTATTAATTATTCTACATATTAATCTTATTGTTGGCAATCATAGGCAGCGGTATTGATACCATTAACAATCGTAAAATGGGGTGTGTTCAATGACAAACCATCTTAAGGGTACGGGTGCAAGCAATTCCTTTCTTACACTCTGTGAGTTTCATTCATTCATTGTTTTGAAAACTCTTACCACCACAACAATAAACTATGAATAATCAAGATTTGAGAGGAATTTGAGAGACCGTTACTTTTCAATTTAAGAACGAAAATTTATACAAGTGATCAATGATTGATAAAGAAAAGAAAAGAATAGAATAAAACACTCATGTTTAGAAAACAATAAATTAATGAGAATAAATAAATCAGGCATATATCGGGTTTTTCAATAAAAAGTTTGTTTTTCATTGTGGCAACAGTAACAACTTGATAGTTTTGACATTTAGTTTTTTGATGTATTCGTAATAGATGCATTGGCAATTATCACAATGAATTCAATTTCGCACGAAAATCGCATTAAAATAATTAAAAGCGGTGGTTCTGTTAAAGTAACATTTCGTGAAATTCGTCATATTTTCGAACAACATAAGAGTCCTTCTGAGACCGCTATTAAGAATTTCGTTGTTAAATTTGTGTCGACAGGCTCGATAAAAAATATGTGAACACCGACGCGTGTTCGACCGGGTCGTTTAACTAAAAACAGCCATGAGCCATGAAGCAGATCCAAATTTGTCAAATCCTCAGCGTTCTCAATAATTGGAGTTACCCAAAACCACCACATGGCGAATTTTGCGTAAGGATTTGACTTTGAAGACTTACAAGGTTCAACCGCCTGGTTTTTCCTAAGAAATCATTTTTTCAGACGAAGCCCAGGGTATGTCAAGCAAAATTGCCGTATTTGACGCCATGGTGGATCAAACCACATGGATGATATATCGCGTCACTCACGCCTTAGAAAGCTGTCGCATATCTCTATCCACTAGTCACCCATAGTTGCAATTTCGGGCATGATTGGATAGTTGGATAGGTGGAAACTATCCAATCATTCACCCTGTGTTCTTGGTCAAAAGTAAATGATACTGGCTCCTTAATCATTTCATGAGGGTCTGCGAAACTGAAGGCCCAACCTTAACAATCAGTCACAGAACAACTAAAAAGATAAATTTTGGGGCTTAATGATTCCCGTGGAAATAACATGGAGTTGGCTCCTGCTTGCCTTTAGGGGACTGTACTCCTTTTTAACCCCGGTGGCACATGCAATGATGGTGAGATTATATTAAGACATATCCCCCGGGGGGAGCTATCGTGAGATGCTAACAGCTTACTTTGACCTTTGATGACGTGGATATCACTGACATGTGGTTTCAACAGGATGGTGCCACATTTCGCACAGACAATGAAATGATCAATTTATTTAAAACAAAATTTCCCGATCGCATAATTTCACGACAATCAGAAGTTAGATCGTGTGATTTAACGTCACTGAATTACTTTTGGTAGGGCTATCAATTTCAGCATTAAAACTCAAAATCCGTGATGTGATTAACGAAATAGGACCGCCATTTTGCCAAAAAATTGTTAAAAACTTTGATGAAAGAATCGGCATCTGTCAGTATGGTCGTGGTGGACATTTGCTGGATATTATTTTTCATTAATAATTGCCGAACTTTTCTCTTCGTGATACAATAAAAAATTGAATAATTTTAATCTAAACTTTTTTTGTTTTAGAAAACAAACTTCTTATTAAAAAACTCTTTATATCAGTTAAATAATTATTTTGTTTTGTGTAAGTAATTTACTTACATTATATCTGTCTCATCGAATGTAAAACGCTTTTTATCTACTGGACTCTGTGTATATTGCATCAGTGTACGACGTTGAAGAGAATTTCGTTTAAGTGACTGTGTTGAATCAGGGTGAATTAAACGTTCTAACGAACACTTGGACTGGCAGGAGTTTTTGCATTGTTCTGCTGATGTTGACGTTTTTGTTGATACTTTGTTGTTTTAGAAAATATCCCGTAAAATTTATTAGTGATTTATTAATTAATAAGTAAAAAAAAATTGTCTTAAAATAGTTATAAACATACCATTATCAATATTCAAGGAAATACGTCGCTTAGCTTGAACTCTTACCAAACTGGACAAAATTGTCAAACGATGTTCAGGATTACGAACGCCTTTGAATCTTAATTCTGCATCATCCAGATCCATGATATCTTCAATACAGTTGTACATATTAAAGTTGGCTAAAATGAAAGATAAAAAATACATTTTATAGCAAGAAAAAGTAAATAAAGTCTAAAAGGCGTTACCACACATTTTTTAAATTAATGTTTGGTATTTTTCAACTTAGCTTCTACTATTCATGGTTTTTGCAAATTTTCTAATCTTTTAAAGTCTCCAATTACATGCTTCTGGTATATTTTTTTTCTTTTCCGACAACAACTCGAAATAATTAATATAGGGTGGCCGTTGGAAAGGTATACTACTTTCTTTGTTTATAATTTTTGATTAATTGAAAGAGAATGGATCTTATATTGATAAATGTTTTGTTATGGAATACAATATCAGATAAATTTCCACCTATATTAGCCTCACAAATTCTAGCCTTTTTGAGCATATTTTTCATTATATTCTCACATATTTCACGCGGTTATTGCCACCAAAAGAAGGCCGGAGCAGTCAAATAATGCGACCGTGGAGGGCAATCTACATCACTATTTCTTAATGTAATTCCATTGTAATCCTGGCTATATGCTATGTGGCACCGTCTTGTTGATACCACATGCTAATCAAGTTAAAAGCATGCAGTTGTGGCGTGAAAAAGTTTTCAATAATATTACGATATCGCTCCCCATTCACAGTTACCGTTACGCCAGTTTCATTTTAAAAGAAGTAAAGTCCAATGACACCTCCTGACCAAATTGCTTTCCAGACTGTTACTTTTAATGGAGGTAAATGTGACTGTTGAATAATATGAGGGTTTCCATTCCCCAACACCGACTCTCTTGTATATTCTCGTATTCATTCTAATGAAAATGTGCCTCGTGACTCATTATGACTTTTTAATTAAAATCGGGGTTGTTATGAGTGAGCTGCAACATCCTATTGGCATACTTATATCGGCAAAAATGGTCTTGTGGAAGCAGTTCTGGTGTCAACTGGATCTTATATGGAAACAAATGCAAATCCTTGTGTAAAATTGTGGCTAAAGTTGTTCTTTGCAGACCAAGCTGTTGAGCACGGCGTCGAATTGAGGTTGATGGGTTGTTTTGAACACTTTCTTGAGCAGAAGTAATGATTTCAGCCGACCTTGCAGTACGTTGATATGCTTTGGCCTATCACCTGCAGACCCTCTTTCTTAGAAATCGTTCACTACACGATAAGTGGTACGTTTTTTGCCACGTTGTTTCTCCGAAAAATTTTACGTTACTTTCTCATCGTCACAGTAAATCGATGATTGATTTTGATAAAATTTTCAACACGTTGGTTTATCGAATATTTTTCCATAAGAAATTTGCCACGTGTCTACTTCACGACTGCCAAATATGAACAGTCAAGACTAATGTATATCAAAATGGCGACAAAACAAAGTAGTATACCTTCCCGGCGGACACCTTGTATATTATAAATATTTGGTTTTTTACTAAATAAAATTCTCATTTAATAAATTAATAACTAGATAAATAACAACAAAATTGGCATATGGATTTAAGTTTCTAATACTAACCCATTTTGTAATAGCATTTCTATGAAGCATTTACTGCTGACCTGAGAGATGTCAATCACAGTTTTTAATATTTTAGACACAGTTGATTATGATTTACAGAGGTATAGGTCTTTGGGATAGAAGAAAACAAATAAAATATTTTTTAATTGACATGAAATTTAATAGTCTCGATAGTTAGGTCCAACATCTATGGCACTGCAGACTCTACCATTGTTAGTTCTCTGTAGCATATTTGCGGTGGAAATAAATAAATATATTTTTGCTTCCTAATAACCGCTTAATCATTAACGGCATTGGCAAGTTAAGCTCCTTCTACTTTCATATCAATCTAATCACTATTCTAAGGAATGCAACACGATTACAACATAAATATATAGGCAATTGTTGCCTTCTCTTTAAAAAAAGGTAGCATTATAGCTTTTGCTGCAATAGAGAACCATACCTCTGCAACAATGATAGCAGGACACTAGAAATATTCTTAGAAATTGTATTATTATGGTCGCTATAACACCAAGTAATGAAATGAAGTATAGGGTGTTTCTATAGAGATGTAGAACTTTAAAACGGAGTAAAACAAAAATGAATTTTTTAAATTGACATTAAATTTACTTTACTCGAAATATAAACTTCTAGCATCATAATTTAAATATGACATGGCATATGACCGCTACAGCTGGCTCGGACGTAATTTAATTCGGAAGTCCAAGTCGATGCCTTTTTACAATATTTGTGGCCGTATATTGGTAATAGACAAGCGCGCACAAAAAATAGTCTAGCGGTGATAAATCGCAAGATTTTGGAGGCCAATTTGCGAAACGTGAGACTATGCGGTTACCAAACGTTTCCTTCAATAATAAATTTGTGGAACGCGCTGCACGCCATGTTGCCCCATCTTATTGAAAAACACAGCTCCTGTATATCTTGGTTCTTCCATTGATAAGTGGTTATGGCTAGATAGCGGTACCATTGATTGTAACGTTCTGAAGAACATCGATTTTAAAGAAGTATGGACGAATGATTTAACCAGCCCATAGACAGCACCAAACATAGTTTTTCTGGATCTAACGGTGACTCAACATGCTTTCATCACTCCAAATACGGCAGTTTTGTTATTGAAGTATCCATTCAAACGAAGGAAAGTCTTCGCTTATGACACTGGACATCAACGGCAATCATATTTGGACCCAATTTGTACAACTTCTAGCATTGTTTAGGTGTCAGTCTATGCATCTGACAGCTGACAAAATTGCCTCCAGTTAAAAAAGTGTTGCCAACTTAAATTTCCATACCTCTATTTTTCAATTGAACTTGCATTTAACTATTTATAATTGTAATTCAGCTTTTTTACATTACACATTATATATAATTTGTAATTGAAAAGTCATAATTAAAACTGCTTAAAAATTGTAATTAAAAAATTTCAAAATCAAAATGTAATGAAAAACTTTAAACATCAATTAAGTAATTAACAAAAATAGGTAATTATTATTTTTTTAGTATCTGTTTCCAAAACAAAAAATATTTAATTACATCAATTATTAATCATATTCACTTCATAAAAAATAAGAAAAATTCAATGTTATTAAAAAAAGGAAATAACACCGAAACAATGAAATAAAAGTAAGGATAACTTTAAATTTCAATTACTTCTAATTAAAGCAATTTAAATAAAAATTTTATTTCCTTTAAATAACCAGTTTTTTTTTAAATTATCATACAGCTGGCTTCGTCGCGTAAATGTGTCAGGAGCTCATTTTTAGTTATCTTAATAATTCTAATGATATAATTGAATTGTAAGTAATGATGATTATTTCCTAACTACCATCAATGTAATGTGTAATTAATAATGCTCAATTCTTAAGCACAGATAACTGATATTGAAAATTTTCAATTATTTGTAAATGACTATAGTCCCCAAATTTGTTTTCAATTATAAAAGCTTGTAATGTCTAATTGACCACACAAAAATACATTACACATAAATTTTAATTGTAATTAAAGACACCAATTCTGGTTTGTCGTATACAATTTGAAAAAATCAAGCAAAATCGAAAAGAGTTTCCTCAAACTAAATTCTATATGTAATTTATTTATTTGTGTAGGTTTTTGTTTGGAAATGTGCGTGCATATCGGATATTTATTAATGGTGAGATCGCTTCCATATTTTCATTTAAAATTCTTTCATTTAAGAAAATTTTCGCTTATTCTTTTGATACACTATTTACAAAAGTTGTTTGGGGGTAATTACGAGGGTATATCAATAAGTCCGTGAATTTAAATTTCCCGCCTCTTTAATGTCAACTCTACTCCTATCAACAGGCAACTGTCAGTTTGCTCCCGTCTAAATTTGAGCAAGATTCGCCATTTAGTTTGTGTTTAGCAGCCGTTGACGGCAGACTAACGCAAGTATTGGAAGGAAATGGAAATAAGTGATTTTCGTCCTGTTTTCGTGGTGTTTTGGACGGACGACTACGAATTTTATTTAATTCGTCTTCGCCTTTATTTTCAACTATCAGCTGCCCTTCTGTTATTGAAAATATTTAAAAATTCGTACTTCGCCGAAATTCTAATTCTTTAATATTTTTTGTGCGTTTAAAAAGATTTTAGGTGATTTCGTATTTTTTTAGTTTCAAGCAAAGCAATCCGTGACTTGAAAGGTGAAACAGGCAAAAATGTTCAGACTTAAGACTTAAGCAAACATACCCTAACTTGAATAACTGCATTAGTGACAGGTCATGGAAACTTTAAGTATCATCTAGACAAGAACAAAAGCGAAGAAAATGATACTTGCAGACTGTGGCAAACGAGGCTGAGATAGTGGCGTAGATTGTGCGTAAATTACCACCACTGTCTAGCACAAGGCTTGGAGCTGCGGGCAGAAGTTTAATTAATGTAAGTTCCACGGGAGATCTAAGACGTGAACAAATGTTAACAATCACTAAAGACTGTGTAATGAGAAAGAAGCCCGACAGTTATTAGTCGGCTGTGGGAAATTACAAAGCAAGAAAGCAAGGTTTGTCATGAATTGTAAATGACTTTATTACAATCATTGAAAATCGAAGGGGTTCGAAAAGGAACCCTTTAAAGAAGCCATTTTCTTCGCTTTTCCGCCTTCATTAATAACAATAACTCAAAACACAAACCAACAGCGAAACATCTTTGGGAGAAATACGTGCAAATAAGAAAACCTATTAAGCTGTTGGCTTCTTCTTACACTTTATATTTCGCGGCCATTTGTTAAAAATTTGGGTTTCTTATATACTCGTAATTTGTCTAACCTCAATAAAATGAAAGAGAGTTAGAATAGAAAAATTCTATCGAACTTACGACGTTTTCGCAGCTAACAGAATCATTTTCTTTTTTAAGGAATAGTGAATAGTGTGTTAAAATTACTTATTAAGTCAAACATTTTTTGAAATGTTCACAGTGATGGTAAAGAGCCCACCACCTCAATCGTTACGTAGGTATGGGCTTAAAGTAGGCAAGAGACCATCTTTACTCATGTGCTTTTTTAGTTGGTTATATTTTCACCCTATATCGTGCATAGGTTAAACGGCGTCTGTGACACACAAGTTTTAAAAAACGGCTTGGAAGCTAATATTCCTCTTGTTTTCCCGGTAGAAAACAATACTAGAGAGGACTTGAAAAGACTTCGTTTTGAAAAGACCATACCTCTCGCAGAAGCAGTTATTAAATCAAAACTACAGCCTCGAGATATCTCGTGAAAAAGAAAAGATGTAGATAGTCCGATGCTGTCACATACATGTCTTTCTCCTTTTGTCTTCCTTACAGATGTTACAGTAATAATTAAATTTTCTTACTATTCAGTTTAACGATATTAACATAATAATTCTTTCATGAAATTAAATATGAATTTTTTTATAACAGTTATATAAAACAAAAATAAGATAAGACTGAAAGAGTCTTCATCGCTACATATGAAATAAACACATTTTTGGTCACTACGAGGCGTTTAAAAAAAATTTGCTGTTGGAAGTCACTTCATTAAATTAAGATTAAATAAAATTTTGAAATCACTCAATTGAGATTTTATTTTAACATACATTCATACTGCTGTAAATCCAAAAATTCCAGCCATTCTTTAATCGATATTTTTGAATTGTACACGGTCATGGTGTTGGACTCTTTACGTCGCATTGTTGAGTATCGAAAATTCGAATAAATACTACTGCGTCGATGAGCCATGCTTTTGCCATCCCGGTGTCTTGTTTGAATATTTCCCATTGTTATTATATTTTATATTATTTTGTTTCACATTAAAGCACTGACTATTTTTTATTATTTTTTCTTGGTGCAATAAATAAACTTTTACAATAAATTTAAATTTATTGAGGAACCTCTTTTTAATGATGTGTTTGAATGGTTTGCAAATTTGCTGACAACTGAAGCCCATTTTCAATGTCGCATTATGTAAAACCATTTTACTTCACGAACAAATAGTATAGTTTTTTTTTATTAATATTTAATAAAAGTATTATTTTACAGTACTCAAATTAACCCATTATTTATGATGTGTGGGGGTGTTATTTTGATAGATCAAGAAAAAAATGTCACTTCTCTCGAAATATGTTTATCGTCAGTGCTGTGTTTAAGTTCGAAATAGTTTACAACAATTTAACTAGATCTTATAATTGCGCACTTTACCCTTAATGGGTTAAATGTTTCTCTTTATGGCTCAATGAAAGCTTAACGTTTATACATTTCTCTAATTACAATAATGTTGTTGTTTGTTTAGAATTTTATTGGCGCTGTTTTTTTAGAAATAAATAAAAAAATATTTTTTACAATTTCCCAAATAATATTGGATTTCGCTGACCGCAGCGAAATTTCTTTTATTAGCGTTTCTTTAAGTAGCGTCGTATTTAAAATTGTTACGAGGTCGGTTGCATATTTTTTGTTTTTACATTTAAATAATAATCGAGCATTATTTTAATATTTTGATTAATTCATATCGGTGTCAAGAGTACGATAAGAATGCATTTTATTAAGTCAAGATCAAAGCACTTGAAAACAAGTTGGTTGTCTAGTTGGAATTGCGGGTAAATTATGACACTTGTAACCGCATAAGGGGATGGTAAAAACTTAAAAGAAACTGTTTTATCAAAATGTAAAATTTTAAATTAATTGTGGGCCGTTATTTTTGATACCATTTTACAAAACTAAATTTGGTAAAATTTCAATTTTGTTTTATTTTCATAACACCAATTAGAGAAAGGTTTCGTTGAGCATAAAATGCCTCAATTTTATTTCGATTTGAACCGGCTTTTTGTTGAACAGTTATGTTGATTTTAAGAACATCATGGTTCTTTAAGATGAACCTGAATCATACAAGTTGAATGTTTATAGGCAATACGGCAACTTTGCTTACCGCAGACTTTTGGGTATGTGGCATTTTTTTTTTTTAATTTAATTTTATGACCTTTTGTGTTTTAATTGCCTTGTTATTGTTGGATTATAATTTTAAATAAATTATAAATTATATTGTCTGTTATTTTTCATCCGTCAATGATTTAGCAATTTAAACTCAACATCAACGTAGATGTAGAGCTTGAAAAAATTTCAACTTTGGCACGTGTTGTTCATTTCGTTTTTAATTCACAATTGAGGATTTTTCTTGCTTCTTCATTTTAACAAAAATGATAAACAGATCCTTTAGCAAGCACGTTTAGCATTTTGGAATATTTTTAGATATTTTTATTAATCATTGTTTTCAATTAAACAGCTTGAGCGATATGAAGGCGAGAAGTAATCATTCTCGTTTTAAAACAAAAATTTTGTGTGACTTGTGCTGCACAGTACTTTGATCGATAGACAAAAATGAAGGAAAAATATTATTTCCGATTCGTGAAATGACGTTTTATTCTTGCCGGAATACGTAAACATTTTTTAAATTAACTTGTTTTCATGCCACTAGATTTTGCTTAATACAACAAAATTTTAACATAAACTTAATGTGTAAAAATACGAATTTTTTATTTTAACAAAATAACAGCTAAAAATTCAATTTTTAAAAAAATTAATCAAATTATTTTTCTCTTAATTAATAAGTAAAGGGTTTAACAACAACTAGTTTGTTTGTTAAAACAAAATAAGACAAAAAATTTAGTTATCATGATTCAAATTTTTATTGCATTACGAAGAGAAAAGTTTGACAATTACGAATGAAAAATTATGTCTGGCAAATGTCCACTACGACCGCGCCGACAGATGTCTATTCTTTCATCACTTTTTGGCAAAATGATTGGCTCTGTATAGACTCTGTCCTTAACATATCCACACAAAAAACAATCCAGTGGTTTAAATCCCACGACCTGACTGGCCACTTAACTATCGTGATTGTCGTGAAATTATGCGATCGGAAAATTTGGGTTGCAATAAATTGATCGTTTCATTGGCTGTGTGACATGTGGCATCGTCCTGTTGAAACAACACGTCAGTGTTATCCACGATATCAATAATAGGCCAAAATTGAGTTATTAGCAACTGGCAATAGGGTGATCCACTGACTGTTACCGCATTTTCAGCATCTTTTTTGAAATACTACTTGTTAAAAAAAGGATACATAACAGGTACCCGTATCATAGTTGCGGTTTCAGTAAAACTTGGCTACAAGACATATTTACTTTTGTTGAAATCTCAATTTCTTCAAAAATAATGTGTGGAAAGTATCCGTATCCTTTTCCGAATTTTCTCTAAAATGCGAGTATTTTCATAGCTTGATGGCAGAAACTTTAATATTAATTTTTAGTTTGCTAAGGCTGTCTTGTTATTTTTGCTAACTTTTGTTCTACGTCGCAGCATGGTGCGTTGGTACCAAAAATTATTGATGTTATTAGAATCGTATAGGTTGAATGCTTATACAATATTTTGAATATCAAATTTGATATTTTTAACAGTTAACATATTAAAAATTTTTGTTTAAATTGGTTTCGATTTTTTAAATTCAAAAGATATCTGAAAAGGAATAAAAAATAATTTATAAAAAACTTACTTTTGGTCACTGAATAAAATAAATTATTTAATATGAAAACTTGTTCAAAAAGTTAAAACAGATGAGACCACATAACTTATTATTATTAAGTTATTGTGTAAATAAGTTATAAAATAAATGGTTCCTAATAATTTTTCTTAAAATGCAATGATATCTTAGCGTTAAAATAGAATCTCAATAAAGGGTAAATCTGAGGTTAGGAAATATATTGGCTTATAATATGCATTTTTTTAACAACTTCAGTTTTATTAATACCAATGTAAAGTAGCAATATGGGAATTAATAATGATATATGATGTCGGAGCAAATGTCCTCATACAGCACGTTCGCAGACGACTTCTCTTTTCGCAAAATTTTGAAGCACATTTTCAGCAAAACTTCTAATGCAATAACTGTGTGGCTGTGTGACTTGTGTGCTCAAACCAAAGGATAATCGTGGCCGCAAAAAATTGGTTATCATGGTGTGGTAAAGCAGAAAATTCTCAGTGACACCGTTTTAATGCTTGTTTTTGAAAAATACGAGCTGACGATGCAGCCTGACGGCAATCAGCACCATACGGCCACTTTCCTTGGATGCAAAGGTTTTTCGAGGACTGTTTGTGGATTTTGTGAGTCCCATATGCGACAATTTCGTTTGTTTACATAACCGCCTCATCACTAAAGATGCTTTTGTTGAATAATGTGTTTTTATTGTTAATATTTTTAAGAATTTAATCTGTCAGCCTAAATTCTTGAACGAGTTGAACTCTACAACCCTGAAGATGAAGACCTTTGTGCAAAATTGAACGCAAAGTGCCTCTAATGATGCCCAATTATTGCGAGTGTTGACGAGTTGGTGTTCCAGGCTCATTCTCAACGCTTTACTATACAGCGACTATATTTGCAACACTACGGATAGAACGAGCATTTGATTAAATTACGCACAGCGGTCTCAGCAGCAGCTTGATTATGTAGAAAAGTAAAATTCATCCATCCAAATTTAGGAAAAATTTTTTTTTCTAATGGGTTATTGCTTTTATAATGCTCTTTTAAATATAGTGATTATGCGAAGTTAAAATAAACATAAAATAACCTGTTATTCTCCGCTGCGTCCTATTTATTTAACTAATTAAAACAAAAAAAATTTGCGGACAAATAAATTTGGTATTTGGTCGGAGCAGCAGCCATTCTGCAATGGCTGAATGTCATAAATAAAAAAAGGGCAATCCGAGGTGAAACGGGAATAATGTGTGCGGGAGTTTGTGGCAAAGTCTACCACAGTGCGGATAAATTTTCGGGCA
Source organism: Trichopoda pennipes (assembly GCA_030448955.1). Taxonomy (NCBI): domain Eukaryota; kingdom Metazoa; phylum Arthropoda; class Insecta; order Diptera; family Tachinidae; genus Trichopoda; species Trichopoda pennipes. The sequence continues at coordinate 13,991,411 of JASKUP010000042.1, forward strand.
TTGACCAATACTCAGCAAAAATTTTGGAAGCGAATAATTTTATTCGTTTTATGTGTGATTTGGTGCTTAAAGATGTTTAAGATGATGTTAACAAAAACAGACAGAGTTTAAAAGAATATGAAAATGAATTTAAAATGTCACTAAAGAAAATGAAAATGAAATTAAAAAATTGCTAGAAGCAATTGAAAAAAGATATGAGGAAAGATTAAAAAAAATAGACAGTGCCCAGAAATCTTTTGAAAAAAGTACTTATGAAATTAGAAAATTATATGATCAGTAGTGCGATTCACTATTATGTTATAAGGACAATTGTTATTGTTAAAAAATTTTAACAACAAAATTGTCGATTTGGCTATTCAGTAACTTTTAAAACAACATTCGTTATTGTTAAGTTACAGTTGTCGACGTTAAAAAGCGTTAGCTAACCTACATTTCATTTTGGTTGTTATAATAGTCGACAACATTAAAAAATAAATAAATTTTCAATTTAAAGTAAAAGTAAACAAAAAAAGGTAATACGAAACCAAATAAGAAAATTTGTAGCAATTCAACTAAAAACATATTTTGTGCATATTTTTTACTTACCTTGTACAAAAAACTTGAAAAATTTTGATAATTAAAATAATATATGACAAAATTTCTTCAACAATTGTTTGTTTTTTATGCATTCTTCTTTGTGCTTTTCGTATATATTTACAGAGATGCCACTTGTTTTCAATGTTTGTCGACTAGCAATAACAAGCAGGTTCTGAATCGCACTATCGTTAGTGCAAACAATCAAATGTGTAGAAAACATTAACAAGGTATCGAATCGTTAAAAGTTACTGAATCGCACTACAGGTGAATAAATTTGAAAATAAAAATAAAGAAATGTGCAACAAAATGGAAGAAAGCAACGTAAAAATGTATAAAGAGATAAAAAAAGTAGTAACAGAAGCAACAGTAAATAAAAATAAAGTGACATACGCAGAAGCAGTGCAAGGTAAGATAGTGATGCCACATGTGAACAAACAAATGCCATTAATACTGAAGCCAAAAGAAAAACAAAAGATTGAAAAAACAAAGGAAGAGTTAAATAAGAAAGTTAATCCTGTAAACTTAAAAATAACTAATGTGAAAAATAGAAGAAACGGGACAATTGTAATTCAAAGTGAAAATAACGAGGAAAGAGAAAAGATAAAACAGCTATACAAAACGAAATGAGTGAAAACTATGAAATTAAGGTGCCCAGCCCAACAGAATTTTACATTGATGTAACAGATATTTCATTTAAATATTCAGAGCAGGAAATAGTTGAAAAATTAAAGAAACAAAATCCCATTATAGGTAACAGTGAAACAAACATAGTAAAAACATACGAATATAAAAAAACAATAGAACAATATATAATGTTAAAATAAAAACTAATGGTGAAACATATAAAAAAGTAATTGGTGCACAAAAAATAAATATAGGTTGGGAAAGATGCCGAGTGTTCGATGGAACCGATGTAACGAGATGTTTTAAATGTAAGGGGTTTAACCATGTATCAAGTGAATGTAAAAATCAGGAAATGTGTATTAAGTGTCATGGAAATCACAAAGCCAATGAGTGCAATAAGGAACTAATAATTAAATGCATAAACTGTGTAAAAACTAATCAAAGATTGAATATGGGATTGGACGAAAATCACGCAACATATAGCAAAGATTGCCCAGTTTATCAAAATAAATTACATATTAAAAGAAAGAAAATGGGCTTATCATTTTAACAATTAAATAACATATATATATTATATACAAATAATTTTAATCAAGTGGATATAATTGCTGCAAGTGAAAAGCCGGATTTTTTTATACTATCAGAAACACATATGACAGAACAAATTGATGAGAATGAAATATGTTTACATGATTATAATCAGTTAATATCGTATTCAAATTCTACAAGAACTGGAGGTGCAATCATATATTATAAACAAGAGTGGAAAGTGACCAAAAAGTTTGAAAAAGTGGTCAATTCAAAATACTGGATTATAGCATGTCCAGCCAAACGTAAAAAAGCGCACATTATATTGTAGCAATATATAGATCGCCAAGTGGTTATGAATCGGAATTCTGTGAAATATTTATGGAAATGTTGAATGCTTTGTGTGAGGAAACATGTGATATAATAATAACTGGAGACTTTAATATAGATTGGAATACTAATAATTTTTACAAGAAAAAAATCGAGAGTTTATTAAACGACAACGGTCTTAAACAGATGGTGAATGATTATACTCGGGTGACAAATACGACAAGAACTATAATAGACTTTGTTATAACGAATAATTACAGAATATCAGTCCAAAATTGCAATAAAAACAAAATATCAGATCACGAAATGATAAAAATATTGATAAAAGATGATAAAAATAACCAGAAAAAGGAACAAAATATTAAAAGAAAAGTATTTAAATATAAAAGGGACCAGTTTTCAAGAGAAATAAATGCGATATTAAAATTTGAGGAAAATTTAAGTGTTAGTCAAAATGTACTAAGGTTTGATAAGTGCATCGAAGAAACTATACAAAAGTTTACCGTGAAGAAAACAATAAAATATGAAAATAGCGTGAATAAATGGTTTACTAATGAACTATGGTTGATAAAAAGAGAAAAAGTAAAAAAATATCAAAAAGCTAAATTAGAGAACACAAGCGAGGCATGGAAAAATTATCGATCAATTAGAAATGTGTATAAAGTTAAAATTGAAAATGAGAAATATAAATACATAAACGGGAGAATTAATAATGCAATGGACCAACAGCGAATGTGGAAGGAAATCAAAGACTTAGTTATTAGGTAAAATCCATCTGTGATAAAAAATGTGATATTTAACAATGTAGAATGTAGGGATAAAAACCAAATATCTAATAAATTTAATGAATATTTTGTAAACAGTGTTAACACAATAAGACAATAAATAAAAGATGTGCAATGCAAATAAAATACAAATGGTTAAATCGAAATTCGAATTCAGAGCAATAACAATTTTAGAACTTAAAAATATAGTAAAGAAAATAAAAAACAAACCAGATTACTGTAGGGTATCAACAAAAATTATTATAGATAATTGGTATTTAATGGGCAAAATGTTGTCCACTAAGTAGTTAGGCTTGATTAACCTAAAAATCATTAATCATCGCTCTATAGCAGTTGCCGTTGACTTTAACGTTGTTACCAGCAACGCTCTTAAAGAAGTACGGACTAATGACTCCCCTAGTCCATAACGCCCACAAAACAGTCAGTTTTTCTTGATGTAACGCTGTCTCAACATACACTTCACGGTTATCATCATTCCAAATATTGTAGTTTTGGTTATTTAAGTAATCATTCGAACAAAAGTGAACTTGATCGCTATCGGCAATCAAGTTGTGGGCCGAATTTGCACAATTTAAAAGTGTTGGTCATGCGTCAATCTATTCATATTGCAATGCCAAACAAAACTTAGCATTAATCACGTGGCAGGTGAAAAAATGGCCCACAGCCAAAAATGTTTTTCCAACTAAAAGTTCTATACCTCTATAAAAATATCCAATATTTGTCACTACAAATATCATACAAAAGTATTTAGATATGACACTTTTAGGTATTCATGCAAGCGTACACACACACTATGGCTGTGAGAAATGATAACAGGGTGGTTATAAAAAAAATACATATTAAACTATTGAACAGCAGGTGGCGCCAAGTAAAAATTTTAAGGTTTTATATTTACAGTTTGGTGAAATTATGTACCAAGTGGACGAAGTGGCGAATTCATTAAACTTTGCCATCGCTTGATAAGTCAAACTCCATAATTTGTATATTGAATTTCCTTTGGTTTGCTCTTTCAGCTAATTTTCAATGCTTAATAAGCTACTAAAGAGTGATAATTTAGCCCGGATATTAACAACAATGCTATTATTGTGAATAATACATGTAAGTAATCGATTTTCTGTGCATATGTAAATTCAGAGATATTCAGATATATGTATTTATATTCCAGTGAAGTATTTAATTAGTGAGTCCAGAATTATTGTTTTTATCAATATATCCATGAGCTAAAAGAGCATACAAAAATGACATGAGTTCACAGCACAACCGCATTTGGATCATCTACGTCAGTGTGAAGTTAGTTAGATATGTTGAAAAAGATGTGTTTGATTAAAACATAGATCGCTTAAGTACATCATATATTAATATGCGATCATCCTATATTAACCTGCAGTTTTTGGCTCTGGAAAATGAAAATTGATTAAATATTATTGCATGTTTGTAGTGAAACAGCTACAGCTCAAAGTTGTTTACTGGAAAATTTAATGTATAATTGATTTATAGTTGACCGAAAATAAACATTAAGCTTTTCGTGCGAGAAACTAACAAATTGTATTTAAATATATTACACTGAAATAAATGAATGAAAGACCACAAGAAGAGAGGAATTAATTGATTATAGTTTAAAACAGAATAGCTAAAACAAAAACATTCAACATGGCGACGTCATTTTATATTATAAAATATTGGGTTATGGAAAATCTAGCATTCATTGCAAATTTTTATATTAAAAAATCACATTATTACAATAATTGAAATTTCACTCAGCAATTTTATTTCATTTTAAAATCGTAAAATCCTATTTTACGTATCAAAAAGATAAAAAGATTTTGATTCTAAAATCTCAATTTCTCGAATCAATAAACTAAAACTTAAACACAAACTCGACTGTTCTAATGATTAGAAATTTTGTTGTTGTTATTACTTTTATTATTAATATTATTATTAAGACGTATTTTTTTAGAGGATCGAACTTTCAAATGGAATAAAACAAAGACGATTTTTATATCGCGATGAAATTAACTTTATTCGATAAATAATGTTTTGGCATTATAATTTAAATATGACTTGTGGCATATGATCGCCACGGCTGGTTCTCGAGATCAAATTTTCGACGATTGTTTTCAACATTTGTAGTTATATATAGACAATAACGCGGCGAATGGTGTTCTCCAAGTAGCCAATTACTTTGATGTTATCGGTCTTATCACATATCCTTAAAGAAAATATAGCAGGGCCATTGACGGTTGAAATTAAATAGTTAGCAAACATTTTCTTCAATGAAGCAACTGTGACACGAACTGTGTATTGCGCCGTCTTGTTAAAACTACAACACCCACATATCATATTTGTTTAATTGATGAACAATAGAGTCAGTCTCTAAGTGGTCAATTGCTTCAGGCATATCGGTGTACTAGCAACTGCAGATAGTAAATAGTATAGCGGCGTGTACCACACGATCGTGGTGATCAATTCATGGGTTCGAAACCTTAAACTATGCTTTTACCAAACACTTCTTTTAATAAATCAATTTTCGTACGAGTTGCGTGACATGTTGCGGCGTCTTGTTAAAATCTTGCACATCGTGGCTGTTGAATAGATGAAAAAAAGTCAGTGATCATGGCTTTATAGCGGTCACAATTGAATAGTACTCTGACCAGCATCGTTTTTAAACAAGTATGGATCACCAGCTAAACAATTATTTTTTCTAGATGTAACGATGTCTCAACACTTAAGGATTATTATATTATGACGTATCCATTCAAAGAAAATTATTTTATGAAAACAGCAATCTTATTTTCGCGCCAATTTGTACAATTTGTAAGCGTTGATTAGGCATCAATCTATTCATGTTGGAATGCTAAACCAAAGTAAACAAAATAATTTGGCAAATGCCCAAAAAATATCCCCAACTTAAAGCTCTATGAAAATTCCCGATATTATTTTTATTATATAGACAGATCGATAATTTTACTTTTAATTTTTAATAATACGCTTATGAGTTCAAAAATGTCATTTTTTTCACAGCTATATATAAGACCCTTTTTCAGCCTAAAAGCCGAGAAGACCAGGCTAGAATTTGAGGACTAAAACTTAAAAGAAGAATTCATACAATCACTTTTATTATTATAGCAGGACGGATTGGCCGCTCTGTGTACTTTTTGTAATTTTACAAAAAAGAAATAATAAACAGTGTAAACAGTGTTGCCAGAAGTGGTTATTACAACGAAATTTATCTTGCCACATTAGTTTATTAAAAGAATGAAGTGAAGAACCATTTGATTTCCTCAATTATTTGCGCATGACTCAATCAGTGTAACTTCTTATAACTTCTTCGGCAGCATCTTTTTTTGGCGCAATCATGGTACTCGCTAGAATTAACTTGCGATAGGCAAGGTTCAGATCTATATTTTGCAATAAAATCAACTGTCACTTGATTCTGTTTACGCAACATGACACGCACTCTCACTCGACACAAATAAAACTGAGAATGGTACAGTTGAACCCCTACACACATTCACTTCAGCTGAAACTGTCATTTAAAAGTTTTAAATTTCTCAGTTAAACTGAGCAGTTGAGTTGAACTGTCAGTAATTACCCACATACGTAGTTTTAACTGAACAGTTGAAACTGACAGTTAAAAGAGTACGTGAGTGGCAGGCCTTATACAATTGAATTCCATGATTTCCAATTTTACTATTTTAAGGATATTTTTTTTGAGTTTTAAGTTGACACTTATCCCTTGATAAATAGTGTACAATTTATCTACATATCCATCCAGCAAACAATTGTTTACTGCATTAAAAACTTAAACTATAATTGTAAAAAGAAAATGGCTAGAATAATAGTAATCATACAAAGAAGATATTTTTTAACGGAAAGTATCTGTACTGTCTAGTTTCATTTCGCTTTAATTAAAATTAATGTAATTTTTTCTTGTATAATTGTTTTCTTGTTTGTGGCAGGTATTGGGAATGTGATTGAATGTGACTTTTATTATAAGTAAAGCATACTTACTAACAATAATAATACTGTTAAACTATAATCGAATAATTATATAAGTAAATCGTGGCTTTTCTCTGCGTTCTGGTAAAACTCGAAGATAATTTTATCGATTTTAATTCATTAAAATTTTATTGGCTGAAAATGGATAACGTAGTTGACATTCATATTGGTGAAGTAGTGCTATCTTCCATCCTATTTCCTGTCGGAAGATTCTCATACCGGTGTAAGCCACTCAGTGGTGAATTTCGTCATAAAACTTGTTATAATCCATAAAATGTATCATTATCAGGTGCACACTTCACATAAAGAAGCTGCAGGAAAACCGGCTCTCCGTGTGTGAATAATAAAATTTTAATTGTAGTAAATAATATCTTACTGTATATTGTTGTTCTATTTATTTTTAAACTGACTTCGTTATCGAAAATATAAGCTGTTTAACAACTACCGGCCATTACTTGAGTAGGTGTAAATATAACGACAGCAGATGTAGTTATAAATCCCTCGCAAATAAATAGAAGGAATTTCGTTTTCATGTTAAATTTTAGGAAATTAAATAATATAAGAAACACCAAATATATAATGCAGCTATTCTTTAAAACATTTGATTCTACAGTGATCTTGGATATCGGTTTCGGAAGTTGGAGCAAAAATGCGTTTCTTCTTATATGCTTGGCCTTAGTTATCAAAAGAAAATTTAGTTCGTATACTTATCTGATGAAGAAATAAATGTTGCTGGTGTTTTAAATTTTGCTTCTGGTGTCAGTGATAATTTCTTCAGATTTATATCGAGTTTCGTTTTCATCAGACGAGTTCAAGATTAATTCAGGGGTATCGCAAGACTCCGTTCTTTCTCTTAAGCTATTACTTCTTTTTCTAAATGACCTTCCTTGCCAAACTTTCAACCCTTTATACTCTTTCGCAGATGACAGCACCATTTGTTATTCGGTGATGGAGCAAAGCAGTTAGAGGCGGGTTCCAAAAGGCTGAACATGAATAATACGCTCATAAATGATCTCGTAACAATCTCCGAATGGGGTCGTGTGAAAAGAGTCGATTTTAATGCCCGTAAGACTCAATGTTGCATCCGTACGCATAGATATGTGTTTTGAAATAGTGCTGCATCTATTACTATTGGTGATATAAGTATTAAGGAATCGGAAGTTTTTGATCTTCTTGGCATGAAATTTCAGTGTGATGTTCAATGAACTAAGCATATTTTTTAGGGTTTCTGAAGAAGCTTTCAAGTGCCTCGGTTTTACAAAACGGTGTAAGAGATACTTCACTCCATCCGATCTTCGTACTATTTATACCACATATATCCGTCCAATAATGAAATGCAATTCTTATTCATACGCCGGTGCCCCAAAGTCCATTTTGGAGTTGCTCGACGGCGAACATGAAAGATAAGAGGGATAGTAGGGTATCAAACTCTATTGATTCTCTAGAGCATCGATGCAATGTAGTTTATATTTCACTGTTTTATCGTTTTATTCATTTGTGGTTCATTGGCCAGTGAATTGCACTTCGCATTACAGGAAAAGTTAATTTTTTAGCAGAACCGTCCGTATGTGGAATAAGCTGACTCCAGAAGTCTTTCCTGCCACTTTCAATGTAGGAAAGTTCAAGTTGAATGCCCACAGACACTACTTCCACTTTCCTTGTCTCCACAACCAAATGTATTGCATTGCAGTAGTCACACAGCATGTATAATGTGTGCAAGCCAGCACAACTCATGTAGGATGCTTACAATAATTTTATTGTAAATATGCTGACACATCATAAGGTGTCATATTCGACAATGCAATGCATTGTGGCATGTGCCGTTGACCATTTGCTTATTGTTGATAAATGCTATTTTTATTTTTGTAATTAATATAGTGAAAATAAGAAGTGGGTGTCTTTGGAAAACACTCAATTCTAGATTGTAAAATAAATATTCATAAGTAGTATATAAGCAGCATGAAAATGAAAATAAATTATACTTTAACTGAATAACTTAAACCGGCAAATTCTGCCTAGTTCTCATTTATTAAAGTTTCAAATTCTGGCAGTTCTTTTGAACGTCTATTAACTAGCTGACACCCTTTACAGCTGTTGAAATATAGAAAGGGCTATAGGGAAAATACCATCATTAAACCATTACATGGCGATCCTGCCATTATACAAATTTCCTAGTTCTGGCACAATGCATTTCACTCATCCCCTGAGTGGTGGTTCGAAAAAAAAAACGAACGATATTCTCTATCGATACAGTGAGTAAACGCATTATATTTCAAATGTAACTCTGTACGGCACTTTCTCCGTTATGAAAAGTGCAGAAAGGCTAAAATAATATTCTAAGGTTAATTTTAGAATACGTGCTATTACATCAAGTTGAAGTCGCCTTTAATGCTGGCATTTATTAAAAGAAACAACTACATGTTTTGGGCTTGATTAACATAACAAAGCCACATCGCATACAGCCAGGATTACAATGGAATTACTGCGAAACCTCTTTCCACAATAAGTTATTTCAAGAAAAGGTGATGCTGATAGTCTTCCACGTCGCCTGATTTGACTGCCCCGGACTTTTTTTTGTGGGGATAACTCAGTAGCAAGGCTTATGCAAATAAAAAACAAGAAACGCTTGAGCAACTTAAACAATATATTCGTGATGAAATTAATAAAATACCTTGTGAAATGTGTGAGAATGTAATGAAAAATATTCTTAAAAGGGCTCGCATTGTGAGGCTAACAGAGGCGGACATTTATCTGATATTGTATTCCGTACATAATTGCCATCATCAAATTAAACATTTATCAATATAGGATCCATTTTCTTTCATTTAATCAAAAATTATAAACAAAAAAAGTAGTATATCTTCCCAGCGGACACCCTGTATCAATTTTTAATGCACTGAGTGCTAAGTGTTAAAGATACAATGGCCACTTTTAATATATGTGTATAACAAAAAAAAAAAAAATAAAATATAAAATTTGAAATATGCCTCTATTTAAACTTGACTTGATTTTTAAATAAAAATTACAAGTTAAACTAAAAAATAAATAAAATTTACAACTACGAGTATGCACTACGAAATGTATGATAACCAATTGCTTTTTACTCCACAACATCAATTTCGCCATCATCATCATCATCTTCGACATCACTCATTCCTATGCTGGAAGAACCGTCGGATGAGTAACTGGGCATATCGTTACCATTGTCTATATTTGCTTTTAAAGCATCAGTAGAAGCAGTTTCGACGGGTTGTTTCTCTTGGCCACTTTTCAAGTTTTCACGAGTGTGACGCCATTTCATGCGACGATTTTGAAACCAGACTTTTACCTGAAATAATAAACACTGAAGTTTAAATAAATTGAGAAACTTTTTATATATCAAAAGTACCTGTGCATCTGTTAGATTAAGACGGGCGGCCAGTTTGCGTCTATCCGGTTTAGTGATGTACTTTTGTTGCTGAAACTGTATTTCCAAGCCTTTACGCTGCAAATTACTAAACACTGCACGCGACCAGGAACGTTTTCGTTTCCCACCACCCACATTATTTCCATGAGAGTTTCCCGAATTTATATTTGCTGTCGTGGCGTTTACCGGGGCTGTGGATGTTGCATTATTGCTGAAACTACCATGAGCTTCGTTGGCATTTGAAGTTGGCAAATGGTGATGTCTTAATGCTGGAATACATGCTAAACTGGGTCTTACAACGGAAATGTCAACATTCGCCTTTGTATTGAATCTATTAACAGGTGCGGATGAAAAATTCTGTACAACCATTTGTGGTGTGGTAATTTGTAAAGGTTTAAGGCCACAAAGGGGATTTATCAGAGATGATAGTGCAAAATTTGGTTGAGCGGGTAAATGTTGCGTAAGTTGCTTCTGTTGTTGCATGTGTGCATGATGAAAGCGAATAAGCGATGCAGGTGCTAGGGCAGAAAAATGAGCCAGGTGTGAAACTGAAAATAGGAGAAACAATTATATAAAAATTATATAAAACTGAAATATAAGACTTCCTAAAATTATCATTCAGCAGAAGAACAAATTATTTGCTATTTATAGATTTGTCTAAATTAAGGCAAACCTATTTGAAAATTAATTGCTTTATAGCGATAGGCGTAGACTGTGTGCAAAATTTCAATAACAAGTTTTATAAAAATGAGCCTTAGACTTCGAACTAGTAGCTCCGGATGGCCACCTCGGAGGGCTGACATTTTCTGATTAGTGTTTCCGCTGATGCATATTTTTAAAACCCTTGGCGAGATCGTTGTAATATTCATGCCTATCTACAGGACAATTTTTCGCGATAAGTCACGCACATTTTTAAGCCTATTTGTTGAATCGTCATTAAAACTACGAGCGGATATATTAAAAGTACACTGAAAAAGATTTAAGTATTTAAATAAAAGACGAAACATGTATCAGAAAGGCATCTTGAGGCAAAAAAAGTTTAAAAAAAAACAATTTTAAGACAGTTTGGATTACTTCTTTGTACATTAAGTATATAAATAGTAATTTGACTTCTGGCATATGATCGCCAGGCTTAGACGTTATCTAATTTGAAGTTAACATTTTCGATGATACTCTTTAATAATTGTGTCCATACATCGCTGCTTATTTGCCGTTTATCAGCGAGACTATAGTCTTCCCATTAGAGTGGTCCTTAGCTTTTTTTCCTCTCACTCCTCAATTTCGTAAACTGAAAAAATTTAATGTGAATCGATTGGGGTTAAGACGCAAGTATGCCCAAATCAGAAATTAATGTTTTTACCTTATAAGTTAAAAACTATTAATTTAACAAAATAGAGAAAAGGAGAAAACTATTGCTTATGAAATTTTCAATATTTTTTATTTTTAGAACTTTTTAATACATGTAAATACTAGCTGACCCATTGAGAACGAATTTGTGAGATCGCAAAGAAGAAACGCTAACAAATAAACTCGATGCCCACCGCGACTGTTTTAACGGCGGCAGTAATCGAGTCCATGTTACTTTGGGCCTTTCTCCATCATCCGCCAATGCGCATTGGAGGCAGTTGGCGGCTAGCGACAAATTTAAGGCGTGTGTGTATTTTTAAAGTAAACAAAGCTCAATAATTACGTTAATGCGATAATATCAAAACACAGCGCACAAAAAAATTAAATGCATTGAATGAATGAATGAATACACAAAAATTCATTCAAGTCGATCCAGTCGTGTAGTTGTAGTGTAGTTAAGTAACCTGGATGCCGGGCTTGTTTGTGAATGTAAACCATACAAGATACAACTCCGTTCGCCTCGTTTGTCACCAGATGGCTTCGTTTTTTGTAACATTTCGTTTGGGGATTAAAAGATATAGAAAAATTATTTTTTTTGTTTTATATTTGAAAAGGAAAAATTTTATTTCATTGCACAACAGTAATGAATTCATTTCGATTACAAAAATTAAGTGGAATTTAGTTGAACTTCTCTAGGTAAAAAATGAAAGTGAATCCAAAGTAAATACTGAATCAAAGCATTATACGCAAATTAACCGTTTCATTGAAGTGCTCTTTGGTAAACCACATTTTTCGTTTTTTGGTCTGACGTTAACACAAATGAAGCGGATGGTTTCCCAACTCGTGAACACGCAACGTATAGCTGCCCATGTGAAAAACAATGATTTTCTAAATTTATCCCGCAAACACTAAGTGATTGGCCTTACGACTTGTTAATTGTCATTGCGAACCCAAGGCGGACCGAAAATTGCAATCGTTCACCTGTGTACTTTAATAATGGTTGCCTCAATCAAATTCGGCATAAGTCTTTCCACCGCAAGTCGTGTACCGTTGCAAAGTCGCGGTGGATTCAAATTACGCAATATCATTATAACTGTACAAACTTCGAGTTGCAAGTTATGTGGTGGAAATCCTGGTAACTCCAGACAGTTCAAAAACTCCGTTGGATAATTTACTGCATCATCGAGATTTGTTATGGAATCAACGGATTTGTATGTCACCAAATCACCATCGATTTTTAATTGACTTAACGAAGCATAATTCTGATAATTCTCACTAATGTTTGGGATAACATTTTCAATAAGAGCTAATTGAGAGTATACAAATCGGCAAAAGTCGTTGGTAAGAGTAATTAATCTAGCTGTCGCATCAATTGGGACTTTTCCATTTTCAACAGCAAACAATTGTTTGGAAAATTGTGCAGCACTTTGATCATTTTGAAGTTGAACTGTCATATTAGTGGTTAGCGATAATGTTTTTACGTTATTCCACAACGGTGATGCCTTCAGGCAAGCATTCAATTTATCTGCAGGCGTTGCATGCGGAATTACTGGCAACGTCTGTCTGAAATCGCCTGCCAAGAATATCATCAAGGCGCCAATGATGTTGTTATTTCGCCGAAGATCCTTCAGTGTGAAGTTAAGTGCTTCAAGTGATTTCTTATGTGCCATTGTGCACTCATTCCAAACAATGAGCTTGAATTGCATCAACAATTTTCCCATTGTACTGGATGGGGAAATATTGCATGTTGGAGTATCAATTGTGTTTAAATTGAAAATTGTTCATTCAGCAACGGCACATTATTACAAACAAATTCCTGCAATGTATCAACATTGTATTGCAGCTTTCGATTTAATTATTGGTTGAGTGCATGGTGCATCGATCGATTTGGCGCAATCATTCATACTTCAATCAGTAGCTTGTTTGCAATAGTCAAGCATTGATCCTCAATCAGAATCAATCCTTCATTGTATATTTCATCGGTTATTTGCATGTCGGGATTATTCGTTCGAAAGCGTCTTTGCATTTGTTCCATAACTGAATTGGTTGTGAAGGGGAACATGTGGTGATGATAATAACATACAGCGTTCGTATTTGGTACGCATTTGATGAAACAACCGAATCCGCAAGTGTTAAATCCCAATGAGAATCGTTCTCTAGCAAACCCAATAGTTGACATGCTTCTCATTATGTTTGGCATTGGTGGCCATTCACAGTTTTCAAATGCGCAAATGATTTTGGTCCACGTACATTTACCAACAGCAGTCGCAAATAAAAACATTTATCATCTCTAGGATGAACAGTATACATGCGACCTAGCGCACGAAGTCATCTACTTAAAATGAAACGTACTTATTTTCGTGAGGGATACTCACACACCACGTACTGGTGCCGTTGTAGTACATGCTATGTATCAGAGATGGCGCTGTATGTGAAAAATGAATTTTCCTCTTTTCTTGCTTTTCTCTTGAAATTTTTTCTGAATTTTCTTTGCTATAAACCTCACGGAGCCCAAGACCTTTCCAACGAATGTAAAACCATGAAAATCGGTGCGTGCGTTCTGAGTTTATAGCGTCAGGAAGGAAACCCCGACTTATTTTTATATTATAGATAACAGTGTACAAAACAAACATAAAATTTAAAAACACCTGCTCTCCTTATTTGCAGATCCCACTTTTTGAACACAGAAAATTGTAAAAAGCAAAAACAATAAACTCTGAATTTAAAAACTTTTTTAATGATTTTATTTTTTATGCAGCCAGAATACTTGTGTCTTGTAAGTATCGCATTATAGTTCTCCATCAGGGCTCACAACTCTTTCGGCAGCATCATTAGCCACATTATCAGCATTGTCTTTTGCTTTCATTTCAACTTGCAGGATTTTCTTCCAAAAATTCCTGACTTATTGAAAACCTTTCAAAAAGAGTTTTGTTTCTTTTAAAAAAAACTGCCCAAATGTCTGAATTTTATATTGTTTCTTTTTTGTATATTCTTCGCTACTATCGTCTTTGAAAGCTTGATCCATTTTTGGCAGTGTGGAATATGGTATTCTAGGATCGTAAATTCGTAATTTTGTCAGAAAAACCTGTAATAAAGGGGTTTTCAACAACAAAATAAAACAAAAATTTAGAATTAGGTGATTAAAGTTTTTATTGTATTGCGAAGAGAAAAGTTAGGCAATTATAAATAAAAAACGATATCTAGCAAATCTCCATCAGGACCACGCAGACAGCTGTCGATTCTTTCAATAAAGTTTTTAATCACTCACATATCATGGATTTTGAGTTTTAAGGCTGAAATCGATTTGATTGGCTCCGTATAGACTTTGTTATTAACATAGCCCCACAAAAAAAAATTCACATGTCCAAACCACAGTGACATCCACGTCGTCAATAATAGGGCAAAATTGAGTTGTTGGCATCTCGCGATAGCGTGAACCTTGTAAGTCTTGAAAGTCAAATCCTTAGATAAAAGTCGCCATATGTGATAACCCCAATTGTTGACAACGCCGAGGAATTGACAAATTTGGATCTGCTTCAACACTGTGGCTCAAGCTTGCTATGTTTTTAACTGAACGATCCTATCGAACACGCTTTGGTATTCGTCCATTTTGTATCGAGCCTGTCAACTCAAATTTAACGACCAAATTCTTAATGGTGGTATCAGAAGGAGGACTATGTTGTCCGATAATATAACGATTTTACGAAATGTAACTTTAACAGCACTACCATTTTCATAGTGGATTTTAATTATTTTAATGTAATTTTTGTCAGAAATTGAATTCATTGTAGCAATTGGCAATGCATCTATAAGGAATATATCAAAAAGTTAAATGTCAAAACTGAAATTGTTAATAATTTTTTAATTATGAAAATAAATTTCCTGAAGTAGCTTTCCAAAGGAAAGCGAAACATTGAATTTATATGTATTAAATCTAATTAAAAAGACCTAAATAAAGACAAATACTTATTTTTTTTTAAAAAAAAGGTCGAATAGAAATAATAAAAAACAATATTTATTATTTTTTTATATTAATTTTGCCACGTATGGGTTTTCAGTGGAACCCATTCATATGTAATTTAAAAAATAAAGAAAATAAAATAAAATTTGTTTACGAATAGAAATTATTACAAACGGGTCAGAGTTAGCATAATTTGATCTGAATACTTTAATTACCAGTGGATTAAAATAGCGCGTAGGGCAAAGTGGAACGTTAAATAAAATATTATTAAATTCAAAACAAAGGTGACATTTAACATTATTCTTACGCTTTTTAGAGTTGGCAACTTTATTGGAGCAAGTCTACTAGTGTAGGATAGTAGAATAAACAAAATCCATTGTAAGCCTCAAAGACAAAATAACAAGAACTGCTTTTGTACTGATTTCATGCTATTAATATGGACTTTTTAAATAGGATCGCAAATTATTGAGCCATATTCCAGAATAGGTCTGACAAGAGAAGTATAAAGATGTTTTCTGACATATGGGTCACTAAACTTCTTCACCCAGTGTTTTATAAATCCAATAACTGCATGTGCTTTGTTAGTGGCTAACATAATATGCGGCATAAAATTTAATTTAGCATCCAGTAAAATACCAAGATCTGAAACTGCATTCAGTTTCTCAAGTTCGTAGCCGTCTTCAACAAGAAGTTTATTTTTAAATTGAGGCGGCACCAACAACATCATAGTTTTGACATTTAGTTTTTTGACATATTCGTAATGGGTGCATTAGCAATTGTTAAAATGAATTTAATTTTGCACGCATTAAAATAATTAAAATTCACAATGAAAATGGTGGTTCTGTTAGAGTAACATTTTGTAAAGATATTTTCGGACAACATAATCGTCCTTCTGAGACCGCTATTTGGTTGTTAAATTTGGGGCGACAGGCTCGATACAAAGTGCGCCAACGCGTGTTCAACTGGGTCGTTCAACTGAAAACATCACATCCCACGACGTTCTCAACAATTGGAGTCACAAGGTTCAACTGGTGCAGGAATTGAAGCCATATATTGCTTAATTCATTCAGGAACAGGCGTTTGGTTTTTCTGGAAAAAAAAACATCTTGAGAATTACGAGCAGCCTTTGCATGCTCAACGTGGCACTGTATGGTACGCTATATGGTCTGGAGGAGTGATTGGGCTGCCTTTTTTCGTAGATGAGGATAAAAATGCGGTAACGGTCAATGGATCACACTATCGCGAAATGCTAATAACTCAATTTTGGCCTGTTATTGGCGACGTGGATATCACTGACAAGTGGTTTCAACAAGACGGTTCCACATGTCACACAGCCGATTACATTATTTCGCGACAATCAGCAATTAAGTGGTCAACCAAATCGTATGATTTAATACCCCTGGATTATTTTTTGTTGTTCTGGGTATTTATAATTTGTTGTTAAGGACAAAGTCAATACGGACCAATTGAATTGATTTCAGCCTTAAAATTTCAAATCCGTAATGTGCTTACGAAATACGACCGTCCTTTTGCCAAAAAGTGATTAAAAACTTTGATGAAAGAGTCAACATCTGTCAACGTGGTCGTGGTGAACATTTGCCAGATATCATTTTCCATTCGTAATTGCCGAACTTTTCTCTTCGTAATACAATAAAAAATTGCATCATCTTAATTTTGTTTAAGAAAACAAACTCCTTGTTGAAAAGCCCTTTGTTTGCACATCTTAAGGTTCAACTCCATAAATATAATACTATACCAATAAATAAGTTATGTTATATTTATATTTTTCCTAAATTAGGAGTCAGTTTATTTCTTAAATAACTTGTTTTTCAAATGAAATTGTTTTTCTTCTTACGTTAAAATAAAAGGTTTAAATTGCTTTCGTCATAATGGCAAAAATCTTTAAATACCATCATATAGGGACTACAGCGAATATTTTTGTTCTTCAAATAAAAGTTGAGTGAATTTAGTACACATCAATTTAAAGTATTACCAATCATCGTGAAATGTAAAAACAAAAACAAAACAGCACCATGATTTAAATAAGATTTCAATTAACATAAATACTCGTATGTATCTGAAACAAGATGTTTATTTTTTAAAACAATCGATTAAAATTAATGAAATACGAGTATATTTAAAATAGAACAAAATAGTGATAAGTAGAGAAGAAGAGAAAATAAAAATAAATAATTGATTAGTTTGAGTAATTAATTGTTCCGATTGATAAAATTAAATACAACAAAATTTTAGATAAATAATCATTATAATCAAATGCCTAAATAAAACAAAACAAAATCGATAGAGATGCAATCACATCAACAACAAAACAATAACCAACGCCATGCCACCACTGATCATTGATAAATGAGGCGCCTCAATGCCAGTGATAAAGTCAGCGCCACTCAACTCATTTATAACAATAACAAATCTTACTTTTATGATAATGATCACTATAATACAAATAATGATCATCATAATGAAAATATATATAATTATGATCTAATCACCAGGGAGGGAGCATTTTCCTTAACAACGCATTGTATTGAAACAACAAACATTAATAAAAATAACAGTCAAAGCCAACGAACCTACAAACCACCTAGAAGATCTTTATCATTGGCAGCTAATGGAGGAACGAACGCACTGCCGTCTCATTTGTTGTTATTTGTTGAATATAAAAATTTAAGTGAAAATTGCTTATGCTGTATGACAGTTATGCTGTATGTCTGTTTTGTTGTATGACTGCTTAAGCACCTGTGGTGTTGACAAAAAAAAAATACCACAAATTTTTAACAAAAGCAATAACAATTTATTGAAATATCGAAACATGAATATTTATAGTAACAAAAAAAAAAAATGCTTTCGTTCACCAAACATATGGACTCGTATATATAATCATCTAAATCGAAGGGAGAATTAATATTAAAATTTTTAATTAAAGCTTAAGACTGAATTAGAAATATCGTTGCTTTTAGAACAAATTTAATGAATATGGAATGTGCAGTAAATTTTGGCTGTAATAATAAAATTTTTTGGCTATTTCAAAACTGCTGAACTACTACACTATAAAATGCTATACTAACCGGTGGGCATATTTGAGGTTGGGAAGTTAATTGGCTTAAGACACACACTTTTTCCGAAAAAAGCAATTTTATTGACACTAGTGTAAAAAACAAATACGGGAACCTGTTGTTGGGTAAATGTCCACTTCTAGCACGTTGGCAGACGTTCACTATTTTCATAAAATTTTGAAGCACATATTGCAACAATACTTTGCTTATCTCAATGCAGCTCCGAATTTTATCTTTCAGAGCGTCAGTTGTTTAGGGGTTGTTCAAGTAAGCCCGGTCGTCAAATGACCCAGAGAAAATTAACCAGCGGCCTTAAAATACAAGAACGAGGCGGCCAATTGACATCGGTAAATCGAGAATCGGCCTGTGGTAGCTAGTGGCTTTGTCATGCTGAAATCACAGGTCACTGATGTCAAAATTAGCCAATTTTGGCTACAAGAAATTGGTTATCATGGTTTAGTATTGCTAAGAATTCACAGTGACGGTGTTTCTTTGCTTATTTTCGAAACAACATGAGCCGATGATGCTGGCTGAGTACAAACCGCACGACGCGCTCATTTTCTTTGGATGAAGTAGTTTTTTGAAGACTGGTGGGGAATTTTGTGAGCTCCATATGTATCAATTATATTTGTTTATAATTATTTTGTATTATTTGTTTACAATTATATTTGTTTACATAACTACCTAATTGAAAATGAGCCTCACTAGCCACTAAAGATGATTTTGTTGAAAAATGCGTTGCTTTGCTGGGTTTTTCAAACAAACAATACACAAAATGGTCACGTAAAAAACGGTCGGTTGGCATTAATTTTTGAACGAACTGAACTTTAATAAAGTTTTTTATGCAAAATGTGGCACAAAGTGCCTCTAGTGATCCCCAATTGCTGCGAAAGTCGTTGAAATTACAGGCTCATTCTCAATACTTTGATGTACATAGTGTTTGTATCACTTCTTCTTTCACTACGAGTGTATCCTTTTAGTCTGTTGTCAGCAATATTTCTGTGAGCCTCGAATAAATAATGCACAACGGTCTCAGAAAGAGCCTGATTACGAGGAAACGCTAATTTATGATGTGATGCAGTGAAAATTTCACCATTTTGATAGTAAATTTTCACAACTAAAATTCTTTGCTCAAGAGTGTAACGTTCAATACTTCTGGCTAAATAAATGTCAGAGGATGATAGCTTAATTCGTGACATTTGATCATTTGACTGACAATTTAGTCCCTAGCCACAAATTTACCCACTTTTTAATAAAATTTTAAATTAAATTAAGTAATGACTTCGAAACATCGCACAGTGGCACATTTAACGATAAAACAGCAGAAAAATTTTTTTGTGTCACCGATTTAATTTTTTGTTTTTCTTTTTTTTTTTTAATAGAAAAGTAAACACACAAGAATCTTGAAATCCAGAAATGTAAGTTTTTATTTCGTAGTAGGGTGGTCAAAAACTTTAAAATATTTGGTTGTTATGCATTTTTTTATTTAGGTAATTAAAAAGGTATAGATATATATAGACGCGGTCAGGTACATAGTTTATGATTTTTAGTGCGACTAATTATGATGGACTTCATTCTGAAGAAGCCCAAGAAAAAAGAAACAAAGATTATAGATATTTTCGCGAGCACAAAAAAGAAAAATATCTAGATATAGTAATAAGGAAGACTTTTTTACTATTTCAGTATACACGTCTGATCCATATGTCTCCAGCATTTGACGAAAATCGAACTCCACCTCCATGGAAATAGAAAAAGAAGTCTAGCAGTTTCTTGAAGATGAACAGGAAGCACATTAAAATGATATTTTTACTGAGATAATTAAATGACCAGTAATAAAATATATAATAAGAATAAACAATAAAAGCTTTCTTTCCGGTTTGGATCTCTTACGTATCTAATATGGATTCACGTACAAAATACATAAAATTGTTCAAATAATAATAATGATATTTGGAGATAAAGAATTTATTATCAGAATTTACATTTGTTAGTGAATTATGATCGCTAGAGATATTTTTCGAATTTGGACTTACAAAGACCTATGGCTAAATGTAGTCCGATTGTCCTAAAATTTTAGAGGAATGTTAAGGATTAAATTGAAACTTATTTTGCAAAATATCATATCAATATTATAATATCTAGAAAATTTATAAACTTTAAACCCGTATTCTAAGAGGTCTATTGAAAAAGTGTGCTAAACTTCGAAATAAAATGGATCCGGGAAGACGGCTTGATTTAAATATTTTAGTTTGGTTAGCTTTAATATTTATAAAACGCCACTACATTTTCAAATGTTTTTTTTTTTTAATACCGAAATAATATTTATTAAATCAGTTTTTCAAATATATATAACTCTACTTTAATAAGGCCCAAATCTTGCGTAATTAATAATGAAGCTTAAGATGTCTCCTATCCAACAAAAAACATTTCATTAAAAGATTCTGATCCAGTCAAAAGTTACAGAATTTTGAAAGCCAATTAACAAAACGTGTCACTGTGCGCCGCACAGTGGATCATTTTGCTAGAAGGCGGCCCAAAGGCCTTTTTTTCATGGTCCCCTAATGTAAAATTTTAAAGTTCGTTCAAAGGTATATGCTAATGCACCTCGGGAGCCAAAAAATTAAAACTTTATTTTAACTATATCAGACTGAACAGGGTGATTCAAAATGATCATTTTCAGTATTTTGCTAAAATAAGAAATTTCTTAGTAAATTTTTGATTTTTAAACATCTATAACTATTTTGTTACACAAGGTTTTTAAACGGGACAAACTTTGTATAATAGCGTAATTTATTAGCTATTGGTATAAGAATTCTTTTTAATTAATTTTTGATTTTTAGAAATTATTTTTTTAGAGGTCCAAATTTTATCTAAATTCTCTTACTTAATAGAGCATAACTTCAAAAGTTCATTAGAAAATGTAAAAGCATTAGCACTGTGTCAGAACCGTAAATGTTTCCTATACGCCTGTGTCCCATTTTATACCCGGCACGATTCGTCCGTGAGCACCAGAACAATTTTTCTGTTACAAGGTCGAAAATTTTTTGTAAAATATAATTAGAAAATGGAAGTAAATTTTTTTCTCTTTTTTGCTCTTTTGTAAGAATTTTATTTATTTTTTAAATCGCCTTTGTGAGAGACATTGTTTAGATGAAGATGCGTATTTTTAGAAAGAAAACAAAAATTTTTAGTCAATTTCAAAGTCATGCACAGTTGGTCACAAAAATATTTTGCCTACTTAAAATAACATAAATTGATATAATTTAGGTCACAAAAGTATTTTACTTTTTAAATTGATTTGCACTGATTGTAAAATAGTATGGAAAAATGAAATACCCTGATCAACAAAATATCGCAGACCAATAAAATTTACTTCCAAAGAAGAAAAAAAAATTTCCTAAGTGAAGAAGTTTGAAAATAATAAAGATGAACTTAAAGACCTTAAACCTGGAAGTAAATTTTTAAAACGATTGATGAAAAAGTTGCACAAGCTTTAACTGATACAAAAGCATAATCAAGCTGCAGTATACTCCAAAGGACATCAAGTCAATTAAGCCATCTAGTTCCAGAAAAAAAGTATTAAGAACAAGGCATAATCATCGATCAGCCATAGCAATATGATGGAAACACTGCAGGAAGAGTTTTTTCAGATCCAGAAACTGCACCATCTATCACAAGAGTAGATTTGGAACTAATAAGGAGTTTCAGTATTATTTTTTAAGTTCTAGCATGCAGCCGAAAGATAAATGCAAACAAATTTGGAGAGCACGTCAAAAACACAGCTATCTGAAGAAGCGAAAGAAAAACGAAATAAAGACTATAGATTCTTTCGTGAGCATAACACAAGAAAAATTTCTAAATATTGTATTAATGAATGATTGTTCTTTTATTATGCACATTAGATCCCTGTATGTCCAATATCCGGCACACATGAAAAAATACTTCTATTGAACTAGACGTAGAAGCTAAACTGCTTCTAGAAGATGCAAATAAAGGCTATTTAGAAGAAATATATACTAAAATTGTTTAATTAATAGTAATTTTTTCAAACACAAGAGTTATCTCTATGTATTTTATCCTTTTAAAATTTTTTTTGTACATTAATAAAATAATAATTAATACGAGTAGTATTTTGGATTTAAATATTTCCTTATCTAAAGTAAATTTTAACCAATATATATTTTTTATGTTTTTGCTACTTAATGAGCTAATTTTTAACTCAAATTGTTCCAAAAAACCAACCTTTGGCCTTCGCACTGAACATTTCACGGGGTCAAAGCTTGGCCCTATCGGACTAATTTTAAGTTTTTAATAAGCATAAGTTCTAAATGTGAATCAAGATATAAAACTGTAACGACACGTTCTCGCGTTATGCTGGGGTAAAGCTCGCGGCGTCCAGGGTTCGTTACAAAAAAAAATGTTTTCCATTAATCACAAGAGACACTTTTGTTTTTATAAAAAAATTTCTTTTATTTATAATTCACTCTTAAACAAAGTTATAATTAAACTGCACCACTACTGAGTACGCCAACGATGATCAACCGCTTCGTGGCCCTCAAGAGCTTTCGTCTCCACTCTCCGTCGGCTAGCCTACTGCTTCTCACACTGGAGCGAATAAAATTCTGGTCCAGTCTGAGCAGAACAGTTGGCCTGTCCACCAATTTTTGACTTGTCGCGGTTGTCACGAATAAGATTCTGAGACAACCTTTCCACGTCGAAATTGGTGTTAGCCTATTGACGATCTTGTCCGTCTTGTTCAGCTAGGGCGAATAAAATTCTGGCCTTGCTGACCAAAACGCGGCCTGGCTCTGGGCTCCGTCACCTGGGCGAATAAAATTCTGGCCAGTTGAAGCAGCGACAGCACTTACTGGGCCTGCCGATGACGATCAACCTCTCCGTGGCCTATTGTCGATCTCGTCCGTCTTGTTCAGCTAGGGCGAATAAAATGCTGGCCTTTCTGAACAAAGCGCGGCCTGGTTCTGGGCTCCGTCACCTGGGCGGTTAAAATTCTGGCCAGGTGAAGCATCGACAGCACTTACTGAGCCGGAGACCTTAGCGAGTCTCGCTTAATTCAAAGTCGAATAAGATTCTGGCTTTGATTGAGCGAGCGAAACCTATTTGCAAGACTATTTTAATTAAGTTGAATAAGATTCTAACTCACTTAAAAGAAGTCTTGCCCGGTTGCTTGCCGGTGGCCAACTCCACTTCAATACGCAATTATCTCGCTTTTTATATGTTTCTGCCAGGCACACATACACACCCATACCACTAAACGACAACTGCTTACGACTGTTCAGGGGTGAGTTTGATGGTATGTTCTTCTCACGGATGTATCCTCGTGTTAATAGATGGCGCTTTTTAACGGCTATTATAAATTCAAATATTTCATTAACAAATAATAAATGTAATTATTAAATATAATTATGAATTATATAAAATGAAAAGTGTATAATAATAATAATGTTCTCTTTTAAAAAAAATTATAAAATTCATTAAACAATAAATATTCAGAAATGTAAAAAGTGTAAAAATTTGTGAAATTAAAAAAAAAATTACAAAATTTGAAACACATATAAAAAGAGTCTAATTGCTTGTGGTTGAATTGCTATGTGATCCAAAAACGAGCCTGCCGACTTTTGGTCGTCACAAAACTTTATGCAAAACAAACTCTTTTAACATGTTTTAATTCTTTACTTTCGTAGCAAAAATGAGCTAAAACATAGAATGTATTTTTAAATCTATCACAACTATTTTTCTAACCAGTCGATTTTAAATTTATACCTTAAACGAAAGCCTATGATCTCAACTAGTAGACAAAAAATAAAACCGCGTATCAAAAGTGCAATCCGTTCAAAAGCTATATATTTTTGACCGCCTTCTCGTAATATGGTCTACTGTGCGCCGGTACTTCTAGAATAGATTTATTGAATATGAAATGTGTGGTAATGGAATCTGTAGTAAAATTTTTTTAGTTATTTTATACTTTCTGAAATACTATACTATACTATACTATACTATACTATACTATACTATACTATACTATACTATACTATACTATACTATACTCAGACTAGTGTTTAAAAAGAACAACAGATTACGAAAAAGTAATATAGGGTATCCGCCTGGAAGGTATACTATATTGCCGTCATTTTAGTCTTGGCAGTTCATATTTGGCAGTCGTGAAGAAAACACGTGGCAAATTTATTACGGAAAAATATTTGATAAAGCAACGTGTTTTAATCGTTAACACATTTTATCGAAATCAATCATCGATTACTATGATGATGAGAAAGTTACGTGAAAGGAGCTTGGTCTTCAAAGAACAACTTTGGCCACAATTTTGCACAAGGGTTTGCATTTGTTTCCATAAAAGATTCAGTTGACACAAGAACTTCTTCCACAAGAGTATTTACGCCGCCCAACATATGCCAATAAGATGTTACAGCTCGCCCATGACAACCCCCATTTTCATGAAAAAATGACGAGGCACATCTTCATTTGAATGGATATATGAATACACAGAATAGTATGTTCTGAGGAATTGGAAACCTTCAGTCACCTTTGGATGCATTATAGTGACCGTCTGGTGTAGAATTTTGTCAGGAGGAATCATTGGACCTTACATCTTTGAAAATAAAAACATGGTAACGGTAACTGTGAATGGGGAGCGATATCTTGATATTATTGAAAACTTTTTAACGCCACAACTGCATGCTTTGAACTAGATTAACATGTGGTATCAACAAGACGATTCTACGTCCCATACAGCCAGGATAAGAATGGAATTGCTGGGAGATCTTTTTCCACAACAATTTATTTCAAGAAATGGTAATGTTGATTGGCCTCCACGGTCGCTTGATTTGACTGCTCCGGACTTTTTTTGTGAGGATATCTGAAAAGTAAGGTTTATGCAAACAAATCACAAACGCTTCAGAAATTCAAACAAAATATTCGTGATGAAATTAATAAAATACCGAATGAAATGTGCGTGAATGTAATAAAAAATGTGTTGAAAAGGGCTCGCAGTAGTGAGGCTAACAGAGACGGACATTTATCTGATATTCATACATAATTCCCGACATTAAATAATGCATTTATTAATATAAGATCCATTCTTTTTCATTTAATCAAAAATTATAAACAAACAAAGTAGTATTCGCGGCGAACACACTATATATTGAATAATATAAAATTACAATAAAGTATTTGCATCGCAGACCTAAACTGGTAAGACGCTGTTATAATTATGGATTGTTTACGTGTGCACTACATGTATGCCAAGAACAATAACATTTGGTTAAGCAGAGGTATAAACTCAAGGGGCAGCAATCCTCGTTACTAAGTTAAAATTTTTTAAATGTGCTGTTGCCACGGGAGGTCAATATGTGAATGAAGATTATGCAGCCCTGGGAAAATGTACGAGTATTTATACAATAGACATTTTTTACGTACTTCAGATACATAAATAACTATTAATTGTTGTTGCAGGAAGAAAATTAGAATGAAAAAATAACAGCACTTTAATGGGAAAGCAAAGCGAAACTTTTAGTCACATGTTTTTTAATTATTAAATCGATAGTTATCTTGTCATTTTTATAAAAGTAATTCAAATTTTTATCAAGTTAAAGAATGGTAAAGGTGTTAAGGATGCAAGAGACAAATTTTTTAGATACAGTAAGTTGGTATTGTATGGTTCTGATTTTTACTGTAACAAAACGTACATGCACTGCGTACATAGTTGTATAAAATTCCAGCGCGCATCATATAATAATTTATAAAAAAGTTAATATTAGTTCAATATTTATATTATTTTATTTATTTAGTTATTTATTTTTTCATCTATTATAATTAAAATTATAAGTTCCCTTTTAACACATATCCCATCATATTCAAAATTATCAAAAAGTTTTCAATAATGAAACTTTTTATGCAATCATCATTTCGAAACAAATTCCTACTGTCCTATTGTCCCTGCTTTAAAGGAGACTACATCTAAATTATACTTATAGGGATTTTTCATCAAACTTGCCTATAAAAATACCTTTTTGGGGAAGAAAATTATAGAATGGCGATTGGCGGAAAACTGGCGATATCTGGGCGGTATTTTTTTATCATATTATTACGTTTATTCCTTCAATAAATATTTAGTTATTGAGTTCTTTTGTTGCAAAATAATTACACAACTTATTTGGACGATTATTTACTATTTTACTACACAATAGTAACTTTACCACTGGAACTAATTATACCGTTATGTCTTAACTTCATAATGTTCACCATCACTGACTGCTTTTTGCTCACAAGTGAGGCAGCCTCTATATTCTGTTTTGAGAGGATCTAGAATTTACTAGAAAAGTCCAATTTAACGCATTTACTACAGTTGCCGTCGTTATCATTATTTGGTGTAGGTGCAGGTGCCTTCCTTGTTTTCTGATTGCTACTATTACTTCATGGAGTTTTAATATAGCGTGTTGCTGTTGTTTTACGTTCATGCGATTTCTTAGAAACTTTTTGATTTGCTAATAAACACAATAGGTAATTTCACTTTACTTTTGTTTAGTGGTAATTATCTTTTTATAACATAAATCAAGCATCCTTGCATAGTTAATACGATTTCCCTCCAAACTTGGTTATAAAAAATCCTTTTTGCTAATGAAAATTTTAGAATAGCGATTAGTGCCAAACTTTGCGATAGCTAGGTGGTATTTTTTACTATTTTCTTTTAGCATATGGTGTGGTAACGTTACTATTTATAAATAATGTATAAATCAGATTGTAGAAGAGGAAAGTATGCATCAAAATCTTTAAATTACACTTTTGACGGTTGGAAAAGAATTTTTCAAGTCAAAGATTTATGCTACTACACAAAATAACGTAGTATTCTAATTCCTCTTTTGGACATGGATTGCATTAATTTTAAGATTAAGGTGCCCCTGTAGGCTAGTAGGTAGTGTACTAGCTTGTAAATATGGGGGTTGTGGGTTCGATTCCCAAAGAAGACCTTGGGTTTTTTCACTACAAAAGATAAAAATTGACTGTCGGTGGAGCTGCTCAGCGATGAAGGCATAGTCACTGGTCGCTGTTGCTGTCTTTATACGGCTTTCCGACTATCCTTCTGCTTTCACCACCTGTTTCATCTCTTCTCTATCCTTTTCCTAAAGAAGGTAGCACGGTACTTGACTAAATAGGCATTGTTGCCTGAGGTGCTACTTCTCTTTTTTTAAAAAAAAAAAAAAAAAAGATTAATTTGCAAGATATTTTGATTTTATATGAAAGTTGTTTTCTTTATTAAAAACAAGTAGATAATGATAATAATTATTTAGATTACGTAAAATCCTAAATCTAAACGAATTCAAAGACTGTTCTTAGTATGTTGGCAAAAATAATGAAAACACTGAAACGAAAATTTTGATACAACTTTTTCAATTACTTTTGTTTGAATTTAACCGTGATTAAGAAAATATATTATTAGACCATTTTAAGCTCGAGTAATTTATTATTTATATATTTAAATTATTTATTTTTCTATTTTTGAATGCTATATAAAAGAAATGCACCTTTCTCATATGCACTTATTTTATTTTAATAATAATCTGTTTTGTTTTGTTAAATATAAATTAAATTTACTTTAATTTATAAATTTACGCTATACGGTAGGCAAAATAAATATTCTGAACTTGTAGTACAACCATATATTGATTAATAAAATAGAAATAGAGATTTTTTAAGTAATTTTATATATTTTTATAATATATGGATAATTGTTGATATTCAACAAGGCATTTGGCGAAACAGCTAAAAATGATAAAAAAAATGGCAACACTGGCAGTATTGTAAAATTACAATGATGCCTGCTGTTATTTAACCAAATTCATAAACATACAGACAAACATAAGTCAATATTTGATTTACTTGTGGATCAGGGTTGGTGAAGTTAGTGATATATTATTTTTTGTTATTGCTTTTACAAACGCCTTGCATGTTGTTGCATTTGCATATATTCCGTAACTACTAAAAATATATTTATTAATATTTAATATATTGATGAGTTCAGTGTGCTGCAGAAATGAGATATATTTTCTGCAAGCATATCAAAAATTTATCAAGAAGATCAAGCTGCTGAATATTCTATCTTAAAGCAGCAAGTGAAACATTTTTGATGAAAATAAATAATTTCGCCAATTGTATGCAGCTGTAAAATATACGAGTAGATTTAAGAATAAACTTCTCAAAAGTTAATGACAAAAATTAACAACAGTTAATTCCTTAAACCTACTTAATGTTAAAAAATTAAAAACATTATTTAATATGAAACTAAGGAAACTCCCATGAAACTCGAACCAAACATATCTCCATTTTTGTTTTATTTGTCTTTCCTCTAACAAAACTTTAACATTTATTACTACTGCTTTAACAAGCAATAACAGTGCTGTATTTTTTTTTTTGGTGTCATTTTAATATATTCTTGTATGCTACCTCGAGGAAACTACTTACGTATAGATCTACTAAGCAACAACAAACACCATGTGCTATTGATTTTTTCAATCTAAAGAGGCTCTTTAGCGAAACACTATATGCTGAAGCTTTATTAGAATCATCTACAAATCATTCGCTAATGATTTTACGATTACTGAAGGCTAAGGTAGTTAATTATGTGTTACAGATTAACGTCAGTAACTGGTCATGTTGGTCCTATCCTCATGGTGAACTTACCACCGGGTAAATCCAATGGGTTTACTAACAACCCCAAAGCGCACATCTATACCCAGGTTGGTAACTTCAGAAACACAGTAAGCATGGCTGTGTCCCCACACTTTGCTTGAGAGACGAAAACTATCTAAATTTCCGTCTCACTATTGGCCACATTTTGTTGAGAATGCAAAGCATGGATGCAATCGGATAGGAAAAAGCTACATCTTTCCATGGTTTTTGTTTAAGCCGCAGGTACCACGTTATTCCCCGAAGGCACTCACCGTCTACCGATTCCCGTGGTACCGGTTGGTAAATTACTGGTCTCAAAGTCCTTATCTCCTAGTTTGAGGCTTTTGCTAGCCTAGGCGGCTGGTGAGATTATGTCAAGATGTTAAGGTGATCACCTGGTGCGTGCCCCTTGGGGATGGCATGCTATCAATTACCAGTGATATACAGAGTAGTGTTAAGCATGATCTGGTAGCCGTAAGGAGGAATCATCGTTGTGCATTTAACCGGCATCGCCACTTTAAAAAGGGTATTCAATTTGATACCTGCACGGTGGGACCATGTCTATGTGTGATCCAGCGAATGACTTGAAACAATCAGTCGTTGTTTTCAAAAGGTAGGCAAGCAGACAGTTACAAAAACTCTTTTTTAACAAAAAGTACGACTAGTTTTGTTCAGGAATAGCTTTGTGCTTGCATTTTACTCTGCCCATGATCACAATGTGGTTTCATCTTAAAGCTTAAGTCAGAGCTTTGCGGGGTGTCTGAAATAACTTATTTCACTTAAGCACACTTGGCGGGGATACTTAATGACTAAGAATATCTGAAAATAGGGATTTTGCTGAAAATACCAAGTTCCAAGCGTTTCTTGATTTAAAAAAATGGCAGAAGCCATTTCTGCCAGCTACAGAGCTTAGGAAGGAACTTCATTTGATCATTTTCTAAATGTGATCTCCATGAAGTTCCAATGTAACCTTAGGTCAATCTTAAGCTAGAATTAATGTTAAGCCAGGTTTAAAGAGAGCTATTATTAAGATTTAAGCACTACAACCTAATGAAGTCACAACAATTCAATACATATATTTAAAAATCGCATTTTCCATCCCCGTTGAGTGTGAATGTTTTGTGTTTAGTTAACATCAGTGCTAAATGCTTTATTCTCCCGTATTTGTGTATTTCACTCTCCGCCTAATCATCTTTTGTTTTTGTTTTCAATTTTAGCTTTTTCATTTATTTGAATATCGATTGGTTAAATGATGGACACAATTGGAAGCACTTGATTGATTACATCGACTCTCACTTCATAAAATTGCAACCACAAATTTTCCATAGAAATTTTCTTCTTATTGCTCTTCCACTTGTAAAAATATACACACACACGCACACACAACACACGTATCAACGTATGTTGAGAATGTTAATGAATTGATTTGCGTTGTATTGATTCCTGTTTATGTCTTCCTTGATGGTATTTTATGACTGTTTGCCCAATAAATGATCAAGATAAATGAGTGTTAAATAGGAGGTATTCATTAATTAATTAATTTATTTGTTTTATGTTGTTTTTTATTTATTTTTATTACTTCATTTTTCTTCTTGCTTTGGCTTATCATGTAGAAATTTGTTTGTAGTTTTTGAACTAAATGATCACTATAATTTGCCGTTAATATGTGAAAAACAATTAATGAAATCAATTTTCTTAATGCTACTCAGCGGAAATAGCGGAAATAAATAAATAAAATTTTTTCTTTTTTTAATGTTGAAATTGAATTTTTTTTTGAGATCTCTGAAATAATTTTGCGAGTATTAGTTTTTTTCATGATAAAGAATAAACTGATGATAAGCTTACACTACCTTTCATGTCCTTCAACCCATAACTAGCCATTTTATTTTTATGTCCTGTTATACTCGTATAACAGGATAATGGAATGCTTAACGGTCGCTACGTATGATTTGAACTAGTAGCACAGCTGTAAAGGCACAGCTGTCAAGTGATTAAATGTCAAAAATGGAACATTATACTCTTGGGCAAAGAATTTCAATAGTGGAAGTTTACTTTCAAAATGATTAAAATTTAACGGTATCACTTCATAAAAATTGAGCAATATTTCCTCATAATTAGGCTCCTTTTGAGAACGCTGTGGGTAATTTATCGCTAAATTAGAGACTCTATAGACCAACAGAGTAAAACAATATGCAAAGTGTTGAGAATGAACCTGCAACACCAACTCGTCGATGTTTGTAACAATGGCTACTAGTTCTATAAGGAGATTAAACTTCACGTTTGTAAAGTTCAACTCCTTCAAGAATTAAAGCCGACCGACCACTATTATTGTCAAGCGTTTGTGATTTGGCTGTTGGAAAAACTGAACGTAAACAACGTATTTTTCAACAAAATCATCTTCAGTGATGAGCCCAAATTCAATTTGGCGTTTATAAAATAAACGAAATTGTCTCATATGGGTCTCACATAATCCACAAGGACTGCTGTTACTTTCAGAGAAAGTAACCGTATGATACGGCTTATGGTTAGGCGGCATCATTAGCCCGCATTTTTTTCGAAAATTAGCAAACAAACGCCGTCACTTTTCTGCACTACTACAATTGGTTTATATTGACTTCAGTGATCTTCAGTTTCACACAACCACCCAAAGAATTAAGTTATTGCATGAATATTTTCGCGGTCGCGTAATTTCTCAATTTAGCAATGTCAATTGTCCATCTCGTTCTTGTGATTTAACGCTGCCAGATTATTTTCTCTGCGGGAATTTAAAAGACCATGTTTACGTGAATAACCCACAAAAACCCCCCACGGGGGCACATTGATATGTTTTGACGGAATCTCCTCGTTATTACATGTGTCTTCAGGGGTAAAAGGGAGCCCAGTCCCCTTCAAGGCTAGCAGGAGCCAACTGGACAATTTCACTATATTTCCACGGGAATCAGTAGAGCCCCAGAGTTCAGCTATTTGCCTTTTTAGTCTTTTAGCTGTTCTCTGACTGATTATAGAGGTTGGCCCTTCGGACAACGAGGTGGTTGTGGTATCGAGGCCCTCGTTGTGTAGGTCGGATCGTTCAGAATGAGCACAATGAATGGTCCAGGTTCTTAAATTTTATTAAGCTTCATACGTTCTGGACCGGGAGTTAGATAGTTTCCAACTCTTCAGCAAGGAGTGAAGGCTGCGGTCTGCTCCGGGGTTTGAAATTGCAACTACGGGTGGCTGGAGGATATACGTATCTGAAGGCCTGCTAGGGCGAGCATGACACTACATTTCATCCACAGTGGTATGATCCACCATTGTGTTATGGCTTACATAGTTAGGTATAGATGTAAATCTTATCACGCATAACCCACAAAGAACTGACGATATGAATGATAAAATGAGGCGCTGCATTGATGACAAAAGCGATGTTTTGTTGCAAAATGCTCCTTGCATGCCTTGGGCAGTAACTCGTCAGCGTTCGCAATAGTAGGGCATCTCTAGAGGCATTTAACATAGAAATGCCCATGTTACGCTTATAAACTTCAGCTAGTTCAAGAATCAAACCCGACCGGCCATTGGTTGCGTCGAACGCTTGTGACTTGCGTCTTAAAGAACTATTTGTATTCAAAAGAATAATATCGCTAAATAATATGTAAAAGACTAGATTCCTCGCAATGGTGTGCAGCGAAAATTTCAAAAGACTGGTATCATTAGGTCTCGCATTAGGGTTCATGTTCTAATGGAAGATGGACAAAAAACGACACTGAAAAAGGCAATATATTTCTTGAATAATTTAAATAAGCCTTTACCCGTAATGTTTCGATCGACTGACAAAGACAGTAGAATTACTGTTTGTAAACGCTGCATCAACAGACTCTCTTGATGGACTGATAATTCATTTCGTTTTTAATGCCTTACTTCGCTTTGAGTGCTTTCTTGTAGAATGGAAGACTCCATTGATATCAAGGCGTTATCTAAACATATCGATACTATTTCAGAATTTATCAATGGTTAAGCTGAGAAGTGATGTGTTTCAAACTATGAATTTGAATTTGGAAGAAGAAATAACACTATCGAAAAAACATGCAGTTAAGATAAAAAACTTTGAAGAATGGAAATATTGTTCTACCTTTTTCATCAGTTTGTAGCTAGTATATAACACGATATGACGTCAAACCCTATCATTCAAAATGTAGCAAGATCTTCTCAAAAAAATATCAAAAAGCTATTTAAGCGGTCGTAAATTTATTCTAAAACAAGTAGATTTCATAAGTTTCCTACAGGCGATTGAAGCCGACGTTCCAATGGCTCCAATACATACTATATTTATCTGCCATGCTAACTAGCATTCTCGTGTACATACATATAAACATTTGCTGAGCATTTCACGGTATTCAGAAATGCCCGCAGCATGCATCCAGATGCTGGTCGGACGACTATGCAAGTAACAAATCTTGCTCATAAAATGCATCCTTGTAAATGGATTTAAGAGTTGAGAAATTCTGGCCTGGTCAAACTACGAGGCGCAATAATAAGGATGATGATCGTTTGCTGCACAAACTTAAAAGGTAGCAGAGGAGCTATTAAAAAAATTAAGTGATAGTGCTAATTAATAATTTTATTAAACAAATTTCTGGTACCGTTTTCTATAATAATGATGTGAACTGCTGTTTGTAACGCTTAATGGGCGTTGTTACTGTACTTTATATCCGCAGGACTTCCTTATTTAGCTTAGCGGATTTCAGAAAGTCTTTGCGGTTAGGAAGAATGATTACAAAAGTAAACTGGCAATCCTTATCTCATCGTTTAAACGTTCTTGGTAGATTTTGTAAAAAGTTGTTTTAATGATAAACATGTCGATGTAGGATGAAGAAACAATTAATTAATTCTTATATATTGAAACAGGATATCAATTCATACATAAAAAAGAGAGAAAATACCTTTCATTTTTCAAAATGGAGTTCCCTTTAATTTACTAAAGGTGCAGATTAAAGACAATGGTAAGTAATGGTAATTTTGAAACTAACAAAAGTTTAATAGAGGTGGATCTATTAAAAGAAATTTCATTAGTTAATAAAAATATTCTTAAGCCAATGGAATCAGTGATTCAACTTAAAATTTATTTATTTATTCACAAGTATCATTATGCCCTTTCGAATGCCCGCACAATGTCTCTTGCTTTCAGTACAACAGTTTTTTTAGCTTTTTTGCCAAATGGCTGGTGTAAGTAATTTTCGTAACTAAAGCTTAACCCCCGAACCAGAATATTTTTTTTTTAATAAAAGGCGTTTTTTATAGAGGTGTAGAACTTTGAAA
This sequence comes from Trichopoda pennipes, assembly GCA_030448955.1. Taxonomy (NCBI): domain Eukaryota; kingdom Metazoa; phylum Arthropoda; class Insecta; order Diptera; family Tachinidae; genus Trichopoda; species Trichopoda pennipes. The sequence goes on from JASKUP010000042.1 coordinate 14,026,037, forward strand.
TGAAATAAAACAAAGACAAATTCTTTAAATTGGCAGAAAATTTACTTTGTTCATAAGAACTCCCTTGGCACATTAAATTGTGACTTTTGTTATATGAAAGCCTCGGCTGACTTGTACGCAGTTTAATCTGGAGGTTTAATTTTCGGTGACCTTTTGAAAAATTTATGGCTGTATATCGGCAATAATGTGGGGAATGTTGCCCTTTAAGTATCGGTTTAATCGGCGTAAAGTAACGACTTCACATATTCCCACTGCGGCGTTAAATCGAAATCTGAAGCTATACATATTATGATTGTTTAATTGCTACACGAAAAGTCAGTAATCAGATATGACCGCTCTGTAGGGCTTACCACTGATTATAGCCTTCTGACCAGCAATTAAACCACCAAGCCGATAAACCACACCGAACAATCAGCTTTTTTGGATGTAACGGTGACTTTACATACATTTGCAGATGCTCATTGATGTATTCATTCAAACAAAAGTCAGCTTCATCGCTAAATAAAATTCTTTTAAACGTGACCAATGGCAATCTTGTTTTGAGCCCAATCAACATAATTTGGAAGCGTTGTTTAGGTGTCAGTGAATTTATGTCAAGATGCCAAACCAAACTAAACATAAATCACTTAGCAGCTGACAAAATGGCTGCCAGTTAAAAAGTGTTGCCAATTTAAAGTTCTATAAAGATTAAAAATAAGAACAAATGGGCTGGAGGACACGTATCAGTAATTGAATTAAGACTCTAATATTCATTAGTTGTAATCTTACGAGAAATGAATGTTACAGTATATGCTGTGAGTATTTGTATTCCTAAATAAGATACTATAAGTGAAGAACGATAGTAGAATTATACTATCAGAAATACAAGGATATAGGAAATAAAAGGTATAGCCATCGACCTCGTATGGATTATTTGACTATTCATAGCTACAATAGTGGTGAGATAAAATTTTTAATACATACTGCAGCCACATCTATTTAATCAAATTGGCAACTCAATATTAAGCAGTTTATTGGATTTATAATTGATTTTATAAAAATCATGATATAACACATTGTTTCATCTGAATGTTGCATTTACTATTTGACATTTATCTCACAAATTATCATTTAGTTCTATGTATTGGATGGGCATTTGAGGTTAGGAAGTAAATTGCCTTAAAACACACACTTTTTTTGATAATTTCAGTTTTATTGATACCAATATATAGTAGAAATATGAGAATTAGTAATGGAATATCATGTCGGGCAAATATCTACCTTTAGCACGTTGGCAGACGTCATACATAACCGCGAAATTTCTGTTACAATTACAGAATTGTTGGGTGGCTGTGTCGCTTGTGGCAGGGTCTTGCTGAAAGCAAAGGTCACTAATGTCAACATTAACCAATTGTGGATTTTGTAAAAATTTTTTTCGTTTATGTAAACGCTTAATTGAAAATGAGTCCATTCAGCATTTTTGAACGGGTAGAACTTTATAAGTGTACAGCAGCTGTGTTTGCATCAGTACTGACACTACGAGCATATTGCTTTGGTCTATTCTCAGCAACAACGCCCTGAAACTCGAATTTAGCGATTAAATTACGCACAGCGGTCTCAGAAGGAGCCTGATTATTAGGAAAAACTGCTTAAATTTAATGAATTTAATGAATTTTCACAGTACCTTCGTAAAGGTTTGTTCGTTGTATCTTTGTTTCATCCGTTTTAGAACAAGACAAATTTTTCCTGTGTGTGTGTGTTTGCACAAAATGCGACGGCAATACAAATCGAAATATGCTCATGTTCATAGCAAGTGAATGTGCAAACAAATAGAGAATTTTGTTTTCCATATTTTGTTGCATTTTGTGTGTGTAATTTGCGTGTACAATTGCAAAATGATCCATCAGCCGAACGTTTTTAAGAGTAATTGATAGATATTGGGAATGGCGCAATTCCAATTGACCACACCACAAAAATGATTACGCTTCCAGATAATTTTTGCCACTTTGGACAATCACAAACGTATTTCCCGGTATTGCAAAAAATTTTAGAAACAATGATTGGTTGGGGGAAAGAGCTATCTTAGCTGCGAAAAATGCAGATGTTTCGGATATCAATGTGACAATTTTGAATGACATTCCCGGTGAAATTTTTACCTAAAAATCGGTTGACTCTGTTACCAATCAAGACGATGTTCTAAATTATCCAGTCGAATTTTGAAATACGCTTGATTTACCTGGACTGCTGCCCGACCCCCTACAAGTGAAAGTTGGTGTACCACTTTGCACTGGAAGACATTTAGTAGTCAATAAAGTCGTGAAAAAGTGATTGAAGCAAAAATTTTAAAAGGAAAAATAGGAATAGAACGTATTATATAAGCACACAAAAATATTGAATTGTGAAAAAGATAAAATATTAAAAAAACATAAAAACGAAAAAATGTGTTCTTTCTGAATAATTTACCTGAATGATTGAATTTTTTGGCGCACACAAAAAAGAACGCTGCAGAATAAAAAACAACTACAACTGACTTACAAAGCAGTCACGGGCACGCTATTATGTATGAACTTGCCAAATATCAGCGAGTATTTCAAATGTCGCGTGGTTTATTAATAATCACAATTTTGAAATGTTCATCGCCAAATAATATTTTATAGCACATCTAGGCGTAAGCATGCAACATTGAGTCTTAACGGGTATTAAAATCGACTCTATTTATATGGCCCCATTTGGAGATTGTTGCGAGATCGTGGTTGAGTGTATTATGCATTTTCATCCTTTTGGAACCCACCTCCAACTGTTTCAGCCTATTACTGAACAAATGCAAATGACATAAGAGGCAAAATTCATTATGTTAAATTAAAAAAAAAATCAATAGCATCCCAGATAACTATTATCCGGTTATCCGGTTTCTTCCACTGTCCAATTCTGCACAAAAAAACTCTTTTTAAACTTAACTATCCTTAGTTTCAACAAAATTACCTGTTGAATGGATTTTATAATAGTTTTATTGTATTCACTTATTTCAATGCGCTTTTGAAAGTGTTACGCCACTATTCTGCTTATTCTCTATGGTATTTTTTGTTGCAATTGTTTTATACGATCATTTAAGATAAAAATTTTTATATTAATTTTTGTTTGCTTGTGTGTACGATTATTTATGTCTGGCATGCTGTTCTGTTCTTCAATTATTGCCATAAATATTATTCGCTCCGATCTTTATCATGGGTGGTAGTAATAAGTGTATTAGCTCTTCATTCCAGAGTACATATTTTTGCAGAATTTATTGCCCATTTAGATTGAAATTGGTAGCGAATATGTTTTGAAAACTTATTTCATTTTTGTGAAAACTTTATTGATATTTTTATCAGCATTAAACAATAAATAGTTGAAATATTAATTCAAGATACTTTAATTTATAAATTATATTCACATAAAAATTAAATTTTATATTTAATCTATATTAATTTGTGCTTGATTTCTTTCAAAATAAATATTTTATGATATTCTCATAAAATAATTGTTATTGAAAAACAAAGAAAATTTAAATGTATTACTGGGAAGGCATATCTACATGGACTTCAAATTACTGCTTATATAGCTCATCAATGGATTTTACCCCAAATATTATATGAAAAATTCTAAAATTAATATATCAAGTCAAATTGATTAAAGGAGAGTTTTTATTCAACCAACACATCAAAAAAATAACAACAATCAAAAACACTTCTATACAGAAATTGCTTTTATTTTCAAAAATAAAACAACATAAATTAAATTTTTTACTCGATTTTTTCATTAGAATTGAAACTTCATTGGTGTAATTAGATGTAATGACAATGACAAGAAGTTTAACTTCTTTTCAATGCCATTGATTTTTTATCTATTCAAATTGTTTTTACTGTGGGTAATGAAAACTATGCAAAAATACCTAAATCCTGACCCTGACTTCTTGTAGATGGATCTATATACTGATGTTTAGCAATTTTAATAATACACTAAAATTTAAGTGAGATAAGTATAAAAGAGATTGAGAAATAGAGAACTAAAGCTAGCTTTGATAGCAGTTACGTTTACCAACAACAACTCTTGATTGTGTTGCTTTAAGGGCGTGGCACATAGAATCCGTCATAGTTATACTTTAACGTATTCAACTGAAATCAAAGTGACAATGGACGAGATTTACACAGTGAGTACTTTGTTGATGGATATTAAATCAGTTGTTTTTGTAACAATATTTTATTAAAGTACACATTTGCAATGGAATTGGATAATATTTTGGAGTTTCTTTTAATTCTACTTTACCAATCTCGGAATTGTCTTTATGAAATGAATGGATGTCGAAGATATTGGGTCAGGGTCAGAAGAAACAAATGATAGCTCACAAAATATTCAACGTACGTCAAAAGTTGCCCAACTTTCGTACTTTGCGTTGACGGAGGCGTACTGATTGTGACAACCCTCATAAGAAAACCTGTATTTCAACTGTCAGTTGAAAAAAAACGAAGTATAACGTATGACGGATTCTATGCACACCGGTCTTTAGTGTTTTACCTGCAAATGTCAAAACAGATATAATTCACAAAATTTTTAAAATAAAAAAGACATTTTAAAATAATTCTTTGTTACACTTTGTTTACACTTATTGCAAGTTGTTTCTTTGGTATAGTTTATTAATGATGTTTTGAGAGCATTTAATGATTAGTTTATGACAATGATTTCGTTTTCTAATTAATTATAAATTATTATTAATACTGAAAATGCAATGATATTGTTTATTGTTCAATGTTAATTTGAAAAATTTTTTACTATTGTCAGGAGAGTTGTCTCCAAAGTAGGGATTTTTTCCAAAAAGGAAGAATTGAGTCTGAATCTACTTTCAACTTTGTGCTTAAGCGTGAGGAAGATATGATTTTAAATCTTTAAAAGTTCATTTTTTGTTAAAATGATTTCCGTCAAATCTTATTTCTTCAAGGCTTATAAGCAATTTGCTCTTAATAAATGGTTCAATTCAAACAGCAAATATTTCAAAAGAGTTATTGGGCAAATGATTGTATATATTAACACGGCCCTGGATTAAAACCAAGACTAAGCAGAATTGATGTTAATTCTACTACGAGCATTACTTGTGCAAAAATGCCTTTTTTCGACAATAGCCCCAAATAAGCAACAAAACAAGAATTGTGACAGATTTGGGGATAAAAAAACATGGGTTTTTTATACTTTTTTAATTAGGGGATTCGATTTGAAAAAACAAAATCTGGAAATCCTGAATAACACAAATAATAAAATGTTTTCTTTTTAACATTTATTTTAAACCTTTAAACCTCAATCGACTGGCATTAATCTTTCTCATATGTGGTTCCAATGTGAACGATGATTTTTAGTTAATGGCCTAGTTAAATAGTTACTAGGATTGTGTGACCATAGAGCAATTAAAGAAATAAACATAAGTTTATGGTGACACACAACCACAATACCTACGAAATTAATTAACACAATATTTTCAAAATAACTTTTCTTTCTCAATAAAATAACAAATTATAATATACGTGAACTTAAACCGAATAATAACAATTTTAATAGGCACAAATTTTACTGCTGCAAAATCCCAATAAACGAGACTTTAAGCAAAATTTATCTACAAGATTTTTTATTGCATTTCTTGCCTTCGCAAGAAAATTTTACTTGAACAACATCTGGTTATTGTTTTCAATCGCAATTACATCATAATGATTTAAGAAAGATTTTTCACACCTCAAGTAATGAGGTAGGTATGCATGTAAACATTGTATATTATCGAGATAATGCAGTCAAATAAAAATGTGCATACAAAATTAAGCAACTTAAGACATCATAATCATCACCATAATTATCGTCATCATAAATGCCAACTAATTAAAGGGTGTAAAAAGCAATTGTTGTTAAAATGCCGTACACTGTTCTGCTAGCGCTTGAAGTAGAAAATCAATTACTAATGATTTGGATGTTCAGAATTAGTTTTACTTCATTTATTATTTTCATTCACACATTGTTGTTGTTTTTTATTTATATATATATATAAAACGTTCTTATGTTTTTTGGTTTATTGTTAAAAATAAGTGTTTAAATGTGTAAGAAAACTATATGTTTTTATTATATAATGAAATATCATTATTGATGAAATTTAATCGATTAAGATATTCATTAAATTTAATCTGCCATTGAAAAAGTTTAAAGTCGCTATAACTTTATTTCTGGATAATTGAATAAAAATAGCTGTAGCAACATTAAAAGAACGGTAGGTTTAGTTATACAATAATATTTATACTAATAATTCTTAACTAACAAATTACTTCTCCTTTTATTGTCAAATAAATATAGTTTCTAATTATCTTGGTAGTGAAAAAGCTATACCGTTCGATTATGACTTGAACTAATTTCTCTAGAAATAATTATTTTTTTTTACTAAGGGTATCAGCACGATCTTTTGAGGTCGCTAAATGAACTTAATGAATTACTTTTGATAAATTCAACTATTAAGGTTGAAATTTTTTGAAAGCTATATAGCTGCAGTTAGATTAGGCAGATGGGCATGCAGCAGTTCATTTAAGTTTGACATGTCGATTGATTTTGTTGTTTAATCTTGCAGTAATCATTCGAGGAATATAGTTTTCACACTTTTCTCATTTTTTCTAAATTTCTTAACAAATATATCCCGTTTCTTTTCAGCATGACCAGTGAAATAACTTTGTAATAGCTTAAGGCAGTTTTAATGTAGCATTTTCATATTAAGTTATGATATGTCTTAATAACAATAATTTATTATTATTTTTATGCTTCTGAAACGTTCATAAAAAGCGCTGTACCGTTCCTTTTTCGAAAAACATTTTCATACCATATTTAACTAGCGTGCCCGTGACTGCTTTGCAAGTCATTTGTGCGCGAAAAAATTCAATCATTTAAGAAAATTAATCAGAAAGAACAGAATTTCTTTTTTTTCGTTTTTAGTTTTTTTTAATAATTTTATTTTTTTCACAATTCAATATTTTTGTGTGCTAATATACGTCTTATTCTATTGCATATGTAAAAGCATATACAACATTCTTCGATTGATTTTGATTCGCGGACGTAGATGCCCTTTCACGATTTTCCTGAAGACGTGACTCGTGTTCCTCAGCTGATTCAGCGGCTCTTCTTGTCCTCTGCTGCCGCGTTGCGATGTTTTTTTTAGCAAGAGCTGTTTTTTTAGGTGGCATTTTAGTAAACTGGAATAGTGCAGAAGGAACAATGATGTGTTTTGTTTTTTTACTTTTATAACATTTTATTATTGGTTGTTGGAACGACAGTAATCATATTACCTATTTGATGAATTGGCATTAAAAATAATTTGTGAAGTTATTTCACTATTGTAAATTTCAAAACACTTGTTATTTACTAAACAGCAAAGTTTGTTGGATTGTACCGTTATTTTTTACCAGCGTAGCGGGGAATATGTTGTATTATATAGTAATGTAAATATTTTGTAAATATAAATAAATCGAAAACTCGGATTTTTGAATGCAACATTTCGGAAGTTTTAAAATTTTGATATTTTATTATATATTAGTGAGTTTTTTTTTTTTTTGTAAATATCTTCGGAACTACATAACCGATTTAAGAGATTGATATCTCGTTTTGAAAAGCATAACAATGGCTTTAAAAAATAAAATAAAAAAGAAAAAAATAATAATAAATATGTATATGTATATGTCATTGGTGGGTTTTGCCACGCCCCTCCGCCCACAGACCGAAAATCGGACTTCACAGTGTCACCCGCCTGAATATTCTGAAGATTCTCTGAAAATTTCATCAAAATCGGCCTAGCCGTTTTCGAGTCCAATTCTTACATACATACACACATCCTCTTTTACATATATAGATTATCTATATGCTTGTTCAATAGTGATATGGTGTCTAATTGTTTTGAGTTATTTGTTAAAAGAACAATCATATAGACCGATTATATTTTTATATGATCTTTTCCAAGCCGCTATATCATGGTGAGCAAAGATTTCCTATTACGTAGGGCAGTGCTTAAGACAGAAATAGCTTTTGTGATTGCTATCACCATCCATTCACTAAGTTTTTCAATAACAGATGCCGTTATAGAGTTTAAATTAGTAATATCTTTTTATATCTGGCAAAATAATTCTCAGTGACACTGGTATAGCTGGTAACTTAGCTACTTATATTAGTTAACATATCAAAAAAAAAAAAAATACAAACTATTTTTGAAATGTTTATGAAATCAGATTTAAATTTTTTAGTGACATTTTTGGTCACTCCTTCAACCATGTTCTCAAGGAAGATCCCGATTATGAAGTTCCTTGAAAGATTAAATTATTTTACACCTTTGTTCTGCTTTTAGTTGAGGGGAGTATGTATAATTGCACGTTTTTTTAAAGCTTGTTTTGTCAATTAACCCTGCATATATAAGTTACGTCTATCAGACGTATGCCTTTTTAATTTTGTACTTTATCTCTGTGATTTGTATTGAGAGAAAATGTATATGCTCAGTATTCTCAGTTGATCTCAGTAGCTTGCTAATGGTTATCAAAGAGAAAATTCAATAAATAAATGATCTCAATAACTCCTACGCCAATTTTTTATATTTTTTTTTAAATCTTTCAGGCGTTACATTAATTTAACCGTACTTAAAAATAACGTTATCTTTCTAGGGTTAAAGATTTTTGACATATGCAACGTAAATTTTTTTATTTCATGTTCACTAGCAAATTTCTGATTTTTACCTCATTCGTCAACAGACATTTCCATATCTCCGCCCATTTTATAATATTTGGATATTGTTAAATATTTTAATTTATTTCTAGAAATTTCTTTTATCACTATAAATCCAGTATACTTAACGTGACTGTACTGAAGATCATGAAATGGAGCTTCAATTGTTAAAGCTTATTTGGGAAGAAGCCTCAAAGGGCTTAATAATATGACTGTTCAATCTGGATCACCATCAAAATCATTTTTACAATACCACCAAACTAAGTACGACCTATTGGATTGTAAGTATTACATTGTAATCGACAGCCGTTGTAAAGATGATCCTTGTGATTTGTATTATTTGTTCATATATATAAAATTTTGAAAGAAGAGAATTTTCAATAAAGATGTTTGTAGCCTGAAAGCAATCTTAATGACCATTACATAGTAAAAGTATATCGTTGCTGGACCTCCCACCATATCCTATGAGGGGCTCTTGAGGCCATATTGTTTATAACCACATATTTTAAATAGGTTTCTCAGCACGAAATGAGTGGCAGAAATTCCATTTCATTAACAGCTTATGCTGTTAACGTTCTAAGACCCTATTTTTTAAATAATTTGTGATTTGTTAGACGTTACATCTATTGATAGGTAATATATTATTCTTTAGCATTTTACGTATCATGTTGTGCTTTGCAGTATTGAAATTGTTGCTAATGTGTTTATTATGACTTCAGGATGACCTAAATTCGAAAGCGGGTTGAACTCGTTTGCCAACGGCGGTTAGCGTGTGACCTCCTAAGTGGGCAACGAAGGATTTGTACTTTGTACATAACACAAACAGGGTGTAATCAGTATTCGATTAACGAGCCAAAAAAAAATATTTTGTAGCGTTAAATAATTTAAGAATTTTTAAAATAAGAAAGGTACCACGTAGTCTAATTTAAAATCAGTTTTTACATTTTTGATAAAGTTCTGTATCAATAGTTGTAAATAACCTGCAAACCTTTGGAGACTTCTCGAAATTTTTTTAATTAAAACATCGGAATCATAATATTCAATAACCTATCTCGTTTTCTGCACAAAATCACAATAAAATAAAATTCCCCCATAAAACAAATTTGGCTGTGTGACCTAAATTCAAATTCAAAGGAAAAATGGTCTTAAGGACCAACCTGAAAAGTACGTTTGTAGTAACATTTACTTGTAATAGAATAAAATTCCATGCTTTTCGTGGAATTAATGAAGACATAAGATGCGACGATTGGGTACATGTCACAGCACTAAACCTCCCGTACACTGATTTCTATATATATGTTAAATAATGTCAACATCGAGAAAGAAACTGTGGAACATCTCTCATATTATTCAATCCTGTCGCGAATATTTATATCCATAGACGATTTTTTACTTCGAGGGAAATAAAAAATTCAGGAGAATACAAATTTCAGTACAAAAGTGAATGATTAGCACTTTTTATGAAGTGATTCACCTTTCTAGGCAGTCTAAGACTGCAAACTAATCGAACATAAGAAGATGGAACTCATTAAACCGGTCACCGCGTTGGTTTGTTGCTAGACTTAATCAGCATAAATGGAATTTTAACTGCCAAATGATTCAGAAGACTATAAGTCTGAACTGTCTTACCCAATAACGTGAAAATATAAGTTGTTATTATATCAAAGATTTTGGACTGTCGCTCATTCCATGATAATATATATATTAGGGGCCGCAGTATAAAATGTACTTCATGTGCATTTAATACTGCGGCAAATGCTATGATTGCATGTTACTGAATTTACTATCTTCGATGTTATACTGAAGTGCAAAAACAAATTGAAACTAATCGTATTAGTTCACCAAGATGCTATTTTGTATTAAAATCATATCGTTATGTCAAGTCAAGCCGTCTTTAGGCTTATTTTTGATAAGCTTACGCGGTTTATTTTTTATTTTTTTTTATTTTAATTGACAATATTAGATGTAGATAATGACATCAGCGAAATATAGCAGCAAAGTTTAAATAAAATATAAGCTTACGATATTTCAAGAAATAATTATAAACAAAATGGTAGCAATGAACCATCGTATGGGCAAATTTGAGGTTTGAAAGTAAGTTGATTGTCAGTGTTTGACGTTTATTTAGTAAAAAGTTGAAAACTTTAAATCATGGAGCATTACAGCTGTGAGCAACGAATTTTAATTGTAAAAATTTACTATCAAAAGTGTGAAAATTTCACTGTATCACTTCGTAAAATTCGAACAGATTTTTCCTTGTAATCAGGCTGCTGAGATCGATATACTTAATTTAATGTCTAAATTCTCTGTATATCAAAATGTTGATATAAGGCTGGAATATCGATCAGCAATAATTGGGCATTACTGGAGGCATTATGTGCCACATTTTGCATAAAGATTTTGATTTTCACACTTATAAAGTTTAACAAGCTCTTGTTTCGAAAGTTTGAGAATTGACTGTTCGAAAAACTGTACAAGAACTACGCAAATTCAACAAAATCATCTTTAGTAATGAGGTTCATTTTCAATTAGGCGGTTATGTAAACATTCAAAATTCTCCCATATGGGGCTTTTAAAATCCACAAACATTCTTTGAAAAATTTTTTTAACTACAGAAAGTGAGGACACGGTGCAGTTTCTAGTCGGGCGGTATCATCACCATTTGAAAGACTGGGCTTACGTGAACAACTAGCAAATAACAGGCGCTCTAAAGAATGGAATTCGATGATGCTTTGATCTGATAAGCAAAGCTTTGTTGTTAACAGCGCTTCAATATTTTGTGAAACGAGCGGACATTTACTTAAAATTATACTCCGTTGTTGATTTCCGTATTTCTACTTTACAATGGTATCAATAAAACTGAGGTTGTCCAAAAAAGTATGTGTTTTATTTATTACTGCAATCATTAGAAATTTGTAGCAGTACACTGGAGTCCCAATTTTTTTTTTTATTGCAACAAGCAGAATTGAATAACAAAATACACGTGAAAAAAAGACAAAAATTAGAAAAAAACGCTTCACAAAAACAAATTAAAAATCTGTGGCCACATTTTGCCAACACGATGCAAATTGTTTTTAGCAGTCGATTAAACTTTTGAAAACACTTAATTTCAATATTCAACAATATAAAATTCTTTAATCTTTATAAAAGAAAATTTTAAATGCACCTGCACAATCTGGAATTTTTAAGTGATATTTTCATATAAAAAAATACGGCCAAGAAATATTTAATAAACAAAGAATAAAATAAATAAACAAATTATTGATACAGTTCAACTGTGGCCACATTATGAAACATTAACAGAGAGAGAAGAGGAACCTGCTTCAAATATTTTTAAAAATAAATTAATCGATTGATTGCTCATGCAATCTACCAACCAAACAATCAACAGAAGACCAGCTGGTTATTGTTTTTGATCATAATAACAAGAACAATAACAATAATTCAAATAATTTTTCAATAATAAAGTAAAGAAAAAAAAAAGAATAAAACAAGAAATGTCTTCCTGCTGTGCAGACATCAAAGTGCACAATTTGTTACTCCTGGTTTTCTGATTTCCAGAGAAATCGAGCCACCAGTAGGAAGCAGCTTTTTTCGTTATACTCATTAGAACTCATATACATGTACTTGGGTGGCTTCACATTCAACCATTTGTTTGTACTTCTTCAGAGGATTGTTAAGCACATTGTTCCAAGTGATACTCATTAACAAATGTTTATATTATTTATCTTTTTATTTCGTTATTCTTTTGTTACACAAACAAATATTACAATCGAATCAATAGAATCGAATAGCTTTTTTTTTCTTCACAATAAACCAAAAAATATTAGTTTAATTGGGCTGCATAGACCACATGGGTCCAGCTGAATTAATGCAAACGAGTTTCTCACCATTTGTAACAATAAACAATATTTTTATTGCCTTAAGAATAACGCGATTATGGTAGATTTTTACCCGTTTATTTCCTGTTTACAAATTTAATTTGATTTAATGAGAAAATTAATTAAATTATTATTGGTTTTTTTATTATTTTGATTAGATTTTTATAAATATTTGGATTGTAAACTTAACAGATAATTTAAGTTAAGGATTCGTAAACAATAGCTCTCATCCAAGATTTTATTTGTAATAAAACAAATCAAAATATTATTATATCGTCTTAAATACATTTTGTTTCGTGGGGTAAAAAGAAAAATTTTTAGTGAATTTATCACAAAGATTTTTTGTATAAATACAAAAATTTGCTCTAATTGATTTAAATTATTTATTTATTTTAAAAAGAATACAAATTACATGAAGAGCTGTGGGAAACGTATCAATGTTGAAAGAGCAAACAGTAGAATAATTTCCTTTCGTTTTGGGTATATTAATTTTTTCCTACAAAGTTCTCATTGGGTCGAGAAAACTTTAATTATAAAAAACTCTCTTACCTATCGTACATCAAATTTTGAGCGAAAGTTTTGAAGATAACGAAAACTGAGCAATTACCTAAGTGGCCTAAGTGTAACTAGTTTATTTCTTCAAACAATTTTAAAGGATTTGTTTGAAATTTAACTTTAACTTAGAAAACAAACAGCTGACAGTTATAAATAATTTTAGTATTCATCTATAAAAATTACCCCAGTAGCTTAACTCTTCGAGATTTAATTTTCGCGAGAATTGGCAAAAGTTATAGTGTGCTTATAGAGTGTCTTAAAGTTGCTATTAAAATAATTTCCTACCGAACTTTGCCTTGAGAACTTTCCAGCAGATATGTTTTTCCAATTTACTTTCAGAGTCTTTAATTATAATTGAACAATAAATATACGAATCTTAAATCTAACATTTTTATTTTTTAAGTCCATGAACGATATCTCTCCTTCTTCGTCAGATATAACTAGTGTCGCTTAATATGTTGCGTGTTAGAGGGTTTAGCTGTGTTTCTAGCTTTGTCAAATGGAATTTTGATATCTCATGATTTCTGCAGTAACAGAGGGCATGTTAAAGTCCTGCTGAATGTTCAAATATTTTATATACCAGCGCACTAAAGTTATCATTCGCATGTTTTTGTTTTAAATTTTTTGATACGGATACTGGATTGCATTGCAACATATTGGCTTAAAGAGCGCCTTATAAAGAATATGTTTACAGCAAAGTCTGCGTCGAGTTTCTGCCAATAAGCCGGGCCATTTAAGTTGCTTTTAATTTTATCGGCTTTAATTTTACTTGTATACGGCTTTTACACTACATAGTAAGGTGTATCCAAGCTATTTGACTTCTGTGAGTTGAGATAGAATTTGGTTATTTATTCTAATAAGTGGACCATAAGAGTCTTTGCCCAGGATAAATGTTATATACATACTTTTTTTTCTAATTAACCTTAATTTCTCAATTTCTTTAACCACCTCTCCCCAAGTCAAGTATATTATCCTCCAAACATAGGACGGGGAAGATGGATACATGATTAAATGTCAAAAATCGGCCTGTTATCCTTGTTGACATGAATTGAAAACCCTATACTTGTAATGACAGTTCTTGTTGACGTGTGCAAATGTACACGTGTAAAAAGAAAATTATTTCACATAACCAAAAAGGAACTTATAGAAGAAACAACACTTTCTTAAATAAAATATTTCTAATAACTAAAACTAAAAATATTTCTTTGTTTGTCTTCTAAAGTAACCAAAAATTTTATTCAAGAGGTTATGGGCCCAGTCTAGGCAAACAAAGGTAAAAACTTAAAAAAAATTAACAAAAATGGAAAAACAAGAGTACACGGAAATACAAAGGCTGAACAATGAAGAAAATTTCGCTATGTGGAAATTTCAAGTAAATATTCTTCTAAAAAGTGAAGGTTTGTACGAAGCTGTTTACCAAGATGATAAAGATGCAAAGTTGGACGAAAAAAAGGATGCTCAAGTACAAAAAATAATCATGTGCACCATAAGTAAAGCGCTGCTTCCTTTATTAATGAGCTGTAAAAATGCCAAGCAAATGCTAAATAAACTATGTGAAATCTTTGAAAAGTCTACTGAACAGCAAAAATGTGACTTAATGCAGGAATTTTTTCAATATAATTACGTTAAGTCAAAAGATATGACACATCATATAAGCACATTAGAAAACCTCGCATTCAGATTGAAAAACATCGGAGAAAAGATGAATCAACATTACCTGATACTTATAACACATTCATAACAGCATGGGATTCTACACCAACAACAGAAAAAACATTAAATAACCTAACTGCTCGACTATTAACAGAAGAAAAAAGAATAAATAATAACACATATGAAGTTAAGGAAGCGTACTTCAACAAAATGCAAATGAGTAAAAATAAAAGGTATGTAGAACGTAAAACATCAAGAGGTAATTTTTGTACGATCTGTAAGAGGAATAATCATAATGAAAAAGACTGTTACTATAAAAAACAATGTAAAATTTGTAAAAAATATAATCATGTAGAGAAAGACTGTTATTTTAGAAAAGAGCTTGATCAGAAGGATAGAAAGAAAATAGCCTTGTATACTACAGATGACTCAGAAATGTTAAAACCGGAGACAGAATTTGTAATAGATTCAGGGTGTACTGCTCACATGGTAAACAATGAAAAAATTTTGAAAGATGCTGTTAAGAGAAATACTCAGATATGTACTGCTAGTGAAAATGATTTGTTAAGAGCCGAAAAAACTGGAAATATTGAAACAGAAAAATTCATCATAAAAAATGTTATATATGTACCGAATCTAAGAAAAAATTTATTGTCCGTAAATGCTCTAACCGAAAACGATGCCCAAGTAACGTTTTCAAAAACTGAAGTAATAGTAAATAAATATAATAAACAAATATTGAAAGGTAATAAAAACGAAAATGGGCTATACACAATAAACTTAAATTTAAATGATGAAAAAGTGGAAAAATCATTAATTACGTTTAATACAAATGCTGAGGATTGGCACCGCAAATTGGGTCATGTCGGAAAAGACAAAATGAAGAAAATGATAGATATGGTTGAAGGGATGGCATTATCAAAAGTAGAGATTGATAACATGCCAGTTTGTGAAACATGTATTGAAGCAAAACAAACTAGATTTCCATTCAATACTAGAAGGGCAAAGGCGAGACAGCCATTGGAAATTATTCACACCGACATTTGTGGTCCAATCAGCCCGACATCATGGGATAATAAAAGGTACATACTTACTATTATTGATGATTATACTAACTACACAAAAGTATATCTCCTTACCAATAAAAGTGAAATCTTTGGACATTTAAAAACTTACATTAAGGAATCTGAACGACAACTAAACCTAAAAATAAAAACAATTAGAAGTGATTGTGGTGGCGAATATACTGGAAACAACTTGAAAGACTATTGTAGACAAAATGGAATTTTATTAAATTATACTATACCATACAGCCCCCAATTAAATGGAAAAGCAGAGAGATACAATCGAACTCTATTTGACAAAGTAAGAGCCATGATGTACGAAAATAACGTTGATCATGAGCTTTGGGGTGAAGCTGTGAAAACTGCTACATACATTTTAAATCGTATACCTGTAGAAGGACAAAATAAAACCCCAACAGAAAAATGGACGGGCAGAAAACCAAATCTAAAATATTTGAAAATTTTTGGCAGTGAAGTTTTTAGTAAGAATTTAAATTACTTGCACAAACTAGAAAAACGTAGCAAGAAATACATCATGATCGGATATACACCAAATGGATACAAGTTATGGGATAAAGAACAGAAAAATGTCATAGAAAGAAGAGATGTAATATTTTTAAATAAAACGTATAATGAAAATAAGGAAAAAGAAAACAATACCGTAAAAGTAATAAATAAAAATCAAAACCCCCCAAAACAGGAGAAGATCATTCAACCAGATGAAGACTCAGAAAAAGAATACCATACCGGAAATGAAGAAGAAGAAATAACTGAAGAAGAGAAAAAAACTACAAAAGATACAGAACAAAGTTCAGACGAAACAACGAAGACAACGGATAGAATCAGGAAGAAACCAATTTATCTGAAAGATTATGTTACAAACATAGCTTATTGCTTAATGGCTAATGAAGACGTACCTGATACCTATGAAGAGGCGGTGAAAAGTTTAGAGTGGAAAAGATCGATAAACAAAGAACTTGAAGCTTTAAAAAATTTAGAAACCTGGAAAGAAGAAGACCCTCCAAAAGATAAAAAGCCTATAGATACAAAGTGGATTTTCAAAATTAAGGACGATGGAACGAAAAAAGCCAGGCTAGTAGCAAGAGGTTTTCAACTGAAAAGAGATGTACGTAACGATGTATTCTACTCACCTGTTGCAAGATCTTCAACAATAAGGATGTTTCTGTCGAAAGCAGTAAATGAAAATTTACCTATAATGCAATTAGACATTCCAACTGCTTTTCTAAATGGCAAACTTAAAACCGAAATATATATAAATCCACCTCATGGACTAAAATGTAATAAAAAAGCTCTAAAACTTCAACGTGCCTTGTATGGATTAGATGAATCGCCCAAATGCTGGAATGAAACAATTGATAATTTTGCAAAAGGAAAGGAGTTCAACCGATCCGAATATGATTATTGTTTGTATTACAAAAATGACTGTTGGATGTTGATCTATGTAGACGACATTCTTCTGATGGGTAACGTGAAAGAATTGATAGAAGAAATTAAAAAAGAATTTAAAGCAAAAGATCTGGGAGAAGCAAAGAGATTCCTAGGTATGAATATTGAAAGAAGTACCGATAAAATAATCTTGAACCAAGCGAATCTAATTGAACGAATTCTACAAAAATTTGAAATGACAGAATGTAATGGAGCTAAAACGCCTATGGAAACCAACTTTAACATAACGTTAAGCAGTCAAAATAATCAGGAAGAAAAAGAAAGATACAGAGAGTTAATTGAAAGTTTACTCTTTTTAACAATGAGCTCAAGACCCGATTTGACATATGCAGTTTCATATTTAAGCCGATATCTGGATAAATCAAATAAAGAAACATGGAAGGCAGCTAAGCGAATATTGCGATACATAAAACAAACCAAAAATAGAGGACTCATCTTCAGAAAAGGAACAGCAGATCTAAAATGATATTCAGATGCAGACTGGGCAAATAACAAACTTGACAGAAAGAGTGTAAGTGGAGGTGTAGTATTGCATGGTAAAAATCCTGTAGCATGGTTCTCAAAAAAGCAAAATTGTGTAGCACTCTCAACAGCTGAAGCCGAGTATATTGCTGCAGCTATGATGGCGCAGGAGCTAGTTAATCTAAAAGGCATAAATAAACATTTGAACTGCATCGGTAACGTAAATCTTTTAGTGGACAACCAAGGAGCCATTTGTATGACCAGGAATTATGAAAATTCTAAAAGAGCGAAACACATAGATATCAAATATCATTTTATTAAAGACTTGGTCAACACAGGGCAAATAGAAATTGAATATGTCTGCTCTAATGAAAATCTGGCTGATTTATTTACTAAATCTTTATGCTGTCAGAAATTTGAGCATATCGTAACTAATTTCATGTCTTAAATTCTAAAACTAATTTAATTTTTTTTTAATATAAAAAGAAAAACAAATCACTATGCACTTAATAATCATGTGAAAATAATTTTTTTTTACATAAATTACTTTGAAAATTATTCATTAAATAATAAATAGCAACTTTAATTTCAATAAAATTAAACTTGAGGAGGAGTGTTGACATGAATTGAAAACCCTATACTTGTAATGACAGTTCTTGTTGACGTGTGCAAATGTACACGTGTAAAAAGAAAATTATTTCACATAACCAAAAAGGAACTTATAGAAGAAACAACACTTTCTTAAATAAAATATTTCTAATAACTAAAACTAAAAATATTTCTTTGTTTGTCTTCTAAAGTAACCAAAAATTTTATTCAAGAATCCTGTGATAATTACTTAGTAAAAAGTTGGTAAATTTTAAGTATGAAACGTTATACTTTTGAGGAAAGGATTTTAATTCTGAAAAATTTACTATCAAAATGGTAAACAACTTCGTTAAATTTAAGCAGCTTTTGTTCATTATAAGGGTCCTTTTGAGGCCACTCCATAAAATTTAGTCACTAAATACGAGGATCAAGGTACTGTTGCTGTCAGTAGATCAAGAAAATATGCCCGTAGTGGCCGTAATGATGAAAACATAGCCGCTGGGTAGAAAACTGTTGAGAATGAACCATCCACTCGTCGACGTTTGCAACAATTGGACATCACTAGATACACTGTATAAACATGTTTATCTTCACGCTTATAAAGTTCAATCCGATCAAGATTTAAAACTGACTGAACATTTCGTCGAACGTTTGTGAATTGGCTGTTTGAAAAATTGAAAGAAAACAAAATCATCCTCAGTGATGTGGATCATTTTTAATTATGCAGTTGTGTATGCGAACAAAATTGTCGCAAAAAATCTATTATATTCGAAGAAAGTGACCGCATGTGGTCAGCCCGTATTTTTTTCGAAAATGAGAAATGAAATGGTTACCATTTCATTTTCAAAGACCAATGACATCATTGGTCTTTGGTTTCAGGAAGACGGCGCCACTAGCTATGTAGGCACCCAAAAACTTCAGTTATTGCATGAAATATTTCCCGGTTGCGTAATTTCTCGATTTGGCGATGTCTGCTTTGGTCTTGTGATTTAGCTCCGACGGGAAAGTTCTTCTACGAACATTTGAAACACCGATTTTAAATAACCAATTCACAAATAACTGACACAAATAACGGCACTGCATTGAGGAGATAAAGGAAGCTTTGTTGCAAAATATGTTTTTGCGAAAGGAGTTGACATCTGTCATCATGCTAGAATTGGGCATGTAATCAGCATCATCTTCCGTTATTGATTCCCATATTTCCACATTACATTGGTATCAACAAAGCTGAGGTTGCCAAAAAAAGAAAAAAATTGTGTTTTCAGCAAGTTTACTTCCTGATTTTAAATTAGCCCTCCCATTTGCCATCAGCAAATTACAATGTGTGGATACTGTATTTAGCATGACCGACATATACTGCAAGAATAAAATTGGATATTTCTTTGGGGGGCTCCGGCATTAATTGTTTACAGCGAGCTTAGGAAATCTCCTTCTTTTATCCGAAACCTACGATCGTTTCAATAGCTGTGTAATAGCTTGTAGCGGTTGTTGGTAGTATTTTTCTTTAATTTAAACAATAAGCCTAGGTAACACAACTTTCTGAATAATGGAAAATGTTACTGATTACATTAATGCCAAAGCCAATTATAGACCATATATGTACTATTACTAATCAAGACGCTATCATTCTTAATGAGAAGCGATGTATTCCAAATCATCAGCTTGGATTTAAAGGTTTTGGTAACAATTATTCATTTATTGCTTGATTTAAAAAATGGTTTATACTTTTTTTTCCAAAAGATGCCACCCAATGGTGTGGCAAAATATTGAAAATAAAAATAAAATTTATTAAATTTTATATAAATAATAAATAAATATAATTTATAAATAAATTTATTATTTAGAAAATAAATTTGTTTTTAAAACTAAAAAATCAATCTGCAAACTCTATTAAAATTTGTTATTAATTGATCACTTAATGTGTAGCTCACCACATAACAATGCTTGTTCAGTGAATTTCACTATTAAAATCATCTCTAGGGATGAGGCATTTTCACCTCAATAGATTTATTAATTATTGAAATTGCTAAATTTGGAGTTAGCGAAACTAAGACCTCACCCCAAGAATATTTGCATCCATTTGTATAAATATGAGTTCCGATTTGATATCGATAATAAAGCTAATCCAAAACCAATAATTGTTAATGGTAATTTTTAAAAAAAGATCATACATTTTCGGCACTATTTGACTGTATCGTGGTTCATTTACAAGGCTTGAATAGGTGTACGAGTTCGGTAAATATGGTGTATATGTTTTTTTCTAAATAAATATCGGCGTCAAGATATGAGTCCACATTTATAGAAAATCCCACTAGTTTCAGAAGTTCATTGCTAATTGCCACAGCGTGTAACTTTTTGTTAGGGCCTCCACTTTAAAAGTCTGGACTAGGTCAACGAAGATCCAGGTTTTTATGAGACCGTTCGTGGATTGGCATTGTACCTATGTATTAGGTTCCAATCGTAGATATATTGCTTTATGCGGAATATGTTTCTGAATGCAATAGATGACCCCAATAGAGCAGCATGAAAACGGTCGTGCCCCGAGAGCATATTCTTTTCATCCAATGTTAGAAATATTGTCTGGTTCAGATGACATAAATCTATATCATAGTACCCTGTAGCAATCATCCTGTGATGTTTTTGAATCAAAAGTAAAGTCACTACTGGTAAATGATAACTTCTTTGTCTTTCGAAGAGGTTTCCATTTCGCACGTAAGAAGAAACGCTGTCGATTAAGTCACGTTAATAACTTCTTGAAATAATTAACCGTCCCAACGTAACATTTTTCTACTCATGTTATGTAAAATTTTAATTTTTATTAGAGCATTTAATAATGAACTTTGAGTTTTTATAAAGGTCTTCTTCTTATTGCTTTAGATAAATCCACTAGACTTTATAGCGATTAGAAATGATATATCTAGGAAATATTACCTGCTTCAGAACCATTACCCATTGCTCGAACAGGCGTAGGTCTAACAATTGATTTAAAATCCATAAATGTGACAGCGGGAGTAGTTGTCATTTCCTCGTCATTAGTCTGATAGGAGCTTCTCTTACACGACAAAGTTGAACTAATTAAGCAATTACGTAGAGAACAGCAAGCATAGGCTGATGTTAATCCATCACAACATTTGTCACTGCGCTGATCATGAACATGAATATCTGAATTTATTGCGGGGTTAGAAGATTTTTGATTTTGTTGGATTTTATCATTTAACAAACGATCAACACTAAAACTTAAATGTATTCTAGTATCACTAGGAAACTCATCCGATTTCACTTCAACATTTTCTTCTATTTTTTTACTTTTGATTTGACTTTCATTTATATATTCTACAAGATTTTTATTTTCTTCTTCTTTTGGTGATTGAGACAATGAGTTATCACAATTGATTTTATCTAAACGTAAACTTTTTGGCGTTTCTTTCATGTTGTTTGTAAATTTAATTTCATCATCAAGTACGGCCATATTTTGTTGAGATTTTGAAATCATTTTATAATGATTTTAATTTTGTATTGCCCGCATAGCAAAAATAACAATAAGAATTTAATCCTTTTTAACAGACACCTTGTTTGATTTCACACAATAACTAAAGCCGTCGCTAAATACAATCAATTAATTAATTATCGTGATGTATGAATATAAGCAACAAACTATCTTTCCCGCTTCGTTAAAAACGAATCAGATCGATCGCAACGATTTGTGAGACATCCCACACTGAACTGAAAATGCCTTAAGCAGTCGATTTGTGTTTAAACAAATTAAAACATGCACTGGTACTTCTGGTTTATCACCAAAATTTTATATGTGCGCGCATAGTGGGCATAAATTAATAAGAAATTTAAATCTTAAGTGTAAAATGGTAAAAATGTTTTAATGCAGAGCAAAAAATTAAATTAGTCGTCACCGAAAGTTAACGACTATGAAATAAAAAAAAATTTAGTTATTTTCCTCAGAATTTAAATTGTAAAATGAAGCCATTATTCAGAATTTACAGAAAAAAAAATTATTTATATTTCTACAAAAACATTCTACAAGTCAGTGTCCAAAAGTGTAAACAATATAGTTCGTATGATATTGTTCACTGACGACTCTAATTATAAAAAATGGTGATATGGCTTCTACAGTCTACGACCTTTATTTCGGTAAGAATTTTGTTTTTCGAAATTCTGGTAGAAGCTAAATCCTTATTTTTCATTATTTATGCATGAAATCATTTGAGGAGAAGATTACAAAGGATGCCTTTCACTAATGCACAGTTTGAACAACAGGATAGTCAAGGAATCTTTGGCATAAATAATAAATGCGAAGAGAAAACAGTGATAGCTCTTTTAAGTCGAAGTTAGCTAGTCTCTATAAAGCGTTATGCAGAGTGGTTATATATTATGCGCCTTCTTTTTGCTTCTTTAAAAAAAAATTAAAATTTTCATATGTTATCGCATACATGAATAAATAACCTACAGTTTTCTAGCCCACTGTCTACTTTAAACATATTCAAATATTTATTTGTTTAAAAATCTGTAGTGGTGTGTACTGAACACACATTTCAGCGCCTGTCGTTCGCAGCCAAATAAACGGTGGTACCTTGTTTATGTTACTTTATTCTCTTTAATATTTATTTGATGTTTGTGTCCCAATAAAGATTTTAAATGTTGCTTTAATGAGACGCTTAACTTTCATTAAATAGTTTGTCACGTTGCCTGTTTGCTTGAAAGTGAATATAATAATTGGTGGGCAAATTTGAGATTAGGAAGCAAATTGGCTTAAAATACACACTGACAACTTAAATTTTATTGATATAAAGTAGAAATATTAGTAATGGAATTTTGAGCGAATGTCCACCTCTAGCACGTCGACTTTCATTTTTCAGAGCGTCAGTTGTTTGTACTCCCGTTATTTCAAGTAGCCCCAAGAATGAGACAGCCAATTGACATATTTAAATCGAGAAAATACGTGATCGGGAAATTTTTTATGCAATAACTGAACTACTTTAGTGGCTGTATGGCTTGTTTTGCCGTCTTGCTGAAACCAAAGATCATTAATAAAAATATTAGCCAAATGTGGCCACAAAAAATTGTAATCATGGTTTGGTAGCGCAGAAAATTCTCGACGACGGTGTTTTCTTCTTCATTTTCGAAAAAATACGGGCCGATGAGGCGCGTGACTACAAATCGCATCATACCGTCACATTCTTTGGATGTTAGGATTTTTTAGGATTGTTTGCGGATTTTGCGAGCACCATATGCGATAATTTTTTTTTGTATATATAAGCGCCTAATTTCATCACTAAAGATTATTTTGTTGAAAATGCGTTGTTTTCGTTCAGTTTTACAAACTGTCAATTTCAAACGTTCAACGCAAAAAATGGACGGTGAAGATGAAGCGTGAAGACGAAAATCTGTACGCAAACTGTTGCGCAACGTGCCTATAGGGTTTCTCAATTGCTGCGAACGGTCACTTTTCTGTACGGAGGCTTTGCTTGCATCACTACAAGCATAATATAATGGTATATTGTCAACAAACGTGCCGTGAGCAACGAATTTTGCTCACGGTTATGCTTAACTTTCTCAGAAGCAGCCTGTTTACAACGAATAGCTGCTTGAATCTTAGAAGGGGATACAATGAAATTTTTTTCGTTTAGATATTAAATTTTCACGATTAAAATTATTTCAAGAGTTCCATGCTTTTTCAACTTTTTTTTTTAAATAAATGTTAAAAGAAGACCGTTTGATTTTTAATATTTAATCATTTGACTGACAATTTAATTCCTATCCTCAAATTTGTCAACTAGATATAAATAATTATCTTAATTTTAATTTTCTTTTAATATTCGCAAGCGATATGTAATACAAAACGACACGCGAAAACAGTTATGTTAAAGATAAATACGAACATTTTCAGTATATTACCGAAAAAAATCTATAACAATTTAAACCCGGTTGCCATTGAGAGTCCTCAAACTACATGCCAAACTGCTCTTCATTTATCGTAAGTAGTTTACTAGGTGCTGTTTGGTTTTTAAGGAGTTATTTTTTCTTCGTCAACACATTTTCTCTGTCATCTTCTAAAAGCGCCTTTTTGCGCCATTGCGAAAAATGGTAGGTATGTTTTCCAAGAAGGTTTTCAACAAGATGTATATTTTCAGTTGAAATTCTGACATTTAAAATTGCATTAAAATAATTAAAAACCAATATGCAAATCGTGGTTTTATTTAAATTACATTTTGTAAAATTCGTGATATTTTCGGACAACATTTTCGTTAAATTTGAGTCGACAGGCTCGCGTATTCGACGGGGTCGTTCAACTGAAAATATCGCAGTCATGAGCCACAGTGTTGAAGCAGATCCAAATTTTTCAATTCCTGAATGTTCTCAACAATTGGGGTTATCCCAGGGTTCAGAATTTCTCATTTATGAACATTCAAAAATCAACATTCATGATATTTTTCATAAATGAGAAATCTAAAGTTTTTTATTTATTTTTCACACTCATAAACGAACAACAAAAAATGTTCTGGTTATTTTCATACATGAATGCGAACAACAAGAATTATTAGTCTTATTCATATGTGATTAATGATAAATTAGCTACTTCTCATTAATGTTATTTTTTAATAAATGTACATGTTCATTTATGAACGTTGAAATTTTATAAAATTTCTCATAAATGAACGTGAAAAAATTTTTTACCTACGATCGCAGTTTACCGTAAAATGTAGTAAAACACATGGGTACATATTAACTCAAAATACAATATTGCAATATATTCTAAAAGAAATAAAAAAAAACATTTATTTCCTGCATACGCCGACAATTGCGTACGCCGACAATTGCGCATTACCAAATATGTGCGTTTATGTACGCGAATGCTTAACGCACATATTTTTACGACCTTTTCATTTATGAAAAATTATCAAAATTGTAAATATTCAAAAATGAACACTTGTGTGTTTCTCATTTTTTCACTTATGGATAGAAAGAAAAAAAAAATAAATCGTCGCATTCACAAATGAGCAAACACAAAATAATTTGTAGTCTCTCACACATGTATGAGAAAAAGCGGCTAAAAAATGAAATGTACATATTCATACATGTATGAACAGTGAGTGAATACTTCGCTACTCTGGGTTATCCAAAACCATCACATGCGAATTTTGCGAAAGGATTTGTGTTTGAAGCCTTACTAGGTTTATCTGATGCAGAAATTAAAGCCGACGGATCATTCACATCGTCGTAGATTAGCTCAATTCATTCAGGAACAACCGGCTGGTCGACATCATTATTTCAGACAAAGCCCATTTTCACTTGTCTGGATATGTTAACAAGCAAAATTACCGCATTTGGTCTTCCGTAAATCCTAGAGCGATTATTGATAAGCATACGTCAATGTGTCACTGTATGGTCCGCTATGTGGTCTGAAAGCCGTTTTTTTTTTCAAAGATGAAGCTGCAAATGCGGTAACGGTTAATATGTCACGCTATCGTGAGATGCTAACAACTTAATTTTGGCCTATTATTTACGACGTGGATATCATTGTTTTCAACAAGACGGTGCCACATATCACACAACCAATAAAACAATGAATTTATTGCAAACCAGATCGTTTGATTTAACACCACTGGATTATTTTTTATAGGGCTGTGTTAAGGACAGAGTCTATATAGAGCCAATCGAATCGATTTGAGTCTTAAAATTCAAAATCCGTGATTAAAACAAAGAATCGACAACTGTGCGTAGTCGTGGTGCACATTTGACAGATATCATTATTCATTCGTAATTGCCGAACTTTTCTCTTCGTAATAGAATTATAAAATGAATCTTAATCAAAATTTTTTGTTTCAGTTTGTTTTAGAAAACAAACTTCGTGTTGAAAAACCTGTTCACTTGAAACAATTGAAAGAGGAGACAAATTTGATATCTTACCTCAAAAAATTAACGTTTAACTAGTACTATAGTTTGGCTTATAACTCACCTTTCGAGAAATACAGCCTCATAATTAATCTAGATCCTAGTCAATGGAATAGTGCCTTTATCAAGTTAACAATTTTAAAAGTCGCTTTGTTTTAATAATAATAATACTGATTTTGAGTCTCCATTTGCTGAAATAAACTTTTGAATTCCAGTTGGTCTAATTCGAAAGTTCTAAGTGTTAACTGTAAGTTACGGTAAGTATATATATGCCAACAATCAAATCTTTTCAACGCTTAGAGTAATTAAAATATTAAAAGACAAATTGTTGTTTTATTAAAATAGTTTATTAATTATTTTGTAAGGATTTTAAGTCTATAGACATTATTAGGGGAATAAATAAGAAATAGGTGAAAAATTTGTGGACATAGAACCGACTATATATTTTTTGCTGGGTTATACCACATGTTGTTTACAGTTTTTTTATTATAAATATGGTGTTATTTTTTCATGCTGGACCCTCTAATCAATTTCGTTGAGAAAACTAATTCCCTGGTGCACACAAGCACAACCTACGGTGAGAGTCGTTGTAATTGTGTGGTGCTATTAATGATCTCCAATCGCCAATCGAAACTACTCAATATAAAGGCGGAGTTAAGTTGTTTCGTTTTTGTGTTGCAATAACAAAAAGAGACAACATGTTGCTTCCATAGATCTCAATTAATTTCAGTGATTGTTTTATTGTTAAATAAATATAAAACAATCACTTATCTATCATTGATCGCATCAACAAACATTGAAGAATTTATGTAAATAAAAATGGCCAAAATGTTCCTAATTTGATAGGAGTAAATCATGTTTATATGTATGAATAAACAATGCACAAACATATGTATGTATGTGTAGATAACATCTTCAACTGATCTTACTAAATATGCCGCAAGATCGGCAATAAGAAATAAGTGAAAAAATAACTTTCAGGAATTAATTAAAAATATGTTCTAAAAAATAAATAAGCAGTTACAAATTTTAACTGTTACACGCTATGTACTTTTTTTTTATTAATTTATTAATTCAAAATAATTTCATTTTACAATTAATTAATAAAATTAAAAAAGTAAATTATTTATATTTTTTTATATATGACTATATTATTTATAGAGGCCTATTATTTACATAAGAAGTGTTTCTAAATTTTGCAGTAAGTAAGACTTTACCTTATTTTTAAATGCGGAAAGAACCTGAATATTTCGTAATTCATTAGGCAAACGGTTAAATTCATGCGGTCCATCTTGAGAAGTTTAAGTTTTCAGATTGTCTCGTATTTCTTTGTGTTTGCGATATATTTTGAAAAAATTGGATAGACTGATGACCATTTTCTTTTATTGTTTTAAAAATATATATTAGCAGCTTGTGTTTGTTAGACCACGAACCGGCAGAATATTTTTAGCATTAATAATTAATGCTAAAAATAATTATTAGAAAAGAATTATTTTCCTTGCAGGCATATATAATTGGAAGATATGTTAGATGTGAATGTATAAGTGACTGATAAATAAGCATTTTAACATCACAACTGAGTTTGTTTTTAAATTTATAAAGGACACCAACTGCAGAAGAAATTTTCGACTTTAAATGGTTAATATGGGCATCCTACAAAAGGTTGTGGTTCAACTGTACGCCTAAGTATTTAATTTCATCTGATTCAGTTATTGAAGATCCATCGATATTAACAACCATTTTATCTTCATTTCTAGCACGATATGGTTTATTATAACAAATTTAGTTTTCTCTGCATTTAGAACCAGTTTATTCAGTCTTGAGAATTCAAATAGTATAGCAGAGTCGCACTCAATTTGCGTCTGTAAAACCTTTATGTGTTTATATCGACAAAACAGACAAACATCATCAGCATACATGTATAACTTTCCAATAAATTCAATATTTTTTACATCGTCTATGAAAATTTTAAACAATAGTGGCCCTAGGACGCTACCCTGGGGTACTCCACAGTTAACTGGTAGCAAGGTGCTTTTATATTCACCAACTTGTACAAATTGCATTCTATTTGACAGGTATTGTTGAAAAATTTGTAATGTTTTGCTTGTCCATCCAATAACTTCCAGTTCCTTTAATAAAATATCATGATTCACTAAATCAAATGCTTTAGAGTAGTCGTAAAATACTCCCGCCACGCTACTAAAACCACCATCAAGTTCACCGCATATGTACTCAATAACGTTGAGCACGGCTTCCTCGGTACCTGAACCCTTTTTAAAACAAAATTTTCGTTTAAACAGAATGTCATTCCTTTCAAGATAAATCGAGAGTTGATCAAAAATAAGGCTTTCAAAAATTTTGTCAACAACGGTTAACACCGAAAGTGGCCGAAAATTTTCAATTCTATTTGATCCAGGCGCTTTAGCAATAGGAACTATCTTGTGTAGTTTAAGAGCCTAAGGGTAACATCCTTCATCAATCATCTTATCAAAAATTTTAGTTAATGTATCAATAACTTTCTCCTTATTCGTTAATAGCATCTTTGGAGTAATGCTATCATAAACAGGACTTGTTTTTATTATTTAAATGAACTAAAACATTCTCTATTTCCGTTTTCCAAACTTCCTGTAGAATAAAATTATACCTTGCTGGTATTAATGTGCGAAAAAGTTAATATCATCCCCTAAACTTACTGCAATTTTAGTATGCATATTATCAACAACATTAAAAAAGAAATCATTATAAGCTGCAGCTTTTGCACCATCATTTGACAAAATATCGTCGTTTATATTAATCAGGGTTTTCACATCCTGTCTCGTTCTACCTAATTCTTTATTAAAAAATTGCCATGTTTTTTCGGATCTCCAGCATATAACTTTAAATTATTCATGTAATAATTACACATTAAATTGTTATTACACATTTTAATGACTTTACTTATTCGTTTAAGTTGTATTAAAATTGCTGGATTGTTACTCTTCTTTCTTCGTGTTTTTAATAAGGATTTTTTGTAAGCTATTAAGGATAGAAAATTATCCGTTACCCAGAGAGTTATTTTCCTTCGAATATTTCCACCCTTAGTGGTACTTAGTGATGCTAAAGTTTCCTCTCTTCTTGTCTTTTAGTCTTTCATCGGGGTTTTCAACAAGAAGATTGTTTTTCAATTGTGGCAACAACATGCACTGCCATTACAGTATATACTTGTTCTCAAAAACTTTTGTAATACCAGATGTCACAATGTGGATTTTATGGGCAAGTTTTGAACTTCCCGATAGTATTGGGTTTTGTAACAAAAAGTTTGTTTTTCAATTGTGGCAACACCACAATTTTTTTAACATATTCGTAGTAGATGCATTGGCAATTGTTAAAATGGTGTTGGATTGTCTAAGAAGTTTGTCGATAGCAGTGAGTTTGAAGCCGTTACTTTTGGCTATGGTGTAAATTGTAACTTGTAATTTAAAATTCGACTGCAAGGTGCTAAACACACCCTTAATAATATTTTCACACTATTTGATAAAAACTATTTATTTTTAAATTAAATTTCTTTGAGAAAATAAACACAATTTTTCTATTTTAATAGGATTTTTACAATTCCTACTCTGCCGCTATTTAGAAATTTCAGTATATCATGGGAATTTCAAATTTAAGAATTTTTTGTCTTTAGACTATACGAGAGTAATGCTTGTGTCTTTTGATTAAAAAGTTAATTTAATATCAATTTAAATTTTAATCAATTCAATTCAAATGAATGGGGAATGAAGTGCAATTCACTTTAACAAATTCATTTAAATTGGAATAGAATTGTAACTTATTCTACAAATTCATTTGAATACGAAATTAATTGCAATTCACTTTTACTCAATTCAATTGAATTGACTTAAATATTTTTTAATTCATTCATTCATTTTTTTGTATGAAAAAATTTTATTCAAAGTTTGCTAAATCAGTGCAAAAATGAATCGCGAATTAATTAAAAAATGCATGATTCATTTAGAGCTCTGATATATGAAAACTAAATTTTACTACAACTTATGAAAAATATTGAAAAATTATTAGTTTCAACTCAATTTAAATATGTGTTTCAGTGCAATAATCTTAAGAGAGACCTCACCAGCTAATCAAATATCATCAAGTATCTTTCATCAAAAAAAAAGTTATATGCATACTAATAGCCTGCTTAAACTGGTTAAATCTATAATATTGAGAAAAATTATGGTCTAGTGACCTAGAGCAAAGCGGCTAAATCAATATTAAGAAATGTTGAAACCTCTCTTATTACTGCAATAAGAGCTAGTCTTAAAGCATTCAGAACAACACCTACTAAAAATATCTTAACCGAAGCAGGATTTTAACCACTTCACATACACGCAAATAAACTTAAATTTCGTTAAATCCACAAAATTCCTTGTACGAAATCACTTTTGTTGCGTAAACATGTCAATTTGCTATAATAAAAGAAAAACGGAACAGAAATATCCTTCCACCTTAGGGCATATGACCAGAATTGTAAAGAAATTTAACATAAAAGGTTTTGATATTCCTGCATTAAAACATCCCCCATGGCTGCTAGAGTCTAATATTTTTATAAAAGTCCTTCAGCTCTTTAACCAAAGCATCTACGACATTGGACATTTACAAAGCACTCTTCAGTGAGCTGGTCAGCGAATATAAAAATGTGAGTTGGAATTTTATTTCTCAGATGGTTCAAAGACATTGACCAATGTAGCTTTCTCTATTGTTGATGAATATGGACACACAAAATTAGTTGGACTACTTCCTCAAAGTGCAACAATATTTGAAGCAGAATCGGAAGCCGTTTTTATAGCTTTAAATGTATGTAAATTCTCATCCATTAAATATATAATTTGCACTGACAGTCGATCTGTATTCGATGTTGCGCTAAATCCCAGGAATAAGAACGAAACGATTGCTTCAATTCAGAAAATTTTAATTGAAATAAAAGAAAGAGTTAGACTTTTATCCATACCAATTTACATTGGCATTATGGGAAATGAAGCTGCTGACAAGATTGCAAATTGTATCCTATTTATATCTTTATGTCTAACAACAATAGTTTCATATCCAGAGAACTTATTTCTAATCTAAACGTCGCCTCTCTTTAAAATTGGTTTAGATAAATCATCTCTATAAAAGAATAAATGCTGATAAAACGCCATTAAACCTTCCGACTTCTACAAACTGCCTTAAAAATAAATGCTTTACTAGACTCCGCTTAACGCATAAAAAAATAACACATCAATATTTGATTTCCAGGGACACTTAACCAGTATGCATATTCTGTTGAAATTCGTCATTAACAGTTAATCATCTTTTGGATGCCTGTCCTTCCCTGCAACACATTCGTATAAATATAAATAATTCAAATAGTATTATTAATTTATTGAAATATCCTTCCATAGATAATATAAATAATATATATAATTTCTCAAAACTCATCTATTTCAAAATAGATTGTAACATTTTTTAGTTGTTTATTTTTAACAAAAAAGTTCATTCTATTTAAAATTATTTAACATTTAAGGTCTAGCCGATAGTCTTAGTTACTAGTGCTTTAGTTCTTAAGATTTATTATAATTTAAATTATAATAGATGAAAAAAATAAATAAGTAAATAATAAATATGTGTTTAATAAATTGATTTTGCACATGAAGGCGAGACAGCCAAATTTATGGGTCTGGTTTTAAAGAATTTTTGTATTCTGCCGAGAGGTTCGTTTAGTTGGCTTGAGTGTTATTCGCATGTATTGTAATGCAATAATTTTGAATTTCATTTACTGAATGCATGACCACTGATGGTTTTTTTGAATTTGAGGTCAGGATGTTAATTGGCTTGAAAGCGCACTTTTTTGACAACTTCAGTTTTATTGATAACAATGAAAAATCGTAATTATTAATGGAACATATTCCATATTCGGGTTAATATTCACCTTAAGCACCCGTTGCAACAATACTTCACTTATCCCATCAGTTTTTTCTGGGTTGTTCAGGTAAAACGGATCTTTCATATAGCTCCAGAAAAATTATACCAGCGACGTTAAATCACAAGAACGAGGCGGCCAATTTACACCACCATTTCGAAAAATTACGCGAACGGTAAATTTACGGAAAATTTCTTATGCAATTACTGGTTGGCTTGCGGTGCCAACAATAGCCAACTGGCCACAAAAAAATGAATATCATGGTTTGATAGCTCAGAGAATTTACAATGACGGGAATATATTTGCTCATTTTTGAAAAATACGGGTCGATTATGCTGCCTTTCTTTAGATGGAATGGTTTTTCGGGAACTGTTTGTTGATTTTGTGAGCTTCATATGCAACAATTTTATTTATTTACAAAATTGAAAATAAGCCTCATAATTCAAACAGCCACTTCGCAAACGTTCGACACAAACGACGAACATAAAGATAAGGATATATATGCAAGACGATATATTGCTCCAAGTGCAATTCTTACAGAAGACATCTTTTTGTCAGCTCCTGTAAAAAGTAAACGCAAAACTATTGACAACTTAGGAGACAACATTTGCCAAGTAATTGCCGATATACAGCCACAAATGCTAGAAAAGATCATCGACAATTCCGAGGCAACCGTAGCGGTCATATGCCAGAGGTTGTATTTAAATTATAGTGCCAGGCTTCTTTCCAATAAAGTAAATTTCATGTCTATATAAAAAAACTAATATTTGTTTATCATTTCAAATCTCTTTAGCTCTATAAAAGACCGTTTATAAGGTCTGTTAGAGAAGTTTTTACTAAACCATGTATTAAACGCTAATAAAACTTAATGAAATGCTCATTATTGCTCGTATCACTTCAAAAATTTATATTGCTTTAGGTCACTTTTTTCTTATAAGATATACACGATCGGGTATTCAACCATAAATCAAAAATTATTAAAGAAAATATTTCATTAGTTATAATTGAAAGTTTCTTTTAATTTTGGAACTTTTTACACTGTAAATTAATAAATCCATTTTTCATACTGTAAACATCGTAAAATGTTAAACGATTCGCTAAAAGTCTTCTTCACAGTTTGTTTTAACTGATCCACTTTGAGTTGCTACTTGATTAATGTGAAACTTTTATTTTTAATATTAAATTTAATTTCAAACATTAATAGTTTTTTTTTTGAAGAAGAATTTAATTGTTTATTCGTTTGACATTTAGTAAAATAATTTGACAATATCTCAGATGTTTACGGTTTTTCAAAAACAAAATAACTCAAAAAATTTAGATTAAGATGATGAATGAAAAATGATACCTGACATATGTGCACCACTAACACGCTGACAGATGTCGATTCTTTTATCAAAGTTTTTAATCACTTTCGGTAAAATTATGTTCCTATTTCGTTGATCATATTGGATTGGCTCCGTATAGACTCTGTCCTTTACATAACTCTACGAAAAAAGCCCACAGCATCTGGCTGGCCACGAAATGCGGTAAAACGTCGAGGAATTGACAAATTTGGATCAGCTTCAACACTATGGCTAACGACTGCGATGTTTTCAGTTGAACGACCGGGTCGAACAAGCGTTAGTGTTTGCACCTGTTGTATCGAGTCTGTCGACTGACTCAAATTTAACGACCAACTTCTTAATAGCGATCTCAAAAGGACGAAATTATCACCAATTTTACGAAATGTAACTTTAACAGAACCACAATTTTCATAGCGGATTTTAATTATTTAAGTGCGATTTTCGTATTAAGGTGAATTTATTGTTACATTGCTAATGCCTCAACATCGAATACGCCAAAAAACTAAATGTTAAAACTATCGTGTTAATGGTGCTTCTTGTTGAAAAACTCTTTATATAAATAATCGGGTATTTAACCCATAAAACATTAAGAAGCTGTACGAGATTTAAAATTTAAAGGAACTTTGAAAAAAAATTTTAAAAAATATTTCAATCGTTACAATTGAAGGTTTTTTAAATTTTGGAATTATAATTGTTGCCTTTAAGTCGCTAACTTTTTCATAATTTATTTAAATTGATATTATACTCTGAGTTGCTACTTGATAACTGTCGTGTGCATACGCTTAAGTCCAGATTGAGAAAATTTGATCTTTAATACAAAATTCTAAACATTAATGCATTTCTTTGAAAAGAATTAATTGGTCATTCGTTTGCCATGAAATATTGTTTTACATTTAGCCAAATGAATTGGCAATGCATCAAATTTAGTATTAAAAGTGCCAAAGTTGCCCATAAAATCCACATTGTGACCGGTGATTCATGAATGTTTTTGTGAGCAGCTGTAGACTGTAATGGCTGTGCAAAATCGGTTTCAGTATTTTTAATGCAGCTGTGAGACTATAATCTCTGTCAAAATTAAAAAAAAAATTGCTTGGGGCTAAATGGTCCAGAAGTAAGAGATTTAGCGTGTTGGCTAAAGTTTTATGCGGTTGTGATATCCATAAGTTTGCTATTTGAAAAAATGGAAAATACGTTTTCGTCTCTTAACAAATGTTATTTTTAAAGGGAAAGAATACTTTTTGATAAAAAAAATAAAATATTTGTATCGATTACAGAATGCCTGAGCCGATATGTGTCTCCATATACCACAGTCTTCTATAATTTAAGATATTTTATTGAAAAAATATTTCACATACTGTACATAGACAAATATTTCAAAACATAAATTTTTATAAAAAGTCATTCAATTTATATTTCTTATAGAAAGTCGTCGTTTTTTTTTATCTCAAGGAAAACTTAACAACAATTGAATAGAATAATGCGCTATTTGTACGGTGATTCGGATGAAAAATTTATTAAGACGCCGGTAACAGTGGAAAGGAAAATTCCCTTAGATAATTTTAAATATCGATCGAATCCTCTAACAGAGTTTACATCAGTAGGATTTGACAGAAAAGATATACCAGTTGTGTTCAAATGTAGCCCGAGTACGTTATTGGAACTATGCGAAAAAATAATTAATGCGATACCATTGCCAATGGTCTATACATGGAACATAGAGGATATTTGTAAATGGTTAAGACAAATTGGCTACAGACAGTATCAGG
Source organism: Trichopoda pennipes (assembly GCA_030448955.1). Classification (NCBI taxonomy): domain Eukaryota; kingdom Metazoa; phylum Arthropoda; class Insecta; order Diptera; family Tachinidae; genus Trichopoda; species Trichopoda pennipes. The sequence goes on from JASKUP010000042.1 coordinate 14,061,401, forward strand.
TGATCTTTCTTTTTGTATTAAGGAAATGACATCTAATCTAAAAAAATTATCATTTTATTTCAGAATACTTTCCGCGTTAATCTAATCAATGGACATAATTTACTACTTCTTGATGCTAGTGCTCTTTCCGCAATGAATATCAAAGATTTTAATCACATCAAAGATATTAGTCGAGGCATACGTGGCTTATTTTACTTTGAAATGACTAAATTTGGACGCAGCATTACTCTGTGCCCAGAATTTCATTTCGAAATATACAAACTATTTCGCCTCAAGACGGGAGCAAAATATGAGATTCGGCGTTCGGAATTTTGGCGCAAAATGCAATTGATTCGTGAAAATGAACCTAATCATTTACATTGGGAAATTCTAGAACGTTGGCTTAACTTTGACAAAGGTCCAAAGTGTAAAGAAATAATTGGAGCTGGCCACAGATCGAACTTATATTCATGTTATCCTGCATTACCCAAGCCACAAGCTGTTCCCAATAGTCGTATTAAAAAATATTGCAATTGTATACCTCCTTGCGAGTGTTTCTGGAGCGAACGGGAACTTCGGCGCCCGTGGCAGTTACAGTGTTTGCCACACTTAAAGCCTGCAAATGAACTTGTTGAATCTTGCAAGAAATGTATGCCACCTTGTGTGTGCCGTTGGTCTTCTAAAACGTACTCTTCACATCGTGTTTTTTCTTACCTACAAAGTCAACTTCCCCAGAAGTATGGTGGTACCTTTGGCCAACTTCGTTACCGGAAGTATGACCAAATGTTGTATCGATATTCGCTTATTTTGTAAATTTTGGGCCATATTATTTGTATAATATAAACAACTGATTGTATATTGCAATTTAAATGGCACTGGCGTTTTATTTTGAAATTAAAAGTCAGTAAGCAAGAGCAGTAAGAAGCTAAAGATAGCATATAAACCAACTAAGTAATAACATAGAAGCATGCAGGGTGAATTGAAGTGCCGAACTTTTTGTTTCTCTTTTCAACTTTGTTTTGTTTTTCGCTTTTTTTGTATTATTTGTGTACGAGTAGATTTTTGTCAATTACGTTAGATGTCACAGCTTATTATTTTAAGCATTGAAAACTTATTTCCAAAAAATTTAACATTATTATAACACTGAAAGTCGGGCAAAGCAAAAAATTCATTTCAACTACCGCTGCATTTGAACAATTCTTATTATTTTTATACAATCGGCCAGTTTTCTTTTACTCAGAGGATGATCCCTACGCATGCAATGAATTGTGTCGGAACTAGGAATTAGGTTATAGGAAGCAGAAGACATTTGATTTGAACTTTCTTACATTGAAAGTGACTGGAAAGACCTCTGGAGGGAGTTTATTTCACATATGGACTGTTCTGCTTAAAAAACTAATTTCCCCTGCAATGCGTAGTGCAATTTACTGGCTAATCCACCATAAATGGATGCTCTCTCAATTAAAATCGAGTTAACTGCAAATACGTGTGAGTAACGGGAACAAGTTCTCTAATTTCACTCGAGCATTTACCATTGTAGTAACGATAAAACAGTAAATACATCCCATATTGATTCGATGCTCTAGAGAATCAATAGGGCTAGATACCCTACTGTTCCAATGATCCTCTTGGCTTTCTTCTATATGCGGTCGAGCAACTTCAATTTAGTGTTCGGTGCACCAACCCATATATGAGAGTTGTATTCCATTTTTGGAAGGATATGGGTGGTATAAATAGTATGAAATATGAAGTATCTCGTAAAGTGCGATTGCCGAAACTGTGTGATTAGATTTACATCTACGCCTGGCCATGAAGCCTTAATCAGATGGTGGACCAAACCACTGCATAATTTGGAACGTCATGCTCGTCCTAGGAAGCCGAAGCTATAATTCTATGCAACAGAACTTTCCAGTTGCAACTTCGATGATTCCAGAGCAGGGCTGCAAATCATCACTCCTTGCTTAAGAGTTGGAGACTTTCCAACTCCTGTTCAGAAGGTGAAATGAACCCGGCCACCATAGAACCATAGACTGATATGGGGCCGCGAAACTACAATCACCACGATACTGCCATAAAGGGCACACCTCAATAATCAGCCAGAGAACAGTTAAGTGTCTAAAGAGACAAATAACGGAACTCTGCGGGTTACTGATTCCCGTGGAAATAATGTGGAGATTCCAGTTGTACCCCTGCTGACTTCAGGGAACTGGGCTCCCTTTTTCCCCTAGTTGCACAGGTCTAAGTTGTTGCTATCTCCAAAGACCATATATATGTGCCCCCGGGGGGTTGCGAATCTGGAAAAATAAAAACCGACACCAAAAAAAACAAGTTTTAACAGAAGTGCATCATGCCACACTCTATCAACCGCCTTGGAAATATCGTACTTTTTTCTAAATGATTAGTTGAGTTGTACCATTATTCCGCCCCCTACGGAAACCGTACTATCGGCCGCTAACTAAGCTGATGTACTCCAGATACCTTACAAGTTGAAAATTAATCATACATAACTTAGTAAGTGCAGAACAAATTGCAATTAGACGGCAATTTTCAGAGTTGTTAGCCTCACCCTTTTTGGATTTCGACGTTACATTACTTTGGGGGCTGGTTGACTGCCTACTAGCAAATATTTTGCTTACTGCAAATATACCAGCTTTATCGGCCGACTTTAAATGAGTCGGAACTGAAGAACTACAATTATGGCTTGTTCTTTTAACAAATGACCACAAGGTCTTGTTAAACCGAGGAGTAGCGAATAGTAGTAGATTTTTTCAGGCCTTAGTACATTGGCAAACCAAGATCTTGCCCTTTTGCTTAGCGAGTCAGTATCTGAGTTTTTGTTTTGCATACATTAGTGAAAGCTAACACAGATATAGCGCGAGGGTTTCTTAAAGACAGCAAGGAGGCACTACAGAGATCAACTTGTCAGCATTCTTTTTCGGTTGTATGAAAGGTGTTTGTTGTCATTTGAGCATGGGCTCCATCGATGCAACCAATATCTTCAGGAATTTTGTGTTTCATCTTTAACTAGCATATTTTCAGCAAGCATCCGTAAATCAAGCGTTTTATTTTAAGTAAATAAAAACTAATTGTCCAATAAACATTTTTAAATAACTAAAAAATTAAATGACACTAATTAAATGACAAAACAGCTGATTTCAAAATTATATTTTTCATTTTCCATACTTTTCATTCTCAAAGAATTTATGATTGAGGAAATTTTTTTACAATCGTTCGAGGCAAGGAATGATCAGTCTTGAACGAGTTGAACTTTATAAGTGTAAGGATGAAGATGCTTCTTTTGATGTCCGAATGAAGCGAACATCGACGATTTGATGTTTCAGACTCTTTCTTAACACTTTGCTGTATAGCAAAGGTCATCACGAACATATTGTTTTGGTGTATTGTCAGCAACAATACCGTGAGAAAAAGCTACACGAATTTGACGATGTGATACAATGAAATTTTCACTATTTTGATAGTAAATGTTCATAATTAATTAGCCGATAGTCCTAGTTATCTTAACATATATTTTAATTTTAATTGTAATAGATGAAAAATAAATAATTAAAACATAAAAATTTTTGGATCTACAGTGTAACGGTCTATGCTTAAAATTTTCCAAGTTTTTAGTAAATGAGTGTCGAAGGATGAAAGCTCAATTCTTAACATTTTATTATTTGGCAGTCAATTTTCATCCTAACCTCAGATTTGTCCACCCGAAACTTATTGCACAACTGAAGTTAATTATGAGAATATTTTCTACAAGTTAAAACTGCGGCGAATGAAGAGCTTTTATTTGGAATGACTGCAAAAAATAAACAACATCTGGGGCTGTGGGTTAAGAATGCCACAACCTTCTGTAACGTAATTGATATCATCCTCAATATTTAGTCATAAACTTCAAGTGTTTCACAAACGCCCGAAATACAAACAGAAGAAAATTAATATTGAATTTTTGCATATTGAAAAATGTGAAATTTATAACGGAGCAGTGATAATGGAATTAAAGAAGGCCATTTGCATTGTGGTAAATTATGTTTACATAAGCGGGCTTTGTTTCATTTAAAATTGCTATGAACAAGTAAATGCCACATTAAAAACTCATTGTCTATAAGGAGATGTTGGTGAATAAACCACAGAAGCTCAAACATTGAAGTTTTCATAAAAAATATAAAAATGTGAGTGTGAGTCGATGGGTTTGCGGATAGAAAGTATAAAAAAAATCTAATAAGCAGTCTAAAGCGATTTTGAGTTGAATGAAGCAAAAATGCTTGATTTGCCAATAATTTAAATAAATTTAATAAAAAAATTTTATATATTATTTGATAATTTTTATAGTTTTTTAAACGATCTTTTTTATCTTGAATAAATATCTTTTTTCTTTTTTAAGATCTTTTTTTATATATTTTTTCTTTTCAATATTTCGCTTTCCTTTGGAAAGCTTCTTCAGGAAAAAATTTTTTATATTTTTGAAAACAAATAATAATAATAATAATAATAATAATAATAATTTTTTTGTTTTCAAAAATATAAAAAAATTTTTTCCTGAAGAAGCTTTCCAAAGGAAAGCGAAATATTGAAAAGAAAAAATATATAAAAAAAGATCTTAAAAAAGAAAAAAGATATTTATTTATATATTATCAAATGTATACAAATAATGATTTGGATTTTAGCCATTATAAGTATTGTCTTAAATGTTACTTGAAAACACTTATTAATTTGTTAGGGAAAATGATTCGCAAAACTATTTATTTCAGTTTAAAATTGCTTAAAGCAACGAAAAATCTTTAAGGTATTTTTTTTTCAAATAAAAAAAAAATCATTACACTTTTGCGATGTTTTATATTCTTTTTCGAAAAAGATTAAACTACTCCAAGATTTAAATATTTCCGTAAAATTAAATATGTGAAAATTTAGTGTAAAATTATTAAATATCATAGCTCGGTACATATTTATAAAGTTACTTAAAATACAAAGTTTTTAAAGCCGATTATTTAAAATTTTCAATAGTAATTTGTTTAGTTTACGTGGCAAATATAACTTTCTTATTTCATGGGAGTCTTTCCCCACCTTTCTTTCTTTATTTGATATCGGATTTCGTAATTGGCATAAAAAGGTGTGGCTGTTTGAATTTCGTTGGCTGAATATCGACCAGGCAATTCACTTTTTTTGGTTTATTTGTAAACACTTACTTTTATAAATGAAGCTCAGAGAAACTGAAAACATGATTTTGCTATAATTTAATTCAGATGATATCTGAAACATGACATCATGTTAGTGAACTTCGAATACTTCAAATACCATTTAAGACTTTTCGCGCCCCAAGCACCGAACATGTCTGATCTTTGTACGTATAAATGCTCTATACAGTTTAGTAGTCTTTGCTTCTTTCGAAAGGTCTTAATACAAGCTTAAATAATATTAATTGTATTTATATTATATTAACTGATCTTCGCGAAAAAAAAGAAATTTACCATTTGCTGCTGTTTGGCTACATTTGAAATTATCTGCTTAGTAGTCGTCAGGAAACCTTAACCATCTTAGATTTTTTTTAGTGAGAGGTAAATATCCCACTGCTAAGTTTAAGTTATAAAAAGATAATTATAACTAAAAAATTCTGAAACCGATAGACTTGGGAAAGTCTAGTGAAAACAATCATGCTTAGATAACAATTTCAAAAACAAAAATGAAAACAACAATTATAAGTCATTTGCTTTATATTTCTTATAGGAAAACGTTTGGTTTTCTTGATTTATTTAAAGGGAACTTTAAAGCGTACCGACGGAATGCGCTATTTATATGGTGTATTGGATGAAAAATTTGTTAAGGCAACGGCCACAGGTGAAAAGAGAAATCCTTCGTTAAATTTTAAATTTCGCTTAAATCATTTACTAAATGGCAAAACGAGTGCAGAAAAATTTGACAAAAAGGATTTGCCAGTTGTATTCAAATGTAATGCAAATACGTTGTTGGAATTATGCGTAAAAATAATTGATGCAATGCCATTGCCAAGGGTTTATACATGGAACACAGAGGATACTTGTAGATGGTTATGGAAAATTGGTTATAAACAATATCAGGTGTTCTTCAAAATAAAAATATAAATATACGCCAAGTTGTTATTTTCTTTTTTTCCAATCCCCCAACTTTTCTTGATTTAAAACATAATTATACGTTAATTGTTTTTCTATTAACATTTTAATTTTTAGATCATTATATATATTCGTTAATAAATTTTCATTTTATTTCAGAATACTTTTCGTGCAAACCTGATTAATGGTCACAATTTACTACTTCTTGATGCTAGTGCTCTTTCCGCAATGAATATTAAAGATTTTGATCACATCAAAGATATAAGTCGAGGCATACGTAGCTTGTTTTACTTTGAAATGACTAAATTTGGACGCAGTATTACCCTGTATCCAGAATTTCATCGCGAATTATACAAATTATTTCGCATCAAGACGGGTGCAAAGTATGATATTCCGTGTTCGGAAGTGTGGCGTAAAATGCAGCTGATTCGTCAAAATGAGCCAAATTATATACATTGGGATACTTTAGAACGCTGGCTTAGCTTTACAACAGGTCCAAAATGTAAAGAAATAATTGGAGCTGCACACAGAAACAATATATACGCATGTCATATTGATTTACCAACGCCAAAAGCTGTTAAAAAAGTAATAAATTATTGCAAATGTATTCCTCCCTGCGAGTGTCATGAAATCAAATTAAGCCAGCGGCGCCCTTGGCGTTTTAAGTGTTTGCCACATTTAAAGCCTGATATCGATTTCGTTGACGCTTGTGAAAAATGCATTCCACCCTGTTCGTGCCGGTGGTCATCCAAAAAGTATAATGTACATCCTGCTTTATCTTACCTCAAGAAAGCATCCCCTGAGAAGTATGGCTACATTTACCGTAAACCTTTCAGCCAGCGACCAACACCACGTTATTCGATTGATACGAATTCCCGATTGATACTGAAATAGTTTAATAAATAAAAATCGATATACTTCAATGCACAGACTTAGCAGTTTTCAGAATAAGTAAGATTTTTGGGGTGTTTATAAAATTTTTAGATGTGATTGTAATCTACTCGGTAAATAAGATCGTCCATCGCTCCAGGCTAAATAAATGTTGGATATTTACAAAAATATATTAGTAGAATATCACAACATTATTATTTTGCACCCAACATTAAGTTGACGGACTATAGATGTGCTTATAAATTTTTGTTTTAATTACCACACGCGTTTTTGGTTCTTCCGTAAGCAGTGTTTTCAGCCTTTAGTTATTACGTGAATATTTTTTAAATGTGGCGTCTTATTGTTATGAAAAGTTTTGCATTGTTGTATTCATAATATTGATAGGTAGATAGACTTTAGATCCCCAAACATATATTCCTTGTGAAATTAACATGCATGATATACTGGTTTGAAGAAAATCACATTATTTTACTTTGAAATCGACCATTACAATCTTAAAATAGTTTTTTTCTGCTATTCCACGCATTGAAAATACAATCTCAAAAACTAAAATTAAACTTTAAGTTATGGGGGCATTTTTGGTGTTAGGAAGCAAATACTCTGTAAAATGATTAAATGTCAAGAATTGTGCTCTCATTCTTCGAAATTTGGTTAATAAAACTTTGGGAAATTTTAAGCCAGGACCACTACACTCTTGAGAAAAAAACTTTAGTTTTTTTTAGGATTTTTCAACAAGAAGTTTGCTTTTCAACTATCATGACAGTTTTGACATTTAGTTATTTGACATATTCGTGGCAACTGTTACAAAGAATTCAATTTCACACGAAAATTGCATTAAAATAAAAACTTTTAAAATGGTGATTCTGTTAAAGTTATATTTCTTAAAATTCGTGATATTTTCGGACAACATAGTCGTCGACCTTCTGAGACCGCTATTAAAAGTGTAAGAACACCAACGTTTGTTCGAGCGGGTCATTCAACTGAAAACATTGCCGCCGTGAGCCACAGTGTTGAAACAAATCCAAATTTGCTAATTCCTCAACGTTCTCAACAATTGGGGTTATCCAAAACCACCACATATAACGAAGTATGGCCATGCGTAAGGATTTCACGTTGAAGCCGTATAAGGTCCAACTGGTACAGGAATTGTAGTCGACCAACGATTCACACCACCGTAGATTCGCTCAATTCATTCAGGAACAACCAGCTGGTTTTTCTGATAAAATAATTTTTTCAGGCAAAGACCATTTTCACTTGTCAGGATATGCCAACAAGCAAAATTGCCACTTCTGAAAATCCAATAGCGTTTATTGAGAAACCCTTGCATGAGGAACATATCACTGTATGGTGCCCTATAGCGTCTGGAGGTGTGATTGGGTCGTTTTGTTTCGACGATGGGGCTAGAAATGCGGAAACGGTAAATGGATCACGCTATCGCGTGATGATAAAAGCTCAATTTTGGACGTGGACATCACTGACATGTGGTTTCAACAGAACGGTGCCGCATATCACAGCGAATGAAATGATCAAGTTTCCTGATCGCATAATTTGACGATAATCAGCAGTTAAGTGGCCAGCCAGATCGCGTGATTTAACACATACGGAGGCAATAGAATCGATTTTAGTCTTGAAACTCAAAATCCATGATGTGATTAACGAAATAAGAACCTGTGGTGTGATTAACGAAATAGGTCCGCCATTTTGCCAAAAAGCAATTAAAAGCTTTGATGAAAGAATTGACATCTGACAGTGTGGTCGTGATAGACACTTGTTATATATCGTTTTTCGTAATACAATAAAAATTTGGATCATCTTAATCTTAATTTTTTGTTTTATTTTGTTTTATAAAACAAACTTCTTGTAAAAAAATCTTTTATTTACTATCAAATTTGACTGATTCACTTCGACAAGCTTTACCTCGTAACCAGGCTCTTTCTGAAACCAATGTGTGCCATTCAATCGCTAAATTCGAGGCTTAGATTATTGTTTCTAATAATAGATGAAAACAATACGCTCGTAGTTGCGGTAGTGATGCACCAAAGTGTTGAGAATGAGCCTAGAACATCAGTTCGTCGACGTTCGCAAAAATTGGGCATTACTTTGCGCAAAATTTTACATAAAGAATAAAAACCATTACGCCCAAAGAAAGTGACCGTATTGTGCGGCTAGTGGTCAGGCGGCATCATTCTCCATTCACCTCTCCCCACCTATTACTTTAGGTTTAAATGCTGTGTTTTCATTTTGCAAACATATTTTTTGAATTTAACTTTAATCGAGTGTGGTTTTAACATAACAACGTGAAACTAAATTTTGCCTAGCATTTTGCTTTAATATTCAAGGGTTTTCTATAGTATTTTTACGATTCAGTTTTTAGTAGTTCAGTTTCCAGTAGCTTCTGCGAAATTTCTTAGTTACCGCTGGAGCTATACTTTCAACTATTTGTAATCACTGCTGACTTATTATATTACAGAATTTCGTCAGACATTATAATATATATTTAATATAAATTTTATTTTATTCTAAAACTGCTTATACCCTGGCTATTTCAAAGGTACGCTAGTACATTACGAACAAGAAGACAGTGTATTTATTTTAAAGGAGCTTCTTGTATTAGCTGAATGATTTATGTTGGCATATGCCGTTTGCGTTTGAGAAACATTTTTAGACAGTTCATTGTTAATATTATACTGATAAGGCTCATGATTGCAGTCGCCAATATATGACGACATCGCTATTTATCGTTTGTGACATATCAGTAATCACGTTGTCGATATTACTATTTATTGATGACTGTCAATGTCTTAGCCAAGTGGACGTTCATACGTGCACTTTATTTGAAGTAGTCAACACATAAACGTAAACGTATGACTTTTAAAAAAAAATTTATATTTGAACTAAATTTAAAAATTGTAAAACCAAAGAAAGTTTCATTTTGCTGGATGCTTTGATGATGATGCTAGAGGGTTCATCAAGCATTCATTACTAAATTGATTTTTGTGAACATCGCACTCTCAGTATCGTAAAATGTCCTGAAGCTTTCCCTCAGCGTGTTGCTTTTTCTATCATTCCAATTAAACTGTATTTTAATTTGAATTACAGTCATTGTAATAGACACATTTTACCTCTCAAACTGCTGGCAATAACGATAAATAATAATAAATCCTAAGACTTCTTTCTTTCCCATTTTTTTAGCCAACAGGCCAATTGTTCACGTGCTAATAAAGGCTGTTTTTTTTTAAAGAGATATAGAAGCTTGAGTAGGTAACACTTTCTAACTGGCAGAAGTCATTTTGTCAGCTGTCAAACGATTTACATTTAGTTTGGTTTAACATTTCAACTGACGCCTAAACAGCACTTCAAAATTATGCAAATTTATTTTGAAAATGATAGCTTTTTTCGAAACACCTGACTTCATACGAGAATTCTTTTAGCGATAAAGCTTACTTTTGTTTAAATGGATTCGTCAATAAAAAAATCTGTCGTATCTGGAATGTTGGTAATCCTCAAGTGTATGTTGAGAAAGTGACGAAGGCAATAGGAATAACACGAAAAGAGACACGAACAAGAGGAAATATATTAACACAGCTGACAATAAAATGCAACTAGTATAGAGAGAACACTGAAGATAGCTAATAGCCGAAACCGGTTTATTTATAAATTTAATTTGACGCGGGTTGACGTAAAATCATACCCAAATTAAATTAAAATACTTCCTTGGGAACGAAATATTCTTCTTAAAGAATAAACTACTACCACTTATAGCTTTCCTAATAGACGTTCTTCGTCAAGACCTTTAATGAAAATAACAAACCATGGGCTATGGCCCAAACTATCGTTGTCATAATGACAGCCACAAAGTAGTCTTTATCATTTATGCTTTGAGTTTAATTGCTTAACATAAGCTTTAGAATATTTATTAGCAGTTTCTAAAATGTCCAGCAATAAAAAAACAACAACAAGAAAAATCCATGGAAAATAAACAAAATGAAAAATGAAGCGCGTATCTTTTATATAACAGTAAACATATGGCAACATTAGCACAACAATTATTTGAAGTCGCAAATCTGTGCGTGTAGAATAAAAAAAAACAAAGTCATTGGTTTCTTATAAACAACAAATACGGGTGATATGAAAAACATTTTGCTGCAAGGCTTCGCTTGTTGTGGAGTTCATCTTTTAGAATTGTGGAGCCGTCATAATGAAACCAAGGACTCCTTAGCCAATTGTGGGCATCTAAAGTTAGTTATCTTGGCTTGATGGCGCAGAGAAATTACGGGCCGATTATACCACCTAATTACAAAATCGCATGACTTTCTTTGGATGTAGTAGTTTTTCGATAACCGGTGTTGAGCGAGTTGAACATTATAAGCGTGACGATGAATTTGTTCCAGGCTCACACTTCGCTGTATAGCGGCTATATTTGCGTCATTACGATAATATTGTTTTTGTCTCTTGGCAACAACAATACCGCAAATTTAATAATTACGAGAAAAAACTGCAGAAATTTTGCAAAGTGGTGCAGTGAAATTTTTAAATTTAAATTTTAACATTTATTATTTTTTACCCAAGAGTGTAAAACTCTCTGCTTAAAATTTCAAACATTTTTACTATGTAAATGTCAAAGGATGACAGCTCAATTCTTGCCATTTAATCATGTGACAAATAATTTACTTCATATTCGCAAATTTGTCCATCCACAACATAAAACAAAAGAGAACATTAAAGATTTCCGTAAATCCATAACTTTCCTTAGAAAGTAAATGCGGATAAATTGTTTACACTTGGATAATAAAAAAAAGAACATACATTTACATACATGGATATATGTATGTGAATCAAATATAATTATTATTTTATTCCATGTTGAAAGACGTTCATATATTTCAGTGCTTTGTTTTGAAACTTGAAAGTATTCTATTAAAATGCATTATTATTACCGCCAATCAGATGAAAAGTTTGTCAAGCTACATAGAGACGCCAAAAAGGTAGTGCCTTTGACAAATTTTAAATTTCAGTTAAATTACATATTAGAAGGCAAATCATCTCTGAAGGAATTTGATAAAAACGATGTACCCATTGTATTTAAATATACACCGGATACGCTATTGAATTTTTGCGTAAAAATAATTGATGCAATGCCTTTGCCAATGGTTTATACATGGAGCATAGACGATGTTTGTAAATGGTTAGTAAACGCAGGTTACAACCAATATCAGGTACTTTTCATAATTGCTGTTCGTAATTGTTATCCTTTTCCGGTTATAGTTAAACAAAAGTTTGGTTTGCCTTTCATTTTAGGAAGCTTTTCGCATCAATTTAGTAACTGGTCGGACTCTACTACTTCTTGACGCTTCTGCCCTCTCTCTAATGAATATAAAAATTTATAATCATATAAAAGATATTGCGGGTAGAATACGTACTTTATTTTACTTTGAAATGACAAAATTTGGACGTAGTATAAGTTTGTATCCAGAATTTCATATTGAATTATACAAACTATTTCGGATCAAGACTGGAACAAAATACGAAATACGGGCCTCTGATCTGTGGCGTAAAATGAAATTAGTTCGTGAAAAGGAACCGTATCATTCCCACTGGGAAATTTTGGAACGTTGGCTTAACTTCGAAAGCGCTGCAAAAGAAATGGTAGGAGGGCATCGTAGAGTAAATATGTACACATGTAAGGCTATACCGCCTACGGTACGAGCTGCTCCCAAATCTTACAAGGACTGTACTTGCCTGCCTCTCTGTGAGTGCTACTATGGCCCATGGCATATACGACCTCCGTGGCGTTTAACATGTTTACCACATCTATCACCTGATACTGAATTTGTTGAGTTCTGTGAAAAATGTGGTTCACTTTGTACATGTCGTTGGTCTGCTAGGAAATATCGGACACATGCTGTTTTGAACTTTCTTCAAACGGTATTACCCCATAAGTATGGCGGTATTCATGGGATAATGCGTTTTTGGAAATTCGACCACATGGATAGTAGATTTTCGCTTTTATAATACAGTTTTTTAGACAAATTTGCAGTTATACGAGTGGGGTTTCTTTTGTTTAATGAGACAAGGATTTAATTTTGTTTCGTTAAACAAAATAAACTTTTTCTTTTGTGATTTTACACCATTATACAAAATCGTTTGTTAAAAATAAAATAAATTACATATGTATGTTGCCGAACAAAAAGTAATTGTGTTAGCTTTTCTCTTACAATAATGGCGATTATAAATTAATCGTTTTCGATTATAATACGCGGTATTTTAAATTTTCAAATAGTTGGTATTCTAAGTTTATAATCCAACTTTATAGCAGTGTGTGATTATCAGGTATGTTATTGGAAATAGAGGTTCAAAGGAGCAGGTATTTTTTGTTCTTTTTTTTTAATGAGAAGTAGCACTTCAGGCAACAATGCCTATTTAGTCAAGTACCGTGCTACATTCTTTAGGAAAGGGATAGAGAATAGATGAAACAGGTGGTGAAAGAAGAAGGATAGTCGGAAATTAACTGCCGTATATAAGACAGCACAGCGACCAGTGACTATGCCTTCATCGCTGAGCAGCCCCACCGACAGTGAATTTTTATTTTTGTAGTGAAAAAATGAAGGTCTTCGTTGGGAATCGAACCCACAACCCCCATATTTACAAGCTAGTACACTACCTATAGCCTACAGGGGCACCTAATTTATCTGCAGGTCTAGCCAATGGCGAAATTCTCGACAGTCACGAGTGTACCGAATATGCTAAGATGACCATGGCAGTTTGGTATGAGAACACTGTGTTTTGTTTTAATATATGGGCTCGAGCATAAAAGCGGCCTCAGTAGGCCTCCTGTTGGTTAAATCGAACAAGAAGTTGGCTTTAGCAGCCTTTATATATCTTTTGGAGTCAGCTCATTAATCCCACAGGGCAGTAGCGTAACTGAAAGACGACAAGAGGACACTGAGCCGCTCGCTTGTTATTTGGTTCTATTTAAAAAAAAAATAGTGCAGTCTACTGGCACCCGAGATTACAGTCACAGAGGCGACTATTAAATCTATAATTTTACTCAGGAGGTTGTCAGTGAAATTCATCAAACATCTAGCGTTTAACAGAGTGCCCAAAGGGCCACGAAGATCCATGGTGGCTGGCATTCAGTTATGTTTGTCTCAATTATTAGTGGCTTGCTTGTCTGAAATACATAAAACGTAGTGGGCTGCATAAAATGACAAATGTACTCTTGGAGGTGTGGTATAGATTTCGGAGAGGGTAACGTTTCATCTAGATAGGCGAAGAGAATGGGCACTGAAACTGTTAAGCAGCAACGTAATTAAGGGTATGCTATGATAGCTTGAAAAACTGGAAAAATTATTTTGAAGACGCATAATGGCATCCCATCGCGGTCAATAAGTACATGACGTTCCAAAGTCTATATCATAATCTGGACCCTTGGATCATTAATAGCCATTCACATCTTGTTGTGCAACTTAACAAATATATATATAAAGATAACGACGCTATACCAAATAAATAATTACTGCACATCATCGGATCATTTTATTCACAGTGCGTTAGTCTGTAGTTCCTTCTTCCACAGATTCTAAGAAATAAAGTATTTTAACCCTTCAGAAAGCATGAAGTAAATTGACTTTTGCAAGAGGCTTGTATGTCTACTTTTTTATTATAAATTAAAAAAACTTAATTTTTAGAGCGTTTTCTTTTTTTATTGGATTCTAAGGACATGTTTCGATCAAGTATAGTATAAAATATTCATCAATTGAGATTTTAACAGAGATCTGGTTTTAATTTATCAATGACGAGCTTAAACTGACTATGTGCCCAAGAGAGGGAGCTTGTATATACTGTTTTGAGTGGTTCTTAAATTTACTAGAAAACTATAATGCATCACATTTGCTAGAGAAGCCTTTTCACTTTTATTCAGTGAAATTGGTTGTTGGGTTGTATGTGGTCTTGTTGCTTTTGCTGATTGTTAATTTTAGTTTATGAATTTTTAATGAAGTCTGTTGTTGTTGATTTGTGTTTGAAAGACTTCTAAGAAATTTTACTTTTTTAGTGATAATTATCTTTTTATAACTTAAAGTAAGCATCTTAGTAACAATATTTTGTTATTTATTTATATAAACCTGAACTGCAAACAAAAAATCGCATATATTTGGTGACCAACTAATGTCCAAATTTCTTTAGAAATTTGTTCTGAAAACCATTGTTGCAATAAATCGATTGATAGATGAATCTTGTTGCAGGTCGTGCCATCTTTCTGAAACCAAATATTGTCCGTTATTATTGTTGAGAACGGTGCTGAATTGATGATTTCAGCATTACGTTAGCAAAGTTTTTAAGAACCGGACCGATGCATTGATGCAACCAATCTAGTTTCTGAAACATTTTTATCACTCCAATGTCAATAATCGGAATAATATGTGGCAGCTACCGAAATTCAGGGCTGCCACTTGCACAAAAAACTGATACTATTTGAAAAGAAACTGATCTTATATAAGATATAACTCATGTTATCTAAAAAGTATTTAAGTTTAACAAAGACGATAATACAGTGCAAAAGATTCAAAAACAATTAAAAACAACAGATACATAACACGCTTTGAGATTTGAAAATTTTCCTCCAGTTACTGAAAATAATGCCGCAATGTCTAGCGAGAATATTGCTGACTTCACCAAAGAGTATATATTTATGCCCTTTTGAACGCGTAACTATAAAATATTGACGTGTTTAACACAAAGCAACAAAATTTTGAACCATTTTATTTCTAACTGAAACACTTCGTCATTTGAATATTTTTTCTATACAGATTTGACGCATTTCAAAAAAAAATAAAAGCTAAAGGATGTTCCCCTTAACAGCGGCATGTTTTACGTCCAAATTGTCACATCGTATATCGTGATGGCTCTTAATAAAAAATTAAGCTAATTAAAAAAAGTTTAAGCCAGAAAGCCATGCCCTGACATAATTGGATCACGCTTGAAAATAATACAGAGTGTGTGCCTAGCTACGCCGTTTTTTGTGTAACGATTTCTATTGCAATTAACTATTTTTAACACAAATTAACTAAATTATAGTAATTTTTGAATAAATTCTGAAAAACTGATAGCAACAGAGGACTAGTTGTTATTCATGCATAACAGTAATATTAATGCGATTAACAGTTACATAGACTTTTTCGAGAGAAACACGTTTGTGTGAAAGAAATGTGTCAATAATAAAGTTATAGCATGCAAACAACTTAGAACCTTCGTTACAGATGCAGTATTTACAGCATATAAAATAGCCGACATCCAATGCAAAAGATGCATAAAGTACGACATAAAGTTAAATTGCAAATGCAACGTTAAGTCACAGTTTATAGTATAAACCAAAATATATAAAGATATGATGTTTGTAGTTGAAATACAACCACAATATTGCGTGCACGTAAATTGACGGCTGAAATATTGGTTTTTAAGTTGAATGCCTTAAGTTTCAAAAATTTCTCGAAAATTCACCAGCAGAAATCGATATAAAAAAAAAATCGAAACTTCACCGTTAATCTTAAATAAATCGAAGTATAACGAAAAAAGCGAAAGAATTTATCACCAATAATCAAAAATGCTAAAATATCCCAATAGAAAAAATAAAAAGAAAAGAAATAAATTTATAAAATACGAGTTTGGTAAAACATAAAAAAGGATTCGTCATAACGACTTACTTAGTTTTAAATCATAAGTCAGGCATCTACATTAAATTTAGTGTAATAGATGTTAGAAATATCGACCTGGATTGTAAATTTAATAACATGATTGCTGGAATTTTATTTTTATTACATTCTTATAACCAGTGGGTTAGGTAGTAAATTATCTGTCAAATGATTAAATGTCAAAAACTGATTTGCTATTCCTTCATAATTATTTAAAAAAAAGTTGGGAAATTTTTAGCATGCTACGTTACACTCTTGAGCAAAGACAATACACCAAAACAATAAACTCGTAGTTGACATAGTGATGCAAACGTAGCCGCTATACAGCAAAGTGTTGAGAATGAGCCTGTAACATGAACTCTTCAACGTTCACAACAATTGGGCATCACTAGAGGCACGTTGCTGAACATTTTGCTTTAAGATATTTATCCTCATTCTTCTAAAGTTCAATTCGTTCAAAAATTAAAGCCGACCGACTATGGCTTGTGTACAGAACGTTTCTAAATGGGCTGTTTAAAAAACTGAATGAAAACAAAACATTTTTCAACAAAATCCTAATTTTCAAGTAGATGGTTCTGTTAACAAACAATATTGTCTCATATGTGGCTCACAAAATCCACAAGCAGTCCTTTAAAAAACATTGCATCTAAAGAAGGTGATCGTATAGTGTGATATCATCGACTCATATTTTTGCGAAAATGAGCAGGGAAGCGAATTCTCTGCATTACCAAATCAGATAATTGATCAATGTTCACATCCGTGACTTTAAGTTTCAGCAATTCAGTCAAATTCAATTCAGTTATCGTATATTCTTATACGATATATTATTTCCCGGTGACGTAATTTCTCGATTTGACGATGTTATTTGGCCGGCCTGTTGTTATGATTTAACGCCGCTGGATTATTTTCACTAGGCACAAATGAAAAACCGGGTTTACGTAAACAATCAAAAATAACGAGCGCTCTCAAAATTGAAAATTGGCGCTGAATTGACAAGATAAACGTGCCAGACGTAAACACATCTCCGTTCTCATTGTTATTCTATGATTGATTCCCACATTTTTGGTTTATATTGCCATCAATAAAACTGAAGTTTTCCAAAAGATTATGTTTTAAGAATTTACTTTCTAACTTAAAATTTTCCCTCTTAATATTTTCCATTTCCTTAATATTGATGTTTTTATACCGTCTGTCGCTAATGTTGCGAATTTTGTTTGTTAAGTTCAATGCAGTATTTACGTTCATGTTCATAGTTTGGGTAGAAGGATAATCAACCAAATGTCTAGATGCGGTCTTCTCTATATATCAATTAGTCATCAATCTGTTGTTGTCCTTTATGACTATCATGCTGAAATATGGTATACGATTATCCTCCTTCATCTCTGTAAATTGAATCCATCTGTGATATAAATCTAAGGTCTTGAGTGTAATATCTAAATCATCTCGCAAAAAACGCAAATAGATCATATCCAGACATAAACCCAACACTAATTCCCATCAGCTCAGTTCTTCCTTCCCATTGGCATACCACATATTTGAGGATAATACTTCCCATCGAAAGTAAATTAGTTATCCTTCGTTAGACAGAATTGTAGTGCCCCCAAAAACTGTCCTCTACTGATGTCCCCCTAATGGTCCATCATTTGTCTATGTATGTAGTATGTTTCCAGTAGTTAAATGTATGGGTATATTATGAACTCTGTCAAGTGATACAATAATGTAATCCCCATCCAAAATAATACCACAGAGTTTCCCCTTCATTCACACTATATTTCCAATGTTATCAAATAGGGAAAATAATATATTCCAATGTCTCTTCTGTCAATTTTGAGAAATAATTACAGGGAACTCCAATTGATGATGAAGTCCAACTAAGCGGAATATTTTATTTGTAAATTTATTTATGTTTAAATATAGGAACAACTGAGAACCTGAACTGAGAACTGAGATCTTTCAATAGCCGTATTATGGGGTTTTTTAGAATAGTAAAATATTTTTTTTTTAAAGTCAGGTTTTAGAAAAATGGTTGAGTGATAATAATTCCTTCTGTTTCGTGGGTTATATACATCTCAAAGTTAAGTATACATTTTACTTCGGATAAAATTCGAAATCAATTTCAATTAAAGGCAATTTTACATCTGAAGTTCAATAAAAACGATCTAAAGGTAAAACTAGCATTCAAACCGGCTTTCAAACTGGCAAATGTCTACTAAAACTATAATAAATAAGAAATCAAATGTAAGATCAAAAAAATTGTTTACGATCAAAGTAGATTTTTGAGTGCGATATTTTTTCGTAATTATTTAATTTGAGTTAAAAATAAAAAATTAAAAGAATGTAAATGTAGTCCATTTTGCTTCGTTTTCTCGGAGACTTTAAAATCATGCACATCCGTGAAATTTTGTATTGACTAAAATAAAAAAAAAACTTGTTTTTCCTAAAAACAACAGAAAATTTAGAGACACAGCTATTTAAAGTTGTTTCAGAATGTTTAAGCTGTAGCGAATCAATGTGAGTTTGTATGTACGAGTATGTAAAAGATGCTGAGATAAAGTATGGGAATTACAAAAATTAAAATATGAGATAATTTACGAGAATAAGCGTGATAACAAGGTATGAAAGGAAATAAACAAAACATTGGTCCGTTGCTTAGTCAGATGGCAGCATACAGAGGCATAGATGTTTCTCATTTTGAACATACACTTGAATACAGTTAAAGAAAAAGTAGAAGAATATTTGTTAAAAACAAATAACGTATATTTTTAAAAAAAAATTTAAGTTGATTTTTTAGTAAATAACAGCTGAATCACATAGTTTATATATTGCTGTTAGTAGGCTTATAGGCGCATTATATGCATATGTTTATCGATGTTATAAAATCCTGCGATTCCATATTCATTAATTCAATTTGCTCCTCACTCTATGAAATTCTTTTTGAATCCATTTGAGCTATAAGTGTGTCAATAATTTCGAGATTTTTCTTTTCTTTCTGAATTATAACGGATGGGCAAATTTGAAATACACACTGTTTTATGAGAACTTCAGTTTAGTTGATATCTTTATAAAGCAAAAATATGGGAATTAATAATAGAATATAGTGTCGGACAAATGACCATCTCTACCACTTTGCTCCAAAATTTTTAAGTAAACTTTTCAACGAAGCTTCGCATATCACGTCAGTGCAGCTCCGAATTTTATCTTAAAGAGCTGTAGTTGTTTGCGGTTTGTTCACGTAATCCCGGCCCTTTAAAAGGTCCCAGAAAAAATAATCCAATGCGCTGGCCAATTGGACTCTTTCTTTGGGCGTAACGGTTTTGAAGACTGTCTGTGGACTTTGTGAGCTCAATATGCGTCAATTTTGTCTGTTTACATAATCATCTAATTGAAAATGAGCCTCATCACTAATTATGATTTTGTTGAAAAATGCATTGTTTTCGTTCAGTTTTTTTTAAACAGTCAATTCACAAACGTTCGACACGAACAATGGACTGTCAGCATTAATTCTTAAACGAGTTGAGTTTTGTAAGCGTAAAAATGAAGATCTTTTTGAAAAATGTTCGCAAAGTTACTCTAGTGATGCCCAATTAATGCGAACGTAGATGAGTTAATGTACCAGTTTCATTTTTATTACTTTACTGTACAACGGCTATGTTTGCATCAGTATGGCGTATTGTTTTGATGTACTGTCATCAACAATACCATTAGTTTTAAATTTAACCCTTAAATTACGCATAACGGTATCATAAGGAGCCTAATAACGAGGCTCGAGTTTTACGAAGTAACATAGTGAAGTTTAGACAACTGAAACATTCCATGCTTCAAATTTTCCTACTTTTTACTAAAAAAAAATGTCAAAGACCAACAACAACTCAATTATTAACATTTAAATATTTGGAAGACTATTTACATCCTAACCTAATATTTTGCCCACCAGTTATTTTCAAAAATATTTAAGGGTGCCCCTGTAGACTAGTAGGTAGTGTGCTAGCTTACCTGACTGGTGGTTAAGGGGTCGATTCCCAACAAAGACCTTGGTTTTTTCAATACAAATAAAAATTGCCTGCCGGTGGGGCTGCTCAGTGATGAAGGCATGGTCACTGGTCACTGAGCTGTTTTATACGAGAGTTAATTTCCGTAACTGTCTTTCTACTTTCACCACCTGTCGCATCTCTTTTCCATCCCTTTTCTAAAGAGTGTAGCACGGTATTTGACTAAATTGGCATTGTTGCCTGAAGTGCTACTTCTCTTTAGAAAAACAAAAACAAAAAATGGAATAATAAAGATACTCTTTAGTCATAAAGAGTATATTCCTCACTACATTCACTGCCGAATTCGAAACATGGCATTCCAGCATTTTCAGATATTCAACACTGAACTGAATTTTAGAGGTTGGACTTTATAATGCTGGCATCCAGATTTATTCCCTTCTCACCAAAAAAGTTACTGCTTACTGCTATAATTAAACCGTCAACTAAATGATATATTGCTTTTTCTAAAAGTAAAATTGCTTTTTGAGGCAGACCTTTTGAAGTCAAAAATTCTCGGACCTTAAAATTTTTTTACTTATTGATAACTCACTTTCACTAATTGGTGAAAATTATCGCACATGGGGAATAAATTCCTGATGATATTTGCCCTGGAATATACATAATGTCATCCAGGCGTTATTACAGGATTAATTTTGAAAATTAAGCCATCAATATAATTGGTAGTCGCAAATACC
The DNA here is from genome assembly GCA_030448955.1 of Trichopoda pennipes. Lineage (NCBI taxonomy): Eukaryota > Metazoa > Arthropoda > Insecta > Diptera > Tachinidae > Trichopoda > Trichopoda pennipes. Next base: position 14,082,775 of record JASKUP010000042.1, read on the forward strand.
AAACTTGTACTGTATAAAAATAAGTCAAATAAAAGTTTATTAAAATAAGTAATTTATTCATCGGAATCATTTTCAATCTAAGCAATTTTATTATTCGTGGTTGATTTCTTTAAATAAATATTTCGTGAGAATATCATGAAATATTTATTTAAAGGAATCAAGCACGAATAATAAAATTGCTTAGTTTATTAAAATTTTTATTGAAATTTTTCTTTAAAATCAAATAACAGGGAATATTTGTTTTTGATTTTTCCATTCTCTTAGAAAATTAAAAATTAATTCTTTTTGTGTAACGAGTGCAATTCCATTTATATAGCTCACAACAATTAAGTTTCTTCCATAACGACCACACATATTCGCTCTCATAGTCTAAACAGCAGGACATCGAAGAGAATGTTTTTATTTTGGACAATCAATAAATTTAAACACGTGATCTGATCAATAAGCGTTGCTTGTAGAGTTTGTAGCGATTTGTTAATCTGAAAAAATATGAATATTTTACTTCATATTAAAAGTGGCAAAGTTTAACTGCATGGAGAGAAGGAAATGGACCGTTGGTGGCTGGCGTATACCAAAAATGTATATAAAATAAAATAAAAAATTCAATACCTATTGGTTTATGACTGGAGTTATGTTATATTTAATAAAACACGTATTTAAAAATTCATTACAAAAAGAAAGATAAATAAAAAATTATGTAAGAATTTAAACAGCGAAAAGAGGTAAATGGGTAAAATATCTAATGTTTGGTTTGCAGACATACTTACATTTAATCAAATAAAAGGAACAATTTATTTTATACAAATATAAATTTTCCAAAATTTGAATACTATTTATTAATGTCATGCTGGAAGTTAAAAATGCAAATATTTTGACTTTTTAACTCGAGCCATTACTCGGAGTTAAATTCTCTTCACACGTTGCATTGCGCTAGAAATTGGAATGAATTATTTAATCAGCAGCACCTAAGGCAAAAGAGCCTACAGCGGAGAATTAGCGGTGGTGAGAGTGCAGAATAGAATGGAAGAAGCTTTATTTTTTCTCTAATACTGCCATTATCGCTGTCGTTAATGCAGTGGACAGTGATGAGACACAGCATGCTGTTGATTAGGCGGCTGGTTTTAAAGTATACAGCCATTTGATTGTGCTATTAGGAAATAGTTGAGCAGTTGTGCTCTTTAATATCAATTTATGAAAATTCACCTGCACCATTAAACAGGAAAAATTATTTTTATTTGGGTACGGTTTTCCGTCGACCCTCGTCAAATTTGGTTTGTGAACAAACCGGTTTCGGCCGTTTGCCATCTTCAGTGTTCCTTTTGACGAGGGTCGACGGAAAACCGTACCCAAATAAAAGTAATTTTAACCCCGTCGGAAAATCCAAGCACATATAGGAAAAATTATATTTTATTTGCAGGGACTGAACCTAGATTATACCGATTAACATCAATAAAACAGTAAAATACATCACACAATAGCGTAATTCTCTGCTGGTCACGTCATTTAGATTATGAAAAACTGAAAAGTCTAGCAATAACAAAAAAAACACATGGACAAGAGTACATGCGGATTAGACTAGATAAAATACTTCATGGTTTGTATGAGCATTGCAGTTTTACTGGTAAGAATTAATTTATAACAGACATGATGTATTTTTGAATATGCACCCGTAAAAATTTACTTTAACCAATTATTGTATCAAAGGGCTATGGTACAATAATACAAACTTTTCTCTAGCAACTTGTGTAAACGATGTCCTTACCAACAAGGAAAGCAACACTATACACAGCATTATATAGAGAAAGGGCAAACTTAAAGTTAAGAAGTAAATTGGATTAAAACACACACTTGTTTTTTAACAACCTCAGTTTTATTGCAACCACAGAAACATGGGAATGAAACATGGCATTGGGCAAATCCCTACCACTAATACTCGCTTCACAAAAATTTTACACAAACATTTCGCAAGAAAGCTACGCTGATCTCATTAATTCAGTGCCGAATTTCATCTTTCAGGTCGTCAATTGTTTGTGGGGTGTTAATATAAGCCTGGTCTTTCAAATGCCTTTAGCGGCGTTAAATCATAATAATGAGCTGGCCAATTGACATCGCCAAATCGAGAAATCACACTCACCGAGGAATTTCTTATACAACAAGAATGCAATAACTGAATTGTTTGGGTTGCCCTCGCCGTCTGGTATCAACATTATTAGCCACTTGTGGCGACAAAAATATTGTTATCATTGTTTCCTTGCTCATTTTCAAAACAATAGAGGACCACAAACCGCACCATATGGTTACTCTCTTTAACCGTAATGGTTTTCGAGGACTGTTTGTAACTTATGTGAGCCGAATGTGCTAGAATTTTGTTTCTTTACATTATCGTCCAATTGAAAATGAGTCTCATTACTAAAGATGATTTTGTTGAAAAAGTCGCTGTTTTCTTTAAGTTTTTCAAACAGCATACAACATACAAACGTGCGATGCAAACAGTGGTAGGTCGGCTAATTCTCAACACTCTGCTATACAGCGGCTATGCGTGCTTTACTACGGCCACTATGAGCATATTGTTTTCATCTATTGTCAGCAGCAATACCGTGAGCATTGAATTTAGCGATTTCCTAATATTGATAAAGGGATTGATATTAAAAGCAGTTATATTACTTAAAGTTGGGGAGAATTATGCAACATCCTTAATAAGCTCGGTTCCTGCTATGGATTGCTATCATGTGGAATCATGGTGGTTACGTTGGTAATAAACGTAAAAACCATTAAGCGAAAATAGAGGCTCGACGCAGCTTTATGATACCAGAGCCCTTATTTACCATATCCATTAACTGTGGTAAGAAAAAACTGGTTCCTGAATATAAGCGGTGTTTTATCGTTATTGAAAAGCCCTTGCAGGTATTTTACTATGCTATGTCAGAATAAATTCTAACGGCATCTTTGAGTCAACAAAAGTGACTTCCACTAACTTATGCTATGATTAGGCATATTATTGTTGTTCTGCATAACACCACTTTACTATAGAAAAAATGTTAGCTGAATGACGAGCCACTTACTTTGTACTTGTTCTTCTTCGGAATCTGATCGAATAAGATTTTTAGGGGCTCTCTAAAATTTTTCTCTGCAAAGGATTATTGGTCCAATTATGCAGAACGGTAAACACAAAGGCTGCAAAAAAGATTTTGTTGATCACCGTAATTGTGCCTTAGAGGAAAAATTAAGCCAAAACCAAAAATGGCATAATAATTTGACGTTATTCTCTTCACAATATGTTTCACTTTAGTTGTCTGAGGAACTAAGGGAACTGCAAACTCCACATTTTTTAAATATAATAGACATTTGTAACATAGCAATCAAATTTTGTAACAAATATTCTTCTCTTAAATTTAGTTTCATTAATCAAAGTTGTACATATAATTAAATTAGTTTGCTGTTAGAGAGTTGCTATTGTGAGAGAATATTTTTAGAACTTGCATTGTGGATTTAATTATGTCTAAAGGTGACTCTTTGTTTAGCAAAACGCAATAAAATAATGTAGCTTCTGTTCGTATCTAACTTAAATACTGTACGGACATCACAATACCTTCTATTAAATGGATTTAATTCAGAATCAATAAAATTCTTTTAAATTGAATTCAATTGTTCTTTTGTTTTGTTGCATTTTCGGTCGACGTATGTACGCATGTGTATGAAGGCTCCAAATTGCTTAGGTAGAATATAACGTTATGAATAATGTGATATTCAAATGTGATTTAATAACTCGTTCCGTTAACACTTTATTATTGTGCATCGTTCATAAATTTTTTATCATAAACTGCATCAACCACATAAAATATTTAGTTTTCTGGAATATGAGAATTTAACGTTACAGAACACAAGACCCAAATACTGGTACAAAAGCAACAGTACAACAAACAACAATTATCACTACCACCAAAGGAGTTGGGAACACTAAATACACGTAATGCCACCAACATGGAGACCAATAATCATGACAATGATGACATGAAACAGAAGATTATGATTAAACGCTGATTTATCAATTTAATACGATGACGACAACAAAAATAACAACGTGAATATCGTAGAAGGAAGAAACCAAAAATCGCATGTAAGAGTTTATGAAAGCGTGTTTAACTGAGCTTATTAAATTAAAAAAATTTTTAACTTTATAATTTTTATCTGTAAGATTAACAAATTAATACCCTACACAAAAGATTGCAGAAATTGATAATTCTACTACAAAAGGGAACAAGAAACGAGCACGAAAAAATATTTCTTGTGCAATGGAAGTAAGGCTTTTATGGCATTAATTTCTGCCCTTAAGTTCATTAATTAAACCAATTTCATTTTTTTTCATTTTTTGCACTCATCAGTGCGCTCAATACTTAATCCCTTTTGCTAGTAATTCATATACAGTTCCGGAATGTACTGACCAACGCCAGGTTTAATGCTTGAATCATTATTCTATTGCTCGCTCGTTATGCCATTATCAATTTGATGTTTACCATACCACCCGATATCTAACGCTTCCTGTAAAAGTAGCAACACATTCTAAAGAAGATAAATAAACAATTGGCAATCCTTAGGACCTTTAAATTTATGTACTGTTGAGTCCTGATATAAATAAATCGATTAAACTGACAATGTCAAGGATATCATTAACGCTTGTTAATGGTGAAGCACTGTATTTGGCCTACTGCGATGGGTTTTGGTTTACTAAATATTCCTAAAACTGCATTAATACCTATAACCATCTTTTATACGTATTAGAACACAAACTAAAAATTAAAATAGAGATCAACATTCGTCTCTAGAAGGGTGCCACTGGCTTCCGCTGGTCTGTTGGACTACGGTAATATAAACTAGAGCTCCAAGCGACCCATTGCTTACCATATCACTGAGAATTTGGCTTCAAGGGAAACTCACTGGCAGCCCCATTGAACTACTTACTTTGGCATGTGACTGATCATCAAATCTCCTTGGTCAGCCCAAAAAATTGTATACTGGCCAACACAAGCAAAGTCTTTAATATTAGGGGATGTTAAAACTTTACTGAATTGCGATGAAAATGCTGTCGTGATTTCTTTTTGTTAGATTTAACAAAAATTCGGACATAGGCGAAATCTGAATGTATTTAATTCATAATCAAAATTAAATGCTTACAAGAACATTTTTTACTCCCCAAAAAATACACGGAAGTTCAAATCGATGACTTAAAAAACTTAAAACAAATGTCTTCATACTTTAAATCTCAACTGGTAGATCACCCAAGTGATAACTTTTATAACTTTTAACTGAAGCAAACACAAACACAGTGGCCCACCATAGAACTCATTCAGTTCTGGTTAAACGTCTAAATCGAAATAAGAAAAGAAAAATGGACTGAAAAATATGGAGTTAATTCTATTAGGTGCCGTTGCACTATAAAGTCTATTGGATTTGCTGCTATCCTTTGGATATATTTTATATACTAAAAATGAAAAGCATAAAAGGTGGCTTTTAATAAGGTGTATATATAAATAAAATAAAACAAAGATTAAGTTTTTAAATTGACATAAACTTTTTTTATTCGAAAGATAGCTTCTAGCTTTATAATTTAAATATGACTCATGTCATAACAGCGCCACAACTGGCTCGGAAGCAGTCTAACCGAGGGGCAATTTACAATAACTTTTTCCACCATTTGTGGCTGTATATCGGCATTAACACGGCAAATAGTGCTCTCCAAGTGATCAACCATTTTGGGCTTATCGGCGTAGACTAGCGACTGGACACATCTTCACGATCGCACGATCTCGGAGGTCAATTTACACATCTGAAACGTGAAACTATGCGGCTACCAATAAAACAATTGTGGTACGATTTTTTACTGCTCAATTTATGAACGAAAAAGTCAGCATCCTTTTTAAAAAAAGTACGGAACAATGATAATAGCAGCCCATAAAGCACGAAGCAGTCACTTTTTCTGGATATAGCTTCGTCTTCAGTTACACTTGAAAATTATTATCACTCCAAATATGTCAGTTTTGTTTATTGACGTATTCGTTTTGTTTACTGCTGAGCGTCAGCAGACGAGTTCAAGATTATTTCAGGGGTACCGCAAGGCTCCGATCTTCTTTGCCAAACTTTCAACCTAACAGACTTTTTCGCAGACAACAATACCCTTTGTAATTCATATTCATTCAGTAATAGACGGAACCTGTTGGAGAAACCGGAAGTTCTTTATGTTATTGGCATGAAAATTCAGTGGGTTTTTCGATGGACTAAGCACATTTTTTTAAATTTCTGAAAAAAGCTTTTAAGTGCCTTGGTTTTCTTAAACGGTGTAAGAGATACCCTTCACTCCATCCGACCTTCATACTATTTATACCACCTATATCCGTTCAAAAATAGAATACAATATGCATGTATAGGCCGGCGCCACAAAGTCTATTTTGGAGTTGCTCGACCGCGTAGAGGACCAAGAGACTCATTGGAGAAAGTAGGGTATCCAACTGTATTGATTCTTAAGAGCATCGACGCAATGTGGGTTTTATTTTACTGTTTTACCGTTACTACAGTGTTAAATGGCCTAAAGAAATTAGGGAAGTTGTTCCCGTTACTCGCACGTTTTTGCATTTAACTCTATTTTCGTTGAGAGTGCATACATTTGTGGTTGATTGGCCGGTGAATCGCCCTACGCATTACAGGGAAAATTCGCTTTTTAGCAGAACGCTTCGTATATGGAATGAACTCCCTTCATAGGTCTCTCCTGCTACTTTCAATGTAGGAAAATTCAAAACGAATTTCCACACACAACCCTATTCCTTTTTTCCCCCTCCCCATAACCTAATTTCCTAGTTCTGGTACAATGCATTCCATGAGTAGCGGCCATCCCCTGAATACTGCTGCGAGAAAAAAAAATTCGCTTATGAAAATTTAATTCCGAAATACTTTGGGTCCAATGCGCATAATTTTACTTTGGGTCCAATTTGGAAATGTTCTTAGGCGTCTGTCTATTGATGTTGAGATGTCAAATCACCCTATTTTACCTCAACCTACATAAGTTTTTAGTAAGTTATCAGAATAACAGGGAAAAAACTGCCGTTATTGATATGAAAACGTAATGGGTTCCATTTTATGCACTGGAACAAAAAATGCCTTAATGCAAAATATTGTCACTAAAGCTTAATTTACACAAGAAATAAGTAAATATAAAAACCTTTTCCTGTAAAATATGTATTTTGTCGCTTGAGATTTTACTTGTGATATGAAAGTTAAAGATTAAAGATCTGCTATAACTAAATAGTGTTTTCTAAATTCGTTCTTGTCTTCCAAATTAATTTAATAAAAAGTGTAAATAAGCCTAAAAACATAACGCCTTAGTTGTATAGTACATGTAAACTGTTGCATTGGTAACACATCACAGTAGGCCTCTGAATAACAAGCATAAATAAGAAACAAACGACATACACGCCAACATCGCTTGCATCTCTAACTGGTCAATTTTGCGCTTATTATACGTTTTATCCATAAATATTTTATATTATATTTCTTGCCAGAAGATCTCAAGTTACCACAAAATCAAATGATCGCTATGTGAGCTATAGTCTCTGTAGTCTCACACCTACATGCTTACACGTATATTTCCGCCTGAGACCCAGACGGGTAGTCTTTATTGTTTTAATTTTTATTCATACAAATTTAAAAAAAAAACAATATTAAATAGTAAAATAAGTCGCGTGCTGGTTTATATTGTATGAGTTTTCTTTTATAATACGATCTTGACAACAAATATAACTAAGTAGGTAAGCGCTTTGTCTCTCTCCTTCTCTATCTTATTGATTGGTATGGCATATGCGGCGATATTAAATATTTTTATAAATTATTTATTTGCACTGCTTTAGTCGAATGTATTAAATCGACCTCATGTCAGGCTGCAGATGATTACAATTGATAAGGGAAATATTTTTATGTTTGTTTAAAGAAAATCCTTTTTAAAAAATGAAAACGTATATTAGTATACTAAATACTTACGACGTTGTTTTATTGACCAAATAATTAACAGAAATGTCCAAACTTTAATATTTGTTAGAAATATCCATTCTATTAGCATAACTTGGTTCCAAATTGACAACGGTAGCTTCTCAATTCTTTCCACTTACCAAAGATATTCCTTATTGAAGAAGAAGTTTGTTTTTAAATTGCGTATTCGAAGTAGATGCATTGGCAATTATTACAATGAATTCAATTTCTCGCAAAAATTGCATTAAAATATTTAAAATCCACTGTGAAAATGGTGTTTCTCTTAAAGTTACATTTCGTAAAATTCGTGATATTTTCGGACAATATAATCGTCCCTCTGAGGCCACTATTAAGAATTTGGTTATTAAATTTGAGTCAACAGCTTCGATACAAAATTCGCGAACACCAACGCGTTTTTGGCCGGGTTGTACAACTGAAAATATGAGCGTGAGTCACAGTGCTGACTCAATTTGTCAATTTCTTGACGTTCTCAACAACTGGGGTTATATAAAAGCACCATGGCGAATTTTACATAAGGGTTTGATTTTGAAGCCTTACAAGACTCGACTGGTGCAGGAATAGAAGCTGACCGATCATTCACATTGCTGTAAATTTGCTAAATTCATTTAGGAACAACCAGCTGGTTTTTCTGAAAAAATCACTTTTATTGCCTTTGTGTTTCTGAAAATCCTAGAGCGATTATTGAGAAGCCTTTGCATGCTCAACGTGTCTCTGTATGGTGCGCTTTGTGGTCTGGAGGTGTGATCGGGCCGTTTTTTTTTTCGAAAGTGAGGCTGGAAATGACGTAATGGCCAATGGATCGCGCTATCGCGAGATGCTAAATACTCAATTTTGGCCTATTATTAGCAACGTAGATATTACTGGTGTGTGGTTTCTAGGATGGTGCCACGTGCTATACAGCCAATGAAATGATCAATTTATTGCAAACTAAATTTCCCGATCACATAATTTCACGACAATCAGCAGCTAAGTGGAAAGCCAGATCGTATGATTTAACACCACTGGATTATTTTTTGTGGGGCTATGTTAACGACAGAGTCTATATGGGGCCAATCGATTCGATTTCAGCTTTAAAACTTAAAATCCGTGATGTGATTAACGAAATAGGATCGCCATTTTGCCAAAAAGTGATTAAAAACTTTGATGAATGAATGGAATGAATGGACATTTGCCAGATATCATTTTTTATTCATAATTGCCGAACTTTTCTCCTCGTAATACAAGACAAATTTGAATCATCTCAATCTAAATTTGTTGTTTTATTTTGTTTTATAAAGTTCTTTATAATTTTTTACTTTTCTGAAATAATTCGTTATTGAGAAAATTTCTACACAAAAATATTAAAGATTGCCCTCGAACCACTACAAAATCGACCAAATTTTTAAAGATATTTTATTATATCTGAGATTAAAGAACTGAAACCGACTTTCAGTTAGTCTCCGAATGTGGATGTTCTGGGTAAAAGTCTGAAAGAACTACAATTTCGGGATATTTCATGCATGATTTTATTTTATCGATATGTGATTTTTCTAAACCAAAAATACTTTTGTTTACTTTTATCAATCAATAAACACATGTAACAAATGTTATCGGAAATAAGAATAAACATTTTATGCTAAGTATTTGAAATTCCTCAAAATGAAGAAGTTTTTTTTTTAAATTAGAGGTAAATTTCAGAAATCTGTAAGAATATCGCATGTCTTTCAATAAAACAGAAATTAAACTAATTAAATGGTAACATAAATTTTCAAAAGTGGTAAATTTATGATATTTGCTGAAATTATTACCTGGGCTCTTCGCGAAGTCGACCTACTTTTGTTAAGAAATTTAAATATTATTACATAGCTCAAAAAGCACAACGATATAAAATCTGAAATCCGATTTAAGAGGTTAAAAATAGTTCTAGGTACTCGCAATAGTATCAATCTAAAAAAATTCCAAATTTGTGAGTTTTATTGCATCGTTTAGGATGCGGTTCATGGTATTTCTGAAGCACAGTTTTTTTGTTTCAATTTTTTAAGGGTTGAAGGGTTGAAGTCAGAGTTCTATCTACTTCAACAAAATTTTTGATTTTTTTACTTTTTAAATTGTTATCATTATACTTAAAGTTTATATGTTAGGTAACCAATGTGATATTTATCTTTTCCTTTACAATGGCTGAGCAAATTTGAAGTTAGGAAGCTTTAAATACACACATTTTAGGTAACTCTAATTTTTTTGACACCAATGTAAAGCAGAGACATAGGATAATATTGGATAAATGTCCACTCCTAGCACGGCAATAGATATCTACTCTTTAAACATAACTTTGAAGCACATTTTGCAACAACATTTCACTTATATTTTATCTTTTAGAGCGTCAGTTATCTGTGGATTGTTTACGTAAATCCGGTCTTTAAAATAGCTTCAGAGATAATAATACAGCGGCATTAAATTACAAGAACGAAGCGGCTAATTTACATCGCCAAATCGAGAAATTACGCAACCGTCAAATTTTTCATGCAATTTCGTGATAAGATTTACATCTGCACCTGGCCGTGGGCCTTAATCAGATGTAAATGAAAAGCAACGCCATTTACGCGCTAGGAAGCCGAAGACTAATTCTAGCAACAGGTCTTTCCTAATTGCAATTTTAGCGGTTCCAAAGCAGGGTTGCAAACCACTACTCGTTGCTCCTTGCTTGGGGCCGCAAAACCGCAACCACCACGATACTCCCGAAGGGTCAACATCAATAATCTGTCAGAGAAACAGCTAAAAGTCTAAAGAGACAATTAGCGGAAACTCTGGGGCTTATTGATTCCCGTAGAAATAACGTGGAGCTTCCAATTGACTCCCTGCTTGCTTTCAGGGGACTGGGCTCCCTTATACCCCAGCAGCACAGGTCTAGATAGTCAAGTATTCTATTAAGACCGATAAATGTGCCCCCTGGGGGGATTTCGCATGCAATATCTGAATTTTGTGGGTGGCTGTGTGACTTGTAGTACCGTCTAGCTAAAACGAAAAGTCGCTAATGTCAATAATAGTAAATTCTGGCCACAAACAATTTATTATCATAGTTTGGTAGCGAAGAGAATTCACCGTGACGGTATTGCCATGTTCTTTTTCGAGAAAAAAAATACCCAAACGATCCCTTTCCTTGAATGTAATAATTTTTCGAGGTTTATTTATGGATTTTGTGACAAAATTTTGTTTGTTTACGTAGCCACCTAATTGAAGATGAGCCTCATAACTAATAATGATTTTGTTAAAAAATTCATTGTTTCCGTTCAGTTTTTCAAACAGCCAATTCACAAACGTTCGACGCTAACAATGGTTAGTCGGCTTTAATTCTTGAGTAAGTTAAAATTTATAAGCGTGAAGATGAAGATTTTATGCAAAATGTTGCGCAAAGTGCCTCTAGTGATGCCCAAATGATGGGAATGTCGAGGAGTTAATGTTCGAGGCTCATTCTCAAAATTCTGGTGAGCAGAGGCTATGTTGGCATCACTGCAGTCACTACGAGTATATTGTTTTGGGCACAGCAGTCTTAGCATGATTACAACGAAATGCTGCCCGAATTTTACGAAGTGATATAGTGACATTTTTATCATTTCGACAGTAAATTTTCACAATTAAAATATGCAAAGATGCTGGTATTTTCCTTCTATCATATTTCAAGGAAGAAAACTAAAAATCATTGTGTTTTATAATCGTGCAAATCACAGAGTTTGCGTTTTACAATGCAGCTCAGAGAGTTATCTTGGAAATACGTTCGAAATTCTAAACTGCTAGACCGATAATTACAATGTTTTCTGCAAAATGGTTTACGGTTGCGTTTTTAAAAACAATATAAAATGAATTAACTTTTTTTTTTATTTTTCTAAATATTACGACATTAATAGGTTGTACTAAAAGTTGGCCAATGTCTGTATAAAATATATTCAATATGAACGGTTATTTGATCATTTTAATCAAGATTAATTTTTAATTTTTATTTATATTTCATGTCCGAAAATATTAAATATCATATAATAATTGCATATTTGCTTTATTTTTATTTTATATTTTATTTTATCTTTCTTATAAATTTACAATTATGTCGTGCTGTGTTTAATTAGCTACATCGTTTTTTTACTTAACACTCTGATTTCAAAATGAGTTTCCAAGAGGGCGAAAATAGTTGGACGTTAAATGAAATTTAAAAATTTTTTATTTTAAAACACGTTTGTTAAATCGGTATTAGCAAATTACTGTTATGTTTTTCATTGACTGTAAGTAATGATGAATTATAATTCCCATATGCAACTAAAAATTTAGGGTGGTGAAATTTGAGGTTAGGAAGTAAATAGTCTGTCAAATGGTTAACTGTCATGAAGTGAACCGACATCCTTTAACATTTATTTAGGTAAAAACTTGGGAAAGAATTTTAGTTGTGAAATTTTACTATCACAATGGTGAAAATTCCCCGTATCACTTCGTAAAATTCGAGAAGCTTTCTCTCGTTGTGTTTCATTTATTTGCTAAGTTTAAGACTGTATTGATGCGGAAACAGATTAAAACAAAACGCTCGTAGCGGCCGTAATGATGCAAACATTGCTACCGTACAGCGAAGTGTTGAGAATGAGCCTAGAACATCCACTCGCCGCCGGTCACAACAATTGAGCATCACTAGAAACACTCTGCGCACCATCTTGAATACAAATCTTTTTCTTCATGCTTATAAAGTTCAACTTGTTAACGAATTAAAGCCAGCCGACCATTTTTTGCGTGTAACGTTTGTGACTTTACGGTTTGAAAAACTGATCGAAAACAATGAACTTTTTTAACAAAATCATTTTGCATTAGGCGGTTAAACAAAATATTATCGCATATGTAATTCGTAAAATCCACTAACAGTCCTTGAAAAAAATTATATGCAAGAATAGTTACCGTATGCTGCGTTTTGTGATCAGTATCATCGACAAAAAAACGCCTTCATCATGAATTCTCTGCGTTACCAAACCATGGTAAATCAATTTTTTGTGGCCACAATTGGCTAATACTATTTTCAAAATCATTCTGCTGTTCGAAATACTTACCGCGCACGACGTCCATTTTACCGTCAACATAATTGTTCATCAAAGCAATTAGTTCGATTAACTGTGGAACGTTTTTGCAGCACTATCACTCTTAATGATAATATGCATCCACATAGACGTCGTATATTGTGTACGCAAAAAGACACTGCAGCTGCAGAGCTTAGCATATAGAAGGATCTGATTCAGCCTATATGCCATCGTGTACAGGAATTTTATATGTGTCCAATTATTTTATGGAAGATCTTGGGAAAAGATCTTGTTTTGTGTGCTTGCAAAATCCAACTTGAACTAGAATTGAAGCCAGACGGTGAATGGGCTCAAAACAAGATTGCTGTTGAACCCTATTTTTATAAGCGACTTTTGTTTAGCGATGAAGCCTACTTTTGTGTTAATGCATGTGTCAATAACTAAAACTGCAAATTTGGAGTGATAAAAATCCTCAAGTGTAAGTGGAGATAAAGTCGTGATTACTGGCTCTTTCGTTCATCCATCGAACAACCATCATGTGCAGGAGCTGAGCTTTCACACAACTCGTGTCACAATTGAATTTTTGAATTCTGAAGTGGCCTACAGACAATTTTCTGTGGAAATATGTGAAGTCGCTTGTACGCGCCGATAAGCGCAAAACAATTGGCTATTAAAGAACAATATTACCCGCGTTATTGCCGATATACGACCATATATGTTGGAAAACGTCATTGCAAATTGGACCTCCAGATTATATTATGTCCGAAGCAGTCGTGGCGGCAATATGCCAGAAAAAATACAATGCCAGAAAATTATCTTTCGAAGAAGTTAAAAGTTCATGTCAAATTAAAAAATGCTTCTCTGTTTTATTATATTTAAGTTCAATACCTCTAAACCATCCTTTGTAAGCAGTGCTTATGGAACGGTTTATGAGACTCCAGGTGTATGCCAATCTAAAGTTGTTGTCCTTAAGAATAATGTTGTCCTCAAAAATAGTAAATTGTGATGATGACAGTTTTTTGAAGCAGCTTGTGTGTGTTACATTGTGGATAATACTAAAAAAGAGTGAATTGCTAAATATAATGCAAAATCTGTACGCATGTGTCTTATATATTTTGTAGTAATTTGTGTTAAATTGAGTTTTATAAATCTTTCTCTATCCTACCTATGTTATGGCAAAAAAAATCAATAAAAAAGATCATATTGTGATAAAATCAATAGCAGTTTAGCGACATCAAACACTGCTTATTGACAAATTTATGTTGTTATTCTCTGCTGTTGCATTATTACTTTTAAATAGTGAAAGGTTTTTTATGAGTAATAAATTTTTTTGTAATTCTTTATAGACTTTTAGCTTAATGTTTATTCTTATGGGATGCATAAGACTCTTAGGTCATTAAATACAATAAAGTAATATTCATTCAGCTGTTTAGCCTTACAAGTTATTGACACAATTGCAATTTTGGCAATTCTTCTTTGGGACTTGATTTGCATGAGAAAAAGGGCTAAAAGTTCGACATAAAATTTAAACGCATAGAAATAAAATATTTTTGGCACTGGGCATTACTAAATAACATTTTTTAAATGCTTTTTGTCAAAATAAAAAAAAATAAATCGGTCCGTCAAGTGCAAGCTGACCATACACAAAAACGTTCCAAGTATGAGCCTTCCATTAATTTAAAATTTTATCCTTCTTTGGCTTGCTGTTGAAAATTTAAAATATGGGTTTTTCAACACGAAGTTTGTTTTTCAATTGTGGCAACACCAACAACATGGTTTTTAGGCGAATTCATAGTAGATGCCCCGGAATTTAATTATAGTTAATTAAATTTCGAACGAAAATCGCATTAAAATAATTAAAATCCACTATGAAAATGGTGGTTCTGTTAAAGTTACATTTCGTAAAGTTCGTGGTATTTTCGTACAATATAATGTTATTTCTGAGACCACTACTAATAATTTAGTCGTTAAATTTGAGTCGATAGTTTCGACAAGAATTAAAACCGACCGACCATTCACATCGCCGTAAATTCGCACAATTCATTCAGGTACAATTGGCTAGTTGTATGGTTCGCTATGTGGTCTAGAGATATGATTAGGCCGTTTTATCAAAGATGAGTTTGATAGTGCGGTAATAAAATTTAAGAACACAACCACAAGCATGCTCATTAAACTAGGACAATTCATTGAGTTCATTGCGAATAATCTGACACTCAAATGAGGGCCGCGAAACCATAACCACCATGGTGCTCCCGCTGGGCCAGTCAGAGAACAGCTAAAAGGCTAAAAAGCCAAAAATCCGAAGTCTGGGGCTTACTGATTCCCGTGGAAATAAAGTGGTGTTGTCCAGTTGGGTCCTGCTAGTCTTTTAGCGGACTGGGCTCCCTTTTACCCCCGGTGAGTTATGTGATGATAGTCACACAGCCAATGAAACGACCAATTTATTGCAAACCAAATTTCATGATCGCAAAGTTTCACGACAATCAGTGGTTGAGTGGAGAATCAGATCGTGTGATAACACCATTGCATTATTTTTTGTGGAGCTATGTTAAGGAAAGAGTCGAAGGAATCGGTCCTAGTTTTCAAAAAAGCGAGTAAAAACTTTGGTGAAAGAATCGGCATATGTCAATGCGGTTGTGGTAGACATTTACCGAATACCATTTTTTGCTCATAATTGCCAAACTTTTTTCTTCATAATCCAAAAAAAGTTTTAATCATCTTAATATTAATTTTTTTTGTTATTTTGTTGTAGAAAACAAACTTTTTGCTGAAAAACCCGTTGGTTTATAATTACAGTATATTTTACTAAAAGCCAAAATCAAATTCTTTTAGGGGGCAGTCCTTAAATTTTAATTTTATTCTTAAAATTCAAAAACCGACCTTTGACAAAATAAGCGCACACAATTTGAGTGGCGAAAGTTAACAAAATAATCCTAAAAAATGTGGTTTTTAGGATTAATAAACCCATATGCGTTAAATTCACATCACTATGGGAACAGACTTTAATCAATCTATTAAGGGAAATTTACTGTCGTTGCTATTAGAAAAAATTACAAAGTTTTGTGAACCAGTCATTATGATTTTTATTAAAAAAAAAAAAAAAACTAAAAACTATAAAAATATTTTTTTTAATAAAATAAAAAGAATTTGCTTTTAATAGCCTTGGCAACAGTCGCATATAGTAACTTGAATATCATTAAGAAATTTTAATGCTTCTGACTCCGGTGGGCAATCAACCACGCTATTATTTCCTCAATTATTTTTCAATAAAGTAAAATTTACATAATACTTTAACATCGTTTATGGCGACACATTACGACTAACCATATTTCATTCGTCTTAAAGTTTTCTATCCTTCATTCTCATCATTATGCACAAAGAGTATTTTTTTTTTGTACTTCATAAAGGGGTTTTCAACAGGAAATTAGTTTTCTAAAGCAAAATAAAATATAAATTTAGATTAAGATGATTCAAATTTTTATTGTATTACGAAGAGAAAAGTTCGGCAGTTATGAATGAAGAATGATATTTGATGAATATCCACCTCAATCACACTGATAGATAACGATTCTTTCATCAAAGTTTTTAACAACTTTTTGGCAAAATGGTGGTCCTATTTCGTTAATCATATCACGGATTTTGAGTTTTAAGGTTGAAACTGATTCGGTTAGCTCCGTATAGACTCTGTCTTTAACATAGCCCCACAAATAAAAAATCCAGTGGTGTTATATCACACGATCTGGCTGTCCACTTAAGTGATGATTGTCGTGAACTTATCCGATCGGGACTGTTTGCAAAAAATTAATTGTTTCGGTGGCGGTGTGACATTTGGCAGCATCCTGTTGAACCCACATGTCAGTGATATGCACGTCGGCAATAATAGGATAAAATTGAGTTGTTAGCTTCTCGTCAGCTAACACACGTTGGTGTTCACACATTTTGTATAGAGCCTGTCGACTCAAATTTAACGATGGAATTCTTATAGCGATTATGTTGTCCGAAAATATCACGAAATTTACGAAATGTAGCTTTAACATAACCACCATTTTCATAGTGGATTTTAATTATTTTAATGCAATTTTCGCGCGAAATGGAATTCATTATAACAATTGCAAGTGCATCTACCACGAATACGTCAAAAAACTTAAGGTCAAAACTATCATGTTGTTGGTGTTGCAACAATTTAAAAACAAACTTCTTGTTGAAAACCCCTATATAACTATTAGGTGTTTTACCAAGTACTTGAATTCAACGGATTTAAATGACATTTTCAGGTGTGATTTGTATATACAGGATGGTTAATATAAATTGGGTGTTAGCATTGCATTTAATGACAGTGCACAGTGGTGAACAAAACCGTCTAACAAAGGTAAAACTGAGAAATAATCGAATTACATTTAAAGCGATACTTTTATTGTGATCAGAAAGCACAGTATTATCGACAAATCCATATATGAATAAAGGGTGGGCAATTTTAAGGTTAGGATGTAAATCAGCTTCAAATATACTTTTTTTTGACAAATTCAGTTTTGTTGGCATCAATGGAAGTTAATTTCCGGATATTATGTCGAACAAATGTCTACCTTTAGCATGTTATATCGTTTTTTTCATAAAAATTTTTATGCACATTTTGCAACAAAGCTTCGGTTATCTCGTCAATGCAGCGCCGAATATCATTTGCAGAGTATCAGTTGCAAAACACCATATAAACCTGGTCTTTTAAATGGCTCCAGAGAAAAAAATCTAGCGGAGTTAAAATACAAGAATGAGGCGGCCAATTGACATCGTCTAATTGAAATATTACCCACTCGGGCAATTTCTTGTGCACCAACTGAATTGTTTGGGTAGCTAAAGCTTTTGGCACTATCTTGCTAAAATCAAACGCCACTGATGTCAACACTAGCTAATTGTGGCTGAAAAAAATTGTTTGTAACCTTTTAGCGTAGAGAATTCCTTTCCTTGCTTGCGGGTCGATAATACCACCTTACTATAAAGCGCACCACTGACAGTCTCTATCTTTGTATGTAATGGGTTTTTGAGTATCGTTTGTGGATTTTTTGAGCCCCATATGCAACAATTTTGTTTGTTTACATAATCGTGGAAAGTGGAACTTTGTAAGCGTGGAGTTGAAGATCTTTATGCAAAATGTTGGGCAAAGTGCTTCTAATTATGTCCGATTATTCGAAAAGTGGATAAGTAGATGTTTTATTCTCATTCTCAACAATTTTCTGCACAGCTAATTTCTCTATTGTCAAAAGCAATAACGTGAGCCTTGAATTTGGCGACTAAATTACGCACAGGGGTCTCAGAAGCAGCCAAAAAATCTTCTAGAGATTTACGAAGCGATACAGTGAAATTTCCATTGTAAATTTGATAGTAAATTTGCAAAACTAAAGTTCTTTGCTTAAGACTGTAACGTGTTCCATGAACGTGTTCCTAAATTTTTACTAAGTAAATGATAAAGTTTAACAGCTCAATTCTTGATAGTTAATCTTGTGATAGGCAGGTTTTTCCTAACCTTAAATTCTAATTCTGCATGTGTATGCAGGAATTAGAATTCATTTTGAGAAAATAACATTTCTCTTTTCCAATATCTTTACAATTTTTCTATTGTGGATGAAATTTTCTCACTGATTTGGCTAAATTGTGTTTCGTTTTTTTATAGTCGAATAATCATATGTAGAAATAGACCATGTAACGGCCATTTTCAGAAGGAAAAAACGACGTTCTGGTAGAAGTAAGACTTTAATTCAGAAACGACACCGAATTCTCAAATATGAAATTGGCAATTCTTAGTAAATGCATACATCTTCAGAATAATATTTCTCTATTAATAAGGGAAACCGACAATGGAACTCTTTTTAAATCGCAGTTTTGTAGTGATTTTTTATCGATTATTTAAGAATTAGTTTATCATTTTTATTATGTTTTAAATAAGTTAATGCTTAAATTGTTTTTAAAACAAAACAAAACAATGCTTCATATTTCTTTTATAGATTTATAAACATATATTTTATTATAATTTTGAAAATAAATAATAAAGAAATCTTCGAGTTGGGAAATCAATATCATCACAATTGATATTTTTCCATTAAAATATGTTTTTATCTTATTCTTATTTATTTATAAAAATATCTGTCCATCTGTCAAAAATCTGTGAAATGGTACTGCTGGATGCTTAAAATTTGTACAGAAGTCATATTATTATTGCCCCTAGGTAATAAAATGAAGTTTATAATTAAAAGACTAGTTTAGGTCGGTGTAGTTAAAAACGGCAAATTAATATAAAGAGGATAGCAGCTATAAAAAAGTATAAAAAATTAAACTAAAATGGATCCTCTAGACTCGTAAATGTTATGCATATGACCTGAAGAATATTGTTACATCGGGTTTTTGAAAAAGATTATAGATTTTCTTGCTGGTCTTTTTAAAATTTGACCGAATTTTAAATATAAAGTTGATTTTACTTAGAATTAATATATCATATATTAATATTTATATATATCTTAATATATTTCAGATATGTCTTAATCAAATGTGAACATAAGGGTAAAAAATTAATTTTGTTATTTTGCTTGTTTGTTGAGAATTTCGTAAAAAATATTTGTTATTTGATTATTTTTAAAATTTTTGAAGCCCACATCACACACCTAAACTAACAAGTTCAAGTTGCAATTTAAAAACATAATTTTGCAGATCGGTATATATAATTATCCTAAACGAAAGTGATTTAAGTCGTAGAAATAAATTAAGATACAATTTTGACATTGAAATTTGTTATCAGCCGAACTACTTTATTATATATAAATAAATAAACCTTTCTAATCCGAATTAGTTCCCCCTGTTTTTTAAATTCTGTTATCACAATAGATGATATCCTATTGTAATACTGATTGTGATTGTGAAGTACGATTGCACGATACATTGCATTATTTCTAAAATGGCAAACTTTTTAGAAAACTTAAATCAAAGTCCATCTAAATGTAGCCCACTGTATTCAAAAAACCGTAACAGTATGAATTTTCCCACAAATCCAAGCTGCTATTATTCCATAAGCAAAATTATGGTAGTGCAAACCACTGTGGTAAAATTAACTTCGCCGTGGCCTAAGCTTAAGTAATGTCTTCTTCTTCTTTTTGCATTTCTTTTGCATTTTAGTTAAATGCTCTACTCTCAAAGTGTTTTTTTATTTTTTATTTCTAACAATTTTCCATTCTTCTTTTATCTAAGAACTTAACCAGTGACTGTTAAAAAAAAAAAGAAATGCTGTAACAACTTTTTCTTTTAACAAATTTGCCAAATTGATTATAATGATGCTTATGAAATCACTTACTTTTTAGAGGTGCTACATTTTATAAAAATGAAGACTTGAAAAGAGGTAGCATAACTTTATTTGTTATAGCACACAGCCCTGGTCACTATTCTTAAAATTTTACGATGATGGGCTTTTTTTAACTATTGTGGTTGCTTCCATAGATTGATTTGTAGATTAAAGTAGTTGACTCGTATATATCGTGTAATCAAAAATATCGATAGTACACTAACAAAATTACGTAAATAATAACAAGAGATTTTTGGGGAACAGAAGGACTATGCCAAACCAGTTCTAAAAATAATTTGGTTTTAAAATAAAATGCGGTTTCAGTATTTCAATCTAAATGACAGATAGTATATACCATTAAATAATCTTTGGATTAAACACTAGACATAATAAAGCGAGAAAGCATTATTAGCCAAATAACCTATCCGGCTGGGTCACTCAACTTATGGTTGTTAAAAATAAATCTATTAAGCACAGAACTTGCAGGGACTGTTGCGACCTGCAACATATTAAATTGCTTACTTTTAATTTTACTTTTAGTTTATTTTTAAATTCTAGTTTTGACCATTTTTAAGGTTATTGTGTAGTAAACAAATTTATTTTTATTTTTATTTTTTATATTAATGAAAATTCTTACGTTTCAATTTATTGTTTATTAGTATCAGATTACACATTTATAATTCATTCACCTTTATTGCACAACTAAATTTAATTATTATTTAAGCTAAGTAAACACTTTTAAAATTAGGTCAATTATTTTATTGTTATTATTTAAGCAATTTTACTGTTAATAATTTGTATATAAAAAGGAAAGTAAAAATAAAGAAATTTAGTCGTTATTAGTAGACATTCAAGTGTGTTTTACTTTGACGGCTTACCCCTTTCTTCAAGTTCAAGTGCTTGCAAGAAAATAATTACAAACTTAGTGGCAGGACAAATTCAAGTGTTTGGCCTGAGCACCACTAAGGAAGTAACAGGGACTATTCTACAGAACTCAAAGCTCAGCTTGGATCATATCATTTCCCCGTGATACACAGGGTGTCCGCCGAAAAGATACACTACTTTGTTTCCAATTTTTGATTAAATGAAAGAGAATGGATCTTATATTGATAAATGGTTTATTTAATGTCGGCAATTATGTATGGAATGCAATATCAGATAAATGACCACCTCTGTTAACCTCACAAACGTGAGCCCTTTTGAGCACATTTTTCATTACATTCTCACACATTTCACAAGGTATTTTAATAAAACCAACAGCAACGGGCACGATAGTATACAACTGATCAGATCATCCCCAGCAACACAAAAACGCAGCAATCAGGCAGTTAATAACAAGACTCGAGAGAACACCATTAACACGGCAAATGTATATGAAGGAAATGGAAACAATATACACCATAGCGGAAAACAACGGATACAAAAAGCGCCTCGTAGATAACATCAAGAAACAAACTAGAACGAACAAAGAACAGGAGAAGGAATGAAAAAAATAGGCTACATTAACATATATGGGAAAATCAACGTACAAACTGGCGAAATTCTTTGGAAAACACAACATCAATACCGCATTCAGAATAAGAAACAACCTAGGCAGAATACTACGGAATAAAACAACCGAGGCAAATATACTAGACAAACAAGGAGTGTACAAATTAACTTGTACATGCCATTATAGCTACATCGGGCAAACAGGACCAGATTTAGGGAACACATTAGAGACTAAAACAAAAAACTACGAGAACCAAAATCGACTCCAGAATTAAACTTCGCGAACTATATATTTAACAACAAATGTACACCAGGACATATTAAGACAACGATTAAACTGCTTCACACACAGCACAAAGGAAGGAGACTAAATGTATTGGAAAACATGGAAATATACAAACAAAACACATTTGACGGACGAATAATAAATGAACAAATAAACACTGCTTCGGACACAATATTTGAACCGTTGAAACATTTTTACAGGAAAACAAACACAATAAAGAACATCATAAAAAAAAGGAGGAAAAAAGAAAAAACCCAATAGGTTCACACATAAACAAAAACGGGCAACAAGCATGATCGTAAAAGAATTTAGTTAGGAAAGAAGACGAATGAAAAAGGGACCGACAAATTAGGTAAAAAGAGACAAACAAAAAAAGGAGAGAGAGATGTAGGCAAAAAAGACAGAAAGGGACGGACACAATAACATGAAGGGATACACGAACTATATAAACACAACTGACAATAGAACGCAACTAGTACGAAAAGAACACTGAAGATGGCAAACAGCCGAAACCGGTTTGTTCACAAACCAAATTTGACGAGGGTCGACGGAAAACCGTACTCAAACAAAAGGTATTTTAATAATTTCATCACGAATATTTTGTTTCAGTTGCTTTTCAGATATCCCCATAAAAATAAGTCAGGAGCAGTCAAATCGAGTGATCGTGGAGGCCATTCAACATCACCATTTCCTGAAATAACTTGTTGTGGAAAGGTTCTCGCAGTAATTTCATTGCAATCTTGGCTGTATGCGAAGTGGCACCGTCTTGTTGATATCACATGTTAATTAAACAGTTATGGCATTAACAATTTTTCAATCATATCACAATATCGCTCCCAATTTACAGTCACTGTTACGCCATTTCATTTTCAAAAAAGTAAGGTTCAATAATTCCTCCTGTCGAAAATGCACACCAGGCTGTCAGTTTTAATAGATGCAAAGGTGTTTGGGCTTATCACCCACAGACCCTCTTTCTTCGAAATCATTCACTACACGACAAATAGAGTTTCTCCCAAATATTTCACGTAACTTTCTCATCATCCATTAATTGATTTTGATAAAATTTTTTAGCGATTAAAACATGTTGGTTTATCGAATATTTTTCCATAATAAATTTGCCACGTGTCTTCTTCACGACTGCCAAATTTGAACTGTCAAGACTAATGTTTACTAAAATGGCGGCAAAACAAAATAGCATACTTTCCCTCCAAACACCATGTATTTACAAATTCTAACAAGATTTTGAATTATATACCTCAGCAATGTTTACGTGAAGCTGAAAATCGATGATGAAACGAAGAAACTTTTCTTTGTCGACATGGATCCAGATATATATACTCTTAACCGCCAGTTTGCGCTAATAATACTGTCTAGTGAGATACAGGCTTTTCTATATCTGGCTGGCATGATGATGGCAACAAAACCGAGGGAAGGGAATTAATAGTCGCTTAACAACAAGAAAATAGATGAATGTTCGACGTTCGAAAAACACCCTCAGGCGGACACCTGGACGGACTTACCTGAATAATAAATAATAAAAGATGGAAATACTAGATTAGCCCCGCTAATGTAAATACGATATTATCCTAATTAAATAACTACCTAAACCCGAACACTGACCAACAGTTTAGTCAACAACACGGCTTCAGAATGATGTCAACAGATCGAAAGCGCTCGCCGCACATACCCAACGAACAGCCAGGAATGACGGTTTACAGCTAAAGAAATGGCATCAGGTCTTACAATAGTTAAAAAATAATAAATGCAAAGTTTTTAAAGCCGTAAATTTGTTCTTAACTGGAATTTTAATAATATTTAAAATACCACCACTCAGGTGTAATAATTTTTAGGGGAATTTTCTGTCACATAGGAAATTAAGAGACGATTTTGACCGCCTTTTATATAAGAATATCAAATGACATCGGACGAAACAATTTCATTAACGATTCCAACGTTTTAAACAACTTTTGTTGTTTAATATACTATAACCCGTTATGATACGCGACTTTTTTAAAAATTGCACTAACGCAACTACATGCGATGACTGTTAGTGGGTTGATGGATTGTAGTGTAACTCTCGGCATTCAAAATAAGTAATTTGAAAAAAAGCATATTAAAGCATATATAAGACGACTAATAAAATTTCTTATCTCGTATTGAAATATATTGTTCTAAATGTAAATTTTGTGTCTTTATACACTTGATATAAAAATACTTTTATAAAAATTAACAGGGACATAAAATTTTTGCTTAAAGTCGCTATGTTATCCATAGATACATTTAATGAGAGGCATATAAATTTAATTATGAAAGAAACAATTAGACCATGTTGCTAGACCTGTATAAGTTGCAATAATATTAACGCCTTAACCCGCCTATAAAAAGATATCACAGAAAATTTTCTAGTAAGTGGCACAAAAGCGTTTGCTTTTTAATGTGTTTGTTATGTAAAGTGTCTGTAAAGCTTAGAAGTAGTCATATAATTTTTTTTATATTATTCTGTATTCTGTATGTTATTCTTAAAAATTTTAAAACTTTTGTAACTGGAATATATTCTAGCTACGGTTTTTAACTAAATTTAACAAAATTTTTAGTTTATTTTCTTTTGTTTAGTTTTTGTTTAGTGTCGCAATTACAGACTCTGTAATGCGGACAATTAACAAATTTCAATTTTAAGAATTTCGAACAAAACTAATGATTGAATGCTTAAACTCTTTATGTAAGCAGAGTGGCGCAGTGGAAGCGTGCTGGGCCCATAACCCAGAGGTCCGAGGATCGAAACCTTGCTCTGCTATAATCGAAAGTATATTTTTTTTCAGATACGGTAATTTTTTGACATTATATATAAAAATAAATACGTACATCACGGATTCCAAGATCTGACGTCACTTCTGACTGCCGCTTTTTTTCTAAGATATAAAAATATTACAAATACACGGAAGCGTATTAAACAAACCACTTGAAGACAGGTCTTACCTTGTTCATTGTCTACTTAATCTTGACGTAGAAAACTTTCTCATTACTTTTAATTTATCCCCCTTGTATAAGCTAAGAAAAATATCTAAAGTGGCGTTGATATTTAATTTGCTTTTGTTTTGACTGTCATTCAATTTTAACTCAACTTTGTCAATGTCATCATAATCAGTGGCTTCCAATTTGGCCTTGGTAAGCTCAGGACGCAAATTTTATATATTGGCCAGTTAAACAACTTGTAATATTGTTGTTATTCCTTTTGGAGAAAACCGTCGTTACTGGCTGTTTATTTGCTATGGTCATTATAGTGATGTCATCGCATCGAAATCAGTCGCCGATCGTACCATTTAAACAGCCAGGAACAATGGTTTTCAATGAAAGAAATGACAACAGTATTTCATTTACTGGTGGCACAAATCAAAACAACTTAATACCAGCATGCAATACACTTGATTATGTTTTTGTCAGTATTTTAATGGACACCACTGGAGGCACCTGATGAAAAGTTCGGCAGCACGGAAAAGTCACAATTCACGATAATTGAAAATCTGATGAGCAAAAATTGTCATGAACTTTAATAGCTGATCAATATCAAGTTTACAAATATCGTTAATGTTAGCATGGAGTGCAATATTAACTGCCTACTATTTTTGCCTTATGGAAATTTTAACGCTCCCTTTAATAAAATAATAAAATCCAAATTTAGAAAAATTTCCTATAAACTTTTTAAAAACCGGTTTAAGAAAATTTCTCTTCAATGAAACTAACATCCGTACATTTGCACTGCCAGAGCACTAGTAGTACAATTGAACTGCCTTAAAGTAAAACGGCCAAAAAAAATCTATCTACAGCCTGTGTTGTAAGGCTGCGGATGTGAATATAAAGGAATTTTATGCTTGAATTTGTTAAAATATAAAGTTTTTTGTTTCAGGTGAAACGTTTCATAGCCAAATGCCATCATCTCTTTCATTTTAAATCACAGTCAACTAACTTTATATAGTAATTTAGTATGAAAAGGACTATTTGCTGCGGCAAATAAATTGTGCACGTACAACTTGTGTTAAATGTGATTTAAAGAAATTTAACAAAAAAAAAAAAGGAATAATACCAAAATTTGTGCAAATGAGTAAAGAACGTGTCTTTCCATCGACCTTTCAAGAATAAAATTAGATTGACTGTTTAAGTACTTAAAAATTATCACGAAAAACCTAAACTAAAGAATAGAAAATAATAGAGGTTCAAGATAATATTTAAATTTCCAATCAATTCGTATTTACATCGTGTGGCATCTCTACCTTGCGACACTAATTCTTATCAAACTAAAAGTGCAATTGCTCAACTACATTCTTCTTCACTTTAATTTATTATTCGCATTTAAAATAAAGATTTAATTATTATGAGACAAGCATCATACATATACGAACGCATACGCATACATTCCATTTTATAAAAAACTATTTGAATTATTAAATAAAAGGAGCTGCTGTATTCTGCCCAACATTCTGTACTCTTCAATCAAAATCATATCCCTAATATTTTTATTGTGCTTTTATTGTTTACTTGTCATCTTGGGTATTGAATTCTGAGTGCTATAGTTCTTTATAAATAGTTTTTCAACAAGAAGTTTGTTTTCTGAAACAAAAATTAGATTAAGATGATTCTAATTTTCTTGTATGTAGTACGAAGGGAAAAGTTCGGTAGTTATGAATAAAAAATGATATCTGGCATATGTCCACCACGCCCATGCTGACAAATGTTGATTCTTCCAATCACTTTTTGGCAAAATGGCGGTGCTATTTCGTTAATCACATTACGGATTTTGAGTTTTAAAGCTGAAATCGAATCCATTGGCCCCAAATTCTCTTCTTAATACAGCGCCACAAAAAAATAATCCAGTGGTGTTAAATCACACGATTTGACTGGCCATTTAACTGCTGATTGTCGTGAAATAAGCGATCGGGAAATTTGACTTGGAATAAATTTATCATTTGATTGGCTGTATGACATGTTCACCATCCTGTTGAAACTACATATCAGTGATATCCACGTTGTTAATAATAGGCCAAAATTCAGTTGTTTGTATCTCCCGATAGTGTAATCCACTGACGGTTACCGCTTTTCCAGCCTCACCTTGGAAAAAATAACGGTCCAATCACGCCTCCAGACCACATAACGTATTACGAAGTGACACGTTGAGCATGCAGAGGCTCACTTCTGGGATTTTCAGAAGCCCAAATGGGGCAATTTTGGTTGTTGACAAAACTATCATGTTGTTGACGTTGCCACAAATTAAAAACAACCTTCTTGTTGAAAAACCCGATACACATAAAAGTAAAATAAATAAAACCCTTAAAAACAAATACAAAGTTTGTCATCTAAAGAGTCTTTAGACCCGACATCCCCTGAGGTTAGTAGTTTGGTGTAGTTCGTTTACCACTCTAATTCCATTAACCGCAGGTCTATGGCCTATTATACCCCTCAAAATATCCATTGCCTCCCGTCCCTTCAAAGTATTCAGCGGCCCTTCCAGTGTTTATTTATTTCTTACAAGGATTTTAGAAGGTATATCGTTCCTTTTGGAGTCCGCTATACCTTTTAAGGTTCCATTGCCTCCACTAGAGCTCATTTGACCAGAAAATTGTTCTTGGTCCACGGAAGGTTTAGTGGCTTTCCCACGTCTACTTATCTTCAGCGGCGTTTAGTTTGAAGCCACTTCCAGCGAATTAGTCGCTTCTAAAATAGCTCATCATAAATTTTGAAACAAAAACGCAGTAAAACATAAAAACCACCAGGATTATCTTTCTTCTCATGGGATTTGTTTAATTTAAAATTTCCATTATCGTCTTTGATTTTGAACCTAATATTTGTTTAATTAATACCTTGTCATAATTTATAAAAATGCCTTTTTATACACCCTTGGGTGGGAGGTTTTACATAAATTATGACGAGTAAAACCGCTAACGGTTTTTTGTTAAATGTTGCTCGTCGCCTTTTGTAAGTTGAGTTATAGTAACTAATTAGTTTTTGAACGCCATTGAGTGAACACTTACATGCATATATTCTTATATTTTAAGAACAAAAAAGGTAATATCGAAATAAAGTGAGAAATTTCTCTAGATTTAAAAATTAACAAAAAGTCTTTTATTTCTTGATTTCACGCAAACAGGATTAATGGGGCCTATTGACCAGTTGGCCCAGAATTTGGCTAGGGCCGATTAGCACTTTCTAAAATAGTCTCCATTTAATATTCTTGGAACCAGTTCAAAGTAACCTTTGGTTCAATGGAAGCTTCATGCCGTCCGTCAAGGGCAGTTAAAAGGTCGACTCAGAAATCCGGACTATATTACGCCCACTAAACATCCAATGAGAGTTTTGGTAATATTGCAGCCATATGGATGTACTGGTCCCGCAGTAGCTTTATTGCAACCGCTAGAATCCTTTCATATAGGCCTTACTAAATTGCCAGCCTCTGAATTATTGCAAGCTTATGCAAAGAATAAAAACCATATAATAACAATAAAATAAAAACCTTAACAAAAATTCAGTGAATAAAAACAGCTCTGTGGCCATTTTAAGAAATAGTTCGACTTTTTGCAATGCTTTTATGGTGAAGCTGCGAAGTAATGGGGTTTTTTTTTGTTTTAATTTAAAATATTGTCAAAAATTCTTTAACAGTAGCTTAAAGATAAACCTTTTTTATAAATCCCTATATTAATACTCATCATCATACACGTTTACGTTTTACTTGATAGAAAAAAAATGAACTAAAAGAGAAAAGTTACACCACGTATCTATCAAAAATTTAGCTTACAGTGTCGCTGATGTGAATATTTTATTAATATTTTTGAACGGTCTTTACTCTGATAAAATATTGATTATTACTGGAGTCACAAAAAAAAATAGAAAAACATATTAAAAAAAATATTCCAAACTTGTCTACGACCACATAGAAAACTGAAAGTATGAACTGTAAAAAGAAAAGAAATACAATATTAGAACACTATCAATATCATACTAACAAAAACACCAGAAAGGTTAACGAGGTATGTGCTCTGTATTTCTAATAAATATTAAATACTGCATCATCAATGACATGTGTAACTTTCCGTGAGATGAAGAATAATTGCAAAAAAACAAAACAACAAAAATTTTAAATAAAAATTAAATTTCCTAGAATTTTGTTGCGACTTTAAACAGTTTACTCAATATCAGTTAAATAAAAAATATTGTTAGTTAGGCTAAAGTGTACGAATGCAAAACCAGTACAGTTTACCGGCACATTTTGTTTTCATCTCGATTTGTTTTCTTTTCAAAAATTTTAATTTATTTATGTTTTTATCTGAGTCCAGCGGAATTATAGATTTGCATTCGCAAAAAAATTTAGAAAACATAAGTTTAAATTTTTCTTTGTTAGAAATCAATCGATTTTGAAATCACTTTGTAAGATTATTTGGAAAGGTGTCTTTTCGTGCAGATGTGGCAGCCAAAGATTTTCTGTAAAGTTTGTAAATTCATTTTGCTTGAATGTGGCTAAATAGAATAAATGGGTGTAGTGATCAAGGCTTGTGATGAGACTTTAAAAAGAGGTCCAGCTATATTGTCTCATAAGGAAGAATGCAATTCTGATTGTCAGAATGAGTTAACACATTGTTACGAAGACGTTTATTTAAATTTACAAAAAGATAATTATCAAAAAAAAGTAAAGTTAAATGACACAATATGTCTGTTCATAAATCATGATATTTTTAAAAAATCTTACTAACACAAAAATAGAATAGCATGCTACATTCAAATTCTATGAACTAAGATTAACAATCAGAAAATAAAAACAACTAATAAGAATAAGACAGCATACAAATAACCATACACCTGCACAGAATAATAATAAAAGCATCACCTATACTTAAAGCAATTGATTAGAGTTTTCGAGTAAATCGCTTAAAACAGAACATAAAGACGACTGAAGATAGTAGCTACAGTAGCTTCTAAGCATTAAAGTGGTAAAGTCACCATCGTGTATTTTTGTGCATAAAGTAATAGGGCGGCTAAATAAATCGTGTTCCTACAAGTGCCTCTGTAGACTAGTAAGTAGTGTACTACCTTATCCGTCCCGAGGTTTTGGGTTCGATTCCCAACAAAAACCTTAGCTGTTTTTTTTCACTACAAAAATAAAAATTGACTGTTGGTGGGGCCGCTTATTGATGAAGGCATGGTCACTGGTCGCCGTGCAGTTAATTTCCATAAGTATCCTCCTATTTTCAACACCTGTCTCATCCCTTCTCTATCCTTTTCCGAAAGAATATAGTATAGCACGGTACTTGACTAAATAGGCATTGTTGCCTGAAGCGCTCCTTCTCTTTAAAAACAAAAAAAAAGTGTAATTTAATTTTAAACTAAAACTGTTATTAAAGGAATAATGGTAAAATGTTAGCACATGTCTCATATAGTTGAACTGTTTTAATTATGTCAATTTCATTTACCGGAAATTATGATCTTGGCCATATATTACATGTTTTGTAATTCCGATGGATTAAAAATTTAAACATAAGCTCAACTCTCACGGTGAAATAGTTTTTCTCGCAATACAAGCTACTGTCTTTCTATTCCGTATAATGCACAATGATTAAAAGTTTCCCTTTAGCTCAGAGGTAGAAATCAGTTTAGAAAAGTGGATCCAATAGAATGAAGCCTCATTCAGCTATTGCTGTGATTTTGGTAGGGTCACCGAAAGGATAAGATCTATGCCAGGAAGTATCACAATGGCTTATACCCAATAACATCAAAGAGCTGAGCGCGCACTTCAGATCAAAGCAAACAAGAAGTACACGTGGGAAAGCCACTACACCTTCAAGGGCTCATTAACAAATTTCTGGTCAAATGGGCTGCCGTGGGACAAGGGAACTTTAAAAGGTATAACAAAGCCCACAGGGGCCAATGTACCTTTTGAAATCTCAATGGAGACTGAATGAGCCAATGTTCCTTTTAAGGAAATAATTAACCACTAAGCGGTCATTAAACTCTAAAATCGCAGTAGACTCTAACGGGGCTGCTAAATATTTTGAAAGGCCAAGAGTCTTTTGGAAGGGCTAATCGAACTATTGAGATGCCGCCAGAATATAAAGTAAAATAGGTCATAGAGCAGCTGTAAATGGAATAAAATAACTGATGTAAATTGTAAAATATGAAACGAGGCAGCATGGACTTCCTTAATCTCCGCTAGTTATGTTTATGTTTGTGAACCAACTGTATTTAAGCCTCGTGACGGCACTGATTACTGCACTTAAGGAAAGATTAGAAAAGTTTCACAATTATTAGTCAAAATGTCGAACTTACTTTATATAATTTATTAACTCTTTCATGTCAATGGAAAATATTTATCGTAAACTTAAAATTTGGAAATTAAACACTCTTTTTATTGTTATTTAAAACGTCAGGTTTTAATACTTTGTAATAATTTAATGTCACACCACTGAGGAGGAATCTAATATTTTTTTAATATTTATTTTGTTATTGATATACAATATTTGGTAAGTGTAAAAGAAAAAGTAATAAAAAATTTAATGTGTGAAAAATAATATTTAAATACTATGGGCAACATATTTCCTCACAAAACACACGTGATAACGATATGATTACTTTTGTATTTGGTTCTATTTCTCTATAGCACTTACTACTTCTTAGTTTCAAAGTCATTTAGCAAAGCCATGATATTAAATATTCGAATTAGGTAAAAGAGAAATTGATAGTGGAAAATAATTCTTGAAGAGTATTCATAGAACAAGATATCAAAAACAAAGTTGTTAAAACTGACAATACAGTTCAGGAAATACATAGAGAATAAGGAATCGCAAAACCTTATTTATATGAATGCAGAACTTTTTATACCTTAAATATAACAGACTTGGGGGATATCAATTACAGTTTGTAATTAATTACACATTCAATTACTTTTAAATTTTGTAATTGTAATTAAAATTTTTCAATTACACATTACATATAAGATACCACAATTTGCAAAGTTTCACCAACAATATTATTTATTAATAAAAAAGTCTTATTTGCTTTAAACAAAACCATTTTTCAAAATTTTCATCCGTTAATCTTGTCGTTTTCGTATTGAAATAATACTAACGAACGAAAATAAACTTTTAACTGATGCTGAAGATGTTAACGGACTATTCGACTGTATAAAAGCTTCTAGTATTGTAGGATAGTTCTTGAGGCATTTTAAAGATGAATTTAGCTCACGCAAACAAAGCTGAAGTTTAAATTTCAAACTACTTTCTATTTAATAATCGGGCGTATTAATGTCTTCGGAATATAAAATGAAAAAAATAAATAAATGAACGGAAAGTTTTCAACATTTTGTACGCGATAATTATCTTCATCAAGGTGTTCACTGTAATAGGTGTTCACCTAATAGCTCAATGGTACAACTTTATTTAAAATAGCATTTTTATTGTCTTAAGTTACAACGCAAGAGATTCACTTTTAAGGTATACTTAAAATTTTTAGGAATATAATTGAATTTCGTTCAGTTGAAAGTAATCATTACTGTTTTATAACAATTATAATTACTTTGAACTTTTCCAATTACAATTACATGTAATTAGAATTGAAATTTTAAAAGTACTAATTACAAGTAATTGTAATTTAAATTTTTCAATAATAAAAAATTGTAATTGATTTTACTCCCTGATTTCAATTACATATACTTGTAATTAGTATTTTCAAATTTTAAATTACTAACTATATGTAAATCGAAGTTTTCAATTACAAATTACATGTAATTGCAATTAAAATGTAATTGAAGCCCCCCATGTGTGAAATGTACTATCAAATTAAATACGAAGCATTTTTCTTGATTGGCAAAAAATGTTGATCGAAAAAAAGTTTCTCTTTTGAAAAACAAAAAGCAACAAAAACAAATTAAATATAGTAATGATTATTTCATAAACTGTAGCGCATATTCTAAGAAGAACTCTTAATTTTGAGCTAAAAATATAGCCTGGTGTAAAGTACCAAGTCAAAGAAAAATACGTGAAAAATTATATCTAGCAAATGTCCCCCACGACCACACTGACGCAAGTCGCTTCTTTTACCCAAGTTTTTAATCAGTTTGGCAAAATGGCGTCCCTATTTCGTTTCTCATACAATGGATTTCTAGTTTAAAAGCTAAAATCGTTTCGTTGGTTCCGCTAGACTCACATGGTCTAGCTGGACACTTAACTGCTGATTATTATAATTTTATGCGATCGGGAAATTTGGTTTGCAACAAATTGATCGTTTTATTGGCTCTGCGACAGGTCTCACTGTCCTGTTTTTTTTTATAGGACCAGCACTCAGGGGATGACCCCTACCTATGCAATAAATTGTGCTAGAACTAGGAAATTAGGTTACGGGAAGGAGGAAAGAGGGAGGAGTGTCTGTGGACATTCGATTTGTACTTTCTCAGATTGGAAATGACAGGAAAGACCTCCGGATGGATCTTATTTCACATACGGAATGTTCTGCTGAAGTATCTGGTGAAGTATCTTCTACACCGCTTTAGAAAACCGACGCACTTGAAAGCTTCTTTAGAACATCAAGAGCTTCCGATTCGGTAATACCTATATCACCCATAGTAACAAATGCAGCACCACTACCAAACGAAGATCTATGCGTAAGCATGCAACATTGTGTCTTACGAGCATTGAATTCTACTCTATTCACACGACCCCATTCCAAGATTGTCGCAAGATCGTGATTAAGCGTATCATTCATGTTTTGCCTTTTGGAAGTAACATCCAAGTGGCCTGGTCTATTACCAAATGAATATGAGTGACAAATGGCGCTGTCATCTGCAAAAGAATATATAGGGTTGGAAGTTCGACAAAGAAGGTCATTTAGAAAGATAAGGAATAAAGTAGGAGAAAGAACGGAGCCTTGCGGTACCCCTGAATTTATCATGAACTCGTCTGATGAAATCCCATCTATAACAACTCGTATAGTGCGATTTCTGAGAAAACTTGATATACATCTGGAAAAATTATCACCGACACCAAAAGCAACAAGTTTTGACAGAAGTGCATCATGCCACACTCTATCAAATGATTTGGAAATATCTAGAGCCACCACCTTGCTTTCTCCAAAATAATGTATGGAGTTACACCATTTTTCCGACAAGAATGCTAACAAGTCACCCGTAGAGCGCCCCCTACGAACACCATATTGTCGATCACTAAGCAAGCTACTGGACTCCAGGTATCTCACTAGATGGAAATTAATCATACTTTCAAATACTTTAGAAAGTGCAGAACAAATTGCGATTGGGCGGTAATTTTCAGGGTTGTTAGCCTCCCCCTTTTTGGGGATCGGCGTTACATTAGCAACTTTCCAGCACTTCGGAAATTCTCCGACATGGTACAATGTGCTGAAAAGGACTGCTAATGGACGCGCTAGCGTCGACGAGCACTGCTTCAAGACCAGTGCTGGTATCCCATCAGGCCCAGGAGACTTGTTCATGTTGAGATCTGTGTGTCCTGTTGAAATCATATGCCAGTAATATCCACGTCCTTAATAATAGGCCAAAATTGAGTTGGTAACATCTCGCGTGATTCATTGACCGTTACCGCATTTCCACCCTCACCTTCATATAGCGAGCATGCAAAGGTATCTCAACAATCGCTTTAGGAATTTCGGAAGCGCAAATGTGGCAATTTTACTTGTTGACATACCCTGACAAGTAAATATGGGCTTTGTCTGATGATTTTTTCAGAAAAAATAGCCGGTTTTTCTTAAATGAATTGAGCGAATCTAGGGCAATGTGATTGGTTTGTCGACTTCAATTCCTGCATCAGCTTAACCTTGCAAGGCTTCAAAATCAAATCCTTTGGATAACCCCAATTGTAGAAAACGTCGAGGAAATGACAAGGGGTTGAAGGATGGTTATGTTGTCCGAAAATATCACGAGTTTTAGGAAATGTAACTTTAATAGCACCACAATTTTCATAGGGCGTTTTTAATGATTAAAATGCGATTTTCGTGCGAAATTGAACTAATTGTAATAATTTCCAATGCATCTTCTACAAATACGTTAAAAAACTAAATGTCAAACCTATCATGTTGTTGGTGTTGCCACAATTGAAAAAAAACTTCTTGTTGAAAACCCCGATATATTTCAGCTTTAAAGCTGTTATTGCTACTGTTGCCATAATATCAGATCAAGCTTGACTTATACCTATTTGCCTTACAGTCCATTGTGAAAAATATTTCCCTTAACAATCTATAAAATCCTTTCATGTGTTTTTTATGTGTTTGAAATTTCTGTTGATTTTAGTAGTACAAGTAAGGAATAATGTTAGATGCTAAATTCGTTATGGTAGCAAAAGGTTTTAAATAATTTTACTAGAACATTCTCTCTTTTAGCAACGAGCGCCCCAAAAGTTTACAAATTTTTTGAATCACATGAAGGGAAACTTTAAATTTTAATATTATAAATAAAAAAGTTGAAATATAAAAATTTTCACCAGGTGAAAAGTTCTTTATATAAACAAAAAACAAAACTATTTCAATACCAGAAAAAACGTGTATTGATCTTAACATTTAATATTAATATCTTTCAAAAGAAGTTTGGGTATGAGAAAAAGGATATTGTTAAAGAGCTGTTGGTGTGAGTGAAAAATTTTAAATATTTATTTGAATAATTGTATTTTGAACAGGATACATACAAAGAAAATAAAAGAAAGCGTTGAAAATAAATATTAATACACTTTTTATGTCGTCGACGAATAAAAGAAACAACTTTTTGCTTCAAGTGGTTTTGATTTTCTTCTACTTAATTTTTTTCTCTTTGATTAATGAACTTTAAATTCTTTCATAATTATAGCGCCAAATAAAATATTCAATGATTTGACATCATTCAAAAATAAGCAGGAGTTTGTGTAAAAAATAATTTAAAAGTTTGTTCCCGGTAAAATTTTCTTACAGAATTAAAATCATAAAAAGTATGACGCAAAAAAAGCGAAAGTGCTTTTCACAAATAATGAGGCTTTAATGTTCAATGTTGAACGCAGAAAAACTTTTGCTTACATAGCATTCTGCAAGTAATTTAATAAAGTTTATACTCTATTTATACTTTATTTTATACTCCTGTCTAATATAATCTGCTTTTCAGTAAAATTACAATAGATAGAATAACGAGAATTTGTTACAATTAACGTTTCAATAAATTTTATATTCTAACTGAAAGATTTATCTAGGGTTAGTCGATAAATTTAATAACTTATATCGAACTGCTACTGTTTTATACTTACAATAGCAAGTCGAATTGTGATCTTAAGTAGAAATAATATTTCTGTTAAAAAATAGATGAAATGAAAAGCCAAGGAATGCTTAATTATATTTGTGTTTAAGCATGTCTTAAACCAATTTTATGCTTTTATTACTTTGTGAATTTTTACTCTACCAAAAACGAAACTTCTTGTCTCAATATTTACTAAATTTATGTGATTAAAGGCTTTTATCAAAATTAATATCGGGTATCCTTTGATGTATGAAATATTACACCCCTGAACAGAGAGTTTTAATTGTGTAAATTTACAATCAAAATACTGAAAATTCTACTGTATTGCTTCGTAAACTTCGAACAGCTTTTCTTAGTAATCAGGTTTTCTGAGACTGCTGTGCATAACTTAATCACTAAATTCAATGCTCACTATAATTTTTTTGACAAAAGGTCAAAACATAAGCGCTCTACGCCAAAGTCTTGCGAATGAGCCAAAAACATCAACTTGTCGACGTTCGCAATATCCTTGTCTTTACGCTTATAAAGTTCAACTCTTTTGAGAATTAAATGCGATCGACCATTGTTTGAGTTGAACTTTTGTGAGTTATGAGAACTGAACGAAAAAGAGTTTAAAAAATATCATCTTTAGTCGGTTATGTAAACAAACAAAAATGTCTAATACATTCAAAGAAAGTGACCGCATGGTGCGGCTTGTTATCACCGGCCTGAAACAAAAAACGCATTTTCGAAATTAAGCAAAGAAACGGGGTGAAACTATTAATTTGCGTTACTAAACCATGATTACGTTTGTGACAGCAATAGGCTAATGATCTTTAATTTCACCAGACAGCGCCACAAGCCACACAGCTACCCAAATAATTCAGTTACTGCATGAAAAATTTCCCGGGCGGGTAATTTCTGATTTGGTGATACCAGTTGTTCGCTTCGTTTTTGTAACATAACTCCGCTAGAATATTTTCTTTAGGGCCATATAAGTAACTGGGCTTACGTGAACATCCCACAAAAAACTGATGCTCTGCAGGGTAAAATTCGGCGCAGCATTCAAGAGATAAACGAACTTTAATGCAGATTGTGCTTCAAAATATTGTGAAAAGTTCAGCTTGCCAGAGATGGACGTTTACTCGACATTGTATGCCACTCTTATTTTCCATATTGTTACTTTATATTGGTATTAATAAAATTGAAGTTCTCGAAAATAAGTGTGTTTCAATTTACTTTCTAAACTCACGCTTTATATCTGCACTTTGAAAAATATTAGCCATTGTTTTTACGATTGGCATCGGTCCTTATTATTACAAAGTCATTCGAAGTGAGACAGGATTGGAACAGATTTCTTAAATTCGTTTATTCGCCTGCAAATAATACTATTCTGAACCGCTCTGTTTAATTTTTTAAATTTGTATAAATAATGAACAGACATAAATTTGCGATAGGTTGCGCCCGGAATGCAAAAAAGTGTAAACACATCCTTCTTAACATATCCTCCACACACACACACACATGCAATACGATCACATAACGTTTGAATAATAAGAAGAGAAATTTATGTTTTAATCGAACATCAGATAGACGAAACCCAATGATAAACGACTGTCAAGTCTAGCATATCCGCATATAGTTGTTAGATTTAAGATAAAAAATATAATTGCTAATTCAATTATATAAAATGTAAAAACCAATTTTATAAAAATATCTCATATGTGTTTGTGCAAACAAAATTAAATTATGAATAGTTTTACAGTCAGACGTGATTCTATAATTCGTTCCATAAACATTTTATTGTGGCGGTTTGGTCATAAATTTATATTACAAATTATCATCGCCGCATGTAACGGCTAGTCTGGTTAGATATGAGAACTAAACAGCGAAAACAAGAAGAAAAGCAGGCGAGGCACACATATAAGTAAGCATGCAATAGTACAACAAAAACCAAAAATTACAACAACACATTATCATACCTTTATCAACATGCTAAATACTTGTAATACCACCAACACGGATACCAATAATCATGACAATGATGACACGAAATAACAGATAATGATTAATTGTCGAATAATTAGTGTAATGACAGCGACAACAGCTGTAACATTCTTAAAAGCAAAGGAGGAAAATTTTATGTGTACAGGACTTGTTTTGAAATTATTGGGACAGGCTAAAGTTTATACACTGGACGACATATATAGATATCATAAACCCAAAATATTTTCAAGTATACGTATTTGTGAGCCTTGGAAGACACGCAGTAGTTCTATTTGATGAACTTTTAAACGAAATTGATAGAAGACTTAATATGTTTCAGTCTGACCTAAACATTTTAAACGAAAGAGTAACAGTCTTAGAAAATACAAAAATACGTGATATCAAAGAGAGTGTCCAAAGATTGGAATCAGAAGCGTCCGAAATGAGAGCCATTAAAAATAAAGTAACAGAACTGAAAAGAGACATAATTAAGCGTGATAATTCAGCTGTGGCTGGCAGTGTGCGAATTCGTGGTATACCCTACCGCGATAATGAAAATTTAATGGATATATTTAGGGTTATTTGCAATAATTTATTAATTGAAATGCCTAAAGTTGAGAACATATATAGGCTAAAGAAACAAAAATCCTATAAAGACAATAATGTGCCTAATGATGAGGAGGTCATTGTAAAAATGTTTTCGCCATATGACAGAAACTCCCTACTAAAGACGATAAGCATATATAATAGACAAAATAAACCTAGGTTATGTCTGACACATGCCGGCTTTGACAGTGATGCACCAACTTATCTCAATGAAGATCTAACCCCGCATAACCACAAAATTTTCCGTGAAGCTCATAAGATGAAAAAAGCAGGTATCATAAAATCAGTTTATACCTACCGTGGCCTGGTTTATATAAAGCATCACAATTCTGAAGAATCAATGCACATTGAATTCATGAATGAGCTGCAGCGGCTTTTTCACGACAAAAATATTTAACGATCCTTGTCCTCGGCTGCAGTTAACTGCAGTTAATTTTTTTTTACAATTTTATCTTCAATTTTATTTTTAATTTTATTTTCAATTTTATTTATAATTTTATTTGCAATTTTACTTACATTTATTTTTATTATAACATTATGTTTAATTTTTCTGGAATGATTTCAACTTTCTCTGACAAACTATATTGTGCGTGCGTTACGTATACGAATATTAATTTTATTTTTATAAATGCTAATGGCGAATACAACTAATAGCAGAACTCGTTCCAGGGACGGTCTGCCGAATATGGTAAGAGTTTTGTCTAAGCAGAGGGGTGGTATTAAAATCTGCCATATCAATGCACAAAGCTTGAGAAAGAAAATTGACGAGTTTCGTTTTACTTTTGAAGGCTCTGGCATTGATATGATTTGTGTAAGTGAAACGTGGTTTAAGCCTGAGTTTTCTGATTTATCTGTTTCCTTATTGGGATATAATATAAATCGGGTT
Organism: Trichopoda pennipes; assembly: GCA_030448955.1. Classification (NCBI taxonomy): domain Eukaryota; kingdom Metazoa; phylum Arthropoda; class Insecta; order Diptera; family Tachinidae; genus Trichopoda; species Trichopoda pennipes. Next base: position 14,122,645 of record JASKUP010000042.1, read on the forward strand.
GATATGGTGGTATAGCAATATATGTGAGGAAAGGAATTGCCTCTAAGATAAACAGTAAGTCTTCCGATTCTAACAGCAATACCAATATTGGTACACCGGCTACCTTAATAGAGTACTTATTGCTCGAAATTAGTTGCGAGGGTAGAAAACTATTATTAGGCTGTATTTACAGACCGAGTAATCGTATTTGTATAGGACAATTTGTCGACATTCTCCAGACTTACGCTCTTGCTTACGAAGACGTCATTCTTACAGGTGATTTTAACTCTAATGTCTTAGTCGATTCCTACCTGACTAATAATCTATCACTTCTTGGCCTTGATTTACCCAATAGAACTAAAGCTACCCACTTTACTATGAATAGTAGTACACTTCTAGATCTTTTTTTTGTAAGTGATCTCTCCAAAGTCTTACTATATGATCAACTATCTGCCCCTTGTTTCTCCTGTCATGATCTTATCTTTATCACGTTTGATTTTCATTTACATGTATCTTCTCAAATTATTACTTATCGAGACTTTCAAAACGTAAATTATAATATTTTAGAACGGGAATTTTGTAACATCGATTGGAGTATGATATATAACGTTGTTTCTGTTGACCACCAGCTTCAACTTATGCAACATAATGTGAATCATTTGTACGATCTTGCAGTACCTTTAAGGACAAAAACCTTGGGTAGGCACAGTAAGCCGTGGTTTTCTCAGGATATTAAGCGGGCAATTGGTCACAGGGACTTATTATATTCGCGCTGGAAGCGTTTTAGAACCCCAGAAATGCATGAATCATACCGCGTTGCAAGGAAGTTGACGAACAGGTTAATTAAGAAGGCTAAATCTGATTATTACGTAGCTAAATTTTCCACAGCAAGTGACTCTATGAAGAAATGGAAAGCAGTTCGTGAAATCGGAATTGGCAAGTTCATTAATCAGGAGTTCTATGGCATTGACGCAAATACTCTGAACGAAAAATTTTTGAATATTAGTGCGGTTACACCTACCTCTAATTACTACTGCTTTTCCAATGTTCCTTTAGACAATAACTTTTATTTCACTAATGTTACTCGTAATGATGTGTTTTGTGGTGTGTTGTCAGTAAAGTCCAATCAATAGGAGCTGATGGAATAGATCCAAAGTTTCTTAAGATTCTCTTACCACAACTTGCGCCAATAATAACGTTCATTTTCAACAAGATTTTGACTACCAACTGCTACCCAAAAATATGGAAGGTTGCAAGAATCATCCCTATGAGAAAATCTAACTCTGATTACAGGCCGATAGCAATCCTACCGTTCCTTTCGAAAGTTTTTGAAAGGTTGGTTCATTATCAGGTGACTCAATACATTGAGAGGAATAACATTCTTACAAATTACCAATCTGGTTTTCGTAAGGATCAGAGCTGTATAACGGCGCTAGTGGATGTTTCGGAGGATATTAGACAACAAGTTGATTGTGGCAATGTTACTTTTTTGGTACTTTTGGATTATTCGAAAGCTTTCGACACTGTTGATCATTACATTTTAAGGGACAAATTAAAATCTTTTCTTAGGTTTTCATTAAATTCTGCTGATCTGATTTTCTCTTACCTATCTGACAGACGTCAATTTGTTGAACTAGGTGCCTCAAAATCAACTACTTTGCCTCTGAGTCGAGTTGTTCCACAGGGCTCAATCTTGGGTCCCCTACTGTTTGCGCTATATGTCAATGATCTACCAGCAGCACTTAAACATTGTAAGGTTAGATTATATGCTGATGACGTGCAGCTTTATATAAGTTGTAATATTAGATCAGTTGAGGCTTGTGTAAGAGTTTTAAATGATGAACTTCATCGCATATTTGAATGGGCTACTGCTAATGGCCTACAGATAAATCCAACCAAATCCAAATGTTTGATCATGAAGAAGAATTTATTGAAACTTGATTATATTCCTGTTTTAATCTTAAATAGCCAACCCATCGGGATTGTAAACGTTGCTAAAAATCTGGGAATTTACTTTAACAGCACCCTCACTTGGCCTGACCATATTAATTTTGCTTGTGGTCGTGTATCCGCTATGTTAAGAAATCTTTGGCAAAGTCATCATTGCACTCCCTTAAATATTCGCATACTTCTTGCTAAGACATACTTGATGCCACTTTTACTATATGGGTGTGAACTTTTTTCGAGTTGCGATAGTATTAGCAAAATCAGACTGAATGTGACTTTCAATAATATTATTCGTTATGTATATGGTTTAAGAAGATTTCATCATGTTTCTTCTTATGTTAATAAACTTTATGGCATATGTCTTGATGACTATTTGAAGATAAGAGTCTTAATCCTAATGTAGAAGATTATATACAAGCGAAAACCCGAGCATTTATATGAACGATTGAATGTTTCAACCCTTAATAGAGGCAAAAGACTACTCTGTTTTAGATACAGCTCTCTTGTATCGCAATTCCAATTCTTTATTTATGCAATACGACTCTGGAACGAAATTTCCATAGCTCTCAAATCTTTAGTAACGCACATCATTTCAGAAGAAATATAGTCTGTCACTTTGTAAGCAAGTGCTAACTAATTTTTAATATATATTTTTATTTTGACAATTATGTATTTATTCGTTTTGTTATTTTTCCTTTTGTTCTTTTTTTATTGTTGAACTTTTGTTATTTTATGTTAAACTTTTGATTATATTTTTGCTTGTACTTACTTGTACTGAGTTCCACACTGCAATATGAGACTTAAAGTCTTGTGTGTGGGACATCGAAAAAAAATAAATAAATAAACCGTCAATTAAAAGTTTAAAATATAAAGCAACCCGCTAGTTAACATCATCCAATATTTTTGTCTAAAGCGAACGTCAGAGAGATGAATCATTATTATTGCATCAAGCTTGAAATTATTTTTGTCTAGTACTGTCTGGATTAATTGAATATTAATTATTTAATTTGAGATATTAAGTTTTTTTATATTCAGATTCAGTTATTAGTTTAGTTTAATTTTAAAGACCTCAAACATGAATTTTTATCATGTTGTGATAGATAGAATATTGAGACTAAATATTGAATTTCATTAAGTATTCTTGGAGTATACTAAAAATAACCACATTAAACATAATCTTTCTCAATTGCAACCAACAAAGCATTAAAAGCTTTCAAATAAATATAATACGGACAATGTTATGTTAAGGAAAATAAAAGTTTACGATACTGTGTTTAAGGTCACATCAAATTACACCGTGTAACAATTAGTGATTACCACTAATACTCACTATTTTTTTCACATTTATTATATGAATGGCTTCTAACAAAAAGAGTGTTTTCTAAAACAAAATAAAATAATAAATGTAGATTAAGATGATTTAAATTTTTATTGTATTATGAAGAAGAAAGTTTGGCAATTATAAATGAAAAATGATCTTTGGCAAATGCCCACCACGAACACGTTCCAAGTTGTTAATCACTTTTTGGCGAAATGGCGGTCCTATTTCGATAATCACGTCACAGATTTTGCCGTATAAACTCTGTCTTAAAACTTAACCCCACAAAAAATAATCCAGTGGTGTTAAATCACACGATCTGGCTGGCCACTTAACAGCGAATTGTCGTGAAATTATGCGATCGGGAAATTTGGTTTGCAATAAGTTCATCGTTTCATTGGCTGTGTGACATTGAAACCACATGTCAGTGGTAACCACGTCGTCAAAAATAAGCCAAATTTCACTCGTTTGCATCTTGCGATTTACAGCTATCACATTTTCAGCCCCAATTTTGAAAAAAAAATGGCCAAATCACGCCTCCAGATCACAGAGCGCACCATACAGTGAGACGTTGATCATGCAAAGCCTACTCAATAACCGCTCTAGGATTTTCAGAAGCCCAAATGCGGCAATTTGTTTTGTTTTTGTTGATATACCCTGACAAGTGAAAAAATACTTCGTCTGAAATAATATTTTTTTTGCGAAAAACCGGTTGTTTTTTAATGGTCAAATGGCTTCAATTCCTGCAACTTTTGAACCTTGTAAGGCTTCAAAGTTAAATTCTTACGTCGAGGAATTGACAAATTTAAATCTGTGGCTCACGGCTGCGATGTTTTCAGTTGAATGACTCGGTCAAACACGCGCCGGTGTTCGCACTTTTTGTGTCGAGCCAGTCGACTCAAATTTAATGATTAAATTCTTAATAATGGTCTCAGAAGGATAGTTATGTTGTCCGAAAATATTAAGAATTTTACAAAAGGTAACTTTAACCGAATCTCCATTTTCATAGTGGATTTTAATTATTTTAATGCGATTTTCGTGTGAAATTAAATACATTGTAACAATTGCCAATGCATCAACTACGAATACGTTAAAAAACTATATATCAAAACTATCATGTTGTTGTTGATGTTGCCACAATTAAAAAACAAACTGCTTGTTGAAAAACCTTATACTTATACAAAGTATTTTTTTACTGTAGAATTAAAAAATACTATTAAAAATTGAACAGAAGCTCACTGCTTAAAGGAAGCCAATACCGTACATACCAATCAAGTTTTTACGCAGTCTTATGGTTGATTTCACCCACACAGTTATCGAGTGACATGCATTAGTTTATGTACAAGTGTGGCTTTTAGAGATTTCCAACAGCCAATCGACACAAAGCAATTAAAGGCGGAGTTTGTTTCCAATACATTATTTAAAGTTGCATTATGTGTATTAAATAACTTGTTTTAATAAAATGGGTTCGTAGAATCTATGGGTTAAATATTTCACTTAAAATTTTATATTTGCATTAATTATTCCTGCAATTTTAAACTGACAATAAGCATTTCAATCAGTTCTTTCATAGGAATATATGACGCTTTCGCAGTCAGTACAATTTTGGATACATTAGTCGAATCTTGTGGAACACGTTGAATTATGACAAAACCTCTAACACCAGTCGAAATATTTTGTTAATTAATCCGTACATATATTCTTCTGTCAAAAGCCGCCTTACTAAAGAGCAGTTAAAAGTCCCTGTAAAGTCGAGTTTTCAAAGAATATGTTCTGATATTTAAAGCATTTAGGCAAACATTAGTATTAACTTTGTATCACTATGCCGGCATCTATAATTCCCTGTTATTAAGCTTGATACTTTCAGTTTTCGTTAGCTGTTTCCCTTTAAACAATCATCCTTTCGATTTCTGTAAAAAAATTTTACCTTTTGTTAATTTATAAACGTAAATTTTCTGTCCTTAACTTTAGTTCTTAACTTTTAAAATATGTAAAATTTTATTAATTTATTTATTTACTAAGTAAATTAATTTTATAGTAGTTAATTAGAAAGCACTAGGTCAATTTTAATAAAAAATTTTTTTAAAAACTCTTTATTTTTTATTATTTTTTCGATATTTCGCCACACCGTTGGTTGACATCATCAGGAAAACAAAAATTATAATGAACAAACAAATTGAAAAAATTTTTTGATTAACAAATTCAAAATAATCATAAAATTAAAAAAAAAAACAAAGGAAAACAATAAAAAAACGACAAATTAAAAAAAATTTTTTTGTTTTACATACATACAAACAAATTTTCAATATTAAAAATTTTTTAAATATTTTTTAGTAATTAATTTTAAGCACTAGGGCTTATTTAATAAAAAATTTTTTAAAAACTTTATTTTTTATTATATTTTCGATATTTCGCCACACCGTTGGTTGGCATCATCAGGAAAACAAAAATAATAATGAACAAACAAATTGATAAAAATTTTTGATTAACAAATTCAAAATAATCAAAAAATTAAAAAAAAACAAACAAAAACAATAAAAAAAAGACAAATTAAAAAAAAATTTTTTTGTTTTTCATACATACAAACAAATTTTCAATATTAAAAATTTTTAAATATTATATTTGTAAGTAATTTTAAGCACCAGGGCTTATTTAATAAAAAAATTTTTAAAAACTTTATTTTTTATTATATTTTCGATATTTCGCCACACCGTTGGTTGGCATCATCAGGAAAAACAAAAATAATGAACAAACAAATTGAAAAAATTTTTTGATTAACAATTTCAAAATAATCAAAAAATTTTTCAAAAAACAAAACGAACAAAAACAATAAAAAACGACAAAATGAAAATTTTTTGTTTTACATACATACAAACAAATTTTCAACATTAAAAAAGTTTTAAATGAAAATATAATAAAAAATAAAGTTTTTTAAAAAATTTTTTATTAAACAAGACCTAGTGCTTAAAATTAATTACTAAAAAATATTAAAAAAAGGTCAAAAAATTATAACTATTAAAGTTTTTAAATGAAAAACAATTTTGAAAATACATAACACATTTACAAAACAATAGCATTTTACACATATATTTCAAAAACATAAATTTAATGACCAAATGTTACAAAAATTAAAGTATTAATTATTAATATTATGCAGAAACAGAGTTTTGTTTTATAATTTTATGCACTAAATGTCTATAATTCTGTGCAACATTCTCCGTATCTGCTTTAAAATTTATTCTTTTGGTTAATGGTACTTTAATTATTTGTAACATTTCTAACATATAACGACGTTTATAATTATTTTCTAAATTTAAAATTGAAACATTTTCAAAATTATTATAGCGATTAACTTTAGAGCAATGCGAAGATAATGCTGTTTTTTGTAAACTAATATTATTCCTGTATTTCTGGTCTGACCTATGTCCTGCGATTCTAGTTTCCAATTTATTTTTTGTTGTGCCTACATAAACCTTATTACAATCCTCCTTATCATTGCCGTTACAAGGAATTTTGTACACTACATTGGACATATTTAATTTTTGAATTTTATCCTTAGTTTTACTAAACAACCTATTTAATGTATTTGTATTCTTATATGCCATTTTGTATTTATTTGTATCATAAATTTTTGAATTCTCTATTCTTTCAGACAAGACAGGTATATAATTTATCGATTTATATATTTTGGGTTCCGTTCCACTACTTATAACTCTTTTCCTCCTATTATTAAATTGATTAATTAACCTATTAGTTAATCGTATTGGAAAATTGTTCTCGGTTAAAATATTTCTAATCTTTTCTTTGTTCTTTCTATGGAATTCTTTGTCACTAATTGTTAAAATTCTCCCTATTAAATTATTGGCCGTATTAATAATAATTCTTTTATTTTGTTTAGAATAATAATTAATAATTCTACCTGAAGCAGTTGGTTTTTGGTACCAATCTATAACTAATTCTTTATTTCTTCTTATTACTAAAGTGTCTAAATATGGAAGTTTAGCATCATCACATTTCCTTTCAGTTGTAAATTTTATTGAAGGGTCAAATTCATTTAATGTTTCTAACATTTCGTTAATGGCAGATTCAGATATAATACAAAACAAATCATCTACATATTTTGTCATAATTTTTGGTTTGACATTTAATTTTTCAATTACATTATCTAACAATTTTTCCATAACAATATCTGCCACAATTGGAGAAGCTGGAGAGCCCATCGGAAGTCCTTTTTGCTGGATATATATCTTTTCATTATACTGAAAATATCTATTATCTTCTATACAAAACTTGAGAATACGAAAAAATAAACCTTTCTCTATCTTTGTAAAATTTTCCAAAACATCCCATTTCTGTTCTTTTGTGTGGATCGCCAAATCAACAGGAATACTTGGAAATAATGATACTACATCAAAAGAAATTAGCTTTTCGTGATCCTGTACATGAAGCTTTTTAATTTTTCCTTTAAATTTAATTGAATCTTTTATATTATACTTAGAACCCTCAGTGATCTTCTTCAATATGTTAGTAACATATTTACACAATTCGTAAGATGGTGAATTAACAAATTGGTCTTAAAGGAAATTTCTCTTTGTGAATTTTTGGCAGTTCGTATAACCTTGGTGCTATAGCAATATTAGTTTTAAGCTTATTTCTTTCGGTAATATTGATAATTTTAAGTTTAAAAAGTTCTTCTACTATATCATTATTAATCTTCTGCTATTTAGTAGGGTCCTTATTTACTTGGGTGTATTTAGTAATATCTCCTACAATATTGTTAATCCGTACGTTATAGTCAGTTTTATTTAAAGCTACAGTAGTGTTACCTTTGTCTGCTTTTAAAATTAATAAATCTTTATTGTTCTTCAAGAACCTTTCAGTTTCTTTAACTTTATCTAAAATAAATCTATCTCTGTTTGTCAATATCATTTTGTTCAAATGATTATCTACAACTGTAGTTAATTTTGTTCTTGCTATTTCTTGATCTTCTTTTCCGTGAAGTGTCTGTACAAAATCTGCTGCATCTGCAATAATCTTTAAAATTAAAAAATCCTCCTTCTTAGTTGGTAAGGCATGTTTATGTCCTAATGATAAAATCCACTTAACGTCCGTTGGAATAGTTAAGTCAGTTTTGTTAACGAACCACTTATCATTTAGTCGTACGTTTAATGTCCTCTTTTGTAACTCGTAAAGTGAATTAAATTTCTTAATATGAATATTTTTTACCTTTTGTTTTAATGAATCTGCCAATATGTTCTCATAATATAAAAACTCTCTCATTTCTTCTGCTCCAAAATGATTTCTTAAATTTCTTTCTATAGCTATCCTTTCCCTTTGAAAATGTTTCAATATTATATATTTTTCTTTCAACGTTAACTTTAAAATTTTGTTATGGAAATCTTCATTATGCTTGCCAATTAAATTTCTCATCTCTCCAAATTTTGTTGATTTAAAAATGTTCAGAATATCTTCGTTGAATTAGAAATAAATTTTGGTATGATTCCTTTATTTCTACACCTAGTTAGAAAAGTTATTGCCGCTTTAAATTAATTTTAATTATTTTAAATTGAATTTTAGATAAAAAATCTCTTAATAAATTTATTATTCTCCTATTAAAATTTACTAATTCAAATTGAAACTAAAATGGTAACCTAAGAAAAGCTTTCTAAATTGGTTACAAATGTGATATTTTTTAGAATCTCATTTAACTTTCGCAAACCAAAAACTGTGTGTAATTAATGACAAAGCAATAAATCAGACTTTTTGTGATGTAATGTCATCATTCTTAATATATTAGCACTCTAACACCTCTATCATCAATCAGAAGCAAACAGAAATTTAAAACAATGGATGTGAAAGTGATGTAAAGGAAAACTCTTAAGTACTTTGAAATTGGATAGAACAAAGATGCATGTTTTAAATTGATATGAAATTTAGGTTATTTGAGACAAACAATTTTTTTTATTTAGCCGAAAATAAATTTTAACGCCAATTATTTAGTAATAAATAAAAAACAGTAATTCGATTAACGTGATAATTTTATCCCATGTCTTTTGATGTTTTATTTGTCTAATCCGGATAAATCGTTCCCAAAAACGCTGCTATATACTAATATGACCGCTTTATTGCATGACGCGACGTCGTGTAAATGATTTAGGCTAAAAGCACGTTAAATCCTCCATATTCATCCTACCTTTGTTTCTTATATTTAATAGTTTTGAAATTTTTTGTCCAACAAACTTTCCTGTAGTCGAAATATTGAAATTATGCCTATAACACTGCGCAAAAATATGTGTTTGATTTAGTATAAATGTTTATAATAAAATTAAAAATTACACCCTTCCTGTACATAAGTACATATGTATGAATATTTATTACATATTTATTTCAAGTTACACTTACACTCACTTATTAAACTACCGGGTGTTATTTAAAAGTGGCAACACTTTTTTAACTAGCGACCACTTACTCAGCTGGTAAGTAATTTTTTGGTATGGCATTTCAAAATGAATCTACTGACGCTTGAGCAGCGCTTCCAAATTGTGCAAACAAGATTGCCGTTGACAAACGAATTCTTATTTCAATTTTAGAGTGTATAATTCCTACCGTCCTTACGCATTTAGAAATAAATCTACTGACGCTTGAGCAGCGCTTCCAAATTGTGCAAACAAATTCCATTGCCGTTGGCAAACAAATTCTTATTCCTATTTTAGAATGTTTAAGTCCTACCGTCCTTATGCAGTTTATGACATGAACATTATAATCTTTTGAATCAGCAGCTGGTGGTGCATCCCATTCCCTTTAATGATCTTCCTTGTGTTCTTGATATAAGAATATTTAAATTTCATTCACCCATAAACAAAAAAAGACTTGTTTTGGGATTGTAATTCTAAAAGGAATTTAACAAACGTCGTTCGTTGTTATTTGTTTGCTGAGGAATTTCTATTTTCGGGTTCATCCCTTAATTGTTTCCAAATGTAGCGATTACAGAAGCTGCAAAACATGGCTATGCGGACAATACTGAAATGCAATAGGTACGCATCGATCAATTTCATGCTAAGTGCGCTGAAATTGTTGAACATAAGCCAGAGGATTTCAATCAACACACTCAATTTTATACGAAAAATGAAAACAGGTCAAGCACCACAATATTTAACAGAACAAATATCGTATTTGGGGGTGTTCAATCATATCAGCTAAGAAATAATAGCAGCTTTAGGATTGAACGGGAGACAACGACTGCAATGCAGAGAAATGTATTCTACAAAGGCTTAAAACTTTACAATAATCTTCCGACCCATGTGAGGAATAAACAGAGCCCACATCAATTTAGAAGATATATAGCAAATTTTGTTTAATATAACTTACTGTGATGTATACATATAGTTAGAAATCCTTAATTTATTTTATATAAAAAAAATCTTAAGCCGCTAACCACTGCGGCAATAAAAAACACTTATTTGAATTTAATTTATTTTATTTAAACAATTAAAATTTGGATTAATAAAAAATATGACTTTCTGGATCGAGCGCGTAACCAAGACTGCTGGTGTAAGTTTAATTAGCCTAGATCGATGACTTCCCCTATCACGTTGCACTACCACGTGAGTTGCTGATGCAGCCAATTTGTTGTAGTCGCCACTGAAGCCAAAACGTTGGTAGTGCTGACCGAACGTATTTTACCGGTCATCGAACTGGAGCGCGTGTAATAATAAGAAGTGGCAAAAGTGCTTACGCTGCCACATCGAGTTCGTTGGCAGGTTTGCCACCGTTGTTAACTCCTCCCTCCTTAAATGTCTGCGTCCCGCAGATCACTGCCAGTGGTTGGGGGGGAGTCTGTACCGTTGGAAGATTAAGTCGTCTGGTGACCTTATACCACAACAATCCGAAGCACGTAGCCACCATAATCACCAGGCCCATGTGTCCACCCAAGGAAAGGTTCGATCTGAGGTTAAGGTGTTAAATCCTTGCTATGTTATGCAGACTAATGTTGTGGATTTGATTGATATCCAGCAATAATCCTTCATTAATAATACTAGTCAGAACAGGAGGTAATGGCTGGATCCTAGACACGGATGTGCTGGAGTATGTCTGATTGCCTAGTAAAATTGTTTCATTAAAAAGTTGGATCAGGTAGGTACCGTTGAGCAATTCGCTATGAACCCGCGTTGTAATCACGCCAATGAAATTTGTCAGGAACAACATATCAGAAGTAATCATCTCAACTATTTGAGCATTCGTCCCTCTAAACTGACAATTTGCGTTTCCGCCCTTCAGTAGACGTGGTATACAACTTCCTTCTGCTAACTGTTTGAGCGAAGACTGCCGACATACTGTTATGTTGTTAATGGAGAGACATGGAATTCTAATTCCGTAGGTTTCATGCTGACTTATTAGGATTTCGTCAAAAGGGAGCTCGATCTGCTTGTTTGATTTAATAGCGGGCCTAGCTATGAGGCGATGATAGAAGTCCTTTTTCAGCTTTGGGATCGCAATCACGTAAAGCAACAGAGTTCCATTAGTATAAATAGATGGCTTCCCATATTCGACTGCTTCGACAGCGTTGGAAGCGGCAAAGTTTCCATTTCTGTAATAATCCTTTCAACTTCTGCTCGATCCAACAAGTTTGTATTAACGATTTCGCCCTTGGCCATCTGACATGCTCTCATTATTTCATTTACACCATCCTTCAGGGTAAGTATTTGGTTTAGCATTCCCTGTCCAAGTCGCTCGGCCTCATTTCCTTTGCCTATTTCGTTCATTCTGGAAACGAGTGCATTGGTCCTCTGGATAACCTCGGTAGTCGCATTCAAAAGCTGTGTGTTTATTTTATATTGCTCATTGTTGTTAGTAATTATAGCATTTTCAGTTTTTAAAACACTATTCCAGTCTGTGGCATCTGGGCTTCCAGCTACCCACTTCCAAGCGGAACCAATCCAGTCAATTGATCTTTTCCCTCTGCTTGTGCCCTTTAGTTCTGCTAGTCTTTCCTGGATCTGCGTAAGGTAGTATGCAAGAAGAACCCTGTTCTGACCGGGTGGTAGGTGTTTTCGGATTTGTGCCGCTACGTCGTCAGCAATTGTGGTATAAGCTTCCAAATTTACAACATGGATTAGTTTGAAATTCCCATTTACGGTCCACGCGTTTCCGGCTCTCAATGTTACAATTGGGGTGTCATAATGAAAAATTTTGGCCGCTCGTGATGTTAACATGCCCGCGTATGAAAGGAGAATGATTGTCAAGACATTCATCTTTTTCCTGCAAATATCAATTTTGTGATTAGTAACATTTGGGCAAAGCCCTTTTATCTTTTTCTTTTTTCCTGTTCTTTTGTTTTTTATTAATATCTTAGTCTTAATTAGAATTAGTGAAAAAAAATTTTTCTTATAATTATAATCTTAGATTTTCTATTTTCGTATATTTTTATCATTTTCTTATGGAGTATAGAGATTTTTATTTTTATTTTCCATTTCTTAATAAAAAATTCTTCTTTATGTATTTCTTTTTTAACTTTAGATCTATTTTATGCGTGCTCTTATTTCAGTTTCATTCTTGATTTTTGATCTTGGCTCTTCTCTCGAACTTACCATGGAGGGATTGCATGATTCCTTTTTAGTCGTGAGCAGGCATGCCTCCCACGACCTACTGGGGTGCAATTTACCCCACTAACAGGCCGGCTCTTGTTAATTGACCAAGTCAAGTTTTGACAGTATAATTCTCTTTTTTATTCAATATAAATTTCATTTCAATAATTATTTATCTTTGATTTGTGAAAAATTGGATAATTCTAGGTTTTGCCTAGCGTTCCTCTCGAACTTGCCATGGGGGATCGCAGGATTCCGTTTTAATCAGGAGCAGGCATGCCTCCCCTAACCTACTAAGGTACGATTGAACCCACTTACAGGCATGCTCTTGTCATTCACGCCAGCAAAAAAGAAGAAAGAGGAAAAAAAAAAATTTTTTATTCTTCCTTTCTTTTATTCATTTTATTCTTTCATATATTTTTATACTTTTTCTCTTTCATCCTCATTTATCTAGATATTAATCTTCATTTATTTCTTATTTATTTTTATTCTTTCATATATTTTTATCCTTTTCTTTTTCTTCTTCATTTGTCTAGATATTAATCTTCATCATTTTCTTCTATTCATTTTTATTCTCTCATATATTTTCATATTTTTTCTTGTATTTAAATATCTATATATTCAAATAGAGGAGGAAAAGAGAGATAAAAAAAACAATAATCTCAACATTAATGGAGGGTGTTAGTATCAATTCTGTTTTAAATTTTTAATGTTAGCCTTGTGAATCTTTTTACCACTCATCGTACGTATTGTAACCCTATTGTCTTTTTCTACGATTTCTTTTCTATATACTGCTTTATTCTTTGCTCTTCTTTTCCTTTCCCTAACGTATATAGCGTCACCTCTTTTATATTTCTTTAGCGATGCGCGCTTCCTATTCATGCGGTCATTTCGTGCTTTTACATTTTTGCTAATGAGTCTCCTAAGGTCTTTATTAATTCTAGAGCGAGCTTCAAGCAATTTACTCAGGTCTGAAGTGCGAATTCTATTAAAGAATATATCACTCGGTCTCTTCCCAGTAACAGAATGTATGGTATTATTATACCTGTCAACCGCAACATACATCAACTCCTGCACACTGAGTTCTGGCTTTTCTGCTCTTAGGCATCTATAAATCTCAATTAGAGTTGAGTGCAATCTCTCCACCTGACCATTCACCTCACTGCGCTGAGATGGCGTTAGGTATATTCTTATTCCTAGTCTTTCGAGGAAATCTCTAATCAAAGGGCTAATGAAACTACGTTCGTTGTCAGACACCAAAATTCTAGGTACTGTAAAGTAATGCAAAATTTTCACTAATTTTTCTCTGATGTTCAGAACAGATCTATCGCTAATATGGAAGAGTTTAGCAAACTTGGAAAATTTGTCGATTACGGATATAAATCTTCGCTCCTGTATTTCCATTATATCCATGTGCAAAATTTCACATGGCGTCGTAGGTGCTGGTGTTTCTTGGATTTCTGGCCGCGTGGGATTTCTATCATATTTATTCGAATTACACACTTCGCAGCTCGTCACAAATCTTCTAATGAGGGCGAACATACGAGGAAAATAATATTCTTCCATAATTTGCTTCCTATTTTCCCTTGCATTTCTATGTGCCCTACGATGTTCCTTTTGGATTATTTCGAACTGCAATTCTTCAGACTTAATGTCAGTGACTATATTCTGGGCGATTCTAATCTTGTACCCTGAGAGGTGTTCTACATAAAGTTCCTGTATAACTGGCAAGTAGTTTTCTGGGGCTTTGATCCCATTGACTACACTAGGATTCAATGTTTTCTTAAGTATGTCCAAAAGACTAGCGGTATTCCATTCAGGTAATGAGAAATAATGCCGGTGAAAGTTTTCATGTGGTTGCTCACTCGAATGAAGTTCCATACCAATTTTGATAATTATCTGGTTCCTAAAAACATTGATTGGGACTTCCATGTGAGGTATAAGGTCTGAAGCGTCTTGATCCGCACTGTGAACAGTTGAACCAGTTGACGATACATCGTTTTCTCTTGTTTCTGACGCTGTTCTTGTTTTTTGCGAGTCACCTTCACTAGCCGTTATGGTTGATGCATCACTAATGTGGTTAACGCTTGTTCTTAACCTTGAGAGAGCATCCGCAACGTAATTTGATCTACCAGGTTTGTAGATTAATTCGTGATTATACTCCTCGATTCGGGCTTTCCATCGCTTTAATTTAGCATTATAATTCCTGTTACCCAACGCGTGAGTAAGAGGTTGATGGTCTGTATAAATTTTTATGTTCCTTGCACCGTATAAATAGTTTCTCAAATTATCCAAGGCCCATACGATAGCTAGCATCTCTTTTTCATTTGTAGCGTATGCCTCCTCTGTCTTGCTAAGTGATCGCGATATATAAGCAATAGGATTGTCTTTACCGACTTCCCCTTGAGAAAGGACAGCACCAATGGCATAATTAGAAGCGTCAGTCGTCAAATTAAATGGTTTATTAAAATCGGGGAAAGCGAGAATTTCCGCTGTAGTTAAAAGGGTTTTAAGGCTCTGAAAAGCGGTTACTTCTTCATCCGTTAGAGTTATCCGAACTTTTTTTGATTGGTTAGCTTTTACCTGTGCGTTTTCGCCTCTTGTTAGGTTCGTCAATGGTTTTGCAACCTTTGCGTAATCCTTAATAAAACGTCTGTAATAGGACGTCATTCCCAAAAATCCTTTTAGTTCTTTTAAATTTGTCGGAGGTAGAAGATTTTGAATGGCTTTAACCTTTTTTGGATCAGGCTTTATGCCCTCGGAACTCACTAGGTATCCCAAAAATTCTACTTCCTCTTGCATAAAATGGGTTTTTTCAATATTTACTTTTAAATTTGCTTCTTCTAACCTTTCAAAAATTGTATCAACATTCTTCAAGGTTTCCTCTTCGCTACGACCAAAAACTATTATGTCGTCTATATAGACGTAACAAATCCTCCCTATAAATTCCTTAAGGACATCATCGATCATTCTTTGAAAGATCGCTGGCGCATTTTTGAGGCCAAAAGGTAATCGAAGAAATTCAAATTTCCCATTCATGGTTGAAAATGCTGTTTTAGGAATGTCCGATGGTTTCATTGGAATTTGGTGAAATCCAGAAGTTAAATCAATGGTTGTAAAAAATTTTGCGTTACCCAGACTTGCTAAGGTCGCGTTAATGTCTGGTATGGGATATGTGTCAGGTACCGTTACTGCATTTAGCCTCTTATAGTCGACGACTAGGCGAAACCGGTTTTCCCCGTTTGGCTTAGGCTTTTTCGGGACCACCCAAATTGGGGAATTATAAGGACTTTTCGAGGGCCGAATTATTCCCTCAGAAAGTAACTCGCCAATTTGTTTTTCAACCTCATCCCTCATTGCAGCAGGATAAGGGTAACTTTTCGAATAAACAGGCTCATTTGTAGTCGTCCTTATTTCCGCCTGCACATTTGTCATTGCGGCCTGCCTGTCATCGAGTGGCCCAAACAAATTTTCATATCTACTCATAATTTCATCAATCCTTTTCCTTGTTTCTAACGGCATTGATTCGCTCAGTATGTAATTTAAATTGCAGGAAATTTTCGCCTTAAGAGGTATCCTAATTGTATCCCTAATCGATAGAACATTTTCCTTTCTATCGACTACTGCTTCTAACTCCTTGAGACTATCATCCCCTATAATTCCATCAAAACTGTTTAATCCTGGTAAAACATAAAATGTCAGAGGATCTAATATTCCATAATTTAAAAAGAATTTTCCTACTATTTTCTTATTTATTTTAATTTTTCCACCTGCTGTGTTAACCACAAGTGGTTTTGGCAAAGGTATACTTCCGGCAGATAGTTCAGGACTGCAAAAATTTTTGTTCGAGCCGGTATCGATCAAAAATTCAAAAATTCTATTTGTTGTCACATATTCTATGTAAGGAAGACTTGATGGCCTTCCTCCATAAAATTTTGCTCGCCCTCCGAATTATCAACAGTGTCCACTACTCCTTCCTGAGGAGTGTTATCCACATCGCTCTGATTTACATCCAAATGAAATAGACGGGTTTGTTTATCTCTGTTGTACATCTCGGACGCACTTCTCTTTTCAGCTGGTTTGGGACGGTTAATATAATTTACTTTCCGCGTTTGAATCGAGCGGTCCACTTCCATTGGCTCCGGTTTTATCTGTTGTTGTCTTGGGAAAGGTGATGGCCTATAATTTGGATTAAAGTTATGATGCTGGTAAGCACCATTCCTATCTCGCCAAACGTTATGCCCAAAATTACTTGCTCTGTTGTTATTCAAATAAGGTTTAGGAGGTCTTGGAGGAATAGCTACGCGATTTTGGATGGATTGCTGTGTGTTAAGCCGAACATTTACCCTGGGGTGCAGGATATTATTTCTCATTGTAAGATTTTGAAGCTCAAGGCATGCCGAATATGCCTCGGGCAAGGTTTTTGGCCTTTGGATGATGACCATCCTAGACAACTCTGGAGTAAGTCCTCGTATGAATATGTCAAGAGCCCTATTCCTGTGTGTTGCTATTAGCGCGTTAATCGTCTCCTCACTATAGGATTCGGTTTTTAATTTATTAATTATCAAAGAGAGTTGATGGTTGACGGTCGAGTAGAATTCATCTACCTTCGACGATCCTTGTGAGAGTTGGTTGAGCTGATGTTCGAGAGTTTGAACATCCCTCTTGTCAGCATAATGAAGGGATAAAATTTTCTTAATTTCAGTCCAATCGGCTTCGAAAATATTGTATGAGACCAACGCCGCGTCAGCCTCTCCAACCACCTTCTGTCTTATGCTCTGTATGATAGAGCGGTATATAGGCTTATCCTTTACGATCTCGAAATCTTTCAATACCATCTCCACCGAATGCACCCAAGAAACATACTGCAAAGGATTACCATCGAATGTACGCAGTTCTTTAACACTATCGGGGAGTCGACAAATTGATTTTAGGTCCTCCTCCGTCCTGGGCACTTGTAGAGTGGAAGCGACTACTTCAATACTGTCTAAATCCCTATGTTCTTGTCTCTCAATCTGCTCTAACCTCCTACTCAATTCAGCCAAATTATTTCCCTGTTCTATCTTACATACCCTAGTCTCCATCAATTTCACCTGTTGCAGGAGTTGATTGACGGCTCCTGTAAGGGTTGTTAAACTATTCCTCATATCTTCCATAATACTTTAAGTCAAATTAGAGTTTAAGTCAAATAAGGGTAAAAAGACTCACCTGGATTTATTTATAGTCGACAATGGTAGGCAGTTTTATTTCACTTTTGGTTTTGAATGTTTTTTTTTTCACTTTTTTCCTCTTTTGATTTACTTTTCTATGTTACTCCCAAACTTTATAAGGGAAATTTTATTTAATTTTCAGATTTCTTTCAAAATTTTAGCGTAAATATTTTATTTTTGCACAAATTTAATTTTCGATCTTGTTTCAATGTTTTAATAGAAAAATTTTGTTTTGTCACAGATTTAGTTTTCACAGTTCCGAGAAAAAAAAAATTTATTTTTGCTGAGCCTTGGCTATGCGACGCGAGTAAATTAAGGTTTTCTTTCTCTTGTCCCTTTTTAGGATTTTATTTATAGCACTGGAGGGTCCCGTAGGAATCGCAGTACTTTATTATTAATTTATAAAGGACACCACTGTTTTTTGCAAGTGGGTCCCTGCTCAGGCGCCAGTTAGAAATCCTTAATTTATTTTATATAAAAAAAATCTTAAGCCGCTAACCACTGCGGCAATAAAAAACACTTATTTGAATTTAATTTATTTTATTTAAACAATTAAAATTTGGATTAATAAAAAATATGACTTTCTGGATCGAGCGCGTAACCAAGACTGCTGGTGTAAGTTTAATTAGCCTAGATCGATGACTTCCCCTATCACGTTGCAGTACCACGTGAGTTGCTGATGCAGCCAATTTGTTGTAGTCGCCACTGAAGCCAAAACGTTGGTAGTGCTGACCGAACGTATTTTACCGGTCATCGAACTGGAGCGCGTGTAATAATAAGAAGTGGCAAAAGTGCTTACGCTGCCACATCGAGTTCGTTGGCAGGTTTGCCACCGTTGTTAACTATATCTATAGATGTTTGAAAGAGTATTTTATATACTAATAATAATATTAAAAAAATAAAATATATAGAATCTAGAAGAGTCAAGTTTTGTAAGCGGCACCTCGATAGTATTTTTGGTTAGGCTCGCACGAAGCTACAGTGGGTCATACTTGATCATTTCGAATTTCAAAAAATACTTAGGAGGTTTTTGAATTTCTTTATTGCTCTCCAATTTCAAAATGTAAGGAAATAATATACTTAAATTTGTTGTAACTCATATGTAGATTAAAAGATATCTGGCTACGAAGAAAAAAATTTTATCTATATCTCGACATTTCTCATAACTTTAAATTTTATTATTCGAATGACGAAGGGTACCGCAATATATAATATTTAAGGAAGTTACAAGCCTCATAAGATTTTTCAAGATGGTCAAATTCGACTCGTTAGGGCTTTGATTTTGCTTAAGCAACAACATTGCGGGTTACAAGGCTCCCTCTACAAACATTCTCAGTTACAGATAAATATTACTCTGTATTTGAAAAGTTCCATATTAATTAAGATTTATTAAGCGAAAGACCACACCGTTATATGTTAGACACAGTTCTTTTTTTTTGCTTTTCTTAACACATTTCCACAATTGTTATTTTGTTAATTTAATTTTAAAATAACATCAAAAGTTGAAACACAAAAAATATGGTTTAAGTCTAGTGTTTACAACTAGAGAATTTACAAATATTTTTGTGATCTGTATTAAAAACATTTGAAAAATGTAAAGAGGTTTTCAACAAAAAGTTTGTTTTCAATTGATCCAAATTTTTATTGCATTACGAAGAGAAAAGTTCGGCAGTTATGAATGAAAAATTATATCTGGCAATCATGAATTCAGTGTTTGTGTTTTAAGGCTGAAATCAATTTGATTGGCTCCGTATAGACTTTGTCCTTAACATAGCCCCACAAAAACTAATTCAGTAGTGTTAAATCACACAATCTGACTGGCCACTTAAGTAACACGTTAAGCATGACTTTGTAGATTTTCAGAAGCCTAAATGCGGCAATTTTGCTTGTTGACATACCTTGACAAGTGAAAATGGGCTTCGTCTGAAAAAATGATTTTTTCAGGAAAACCATCCAGTTGTTCTTGAATAAATTGAGCGACTCTACGGCGATGTGATTGGTTGGTTGCCTTCACGATCTTATTTTGTTAGTTTAATTTAAACAAAAAATCTTTTGAAAATATATCAAGAATTAAAAAATTGATATTCTTCCCGAAAAAGTCAGTGAAAATTTTCTTTATTTACGAAAATTATTGTGATCTGTATTAAAAAAAATTAATTTGATAGATAATGATAAATGAAAAAATTACATTAACAGTTAAAAATTACCAAAACAATTTGCCAGTACAAAAATTAAAATATCAGCAAAAGGTTTAAAACTGTAAATTTCTTTTACAGATGATAACACACATGATAACTTTAGAAAGACTGAATTGCAATCTTTCTATTGCATATAAACAGCCACTTAAGAAAGAGATAATGAGCAAAATATACTGGTGTTGCTGTCTACTTTTTAATATGTTAATCACGATTTTGGAATTTACTAATGCAAACAAACTACACTTGAATATGACTCTATTAAAGGTCATATGCAGGAAAGCAAAACATGATCAATAAATATGACGTGGTTGAATATCAATGGCAGTTCAGTTTTGCTCTTTACGAATTATGTTCGACAAATTAAATAGAAAGCCTTTTTAAGTTGTATTTATCTATAGTATTCCCACAGATTTACTTACCTCATTTTTTAAGTTTATTTTAAATTTAATTATCATTAAAATTTTAAATTTAAATTAAATATTCTTAACTTATGTTCATAAAGTGTTTGCTTGAACAATAGTTACTTATAAAATATTAAAGTTGCTGTTTATAAATATAAAGTTTCTCGTATTTTATAATCTTAAAACATTTTTGGTTGTTTAAGTTTGCTTCTCCTCCATTTAAAAAGTTTTGGTTTAAAGTGTGCAAAATTCCCAAATGATTTACCAGCTTGAATAAAATTTCATCAACTTTAAAATGAAACATCTAAGTATGAATTTATTTTCGACTTTTATATAAATGCCGAAAAAAAGTATAACAAATTATTTTCTCACAAAGAAAAATAATTCGCGAAATTATTTTTTTTTCAAATCAAAATGCAAAATGCTTTGAATGATGGTGATATTTCCTAGTAAAACTATTTTGTTCGCAGGATATTATGAACATTTTTTGCAAACATCGCACAGTGAGCCACATAAGCTATCTTCTTCATATCAGCAAGACTGCGAGAAAATTCCGATTTTTTAATTCACATATTGAGCACTTCCAGAAGGTGGCAATATCAGTTATGGCATTGCTCACCTTCCCATCTATCCTTCTCAGTTTCAGCTCGAAATTTACATTTACGTAATAATCATAGATTTCAATGCATAATTAATAATTTTCGGTAGATTTTTGAATCTCGTTGACCCATTGTTTTGCAGAAGCTAGAAATTCAGATTTTAGACACGCTCAGCTGTTTAACACAAGAAAATTTTCAATGATGGCTCAAAACCAGGATCTTATGAATTACCTTATCCTATCTTCTGATCCCGTAATTTCATTATTATTAGATAAAATAATCGTTTTATTCTATATGAAAGAGAAGAACTTACATAAGTTCTGAAGTTATTAATTACAGATGTAGTTTTTAAAGAAAAAAAAGATGGCAATGAGTGATAAAAATGATATTTTACAAAATAAATAACTAATTTTAAGACATATGAAAATAGGCATATCAAATTTCACAGTCATCTTTGGTAGTCCCTCATTGGAATTTTTCCTTTTGAATGCTACGCTTTAGAAAACTTACAAATATGCAATTTCTAGAAATATGCAACTTCTTACCTGCTGATCGGTTTGATGTTGAAAGGCCCATAATATAATTTAAAAATAAAGGGTTTTTCAACAAGAAGTTTGTTTGTTTCTAAAACAAAAATTTAAATTTTAATTGTTTTACGAAGAGAAAAGTATGGCAATTATGAATGAAAAATTACATCTGGCAAATGGCCACTGAGACCATGCTGTCTATGCTTTTATCAAAGTTTTTAATCATATTGAGTTTTCAGGCCGACGTCAATTCAATTGGATCTGTCCTTAACACAGCCCCACAAAAATTAATTTAGTGCTGTTAAATCACACGATCTGGCTGGCCACTTAACGGCTGTCGTGAATGCGATTGGGAAATTTGGTTTGCAAAAAATTAATCGTTTCATTGGCTGTGTGACATGTGCCACCGTCCTGGTGAAACCACATGTTGGTGATATCAATGCGCCACAGTAATCCATTGACAGTTACCGCATTTTCAGCCCCATCTTCGAAAAATAAACGGTCCAAACAAGCTTTCGGGGCAACTAGCGCACCACACAGTGACATGTTGAGCATGCAAAGGCTTCTCAATAATTGCTCTAGGATTTTTAAAAGCTCAAATGCGGCAATTTTGGTCCGTCCGATAGTGTCAAGGTGTAATGCAAATTTGGTCGTTTGTATGAGCGTATGTGCTCTGTAAATCTTGTTTTAAGTGTTCTTCCAGTTTGTCCTGTATAATTATGTTTGCAGATAAAAGAAAGTCTGTAACTCCGCTGGAGTTAAATTAGTTAGTTGTTTCTGTCGATGGCTTGAGATTATGTCTCAGAGTTTTGCTGGTTTTAAATACTGTCAGTAAGCGTTCTTTGTAAATAAAAATAACTAAAGTAGAACAAGCCGACACACCAATAAACACCTACACTGAAAAATTATACCAACGCCATCTATATTTGATTCGATGAACTAGAGTTTTCGAGAATAACTCAAAATAAAATATAAAAACTCCCTCTCAGTCAGCATAATTCTGAACGTGATCGACTAAAGAGATTAAAGTTGATATAGTCGGTTTTAGCGGTTAAAGTGTATTTTTTGTGTGCAAAGAAGAGAGTTTGTCAAATAAATCGTGTTATTTAATTTAAAATACTAATAAGTTGTGTGTAATTATTTTGAAATAAACTAAACGTTAATTAAAGAAATAAATACAACATAATAAAAAAAAGTTTGTATGTTCAAAAAAAATGGCCCTTGCAAAAGTTGCACCTTAAAAAAAGCTGAGGATCCAAGTATGAAAAAATGCTTTATAAGAGGTTTGTAAAACAAAATCAAAAAAAAAAAAATATAATTATAACTTAGAAAGATTCGGCGGTGATATCACGTAAGCGCTATAAATAATATCCTGATTGGTTCCGAAATGGAACAGTAAGGGCTACTACAATAACAATATAATCTCACCTTTCAGAAATTAAAATTGCCCATTTCAATGTATTTGACTTCAGGTTATAATTTCTGTAAAATTTTTATTTATTTTTCCACTACAAATTATTTACTTTGCTGCTTAAATTAAAAATAAAACGAGAAAATACCGAGTTATTCTTATTGTGTCGAATTCAGTTGTATGATTCCTCTTGTGAGATTCCTCTGTACTGCTCTTATTCAGTGTAGGTTCCTGTTGAGCTGTGTGTCTTCTTGTTCTGTTTTAGCTGTTTATATTTTCTGATTGTTAAATTTAGTTCGTGGAATTTTAATGAAGCATGTTGTTGTTGTTTTGTGTTAATAAAATTTCTTAGAAACTTCTTAATTAGTAAACAGACACAATAAGTCATTTCATTTACTTTTTTAGTTATCGTATTTTTTTTTCAACTTAAACTAAACATTTCTGTAACAATATAAACTGCGATATTTATAAAACCGGGGCTGTTAAACAGAACTAAAAACTTAAAACAACGCATTTATGAAAATAACATATACCAAAATTATTTCACCATCAAACAAAAGTGTTTATTTTATGTCGCTGTGTTATTTATTGTATATATCGAGGTAGTAGTTGTGCCATTAACAAATTCTAACAATAGAAGTTTCTTATTTTGAAATGGTTTTCGTAATGGAAATAATAAATTCAGGTAATCGAAGATTTTTAACACAAACAAATGTGTAGTGCAGAGAAATGAGTATTATTATTGAATCTTCTGATATCCAATTTATCGTACGCGCCAAATACTGCAATGGACTGGATTTTATATTAATCCACGTTGTGAAGATCTGAGTATATATAGGGCTTACACATGTTTCGATTTTTTGGTATTTAATATATCTTTAATTAAAAACTACAATAAAGGAAGGAAATTTGCTTAGTTCAACGATAGCACACCTACTATAGCAGTACAAATGTTTAAGCAAAGAAACAATTGAATTTATTGATTGTAGTTATTCATTCATTCATGATTAACTTAATTGTCTTCTATGTCTTCTACAGTTCTAAAGACTGAGTAAATCTATATACTACATGTAGAAATAATTATATACACACTTGTACGAATGTCCTTTGGTAGGAGAAATAAAATTGTATTACAATAGTTTGTCTCAGTAAGTAGACATTCGTACATACATACATACATATACATACACACACACACACATACATACATACATATAATATAAATTCTTATTTAAATAAATGGAAGCATAGGAAATTAAATCAATAGATGACATTTATTTACTTTTGATTCTATTTAATAATAATTAAAACATTTACAGCAGCAAGAACAACACAATAACAGTTGCAATAAATTTAATAATTCTTACAATAGTGTTAATTTAAACAACAATTGCAATTGCTACAGGTAAGCTGATCATGTAAAAACTTACATTTTACTCTAATTAGTAAGACAATAGAAATATTTAATATTTTAGGTAAATATAACATTCACATACAGACATTTATTTTAAAAATAAATAAATTTTCTTTAGAGTATATAAAATAATATAGCATCTACAACGAGGAATCGAAAAATTTTCTATGTAAATTATTTCTTATACTTTCTGTATGTAAAGTAAAGTGCATAATTTTTACAGTAAGTACGACACGAAACTGCTCACTTGAAAACGTATTTTTCTTCCGAATTTTGTAGTGCTTTAGTCGTAGAGTAATAGAAATTCGTTCCTTTTATTCAGTTCCTTTCTATAACGTATAGAATTTTCTTTTCATTGTTTTTTTTTTTAATTTTCAAAAATTATTGATTTTCCAATAGACTGAAAAATTAGGAAATATATTTTTATTAAAGTTCTTAAACAAATTAATTATTTTAGTTATCGTTTTAAATTATATGAATATTCACTTTTAAAATATACAGTGTTTGCTAATATAGTGATAGTCTTCCTCAACGAGAACGTGTATGCAGAAACGCGAATTGTATCCCTGACAAATATCCACTACTCTTCGCGACAGCCCCAACAATTAGACAACCTACAAAGATATCATTTTTAGCTGTCAGCATCAGAAGATACATTGCTTCAGCAAATGCCGGCTAATGACCATTTAATCATCTTAAGATGTCACTGTATTTTTGGTAAAACCGCTACATGAGTTTTAAAATTTTGGAACATAGTTTTGGTAGAAAAATTCCTTATTTTTGTTATCAAATCACGTATGTAGTATTAAAAGTTTATGACTGTGAACAAAATTCCAGCAGGACTTGTGCAGCAGTAATGAATTTGTAGGCACACTTTTTATAGCGATGTCTTAATACTTACAGTTTTTAATAGGCCTATTACTTGAACACCAGAAACTAAATACACTATAATGGCAATGATATTTACTTTCTCTATTTAATTTATCTATTTCACTTTAATTTTAAAAATGTGGAATTTTGAATGAGCCTACAAGGGAAGAACGAAAAAGTACGTAATTGCATACAATTTCGGGATACCTGATACTGCAGTATTGGCTTACCGTCTATTGGTCTTCTCTGGGCATAGAAAATTTTGTTTATGTGGGCTAGAAAGCAGGGAATGCCGCATACTAACGCGGATTGTTTACTGGATTTATGGATTTGAGTTATGGAAAAGAGCATGCAGGAACTTACCACTTTAGACATAAAACTGAACTTTTTGTCGTTGAAAGTGACAGAAATTACTTTGCACTAACTGCCGCAACCGGAAGTGCTCTCGTTCTATAGAGTATCGTACACACGTTATTCCATTAAAAGGAAAAAACAGGCATTTAAACTCTACGTTCTCTTCTTTCGCTGATGAAATTTCTTTGTCTTTGTTATAAGCCGTGAATAACTTCTACAAAAAGGGATCTTAATGACACCGTAATTTCCATACATTCATTTGTATAATAAACTTCGTAGAAAAGAAGTATTAAAATGTATTGTTGTTTTCCTGTCAGTAATTTCATTAGTTTTTCTTATTTTTATAATACAATTCGAATTGAAACAGTTGAAGATTTTTAATATTCGATGTAACGATTTTCAAAGTAAATAACGGAGAGCAAATTTAAGGAAACTAATTTATCACAATTAATGTAAAAAACTTCCACGTCACACGTTTGTGTGCATGCGTATTTTTCCTCACATAAATACTGAAACAAATGTACGTTTTGACAAAAAGACTTAAAAAAGCCTCATTTCTCTTTCTCAACTAAGTACAGATTACACTACGAATACTAAAAAGAAATGCTGGGAGGAAAAACTTGGTAAAAGTATTGTTAATAGTTTCGGTTCATGCTTGTGTAACCACTAGAAGTATATTTAACAAAAAGTTTTTAGGAAGAATAATTCGTTTATACGTGATTTATTTTTGCACATAGAAAATTCTTAAATTCTTAAATTTATTTTGAATACAGTTGATTTCCTTACCATTTTACGTTCCAAAATATGATTAAGGATTACATCTTGTTTAAGGCTGTCATGTAAACTTTAAGTTGTTAAGGAAAATTTTTGTAGAATGAAATTAATATTTTTATTATTTATTAAAAGAACATCTTATAAAGAGGTGTTTTCATTATTTTATTTCTTTGCTTTTATTCTCAAATATTAAATGAAATTAATAAAAATAAATCTATATTACCAGTACCAGGTCTACTATAGTCAGCCGCTCTCTTATAGCTTCATCAACGCATAAAAATGCCTTAATTCTTCCATGTTAGACTCAGGGTAAAAATATAAGTATTTTAATTATTTACTTATTTTCCATCTCCTATTTGTGCAAACATTCCATTAAAATGGGCAAATTTGTGCCTTTCATATCCGACTCTACTCCAGAGAATCTTTTAAGGATTTTGAGTAAGTTTTGAGTAATTCGTGTAAATTTTGTGTTTCTTATACGACACTACTCCGGGGATTTCTTTTAAGTAAATCGCTAGCCGCTTTCCTTTTACATTAATATCCTTGCATTTAAATTTACCACTTTTCTGATCGCGCAATCATTGTAAATCATGTTTTTCACGGCAGTCTCTCCGTTAGCACACTTGCAGACACATGAAATGTTGGGTCTCCATTTCCGATTTTCCAAAGAATAGCTTTGTATCTCACAACTGGCAATTATTAGCTTAAAAATTCGTTTTTGTTAGATTTAGTCTTGTCTGCAATGAATACAGGTTGCGCCCAAATTAATATCAAATTTTATTTTATAAAAAATGTAGTTTTCAAGAGTAATTTGACATAATATCACCAACATGGCCCACACTTTTCTTGCTTTAACAACGCTCTAATTAAATATGGCAATTCTGAAAATAATCGAATTCTTTATGAAAATAATGAGCGTCATCGCTTAGGAATATTGTGCCGGCAAACAGCTTCATCTGCTGATGTGTATAAATCTCATGAATGTACTTATCGCAATTAATTCTTAAATACTTTCGTTGTGTGTGTTCGCTGTATTGCACTTTTCATTTACACCACTGAAACGATATTCCTGATCTCTAATCAACATTTCTTGCCCTACGCCGATTTGCTAATTTAAGTCGCCGACACAGTGTTTGTCTCAAAAAAATTTATTTTTGTTGTTCTTAGCGATTTGCTAATAAATTGCAGTTGCCATCTCTAAAGATTTGTTTAGGTTTCTTTACTTCTTTTACCTTTCAAACTCCCCCAAAATTCGAAAGATTCATTAGTTACATATTAAACATCCTTTAAAGGAGAGATGTAATTTGTATAAATTTTGACCTTGTAATGTAAAATGGATTTTTCCCATCATCACCAAAATGGTTTTAAATACCTATAATTTGCATAGGTAGATAAACGCTCTTATACCTACAACAAGTCATTTACAAATTGGCGGTCACTATTGTTACTTACATAATTTATGTCTACATTTTATTTATTTCTGTTTATTTCTGTCTATCGATTTTTTAATGGACGCAGTTAACATTATTTAAACGATTATGGAAAATGTTTTCACGTTTAAATTTTCCCACATTTCGCAGTTAGCAAACTACGTGGTTAAAACACAAGCATTATAGGGAATTAAAACAGTATATAGAATATTTAATATCCAACAGTGGGGCACATAATTCTGGTAAATTACAGTGCCAAACAACACGTTTAAATAATGAAATATTTGTACGAAATATGCCATAGGGGAAGTAATTCTAAAAAACAGTACATAATTACAAATTATATGGATTTTGAAATTAATATTTTTATACGTTTTGGATTTTATAAATAAATATATTATGATATTCCCATAAAATATTTATTATTCCAAAAAATTTTTAAATATATTACTGCGGGGATAAAATATCCATATGGCATTTATGTGGATTTTATCCCAAATTTTGTATAGAAAATTCAACAGTCTTATACCTCATGCCAAATTGATTAAATGAGAGTTTTCATTGAACTAACACAGCAAAACGACAACAAAAATTTCAAAAATAAAATTGTTTATTTTCATAGCAAATGAAAGATTGAAAATGAAAAGTGTTTTTGTTTTCAAAATGTTTGCTATGTTTTTGTACAGAAGTATTCTTTTTTTTTTGTTGTCATTTTGCTGTGTTCGTTTAATGAAAATTCTTATTTAATCAATTTGGCTTGATATATAAGAAGCTTGAATTTTCTATACAAGCTTTTTGGTGAAATCCACCGATAAGTTTGAGCAGCTGTTAAGTGTTCATATCCTCCCCCTTTAGTAATACATTTAAAATATATTTTCCTTATAAAAAATACTTTATAAGAATACCATAAACTATTTATTAAAAGAATCTAGCACAAATTAAGGTAGATTAAATTAAAAAAAGATTCCAAAAACTAAAATTTTAAAGAAATATTTGTAGTTTTGTTAGTAAAGTGCAGATTTTAGTCAAATTTAAGCAATAAAAATGTTTGTTAAGTAGAAATCAATATTTTATTTTAAATATGTACAAACAGGTATAAAAATGTAATTATAAAGGTTGTTTTTATAGAGGTATACACTTTTGAACTGGAATAAAACAAAGGTGAATTTTTTAAGTAGATGCGATTTACTTTATTCTGGCATTATAATTTAAATGTGACGACGGCTTGACTTTTTCCAACATTTGTGGCCATATATTGGTCAATCATTTCTAGTCGGTGTAGACAGGCGACTTCACATATTCCCACAAAAAATAGTCCAGCGGCTAAAAATCGTACGATTTTGGAGGCTATTTCAAAGATCGGAAACGTGAAACTCTGCGGTTACCAAACGTTTTCTTTAATAAATCAATTGTCGGACGAGCTGTATGGCATATTGCGCTGTTTTGTTGAAACTACAGATTCTGCACATCATGGCTGTTCAATTGATGAACGAAAAAGTTGATAATTATAGTTCTATAGCGGTCACCAGCCCATAACAGCCCAGCACCAAACAGTCAGTTCTTTTGGATGTAACGGTCTCTCAACATCCACTTGAGGATTATCATCACTCCTTGGGCTTTTGCTATGCAAAGCTCGCTTATAAAAATCAAGATTAACCGCAATATTGTTTTGGGCCCAAGTACAACAATTTGGAACCCTATTTCAAGGGTCAGAGTATTCATATTGTGATGTTAAACCAAATTAAACAAACTAGTAAAATAAATTTTTGCCGACTTAAACTCTAAAAATACGCAATATAAATATTGATTCGCCCTGTTATCAGATACTGATGTGGTTTAACATTTCACCCTCGATTATAGAAGGAATTATAAAATATGAAAGAGAATGCCTAAAATCTTGCAACAAGCAAAGAAACTTTTCTAAAATTATTTTTAATAAAAAAACTTTAGAACTCAGATGCGGTCATACAGAAAATGATGCACTACCTTCTGTTAGTATTTAATTTTTTTATTCTTTTCTTCGAAAAACGTACGCAAAAATTTGTAATTTGGTTTTTATTTTTAATATTAATTTTGAAATTAAAATTCATTTTTCATTACATTAAAGAGTTAAACTCTCTCGAAGAATTTAGAAAATTAAAAATGTTAGCACTCGATCGTTTTGAATTATCTAGAACCCTCCGACCCCACAAATGTGCTTTCACATTTGGCTTTGTACTCTATATAAGGAAATTTAAATTATTTGTTTAAATAAATTTAAGTAAAAAGAAATGAAGTAAAATGATATTCTTGCCAGAAATATACTGAACATTTTGTTTTCATACCAAACAAAAATAGTTTTAAAAAAGTTGCAAATATTAGAATATTGAAAAATCAAATATCACTAGGATTTGATGAAGTCAAGTTTTTAACCAAAAGAATTTATATTTAATAGGATTTTTAAATCAAATCAAGATTTAAAATAAGTTAACTAGTGTACACGCCAGTAATGTTGTTTTGGAATTTTTCTTTCAACCTAATCGAATCCTCTATAAAAACTAATAGCATTTCGTTTTATAAATGCTGAAATTCTTAGCGGCATTGTGTTTTTATGTTTTTCTCCAAACCACTGTAGGCAAGCTTGTCAGTCAGGGGGTTGTGTGTTCGATTCCCAACAAATACCTTGGCTGTTTTTCACTACAAAAATAAAAATTGACTGTCGGTGGGTCTGCTCAGTGATGAAGGCTTGGTCACTGTGCTGTCCTATATGACATTTAATTGCCGTAACTAACATTCTACTTTCACCAACTGCCTCATCTCTTCTCTATCCCTTTCCTAAAGAATGTAGCACGGTACTAAATAGACATTATTGCCTGAAGTGCTATTTCTCTTTAAAAAAAAACAAATTTTTCGAATTCTAAATTTAAAGCGACGTTATACGTTTCTGCTTAAAATCAATTTTTTATGTAAAATTTCAATGTTGCTTAAATATTAGTATTTGCATTAAAATTTGTTCTATTCATGGACAATACTCTAATGGAGGGAACTGAATGCGATAGACTGTCTCCTTTATATGGCGAATCTTGTAATTATTAAAGCAAATAGTTCAGATGCACAAATCATAAGTGTGATGACATACGCTCGTAAGTTACATATCAGTGTTCCATGTATTCGACTACAGATTTACCTAATTTTAATTTTTAATACTAAGATTTCTCAAATGCCTTGGTATTATAATAAAGAGTGATAGTGTAAAAGTAAATGTTACATAATACGGACAGATATTTGATTTTCATAACTCAATGTCACTTTTTGAGTAGGGAACAAATATTTTTTATTTAAGTTTTTCTTTACAAAATTAATTGCAAAACTGAAGAAATTTTCTATATGTGAAAATTAATTACAAAATTAATTGCTAAAAATGACATTCAACACATCGATGCCAGAAAAGATTCAAATTTAGCATGATTTAATTCCTTTTTAATTTTTTTAAATCACCCGCATTCTTTTAATTGGTTTAATAATTTTTCTTAATGTTTAAGTTGCTTGTGTGCAACTTTTCGTTTGCAGAGCTTTTAAGATTTTTGTTTTGCTACTTTTTGTTATATGCGCAAAATTCCCATCTGATTTACTTACTCATTTAAAATTTAATCAAGTTCAAACAACTTAGTATGCATTTACTCATAAACTATAAAAAAGTTTATAAAAGGATCATAAAAGAAACTGTTTTGTATTTAAAATTTAAAATATAAATAATAAGAAACATTATTTGTTAAAATTTTTCTTACAACCAACTAAAATGATGTTTTTGTGAAAATTGAAATAAAACTTCACGATTCCAATACGTTATAAATAGTAACGAATATTTGCAAATAGGGGAAAAGGGTTTCGGGATCCATGGTTTTTCTCCTAACAAGATCGATAAGATTAAAACGTACGAAGACTTGTATTACGATGCTCTACAGACTAATGCACTCTGCGCGCTTGCATGTATTAGATGTTCCTCCATCCGCTTGAAGCAGGCAGTTCTTTTCTATGCTGATAATTCTAAAATGTGATAAGGCTTGACGGTATTATCTATACAGAGGGTTTAGAATTTACTTTAAACTCTGAATTAATATAACAATTTATAGCCGGAAACTTTAGCTATGATAAGTGCCACAAATTGAGGCTAATATGGAGAGGTAAGAAACATAAATGGCTGTTTAAGTCAGAAAATGCAGATTCGGCTGGCGAGTGCAGATTCGAAGTACAAGTACAGGGCTCCCTTGCAATTATTATTTCAGAGGCTGTCAGGCTTAAAAAAGGGAGAATATGAAAGCCCTTTTATGCTCCTTTGGTAGGAGACTGCATTTTTATAGCCTAACCAAAGTTGCGACACAATGACTGGTTTTTCTTGCTATATACCTTTGAAAAGATCCTAACTACAGAGATAAGTCTGCCTAAAACCGGTAAACCGCTAGTTTAAAATAAAAACAACGCTCGGACATATTAAAAAATGGTTTTCAGCCATTATCAAGTGTTTTGTGCGGCTGTGAATATCAAATAACTGCTAACTAATGGTTGTTATCATAGAATTTCATTACATAATTACAGTAGTTTGTTTAAATTAACTAAATGACATCAAATACTTCACAATTTTTTATTCTTATTTCTAACTTTCAATTATTCATGTAGCATTCAGTATTTATACGTACGTTTTGTTCTATAGCAGTTTTTTCCTTAATTTCATTAGATTTTTACACCGCAAACAATACATTATAGTTATGACGTGATAAGATTTACATCTGCACCTGGCCGTGGGCCTTAATCAGATGGTGGATCATTACCACTGTAGATGAATTGTAGCATCATCCTCGCCCTAGAAGGCCTTCAGATACGTATATCCTTTAGTCACTCTTAGTTGCAATTTTAAAAGCCCGGAGTAGGCCGCAGCCTTCACTCCTTGCTGAGGAGTCGGAGACTATCCAACTCCTGGTCCAGAACGCATAAAGCTCATAATAATTAAGAACACAACGGTATTCGTACTCACTGGACCTGGACCATTCATTGTGTTCATTGTGAATGATCCGAGCCACAATCTCAAACGAAGGGCCTACCTCAATAATCAGACAGAGAACAGCTAAATGCCTAAAGAGACAAATAGCGGAATTCTGGGGCTCACTGATTCCCAATATAGTGGATTGTCCAGTTGACTCCTACTAGCCTTGAAGGGGACTGGGCTCCCTTTTACCTCGAAATACATAAGTCTAGATGGTTGTAGGATCCATAAAGACTTATAATGTGCCCCCCCCCCCGGGGGACATCATCGTTATCTTATATATAAACACGTACTGTTATCACTTGCCGTTTCCTTTATGAAGATGATGTGCTATCTTTCAATTACTTCTAAAGGATGTTTTTCATAGAGGTATAAAACTTTGAAATATAATAAAACAAAGACGATTTTTTTTTAATTGGCATTATAATTTAAATAGACTTGTAGCATATGACCACCATGGCTGGTTTAGACGTAGTCTAATGTGGAGATACTTTTTTCAATGGCAATAATGTGGCGAATGTCGTCCTCTAAATGACTGTTTAGCGATTATCGGCATAGAGTACCAACTTCACATAACATCAAATTGTCTAGCGCCATTAAATAGTACCATCTTGTAGGCCTAATAATGGGTCCGAAACGTGACACTATGCAGTTACCATAAGTTTCCTTCAATAAATTTGACATGTTGCGCCGTCTTGTTGATAATCTGGTTCTTCAATTGTTGAATGAAAAAATCAGTAATCACTGTTCTATACTGGTCACCATTGACTTCAACGTTCCGACCAGCATGACCAATAATTCCACCAGCTCATAACCCATCAAGCAGTCAGTTTCTTTGGATGTTACGGTGTCTCAACATACACTTGAGAATTATTATTACTCCAAATGAGGCGGTTTTAGTTATTTACTTATTCATTCAAAGAAAGGTGAGATCAGTGACAATCTGAAACATATTGAACAATTTGGACGCTTTATTCAGGCGTCAGTCTATTTATGTTTAAATGTCAAGTAAGTTAAACATAAATCATTTGACAGCTGACAAAATTATTGATAGCTTAAAGGCATATACCCCTGTAAAAACACCGGATAATATGGCTTAGTTTTATTTTAATTTAGATTTAAAGTTTAAGTCTACATTTTAAGCTTGACTTCATTTTGGATTATGGGATTAAAAACAGTTGTAATTCATAATTCCTTCGAATAATTTAATAAATATTAAAACTTTTCTAAAGTTAAAGTGATTTTAATTTCTAAGTTTATATCAAAACTTTTCCTTATAAAAAAAAGTTTTGTTCGTTTACTTTTATTGACGATAATAAACTAACAAACAACAGTTGTTACCATTTAATTTGTCAACAAAGAACTTTTGGTTTTATTTTCAACTCCAATTACTGTAAATACAAGATACAATTTGTTGTGAGGTAAACCCAACTTGAAAGAAATTTATTATGTGCTTCAGTCCACAGTGAAGTATGCAAAAAAAGGTAATAAATGGTTTTTCAACAAGAAGTTTGTTTTGTAAAACAAAATAAAACAAAAAATATATAGTAAGATGATTCAAATTTTTATTTTATTACGGCAATTATGAACGAAAAATGATATCTGGCGAATGTCTACCACGACCACGCTGAAAGTTGTCAAATTTTTTCATCAAAGTTTTTAATCCCCTTTTTGGCAAAATCCTTTTTGGCAAAATAGTTTTGATTTTTAAGGCTGAAATTGATTCCGTTGGCTCCGTATAGACTCTGTCCCTAACATAGTCCAACAAAAAATAGTCCAGTGGTGTTAGATCACACGATCTGGCTGGCCACTTAACTGATGATTGTCGTGAAATTATGCGATTGGGAAATTTGGTTTCCGATAAATTGATCATTTCATTGTCTTTGTGACATGTGGCCGTCCTGTTGAAACCACATGTCCACGTCGTCAATAAAAGGCCAAAATTGAGTCGTTAGCATCTTGCGATGGCGTGACCGTTACCGAATTTACAGACTCATCTTCGAATATAGCGGTACAATCACGCCTCCAGACCACATAGCGCACCATACGTTGAGCATGCAAATGTTTCTTAATAATCGCTTTAGGTTTTTGAGAAGCCCAATTGCGGCAATTTTGATTTTTTCAGAAAACCAGCCGGTTCTTCCTGAATAAATTGAGCGAATCTACAGCGATGTAAATGATCGGTCGACTTGAATTCCTACATTAGTTGAACCTGGTATGGCTTCCGAGTAAATTCCTTATGCAAAATCCGCTATGTGGTGGTTTTGGATAACCCCAATTGTTGAGAACGTCAAGGAATTAACAAATTTGGGAATGTTTAACACTCTGGCTCAAGACTGCAACGTTTGCAGTTAAAACACGCACATTTTGTATCGAGCCTGTCGACTCAAAATAAACGATCAAATTCTTAATAGCGGTTTCAGAAGACCATCATGCCTTCCCAAAATATCACCAATTTTACGAAACGCAACTTTAAGTATCATTATAATTATTTTAATGCGATTTTCGTGCGAAAATTAATTCATTGCAACAACTGACAATAAATATACTTGTTGAAAAACCCGAAAATTTTAATTTGTTTTTAAACCGAATAAGCAGTAAATTGAATATTGGTTCATTTCTTTATGAAAATTGCACAAATAAAGTTAAAAAAAATTAAAGTTAAAGCTGTCAATCACGACGATTAGGGTAATTTGCTTTTTTATGCAAGGACCGGCACGGATTCATTATTAGACACTGGTTGGAGAACCTTTACAGAAGATAGGTGACTTTTAGTGGGCAGAGAGCAGGCTCCGAGGCAACAAATAAACAACTCAAGTGTCTAAATATCATCTAAAAAACTTCATCATTGTATCAGAGTTATATTCCAACAAGAAATTTATATTACAAAATAACGAAAACCTAATTAATTTGAAGACGTCATATAACCTTATGTTTTGAAATTATAATTTTACAAATAAAGCACTGAAATAAAGGTATAAGATAGAGTTTAAACTATTGTGGTGAAGAGTACATTAGCTGTAGCTTGGCGAATATAACATTTTAAATTAAGATTATTTAAGACTATTGAATTTTAAATCCTTCGCTTTAAAAATAATTTTAGTGGAAAAGCTTAGTATGAGCAATTTCGAACCTTTATATTACAGGTGTTTTGTATTTTTAAACAGAGAAAAAGTAAAAGTTGTAACGATAATCACTTTTCCTTACATTTGCTTACGACTACAATACTAATTCTAGACATAGCCACATTGAATTGCAGTAGTGTTTTTTGTTAATTTTTATTTTAATTAAAACATTTGTGAACAGACACTATATATATATACACAGGTCCTTGAGGAGCAATGTGTGTTTTGCTTATCTATTTATCTACTTCTTTATATGCTAGTTAACATGTGAGTAGAGCGATGGATGTTGCTGTTTAGGAACCTATTTAATTTTTCCAGAGACACTGCAGTCAGTCATCTAATTAGTTGTATATTTATTTTATTTGCTTTTATATCTATTTATTTTATTCCTTTATTAAGCATTGCATCACAAATAGGAATTGTGTTCTTAATTAATTACTCCAATACAGTTACACAACTCGTTGCAGTCAAATGAGGTTCTTGCCATGAATATACTGAACAATTTGTTGTCACAACAAACGAAAAAAAAATGGTTTTAAAGAAGCTGCAAATATTAGAATATTGAAAAATCGAATATCTTTAAGCTTAGCTAAATTTAAGTTTTTAACCAAAAGAATTTATATTTGAAAGGATTTTTAAATTGGAACACTATATAAAGTAAGTGAACTTAAGTACACGCAAGAAGTAATGCCATTTTTGAAAAACAGTAACCCAGTAAGGAAAGAACTAAAGGTAATTCAAACCTTTTTTGCAACTAAAATTAAAAAAATTTCCCAAAATCCAAAACCCTTCTATTCTTTAACCTCTTTGTTTTCTATAACTCGTTATCCATATTGATTTGGTCTAATTGTTTTTGTAACTAAAAACCCAGTTCACATAGCAACAAAATCAAAACTCATCCACTTGTTTTTGAGCCACTCTTTCAACCAAAACGAATTATTTATTAAACCTAACGACATATTTCGTTTTATAAATGGTGAAATAATTAATGTTTTTGCGTTTTTCTCCAAACAAATATTGTCACATCGAAAAAAATATATTTCGTAGAAACTACAAAGTTGTGATGAAAAAATTTGTTTAGCAACGGGCAAGAATGGCAAAAAGGTTTGAAGTTTGTTAGAAACTCAGTTTATTAAGAAAAAGCAAATTTTTTGATAGAATATTATTTTAAAATTTTTTTAAACATTTTGTTTTATTTTGCAGCTCCATTTTTTTTCATTTTATTACTTCCTTTTTCTTATATTTTTTCTTTTAAGCCTTCTATAAAATTACCATGCCTCTTCAGCATTAAATACAGTCCGTGTAAATATCAAGTTTGATAGCCCGCCAAAAAGCATTTTTCTCGTTTATAAAAAAACAAATAAAACGCTTTCATTAGATTAATAAATTCTCTATTGAGTACAAAAACAGCCGGAATTATATAATAGGTACATTAATGTCAATTATTAATTTATTTTGGAATTAAACCGTGTTTTTTAATAATTTTTATAATAATAGACTTGTAAGTGTATGAATTAAATTTTTGGGATTTCCATTCTTAAAGACTTAAATTTGCTTATGCGAATTAATTCATACCTGTCAAACAGAACTGAAAACATTCGTTTTAACACGCTTACTTACTTCCGCTTGTTTCATCTGATGTGCGGCAGGGTAGCAATATGGGTCCTTTATTATTTTGCTTGTTTATTAAAGATCTACCCAATGTCATTAAATACTCAAACGTTCTATTATATGCAGACGACATAAAGATATTTCGAACATATAATCGTTACGCTGTAAACACTCTACTGCAAAAGGACTTAGATGCATTAAATTCCTGGTATAATATTAACCTTAACATATGCCTGTTCCGAAAATGGCATACAAACGTGCAATATATTTTAAACAGCTACGAATTTTATACAGCATATTTCTTTAGCCACTAATGAAGCACGTGCAATTCTCGGATTTACAAAACGCTGGACGAAAGAATTTAGTGACCCATATGTCACAAAACATATTTATACCTTCTTGTCAGACCTAGTCTGCAAAATGGCTCAATAATTTGGGATCCAATTCACAAAGTCCATATTAATAACATGAAATTGGTGCAAAAGTTCTTGTTATTTTGCCTTCGAGGCTTACAATAGAATCTCTTAATTCTACCATTCTACACTAGTAGACTTGTTAAAGCCGAAGAATATTAAATTGCTCCTTTATTCTAAATTTAATAAAAGGATATGTCTGTTCAGATATTTTGATTAGCAATATTTCATTTCATCAAACGCACTATTTTCATCCATTGGTAATTAAAGCATTCAGATCAAATTGTGCTAACTCTGACACGTTTTTAAGGATTTAAGTTTTATATACTTTTATAATTACTGTAGGGATCATAATGTAAGTATATAGAAAATATAAATTCCTACCAAAATAAGGGCAAGAAAGCATGATCCCCCAGTCCATTATTAAGCGTTATCTATTGTTCCATTTATTCCTTTTTATAAACGTTTTGTTATTTTGAGTTTTTTTATGGCAAAGTAATAACACGGGACTTTAGAGTTTTAAATTAAATGAAACGATTTATTTACTTTCAATCTTTACTCACTGATGACTCAACTGTAATTAATTCATTTGCCCAGCAAAATGTTACAGGACGGTAACTTGACCGTTTCATGTATGTATGTACGTATGTATGTATACCGTTGTATCAACTGTTGTATCTTCACTTGATCACGTTCACAATTAGTGTGCCATTGCCCTATAAGAGATGGAGCCTTTTAAGCGGTTCTAGAATTAACTAAAAAAAATCTCTAATTCACCACATTTAGAAACATCTCATTTACAGCAGAAGGCGTTGTTATCATCATTCAGTGTAGGCGGATGTTTGGGTGTGTGCCTTCTGTTTTTCTCATTGTTAATCTTGGTTCATAGAATTTTAATGTAGCATGTTGTTGTTGTTTTGTGTTCATAAGTGATTTTGCTTAGTGGTAATTATATTTCTACAAAAACAAAAAGATTGCAAGAAAAATAAATAGGTTATCAAAATAATTATGCACTCGTTTCATTTCTCATGGCAGGATACCGGCTGCAATCTGTCAAATATGTAACAAGAAGCATTTTTTTGCGACAGCTAGGCATTAAGCAGCAAGTTGTTGCATATGTTGATTTTGACATTGTAGTAAAATTGAAAAATTAACATGTTTTACTCCTATAGTTTCCTTTTAAACAATAACGGAATTTGTTTGCAATAATTAGCTAAAGCTGCTATAGAATTTATTAAATGTCTGTCAGCCATTATTTAAGTAACAAATGATTTTAATTTTAAACAACTAACGTAGAACAAAACAAAACACACGGCCTAAACAGTTATTTTAAAGTACAATATTCTTGTATGTAAAAAAAGCGCTTAAAACAACTCTATAAGGACCACTTGCTGGGAAAAATTAATTAATTCGAGTTGAGTCATCAGTGAGTAAAGACAGCATAGTGTTTATTTTGCGTGTAT
Source organism: Trichopoda pennipes (assembly GCA_030448955.1). Classification (NCBI taxonomy): domain Eukaryota; kingdom Metazoa; phylum Arthropoda; class Insecta; order Diptera; family Tachinidae; genus Trichopoda; species Trichopoda pennipes. The sequence goes on from JASKUP010000042.1 coordinate 14,162,293, forward strand.
TGCAAGTTTATAAATGATTTAACTTAATATCAAACTCAAAAGTAATGTGTTAATATGTTACAACAAAAGAACTCAAAATAACACAACATTTATTAAATAAAGGTAAAAGTATTTTAGCATAATGCGTAGTGCAACCAAACTGGCCTTAGCCAAAATAAAAGAGTATGCCTTTTCGTAAAGTTTATAGCCACTGTGTCACATTTCTTCAACAGCTACACGTGTAAATTAAAATAAGACGACGTAGTCCAGAAATTAATTTGTGAACCCCAAATGGCACACTTTTTTCGATTAACAAAGCCATCAAGATGAAAATGAGCCTCATCAATGAAAATAATTTTGGTAAAAATCAGCATCTACTTTTTGTTGTTCCATAATCTATTCAACGAACTCTCTTCGCTATGCATTGTTAGTAGACTTCCGTTCTTGAGTCAATTCAACTCTGTAAGCTTAAAGAAACAAATCTTTCATGAAAATACGCTGTAGAGAAATGCTCAATTCTTGACCACGGCATCGAATTGATATCCTGGACTCTCAAAAAAAACTCTCTCGAACTGATTCAATGTATTGTGCTGAACGATCTCTTAAAAATGGACAGACTGTTTAAAATCACTAATTAATCCAGTCTCTCTAAATTTTTTAATTTGATTAAATTAAATCACTATTCCTGCCAAACTTTTATAATTTACAAAATATTTCTTAGCAATCAAAATGCAATTTTTAATAACCCTGAAACTTCAACTGTCACGCTGTATATTTTTTTCTTGGTTGGCGCAAAATTAAAATTTTGCCTGTATTTCGAGACACCTGGTACAAGAAAATTCTACTTTAAAATCACCCCATATTGTTGTTATTATTATCATTCATTGTAGGCGCCTGGTTGACTATGTGTTTTGTGTTCATTCTGTGTGAGTTGTTTTTAGTTTCTGTTGTTTATCTCATTTCGCAGAATTTCTTATAAGCGTATTGTTGTTGTCGTGCGTGAACTATATTTCTTAGAAAACTATGCAATTTGTAAAATTTACAATGGACCATTACGTTTACTTTTTTACTGATAAGAAAATAATTTCTTTTAAAACTTAAGAAATCGTCTTCGAAAAAATATCTACCTTTAAAGGGAAAATTGAAAAAGGAGTTTTTAATTTAGTAATTTGATTAAATTCCTCTTTTATTTATAGCAGCAAAAAAAGTTACTTTTTAAAAAAGTACTTAAATTATTTTATTTTATTTGGACCTAAATTTAATTTTACTGTAGATTAAAGTATTATTGAAATTTTTAGTTTTTTGTAATTTTAATTTTAGAATTTTAATAAATAAACCAATTAAAAAAAAGATTTGGCAGATTACCGAATTCGTAAAAGTCGAAAGTCTATTGATAATAGAATAAATTTTAGCAAAAATAAACACATAAATAATAAAAATATTACTTTATTAAACAGCAATAACTTTCTTACTTCTTATTATTAAATATGACTACATTAAAATTAACATGTTTCCTAGAGAAGCTTTCAAAATCTATTTTTATTATTTGTGAAAACTTTTATTTTTTATTTCTCTTATTGGACGATTTGTTGGCAATATAAATGTAAAACGAAGACATAAACACAGAAAGCATTTGTGCTTAATGAAGATTGTAAATAAATGAAGATTAAGTAAATAAATCTTACTCCCCTCACGAATACTTCTTCTTTAAGCATTAAAGTTTTACAAATATTCTTGAACTGGTAACGTATAACTTGTGCTAAAACTTTGGACAAATTTTATTACTGGCAAGAGAGAATCATGGAAATGTATTTATACTTGTTACTATATGTATAGGGATATTATCTTAAATTTAAAATGACAAGTGGATTTATCTCACTTTAAAGTGGTGTAGTTCATTCCAAAAAAATATTTTTAATAATGGAAATGTTTGTCGATTCATTTAAAAAGAAAAAGAAATCCGTTTTCTTGGTTATTTAAGAAAATGAAAACATTAACATTTTTTCCGAGGGCAGCGCCAAAAATAGGTCGGGTCATAGATAAATATTTTGCATAATAATAAATTCACGCTAGAATAATTATCGATAGATAGATAAAATGTTCAATATTTTGAAAGAAGTGTTTATGGAAAGACAAATTGGAAAAATTGCTTTGAAAAAAAATAAAATTGTGTTTTCTATGGTAATTTCAACGACTTTTTCTAACATATCTGACCGGACAATGTTGTCCTTAAGCGGGCAATCGTTCCCCTCACAGAAAATGTGAAACCATGTGGCTCTCATACCTTTTCTTTAATTAATCAATTGTTGCAAGAGCTATGTGGCATTTTGCGCCGTTTTTATCAAACCACAGCTTCTCCACATCATGGTTCCTTAATTGATGAACGAAAAAGTAAGTAATCATAGCTTAACAACGATCACCATTGACTGTAACGTTCTAATCAGCATCAAATATAAAGAAGTACGGATAAATTGTTCCACCAGCTCATAAAGTATACCAAACAATTAGAGTTTTTAGATCTAATGGTGTTTCAACATGCACTTGAGGATTATCATTACTCCAAATAGGCATTTTGCTTATTGACATATCCATTCGGACAAAAGTGAGCTTAATAGCTAAAAAAACGCTTACAATAATAGGGGATCGATAACCATCGACCGCGTGTTAAATCACTTTGTATTTATAAATTTTGTTTTTTTTATGTGATAACACTTTATTTTCGGTTAAACTACTGCAAATAATTTTTATGGTTCTAACTACCAGCATTCAGGTTTCAGTAGTAATTTGCTGAATTATTTTAGTTGGAAGCCCAAATTATTAGAAAAGATTTAAATACGGGCACAAATCATTAACGAAATTTTTCCTATGAAATGTAGCGACTAGGTTCAGTAGCAAATATCGTTTCGTAGTTTTAAAAAATAGGAAAAAATAAATATAATAATTTATTTATAATGAAATTGAAATTAAATCGTATAACTGCGACTGCAAAATTGTATGTAATTCTAAGATCAGAATAATGTAATTACAACAATGACTCAGAAGTTTATACTTATTATGGTTTATTTGCTTTCCGCCCTACTATAACGAAAAACACTTTTTACAACCCCAAAATAATTAATTGGGTTCTTTATTTTGAAATAGAGAAATTACATATTTATATAAAAATTTATTATAGAAAGAATAATGCAACCATTGAAATTGCTTGGGAATATTTCTTTTATATATTTTTTATATTTTAGAATATCACTTTACGGATTAGACAGGACATCTGCAATTTTAGGTTAACTAAATATACCTCGTCGATAATTTAATAAATATGTAAATAGCAAATGAAAAAGAAAAATCATCAAATTAGTTAAATTTAAACTAAATTGTACTAATTGTACTTAAACTTACCGATATTCATTATTGTTGAAATCCTTTCACAATGGTCATGTCTCTTCAAAATTTTTAAATAATCTAAACAATTTTATCCAAACAAATTGACTATATTAGAATAATAAAGTCAAAAATTTAAGCAAAAATCAAAGTTTAAAGAAACAACAATAACCAAAGAAAGTATTTACGGCTCTTCATTCGGTTAAAAGATAATGAAAAATACAGCAAACAAATGATGGCCAGTTAACGAATCAATAATCAGAATTAAATTCAATTAAAATAATGAAAAATTCACCGCTTTGCTAATAGATAAAATCAGTAGTTTTAAAGTTTTGAAAATATTACATTTCTTCTCTGATTTCATTAAAAATGGCAGATCGGTCTTCAAGAAAATTTGCATGACGAGTCGAGACGTATACAAACTTTTTAATAAACAACGTATTATTACGTATACGTGTAAAGGCATTTTGATATTTAATAATTCAATATATATGACTATATCGACATTTAACTGATAACGATATATATATATATATATATATATAATTGCACACAAAACACATAACACATTAAATAAATTATTTAGCAGTATGAAGGATAAAATAGGAAAAATGGAAATATCTGATGTAGTATACAGGATACCATGTGGAGGAAATGACCAGGTGAACTGTGACAAAGTTTATATTGGGACAACAAAAAATAAACTTAAAACAAGATTAGCTGGTCACAGGTGTGACTAAAAATATAGGAATATTTCAACCCAGAAGACATCCTTATCTTCACATTGTAAGAAATATAATCATTATCCAAAGTTTGATGAAACATCAGTATTAGATATAGAAAAAAACTACAAGAGACGTTATATGTTGGAAATGTTAGAAATTGTTAATGTACCAAATGTAAGAAGAATAAATTTCAAGACAGACACAGACAATTTAGCTTAGAATTATAGGTACTTCATTACAAAGACACATAATTTGTTATAATCATTTCATAAGAGAGAATTTGTTATTTATTTGTTATTTCCGTTTCCTTGTTTTTGTATGTTTGAATATTTGAAAATTTAAATTTTTGTATGTATGTATGAAAAAATATTTTATATGTTTCTCAAATGTTTTGAAACATTTTTTTTCAATTTGTTAATAATTTTTTGTGTTCAAAAATATAAAATTTTTTCCTGAAGAAGCTTTCCAAAGGAAAGCGAAATATCGAGAAGAAAAAATATATAAAAAAGATCTTAAAAAAGAAAACAGATATTTATTAAAGAAAAAGAAAAATAAAAATATGTGATGCTAATTACTTGTAAAGAAATGCATTCGGTGTGTTCACAATTTTAGAGTCCTTAGGGTACATATGCTGAGACTTGTCTTTTTCAGTGTATAACGCGTAACCAAATTAAATATTATGATATAAATTTTCGTATTACTGCATGCGTTCATTCTGTTACAAAAGTTCTTTAACTCATATTAATTTTAATTAAAATATTCCTTATGAGCAGCCAAATATACAGATACCTCTAGTGAATTTCCTACTTTTACTTATGCATTCTACTTTTACTAATCGGGCATTTTTTACAGAGGAATATAACTTTTTTCACAGGCGGCCATTTTGCCAGCTGTCAACTGATTTATGTTCAGTTGGCATTTTAACATTAATAAAATGAAGCCCGAAAAACGCTTCAAAATTGTGCAAAAGAGGGCTAAATTATAATTTCCGTTGGTTAAGATTTTCATAGGCGAATTTTGTTTAGCGATAAAGCTCACTTTCGTTTGAATGGATTCGTCAATAACCAAAATTGCCATATTTTGATTTATGATAATCCTCGTTATCGTGACCTTAATGACGATAATGATTACTGACATTTTCGTTCATCAATTAAACAACTATGATGTCCAGGAGCTGTGATTTCAACAAGACGACACAACGTGTCACGTGCTACAATTGATTTATTGAAGGAAACTTTTGGTAGCCTATTTTTTGTCGGGATTTTGGTAAGAAGTGTACCAACACATTGATAAACCCGAAACAATCGGCCAGTTGAAGAACAACATTCGTTACGTTTTTACCGATATACGGCTACAAATGTTGAAAAAATTATTAAAAATTAGGTATCCTGATTACACTATGTCCAAATCAGCCGTGGCGGTCATATGCCAGAAGTTTTAAAATAATAATCATCTTTCAAATAAATTAAATTTCATGTCAATTAAAAAAAAAATCGTCTCTTTAAATAACAACTGTTTAAAAAAAAAACCTTTTTATAAATCCAGCTTTATATTCATATATCAACCTGAATATACTACGCCTTATTATAGTTAGTTGCATATTTGTTTAATTTTCGTCCTGTTAAATTCATTTACCTACATTAGACTTCTGTACTTTAAGATTTTTGTATACTTAAAATCACAAATGCTCTTATCAGCTGTATATTTAGATGTGACATATGTCTCTGATTGAATCAGAAAAAAAGTACACCACCTTTTTAATTAAGCTGAATTTTGCCAAAAGTATATTCTTTTCTTTTTAATATGCACTGAAACACGTACTTTATGATGGAAGTTTCTGTTTAAGGATTGAAGAATTAAAATCTTACAAATATTGCGAAAATTATAGATGGAATGCAAGCACGTTAGCTTTAATGCGTATGAATGTAGGTAACAATGTTTCACTAAAATTTTTTATGTTAAATTTATAAAATTAAGTTTATCTTTCTAACAATCAATGGGCATTGTAATGACATAGATTGGACATATGAAAGAATCGAAGTTAAAGATTATAGTTAGAAAAAGTGCAAACCCCATTGTTACTCTTTTTAACTAGATGATTAAGTTTAAATTGCTAAAAAAGCTATTGAGGTTAAATTTTCAACTGCTGGATGCGATTAACTGGGCTAAGATATAAAAGAGTAAGTAGCAAATTTTAGAGTTTTTGCTATAAGCTAGTCTTTCCTTGCAGTTATAAAAATAGTACTCAAATTACCTTAATATTAATTTAGATTGACAATTCAGATATGTAGGGATTCAAACTATTACCTCCACTTTCTTTTGCAAAAAAGGAAAAAGCTGCCAAACAATTTCCAATTGAACGTTCAACAATTATTTACACCACGAATTGCACAAATTATACTATCGAACTTTTCAGCAAGATGTTTGTAATCAATTCTAGCAAAATCCACAATATGATAGTTTTTACATTAGTTTTTGACGTATTCATAGCAGATGCATTGGCAATCGTTACAATGAATTCAATTTCCCACGAAAATTGCACGTTGCCGTGGATTCGCTCAATTTATTCAGGAACAACTACCTGTTTTTTCTGGTCCATTTTAACTTGTTTGGGCTTCTGGGAATCCTAAAGCGATTATTAAGAAACCTTTGCTTGCTCAACGTGTCACTATGTGGTCTGGAGGCGTGATTGGGTCGTTTTTTTCGAAGTTGGGGCTTGAAATGCGGTATTGCTCACGAGACGCTAACAACTTAATTTATTAACAAGTTTAATGAAAGAATCGACATCTGTCAGCGTTGTCGTGATGGCCATTTGCCAAATATCATTTTTTATTCGTAATTGCGGAATAAAATTTGAATCATATTAATCCTATTTATATTATTTTAAAAAACAAGCTTCTTGTTAAAAAACAAATTTAGCTGTTTGTGAACATAGAGTAAACAGTAGATTTAATGCCGTTAAGAAAATACTTTAATTATGAGAAAATTCTTCTGTGTCTTATGCTAATTTGCACCTGAGTTTTAAATTTCCTGCTTATTTTGTAACACTGATTAAGAAACTCTAAAAAACTTACTGTAGTGTCACTCTGTATCAAATACATTTATTTTTTTCGCTACAAATCACCACTCAAAGTAAAACTCTTATTTTCATTCATAAAATTACAACTTGTTTGCAATTGCGCATTGGACTCTTAACTCAATTTGTTACGAGTGCAACTTTTAAGTAATAACTTAAGTTAAGACTTCATAAAAAGTTTTTAAACAGTTGAGTGTGATTCAGCAAAGAAATCAATCAAAAATTAAGCTGTTCTGTAGCAGACAAATTTATGAAGCAAATGTCACGTGGTACACAAAATAAAATAAAATAGAAAAAATGCACCACTAACAAAATGACTATAAAATAGAGATAAATAAAATATATAAGTGCTTTCAATGTCAACTGATGACAATAAAATTATTATGGCAATGATAGGGACCATGGAATATTAAAGTATATCAGTTTTAAATTCAGTGATGGGTGTAATGAATCGTTTTTGTTTAAAAGTAAAAATTTAAATCATTTTTAATCAATTTAAAATTTTGTTTTTTTTTAAATTTTATATCAAATTAAACAATATTTACTTAACTTAGAATTTTTGATAATTTATGTTTGAAATAAATAAAAATAATGTTATAAATAACGCTATGCAACAAACAAAACAAATATCCGTAATTTTTATATACGAGTATGGTAGTTTTTGTGGAGGTATAGAATTTTGAAATGTAATAAAAAAATGATTAATTTTTTAAATTGACATAAAATCGAAAAATAATCTTCTGTCTCAAACGTAGTCTAATGTGAAGACCAAATTTCCAATAATTTTTTTAAACTTTTGTGGCCGTATATAAGAAATAAGTGGTCAACCGTTTCACATATCGCCACAGAAAATAGTTTAGCATAATTAAAACCCACAATCTTGGAGACCAGTTTATGGGTCCGAAACGTGAAACTATGGGGTTATGAATGGCTTCTATTCAAAAAATCAATGTAGCATGAGCTGTATGATATTTTACGCCATCTCGTTGAAACCACAGCTCCTGCACATTTAAGGTTTTCAATTGATGAACGAAAAATTAAGTAATCATGGCTCTATAGCGACTTAAAAAAAAAAAACAGACTAATGACACCACAAACGCCTAAATCCCACCAAGTCAGTCAGTTTTTCTTGTAATAATATCTCAACATACAGTAGAGTCCCCCCCCCCCCCGGGGGCACATTTATGGTCTTAATAGAACGCTCGACTATCTAGATCTGTGCAACTGGGGAAAAGGGGGCCCAGTCCCCTGAAGTCAGCAGGGGTACAACTGGAAACTCCACGTTATATCCGCGGGAATCAGTGAGCTCGCAGAGTTCCGTTATTTGTCTCTTTAAACATTTAGCTGTTCTCTGGCTGATTATTGAGATTGGCCCCTATATGGGAGTATCGTGGTGGTTGTGGTTTCGCGGCCCCATAGCAGGTCTGTTTTTAATGGAGCCAGGTTCACTTCACCTTTAATAACACCTACCTGGTGGAACGTTCCTAGATCCAGTGAGCATGCTAGTCATGTGTTTTGGACAGGAGTTGGATGGTCTCCAGTTCTTCAGCAAGGAGTGGTGGTTTGCAGCCTTGCTCTGGAATCATCAAAGTTGCAACTAGGAAAGACCTGCTGCTGGACCTAGTCTTCTGCTTCCTAGGGCATGAATGACGTTGCTTTTCATTCCCAGTGGTACGACCACCATCTGATTAAGGCTCACTGCCAGGCGCAGATGTAAATCTTATCACGTAATACAGTAGAGGTCTCCACGGGGCGCACATTAATATATCTTAATGGAATTTCACGATTAAGACATGTGTCATGTAGCAGGAGTTAATTGGACAACTTCCACTTTATTTTCACGGGAAAGGTCAGCTTTTGCTGTTCTCTGTCTAATTATTGAGGTTGGCCTCTTTAGGGAGTATCGTGGTTATTGCGATTTCGCAGGCCCTGATGAAATGATTAAGGGCCAGGATCATCACACTTTTGACCAAGAACACACTGTAAACGATCCGAATCCAGTGAGCAGCTTGTCATACATTCTGGAGCAGGAGATGGATAGTCTCCAACTCGTCAGCAAGGATTAACGGTAGCGGCCCTGCTTCCTAGGGCGTGGATAACGCCACATATCACCCAGGTGGTTGATCCACCATTAGGTTATGGCTTACACAGCTATGTACTGATGTAAATCTTATCACGCGTACATTTGAGGTTTATCATCACTACAAATATGGCAGTTTTGTTTATTCATGTGTCAATTAAAACAAAAGTGAGCTTTATCGCTAAAGAAAATTCGTTGTGAAAATCGGATTCAACGAAAAATTTGTTTGATTTGAAAGCGTTGTTCAGTCTATTATTTCTATGTTCTATGTTAATTACAAACCTACAAATATTTGAAATAAAAAGCGATTGATAAATGGCTATTTTGTCACCAACAATAAGAAACTGTTGAAATTTGAATTTGAAATTTGCACATTTTTATTTAGAATTTATTATTGAATTGATGTATTTTGAAAATTGTTTCAAAAGGTGTGAAAATGATATCAGGCTTATGGTCATTGCGCATTTTAGACCTGGGATAATTTTTTTTTATTTATTTATTAGTATTGATAATACTTTAATAATCTATTTTTATTTTTATTAAATCTTAATCTTAATCTGTTAAACGGTCTTTGAAATTATAACCATTTAGTTTTTCGATATTTCGCTTTCCTGTGGAAAGCTTCTTCAGGAAATTATTTTTTATATTTTATTTATTATTTTTATTCAATGTATTATTATTCAATGTATTAATAGGAGGGTATTCTTCACATTTTTTTGTTTTTGCCACTTTTTCAATAGGTGTTACCATAGTTTCCTTCCAATTCTCTAAATACTCTCCGGTGTTTAATGATTTATTTATTATACCCAGAAAAATTTTGCCCATTGAATGCCAATTATCTATAATAATTTTTGTTGATACCCTACAGTAATCTGGTTTGTTTTTTATTTTCTTTACTATTTTTTTTTTATTTTTAAGTTCTAAAATTGTTATTGCACTGAATTCGAATTTCGATCTAACCATTTGTATTTCATTTGTATATTTCACATCTTCTATTAATTGTCTTATTGTGTTAACACTATTCACAAAATATTCATTAAATTTATCAGATATTTGGTGGTTATCCCTACATTCTACATTGTTAAATATCACAGTTTTTATCACAGATGGATTTTTCTTAATAACTAAGTCTTTGATTTCCTTCCATATCTGCTGTTGATCCATTGCATTATTAATTTTTCCATTTATGTATTTATATTTCTCATTCTCAATTTTAACGTTATACACATTTCTAATTGATTGATAATTTTCCCATGCCTCGCTTGTGTTTTCTAATTTAGCTTTTTGATATTTTTTCCTTTTTCTCTTTTTATCAACCATAGTTCATTAGTAAACCATTTATTCACGCTATTTTGTTATTTTATTATTTTTTTTTACGGTAAACTTTTGTATTGTTTCTTCGATGCACTTATCAAATCTTAGTACATTTTGGCTAACACTTAGATTTTCTTTTTTTTTTTATTATGTATATTATTTTGATAAACTGGACAATCTTTGCTATATGTTACGTGATTTTCATCTAATCCCATATTTAATTTTTGATTAGTTTTTACACAGTTTCGCATTTAATTATTGGTTCCTTATTGCACTCATTGGCTTTGTGATTTCCATGACACTTAATACACATTTCTTGATTTTTACATTCACTTGATATATGTTTAAACCCCTAACATTTAAAACATCTCGTTACATCGGTTCCATCGAATACTTGGCATCTTTCCCAACCTATATTTAATTTTTGTGCACCAATTACTTTTTTATATGTTTCACCATAAGTTTTTATTTTAACATTATATATTGTACTATTGTTTTTTTTTATATTCGTATGTTTTTACTATGTTTATTTCACTGTTACCTATAATGGGATTTTGTTTCTTTAATTTTTCAACTATTTCCTCCTCTGAATATTTAAATGAAATATCTGTTACATCAATGTAAACTTCTGTGGAGTTGGGCACCTTAATTTCATAGTTTTCGCTCGTTTCGTTTTGTATAGCCGCTTTTATCTTTTCTCTTTCCTCGTTATTTTCACTTTGAATTACAATTGTCCCGTTTCTTCTATTTTCCACATCAGTTATTTTTAAGTTCACAGGATTAACTTTTTTATATAACTCCTCCTTTGTTTTTTCAATTTTTTGTTTTTCTTTTGGCTTCAGTTTTACAAATACTATTGTTTGTTCACATCTGGCATCACTATCTTACTTTGCACTCCTTCTGCGTATGTCACTTTATTTTTATTTACTGTTGCTTCTGTTACTACTTTTTTCATCTCTTTAAACATTTTGACGTTGCTTTCTTCCATTTTGTTGCATATTTCTTCCTTTTTATTTTAAATTTATTCACCTGATCATATAATTTTCTAGTTTCAAAGTACTTTTTTCAAAAGATTTCTGGGCACTGTCTATTTTTTTTAACCTTTCCTCATATCTCTTTCCAATTGCCTCTAGCAATTGTTTAATTTCATTTTCCTTCAGTGACATTTTAAATTCAACTTTATATTCTTTTAAACTCTGTTTATTTTTGTTAACATCATCTTGAACATCTTTAAGCACCAAATCATCATTTTGTATGTACTGCAAGCTTCCAAAATTTTTGCCGAGTATTGATCTATACCTGCACATTTCATGTTACAGTGGTATACTTTGTTGCACATGCACACTCCCATACAATGCACTCCCGATTCCCCACGTATTGCTGTTCTGCATTTACTGCATTCAGCCATTGTTTTTTTATGGTTTTTAATAGTCCTATCTATTTTTTACCACTTAATATTTAATTTTAATAATTTTTTTTAGTACAATAATTATAGTTATCTGACATTTTTAATATTTTTAAGCAGTTTATTTAACTTAAAAATAAACTGCTAAAAAATTTTTATTTAGTTTTATCAAAAAATCGCTGTCTAAGTTAGCTGAACTTTTTTCTATTTGTGGATAAAGTTTTTGGGTATTGCTGGTCGAACGCTACTAATAACATGAACAAATGTTGGCATTCAAGGCGTTCATTATTGCTGTTTTATCAGCGAAACGTGGCTTCACAGAAAACTACAGACAGATGTCAAATCGAACGATTTTATAAAAAAAAGTAAAATGTTTTTCCAGTTTTGCTATAAAGTGTAAATAAAGTTCTTTTCTGAGTTTTTATAACTAAACTTTTAAAAAATAAAAGATTTTATAAGGCTCTCTATGCGCACTAGGCTGCTTGTTTTCGTTACTAAATATTGTAATTATAATTGATTTGAAATTATAAATGATTTTCTTGCAAATGGTTGATAATGGCGGTAAGTTCCTTGTAAGAAGATTACTAAAAGGAGCATGTTTTACTTGACTAATAATACTCATTTACAATTTAAATATCCAATGGTTTACTACTGGTAGTCCCTGCTGTGCGATAGCAAACAATTTTTATATCTCATCCTTAACCAAAACCAAATTAGCGATTCCGTAAGCCCCAATAAACCAAAGTTTCCTAGATTTCAGTTTCATTCAAAGTCCTAAACATATTGCTATATAACTTTAAAGCAACAAACCCAATAATTGCAATGATTCGTATACTCTTAATTAACTTTTTTTTTTTTTTTAACGTTTATTTAGCAAACAATTTTATATTTATAATTAAACTATAAATAAACAAATAGTAGTTTATATGACTTAATATACTCTGTCCCGTATTCGAGAACTCCAGTACTTTTACATTTGGAAAATATAAACTCGTTTTGAGAATAATTATAAACCGATAATAAGTACTATAATAATAATAATACATGTACATTCTTATTTTGTTTTTTTATTGCAGGAGAAAAAGTTGAAAGAAAAACTCTACTTAAATATTTTATAATAATAAAACCTGAACGTAGTCAAGAGGTAAAACAAAACAAACAACAAAAAAAAAAAAAAAAACACAAACAGCGTTTTCCTATCTGTCTAGCCACCAATACTTCTTACAGTTTACATTTGCCAACATATTTTTATCCTTCCCGTATAGGCTTGTATCATATCGCTTATTTTGTACTGTCAGTTGCTTGCGGTCTATTGCTTTTTCATTAGCTCGTCTATATATGTGGTACAAAACCGGAGTGCCGCTTTTATCTTGGATATATCCTTGACTATCTAGGTGTATAAATGCCTCGGGTGGTACATACCCATTTTGACGAGTTTTTTCAATGTAACCTTCGCTGACATAATATGGAGCCATAATAAGGTTATTTGCTTTACATTCGGTTGTGTTTACTATATGGTTTCTAATCAAATGTATAATGAAATTATCAATTCTACTTATTTTTGTAGCGTTATATAGCCTTTTGTTAGAAATGTATTTCTTAAAATTACTAGTAGGGGATCTGTAGAGAGAAGTACATGCTCTAAGACATTTCCTTTCGAAAACCCTCATTTTTTCCATATATGATGGAGAAATATTATACCAGATTTGGCAGCCATAAGTTAGTATTGGCCTTATTAAAGATTGATAAAGCATTATCTTAACTGAGGGATTTATATATTTGGAATAAAATAAATTTCTGTACGACAAAAAAGCCTTTCTAGCCTTTGTAATTTGTAAATCTATATGTTTGTTATAATATAAAAATTTATCAAGGTGAATGCCTAGATATTTTACTACCTGCTTGCTTGCAATATTATTATTAGAGCTAGATTTCACTTTAAAATCTTTCCAGTTTTTTCTAATATTATAGTTACACTTTCCCACTGGTGGACGGAAAAGAATAGTCTCACATTTGTCAATATTGATTTTCATCTTCCAATCATTGGCATATTTTTCTACAGTATTAAATAAATTTTGTAACTTTTCATTAATTTTCGTTATTTTGTCATCTGGTTGATATATTATAATGTCATCGGCAAATGCAACAATGTTGTTAATTTGTTTTAAAAGATCTAAGATATATAAATTAAAAAGAATTGGGGAGTTTACTGTTCCTTGTTGTAGCCCATTTACTATATTGAATTTTTTGTTACTATTTCGATTTTTATTAGAAATAAGGAAAGATTTGTTACTAAGCATGTTATGTATTAGAATAACCTGATGAAATGGCAGTCCGTATTTTACTAGCTTATATATTAATCCTGGAATCCATATATTATCAAATGCTTTTTCAAAATCTATGAGACAGGCGCCTGTACATAGCGATTTATTCCAGTTCCAGATGATATTCGAGATTAGATAGTGTGCCGCATGCACAGTGGAGTGTTGAAATTTAAAGCCGAACTGTCTATCATCAACTAAATTATTATTTTCGGAAAATTTTGCCAAATTGTTGTTCACACACATTTCAAATATTTTGCTTATGTTTGGTAGCAAGCTTATTGCACGAAGGTTCTTGGGATTACTGGTATCCTTATTTTTCTTGGGAAGAATTACTACTGGGGCTGTTTTCCATGTATGTGGAAAGTATGAATTATTTAACATATTGTTAAAGAGTGTGCAGTAATCGAATATAATTTCCTTCGGTATGTTCTTTAGTATAAAATTTGGGATCTTATCAATGCCAGAGGAAAGTTTTGTTCGTAACTTATTAAATATGTATAGTATTGATTCTTTGGTTATAAAATATTGTTCTTCTAACTCATTGGCTTTTCTAATTGTACTAAACGTAGAAATCGTTGAATTATTTCTTTCAAACTCATTTTTTTTTTCTAAAAATGTGTAGAAAAAGTTATCAACTTCGATGTGTACACTATTATCAGCTTCAATCTCTTTATGAGAGTGGACTGATTCAAAGTAAGTTCCAATTGTGTTTAGAATTTGATCCTGCTCTCTAATTATGAATTTGTTACCCGCTGGATCTTTTTCCAAAGAATCAATATCAATCAATGTATGTCTAAACCAATCTTCATCCTCGCGACTAATTTTTATAGTATCGATACCTATTGTTTTTGTCCCTCTAAATTGTTTTCTGGCCTCCTTGAACGTGTTTGAAGGATTTCGGCGGTCCATTCTAGTCATCCTTTCTCGGAAATGCCTGTTGATCGCTAGTGTAAAGTTATCTTTAATAAGTTTCTTGGTTAATTTTAATTTTGCTTTTAGTAAATTTATATCTGCTTGAGTTGCATAGCATTCCAATCTGTTGTATTGCTTTATTTTGCTTAAAATTAGACTTTTTTCTAAATTCAATTTACTAAAAACTGGGTTCGAGAGTTTATCAATAAGATCCGTATTTTTAAATGTGGGAACTGATTTTTCAATCGCCGTGTTTATAAATTTGTCTAACCGCAGCAAGTAGTAATCTATTTCTGCATTTGAAAGGTTTCTGTCATTTGGAACACTATTGTTACTACTATGTTCATGTAAAATGCTATTTTTAAATTTCTTCCAGTTCGTCTTTTTAAAATTTAGCTTTGGGTTCGGGGTATTTCTGAAAAAGGTAAGGGGATGGTCACTTTCGTTATTTATAATCCTAATTTGCAATGCCCTGTGATCGCTATCATAATCTAAAGTTCCCAAGCAATTAAGCGTATTGTTCTCTTTATGTATAACTAAACGTGAATCCACGATACATATGTCCAAAAAAGATTCGCCTCTTGGGAATGAAGGTACTGTGGAAGTATAAAAACTACACCTGAACTGCAGTTCATTACTTATAAGCCATTCTCTCAACATGTTTCCCTTTGTGTTACATGTTTTGTTATTCCAGTCAGTATGCTTACTATTTAGATCACCTGCTAGAATGTAAAAATTGTTAGATATTTGTAACTCTAACATTTGGAAAAGCTGTTGTAACTCTTTTTTAAAATAAATATTATTATTGCCCGATGGATAGTATGCTGAAATAATAATTAAAGTCTTATTAGCAACTAGTGGTATTTTAACTATACATGTTTCCAAACATTTAAATGAGCTAGAAAAATTATTATAGTAATTTTTATATTTAATATCACTCCGGATTAATATTGCCGTTCCTCCACCTCTTAAAGCGTTTACATTATAGTTTTGAAAGCTTACTTTGTGTTTTACATTCAATTTTGTTTCATTTAGTAGAACCAAGTCAGGGTTGTGTAGATTTATAAACGCATTCAAATCATACCTTCTGTCGAGTCCTATTAAAGAATTTACATTTATTTCTATTATACTTAAGTTTCTTTCAACTATTTCACCCATTTTTAAATTAATAGCTTTCTAGCATCGAGAATATGGAATCTATTCTTGTTGCTTGTAAGTGCAATTGTTTCTGTAAATTTAATATTTGATTAGTAAGATTTTGCATTGAGTTTTTAAATTCTTCTAATGCCAGGTTTATTGGGTTAGTATTATTAGTGTTATCACCCCTTAGAACATCCGCATAAGTAGCATTTGGGTTAGCATCATATGATCGTGGAGTATTCCTTATCCTCCTCTCTGATCCTTGTTTTTTCATTCTTAGCTTCTGTTGTAGCTCCTTGTATTTGTCGCAACCCTTGTATGATGCTGGATGCCCATGCTTATTGCATAGCACGCAAAATATTTTTTCTCTTTGGCTTTCGGGTATTTCTTTTACAGAGCATTTTCCGATCTCATGCTGCTCTTTGCATTTCACACATCTTGAGGGTAAGAAACAGTTGGACGCACTGTGGAAAAAGCCTTGGCAATTTCTACATTGCGGTATCTCTGCTTTCCTTAAGGCCTCCCAGCGAATACATCGGTAAAGAAGACCTTTAATGTTTTTCAGATTATTTACACTACTTTCATTGCTAATTTGTACCAAAAACATTGGTAGTTTTATATCATTTTGAATTGATTTTTTTGTCTTAAATTGACTCACTTTTACAAAATTTAAGTTTTCATTTTCAAAATTTTTTAGTTCACTTAGTATTATTGAAGGATCAGTAGTACCACATAAACCTTTTAATATATAAGTTTTTGTTTTAATATCTTTTGGGGTAAAGGTGAAAAATTTTGTATTGGTTTTTTGTAAGTAAGCTTTAACTCTGTTGAAGTCTACAGTATTAGTCATGAACAGGGATATTTTTTTGTTTTTAAATTCTTTGATTTTAAACTCTTTAATCTTTAGTCCATTTGTTATAAACTCTATAAGCTCGTTAGGCTCCACATCAAATATATTGAGTGGTGGGATTTTTTTGTTTTTTGTTATTGTTGTAGTGTTCTCATTATTTAAATTGTTTAGCTCATTTAAAGTATTATTCTGTAAACCGCTACGCGATGTATTTGCATTGCTGCTATTACTCACATGCTTTTCGAATTTTTTTAAATATTCATCGTTGCATTCTTTGTCATTGTCAAGAATAGCATAGTAATTGTTGCGTGTTTGTTTAGTTGTTGTTTCGCTAATCATGTTGGTTTTTCTTTTAAGAATTTTTTTCTCACTATTTAATAATGTAATTTTGTTTTTGATGTTTTTGTCATTATTTGTGATAGAGTTTTGAGCTAAAGGCTCACTCATTACTTAATTTCTTAATGTTTTATCAAGTTTTACTATTTTTTTTGTTTTTTTATTTTTAAACACAAAAAAAAAAGCAATAATATAATAAAAAGGTATGTACTTTTAAGTTTTTAGTAATAAATACACTTTGCAAATACAAGAAATTTGAATAGCTCTCCGTTGGGCGTCCGTCATTCATGACAGTCACGATTGAACTCCTACTCTTAATTAACTTTACAGTATTGATGCTGTATCGTACTTATTGCTAAGTAAACCTATAAATGTGTTTGGGTGAGTTAAGGAAATAGAAATAGTTATATAGACATTTAAATTTTCTTTTGTATGCTCAAAAGTTATGGAAAAAATACTATAAGAAATTGTAGTTTAAGCAAAATACATTTATTTATTCTTATTTAAATGAATACAACCAACGTAAATTAAATCAAACTTAGCATTTGTTGGCTTTTATATCTGATTGACAATAACCAGAATGTAAATATTAGCAAATTTTATAAATTGCTTATCTGTGTTATTCTTAAACATTTCTACAATTGCTTGAGGTAATTTAATTATACATATATAAAAACTTATACAGTTTAGTTTATATTTATACATAAAATTATATTTTGCACTCCTTTGCCCAAAAACAGGATTTTTGTTTTTGCTTCTGTTGATTTGTTTAAAATTGCATAGGACTTTCCACTTTGTATAAACAATTTCAGTTTAAATAAATTATTTAATTTAACTCGAATAAATACTATTGAAATGCATATCGTTATTCACAGGCAGAAAGGCGGCTCTAAGTCATAACTTTTTCGAAATTGAGTATTTTAGTGATTTCAACACATTTCACAAATTTTATTTGGGTACGGTTTTCCGTCGACCCTCGTCAAATTTGGTTTGTGAACAAACCGGTTTCGGATATTTGCCATCTTCAGTGTTCTTTTCGTACTAGTATTATATTGTTTGGTTGCGTTCTATTGTCAGTTGTGTTTATATAGTTCGTGTCTCCCTTCGTGTTATTGCGTTCGTCCCTTTCTGTCTTTTTTTTGCCTGCATCTCTCCTTTTTCGTATGTCTCTTTTTACCTAATTTGTCGCTCCCTTCTTCATTCGTTTTTTTTTCTTCTTTTCTAACTAAATCCTTTTACGGCCACGCTTGCACAAAATTGTATTGGGCAACAAAAATTTAATATGATAGTATTAGCGATAACGGTTTTAGTAATTTTTAAATTTTACATTATGCATTTAGCTAATTACAGTTTCGACCATGATTTTTCTTGCTGCAAAAAAGTGAGTGGGCAAATTTGAGGTTAGAAAGTTAATTGTCTGCCAAATAATTAAGTGTCAAGAATGGAGTTGCCATCCTTCGATATGTATTTAGTAAAAAGTTGGGAAAATTCATGCACTTAACGTTATACTCTTGTGCAAAGAATACTAGAAATTATACTGCAACAATTCGTAAAATTTTAGATTAATAGGCATTAACAAAAAAAGCATCTGAAAACCTTCTAAAACCGCTGTGCACAATTTAATCGCTCAATTCAAAATGAAAATAAGCCTGGAATATCAACTCGTTTGACATCACTAGAGGCACTTTGCGCAACATATTGCATAAATATTTTCATCTTCACACTTATAAAATTCAACTCGTTAACAAATTTAAGCCAAACAACTATTGTTTGCGTCGAACTATTTGTAAATTGGGGTTTGAAAAACACAATATATCATTAAAAAATTGTTAAAAATATCCAGAATCAATAGTGACTTTATTTTACTTACAATTCTGAGTTTGTTGGTTAAAGGTTCCTTGGTGACTTGAGTTGAGCAACCAATGAAATGGACATAGGAACTAGTTATTAGCAAACTGAAAATGATTAAGTTTTTAGTTTAATTGAATAATCAGTAAAAACGTTATGTGTTCGATTCAAAAAAAACTTTCTTACTACTTTAGGCGTGCAAAACGGTCAGATAATTTTTTTTCTTTTTTGCAGTCAATGCGCATTGTTCTGCTACAAATTTGTGAATCGGTCCCATAAACTTCGTCCCGACTTTTTGTAGTAGATTGTCGTGAGACATGGAAACTGCACACATCATTTGATTCCTGAATCTGTAATAGAATTTCCCGGACCCCGTATATATGTTAATACATTTACATACTACAACATGTGCTCGTTAAGGAAAGGTCAGATAAAAGGTTGCCATTATCTAAGTTCACTAAATAAAAAAAATTATTTGGCACAAAATGCTAGCTCTTAAAAGTTTAGTCTTAAATATTTAGTACGCATACGGGAATTACATTTTTTATGCTGTTGTGATGAACGCTTTATTATGATCAGAAATTAATCCACAGGAGCAACAGCATTTATCGACAGTATTTAAGTACATTTTGCATCGTTGTTCAAATTCCAACAATTTATTAGCTGTAGATATATTGCTATGATACTTATTGTGCTCTATAGTACTTATGTCTATGGTGCTTATCTGGCGTTTTTAATTTTTGTATTTATTAGTTTTTTTATTTCTCTGCTTATTTAGTGCTATTCCCCATCGAATGCCAAGAAAGTTTGTATTAAAATTAAATAGTTGTCAGTAATTTTCTTTCTATTCTAATTTTAAAATAAAAGCTTAGTAATCAAATGGAATTTAACAAACTAAAGAAACTAGTCGGATAATCTTTTTTATCGAAATGGAGAATGATTAAAAAAGCTGCTAGAAATGTTATCTAGCCAGCTGGAACTAATAATATGTTGTTATATAACCATAAAATAATATATTGTTTCATTTCGGCTTTTGCTCAAGTAATGGTATCCAAATAACCGTCATTCAGGGTCAAAGCCAAAAGGCTTATAACTGGCATATCAAACCATGTCTAATTCATTATTTATCAGAGAAAAAGTAATCCAGTTTTAGAGTAACAAAATGAAATTTCCATGACATTTTCAAATATTTTCACGAATTGTTGTCATTTCAAATGCTAATATTTCAACAAACAATAGCAAAACCTACTGTTCTATAACTTTCATAAATAGTCTCTTTGGTTTTTAAAATCTAAAGACTGCGCATAAAAAGTAAAAATCTTTACAATGGTTTCGAAGCGGCTATCTTCACCAAAACAATGATGAAATTTCCACCAATTAAGGCACAGTAACCTCGCAAAATAAACAACAGTGTTTGCTGTTATTTCATTTAAAGGAGAGTAAACTTTCCTTTGCTTTGTTATTTTTTACAAATTACTTTAGATAAGAATTATTTTTTGAATTCAATAAAAATCGGACAGAAATGACGCGACAGACAACGATGCAATAACCCTAGCGCTCTTTTTTTAAGAAAGAAAAAAACGAAAAAAAAGTATTTTCAGTTCTATGTCAGGAATAGAATCTATAACCATTCAGACTTGAACATATGTTCTGACAGAATTTAATTTGGTTTTCTGGAGAACAAACCATGGTTTTACCTAGAACCATTATCCTGATAAGGCAAAATTTTTATAATCTTGCATCAGTAAAAAATAAGACATTAAAGCTATGGATTGTTTTCTACTTTGAGGCCCATTATTGGGCCATGCCTCTTCAGAAATGAAACTAGTCAAGCGGCTACTAAAATAAAAGCGTGATATTGAGACATAAAGATATTTGTTCTCCGCCACTCTCCACAGCTGCACACTACATACACTTAATGCGAACTATTTCATTTCGATATTGTTCAACCTATAGATTTAACGTCTTTACATTTGCTTTTATAAGGATATTATAGTCGATGCCTTATGCCAACACTATCATAATCATCCATATTTAACAAGAGTGTTCAATTAACTTTATTTACTTCGCTTATTTATTACTTACTTAAATTAAATTAAATATTTAAATAAAGTTTAAATTTATAATATGTGTGTGTATTTTCCAACGGGGTCGACGTAAAATCACACTCAATAAATTTAAATTTATACTTTTATTATTAATTTTCAATGGAATACAAAATTTCATTTTTTTTGGTTGTAAAATGTATTAAGGCAAAGCGCAGAAAGCGGTTTTATTTCTGCACATATATGTATTATAAATTTAAGTTTCTTTACATTTCTTGTTTGTATGTAAAATAATGACGACAATATTGACGACATTTCTAATAAGCAAAAGAACAAAGCAACAGTTGTATATGAGTTCGCTATGATAATATCCACTTTCCAGTGGCGACAATGTATAACAAAACAAAATAATGAAACCTATTAACTCAACTGTTGTCATCATGCATGTTTGGATGCAACTTACCAAAATATCAAATACTCAAACCTACAATGATCCACAACGAACTAAAACTTTAAATCATTGTAGTTCTTTTAATATTAATGCAGATTCTATTGTGTAAGATTTGTCGCACTTTGATATCTACAGCATAACTACTAACGATCATACACAAACATAAAAACACTGTGAATAAAATCTCTTAATAAAAATGAAGAAAATAATTGAAAAAAAGCTTCCAATTTTATTTCGTGCTTAATTCCTTTAAATAAATATTTCATGATATTCTCACAAAATATTTATTACAAAAAATTTTATTAAAAAATAAACATCTTATGATATTCTCATAAAACATTTATTCAAATAAATGTTTTATTTAATTTATTTAAATTTATAAATTAAAAAAAGCTTCCCGTATGTGCCCTGTGGCGACTTAGGAAGCCACAAGTAAAGCAAGAAGCATCAACAAATTCTATTATTATGTGTAACCCATTTGCCATGTACGCGGAAAACACAACAAATAATGCGTTATTAATGGGTATTCGGGAGAGAACTTCCAAGTCAAAGAAGAAATGCTGTGCAAGAAGTATTTGGAGGTAAGAATTAGATAACAACGACATAACTATTTGATGTCCAAGTTTTTAATTTGTTTAATTAAAATATAGTAAAGGGTTTTTCAACAAGAAGTTCGTTTTCTAAAACAAAATGAAACAACAAATTTTGATTAAAATGATTAAATTTTTTATTGTTTTAAGAAAAGAAAAGTGCTGCAATTATGAATGAAACATGATGGCAAATGCCCACCACACTCACGCTGATAGATGTCAATTCTTTCATCAATGTTTTTAATCACTTTTTGGCAAAATGGCGGTCCTATTTTACATCTCGCATTTACAGTTTTAAGGCTGAAATAGATTCGATTGGCTCCGTTGACATGATAGCAGGGCCTAGTAAATAAAAGAAATGTTTTCAAACTATCAAAACATTTTTATTTAAAAAAAATCTATTCGTAAGTTGATCACTAACAACAATTTGGAATAGTGTCAAAAAGGAGAAATAAGGATTGAATATGAAGTCTATTTCTTTTTAAAAGTAATATGATTTAGGCATGGGAACTTTGAGCTAGTAACAATGTAAAAATAATTTTCAGACAAATACAAAAATTTAGTTAAAACTGGAACGTAAATTAAAGATAATTTGTAATAAAGTTATATTCTTATGCTGCTGACTACATACTTAACTATATTTGCCGGCTAAGCAAATAAGTATTATTAACTCCAAGTTATAGTCTCGATACAAAATTTTCACAACATATGAAATGGAATTATATATTTATAATAAATTTTTCAATGCAAAATACTAACAGCAAGCATACAGTATTGTAAAATTTGTCAGCGGTAAACCTTATAACATGATAACAGAGGCTTGAATAGGTTGTTTTATTTAAGTATGAGTCTATCTGTAATTTCATCACTAACAACAATTGACTACACTATCCAAAAAGAAGAAATTAAGATTGAATATTGAAAATAACCTTAGAAATGAAAAAAACATCAAACAGAAAACGCGTTTGGGTACTGTGATAATTTTCGAATAATCCGTTAACCGGCGGAATCGATTGAAGACATAAAATCTTAGTCATCAGCTTTTAGGCGTTTAAATGATAAATTTACCATTGCATATTTTTGTGTGTATAAGTAGCTCGTATAAATAAATCGTATAATTCAATTTAGAACTCTAAAAGGTTAACTGTAATTATTTTTCAATAAAAGGACTCAATAAACCAAATGTTTATTAAAGGAATAAACATAAATAAAATAACAAATTTATTGAGTATTTAAGCTAAGTCTCAGCGGCAATATGCACACAATTCACTATGTAATAAAGAATTCAGTTATGGGCCACCTATTTTTTTTGTTTTTCTTTTTTAAGAGAAGTAGCACTTCAGGCAACAACGCCTATTTAGTCTATTTTAGGAAAGGGATAGAGAAGAGATGAAACAGGTGGTGAAAGTAGAAGGATAGTCGGAAATTAACTGCTGTATAAGATAGCACAGCGACCAGTGACTATGCCTTCATCGCTGAGCAGCCCCACCGACAGTCAATTTTTTTTTTATTTTTGTAGTGAAAAAAACTAAGGTTTTCGCTAGGAATCGAACTCACAACTACCATACTGACAAGCTAGTACACTACCTACTAGCCAATTTATTTTAAAATGATTTTTAATAACAAACCATACAAAAACACTGAGCAACTTCCCAAACAATCTTATGGTAAGTTTGTGTTATGCAATCGGCTTTAAATATTGCAATGTACTTACATGTGATAAGTGGCAAGACCATTATACCTAACTTAATTAATTAAATCACCAAACCATTTTAACTTTCGTTGATCGTAAAAATTAAAGAGTGCGAGAAAGCTTAAAAGCGCTTTCATACATATCGTCTAATTTAGGTGAAAAGTGCCCGACTACTTCCCTGGCCATAATGACATCATATGGTTCAGTGACTTTGTCGTGTGATGCAAGTTAAAGTCCAACAATTGTTAGATTTTGTAAATCTGGAACGATGACAAAAATCATTTGGAGGGCACTTAGCCATGAAGACGTTGCTTGGCCCTCTAATAAACTTGGTGACTAGACACAAACCTTAGTAGACAGAGAAAAATGAGATACGGAAGCTATGTTCGGTTAATGCTTAGATATCGTGTGCTCTTGTCCAGCATTGCCTGGCTTTAGAATGGTGAATACCAAGGAAATACGCGGAGATCGGGAAGCAAAACTAAATCGGGCATCACTAGATTAAAATAAATCCAGTTTCATTAGTAATATCAAATGTCAGAAAAATAAAATATATGATATATTATTATTTTTAGGTCAATTCCAAATCTTATATAACATAAATGGCTTGGTAGGAAAATACTTAAGTAATGTGAGAAAAAATACCTTCCTCTAAGTAGGAAATTCTCTGAAAGAAATTCATCAAATATAATTAAGACAAATTTGAAAATAAAAAATTATTAGTTTAAAAAATTGTTTTCTTTAAATTGTTTTAAAAAAAATAATAATAGTATAAAAACAAAATAAACTTTAATAAAATTAATTTATTTCATGCATTACAAAATGCTACAGCTTAAATTTATAACTTTAATTATTAAAATATTTAAGCTCACTGATTCTTTAATAAATATTTTAGGTGAAAGATAAACCCCCCCTTTCAATTGCGATAAATTTGTTCATGTATTGCAAAAATCGCTGCAAAGTTAATTTGTTGCATTGAATAATTAAATCGTTCTAAAAGTACATTCGCTTAATACAACAATAAAAGTCTTTTAAATTGATATTAAGGACAACAGCAATAAAAACTAAAGCCTTAATGATTATTTTTATAGCGTTTCGAGAAAAAAAAATTTATTTAATTTTGTATTAAATTTATTTTAATTTGTTTTATTTGAGGGATTAAATGTTTTTGTTTCATTGAGTTCATCATTACGTTGAATTGCTTATTTATTTTTTAATATTCTTTTGTCTACAGTCCATAGGCTCATCAATTGTTTGTTTTATACTCTCTATCAGCCCAACTTTTTTTGATATTTTTAATAAACAATTTAATGTTTGAGATTTTGTGGGCAAAAAGTTTTACAACCATCTAGCCAGCAAAACACAATATCATCTGTTCATCAATCTCCTTATAGACAGTGATTTTTTAATGTGGCACTTTCTAGCTGATGGCAATTTTCCATGAAGCAAAACTTGCATAAGCAAATACCTTTTACCACAGTACGAGTAGCTTTGTTGAATTCCTTTCACCACTCCCACCATTATGAACTTCAGATCTCTTCATTATGCCAAAATTCAATACAAATTTTCTTTTTCATTTTAGGATTTCAGGTGTTTACGAAGTGCTTGGATGTTACAATTCAATGGCTGAAATTTATCTGGGCGAACGGCAAGGCTATCGTTTGTATGGTTTCAATTATATTGCAGGGAGATGGTTTGCAAAACACTTGGATGTTACAATTTAATGCATGAAATTTATCCGGCCAAGTATACCGTTCGTTTGCATGCTGCGAATGGTTTCAAATATTGGGTTTTTCAACAAAAAGTTTGTTTTTCAATTATGGCATCACCAACAATATGATATTTGTTTTGACATTTAATTTTTTTGACGTATTCGTAGTTGAGATGCTTTTGGCAATTGCTACAAAGAATTCAATTTCAAAATAATTAAAATTCATTATGAAAATGGTGGTTCTGTTAAGTTACCGCTATTCAGACTTTGGTCGTTAAATTTGAGTCGACAGGTTCGATACAAAATATGCGAACCAACGCGTGTTCGACCGAAACGTTAAACTTAAAACGTCGCAGCAGTGATCCACAGTATTGAAGTAGATCCAAATTTGTCAATTCCTCGACGTTCTCAACAATTCGGGTTATTCAAAACAATCAAATGGCGAATTTTACATGAGGATTTGACTTTGAAACCTTTCAAGGTTCAACTAGTGTAGGAATTGAATTCGTCCGACCATTCACATCGTCGGCTGGTTTTTCTGAAAGAATCATTTTTTCAGACGAAACCTAATTTCACTTGTCAGGGTATGTCAACAAGAAATATTACCGCATTTGGGTTCTGAAAATCCTAGAGCGTGAATGGACCGTTCTTTTTCGAAGATGAGGCTAGAAATGCGGTAACGGTCAATGGATCTTATTATCGCTAGATGCTAACAACTCAATTTTGACCTGTTATTGACAACGGATATCACTCAGATGTGGTTTCAACAGAACAGTGCAACATCAATGTCATCAATTTATTGCAAAGCAAATTTCCCGATCGGATAATTTCACTATAATCAGCAGTTAAACGGTAAGCCAGATCGTGGGATTTAACACCACTGTATTATTTTTTGTGGGGCCATGTTAGGGATATAGTTTATACGAAGCCAATTGAATCGATTTCAGACTTAAAATTTATAATCCGTGATGTGGTTAACGAAATTGGACCACCATTTTGCCAAAAAGTGATTAAAGACTTTGATGAAAGAATCGACGTCTATCAGCGTGGTCGTGGTGGGCATTTGCCATATATCATTCCAGATATCATTTTTCATTCAAAATTGCTGAATTTTTCTCTTCTTAATATAATAAAAATTTAAATCATCTTAATCTAAATTTTTTGTTTTATTTTGTTTAGAAAAAAAACTTCTTGTTGAAATACCCTTTATAACAAGTGGCGATGCCATTGCATTCGTTTCGTCAGATATAAAATTTATTTAGCAATTTTGCTCATGTCCTTCGACTACGATACCGCATGAAATGATTTTGAGCTCCTGTTTGCACTCACTTTAAATAGAAGTCCTTCAATCCTTGCGATTTCAGCAGGTAGCAAATATTCTTATAATTTAATTTTATATAATTTTATTGGCACAATAAATAAATAATTTAAATTATTAAATCAACATTATAATTCTTGAATATTTTAGCCACCTCCATATGACTTTAAATTCAGGTCGACATGTGTTGCCAAGTTGAAAATGTTGATGTTTACAATCAAAGGTTTGCCACTCAAGATCGTTAGATTAATTACCATTTAATTTTTCTGAGCGTTTCGGTGCTTAAAAGCACCAACTTTTTAATGGGTTTGAATGTTACTGAATCTCCTTTTAGAGGATATCTAGATACAGCCAGTCTGCAGCCACCTGTTAATTGAAACAGGTGAATAACGACATCATCGAAACTAAGTCTCGTTTAAAATAATGTAATGAAAAGTCTCAAATAGGAAGAGTACATGTGTCCACTAACAAAAAAGTCTGTTCTCGCTGCTTTAATGCATAGTCTAATCTAACGTAGCTTTACGTTTTGAAAACTTTATTTTCAGTTTAATTAAAATATTGCAAATATTCTTAAATAAAACAGTAGATCTTCTTGCTCTCTAGTAGACTAAAGCGTTAGGTTAAGCAAGTATCTTGGTGTTGACCTTATAAACACTTTCTTGATAAAACTGATATGTTAGCTAGTATTCGTCCCCACACATACTTCTCGAGCATCAGCGCGATATAAAATAAAACAACAATTTAAAAATTGAAAATTGAGCAATGTCTAACGAAAACTAAGTGTGATCATGAATGTCTATAATCAAATTAATAAATAACCATGTAATATCATATTTTATCATATTATATAGTAGTATCGCATGTATACTATGCCGACATTTTAGCATAAAGTGTTCATCAACCAAAATATCTACGACTCCTATCGACATCTCTGAGCTCTTAATAGCGTTTCTCTTCAGTGCTTTGGATATTTTTGATTTAAATATCTTGTGTTTTTCCCCTATAGCACGTTAGTTTATTTATAGCTCAAATGCATTCTAAACTAGTTACTAGACTGCAATTCAGATTCTTTGAATCTGAAAATCAAAAGTTGTCTTTAATTCCGGAATGAGTCTGCCTTTATTTGGAACTAAATAAATTTGGAACTAACTAAATATTTATACAATTTTTTTATTATACTGTTACGTTTATAACGTTTTATAAACGTTTTGTTGTCAGTTCTTTATTGTAAAATAATTAACACCACTTTTTAGAGTTTTTAAATTTATAACAATTTTATTTACTTTAACTACACAAAGTTGACACAAAACAATTTACTTAAAAATGCACGTCTTCACTCGCTGAGGTTTAATTTACTGATTGATTATCCACTCAGACGCTTCCCCTATTTATACTTGTCCAATTAGAATCTAGAAGACTTAAGAATCTTCTACTCCCTTTGTATCGCGATTTGTTTTTGTAAGTTGTTTATTAGTTGTATAGGCGCCTGTATGGTTGTGTGTATAGTTGTTTTTGTTTTTATGCTGATAAGATTTCTGCTTGGGGTTTATTTCAATACATTTGTTGTTGCTTTTGTAAAAAAGGGTTTCTTAGAAAACTACGCAAATGATAAACCATTGTATATTTGTTGTTGTAAAATTAGTTTTTGTCTTGCGCGTTTAAATGATAAGCAGCATACTTGTAATTTTTTTTTGCATGCCAGGCAGTTAGTAAACAGCATATCAAATTATAGTTGTGTGTGTGTATAAACTTCTACGCAGTTTGTAACCAGTGTTTTCTTTATTGCTTAATTGTTTTTATTTTAAATCTTAAGCAAGACACATTCGTAACACTGCCTTGGCCAGTCGCTCCAGGTGGACCACCTTCATCTTAGACCTCGAACTTTGATATTTCTGTATCCGATAAACCACGTCGTTCAATTTCTTGATCACCTTGTATGGTCCTTCCCAGTGGGTTTGCAGTTTGGGAGACAGTCCTTTTTTCCGTTGTGGGTTATATAGTAGAACTAGTTGTCCTTCTGTAAATCCTTCCGTATTTGCTGCTCGACCATATCTGGCTTTCATTTTGTCGCTGGACATTTTGATGCGATTGCGGACAAACTCATGGAGCTCGTGCAGGTCTTCTTGTATCTGAGGAACATTTTCATTATCGTCGTGTGCAGGAATTGATTTAACGCCAAATTCTTAGTCGGCTGGTAGTTTTAGCTCTCTCCCAAACACGACTTTTGTTGGACTACATGATGTTGAATCGTGGATAGCTGATCGGTATGCCAGAAGAAACTTTGGTACATGCTCGTCCCAATCCTTTTGGTGTGTACTGACTGCTTTTCTGAGATATTCTTCCAGGGTGCGGTTGAATCTTTCTACCACGCCATCTGACTGCGGATGCAGTGGTGTCGTTCTCGTCTTTTTGATCCCATAAATATCGCACATTTCCTTGAATATGGCCGACTCAAAACTTCGTCCCTGATCGGAATGAAGTTCTGTTGGAACACGGTATCGACACACCCAATTGTTCACAAATTCATCTACAACCGTTTTGGACTCCTGGTTCGGAGCCATTTGCTTGGGGCCATTTGCTGAAATAATCCGTTACTACTAGCAGATACCGATTTACAGCATTACTAAAAGGGAATGGGCCTGCGATATCCATTGCTATCTGCTCAAAAGGGGCGTCAGCGTTGTACTATTGTAGCTTGGCCACAATGCACTGCTCGCAATTAGCTATCCATTCGGCTACAGATTATGGGCAGCCTACCCAGTAAAATCGCTGTTTTATCTTTTCTACTGTTTTTGTTACACCCAGATGGCCGCCGTTAGGACCATTATGAAACTGCTGCATTAACACAACGATTAAATCCGTTGTAGTTTTTCCATCTGCACTTTCCCAATTTCGATATAAGCAACCATTTACCACTTTAAGGCTATTCCTCTGAGCCCAGTATGATTTTGCCAGCGGGCTTTCTGGCGATATTTCGCTACGGTCAGGTCTTATGTTCTCTAGCTTGGCCGATATAATTTTTGACAAAATGGGATCCTCCTTTTGGGCCTCAGACCAATATTCTCCTGTGCCAATTTGGATTCGCTACACCAATGTAAGCTTGGATGCAATACTTGCGCCAATTCAAGAAACCTCTAGAATCAGCAGTGCGAAAATTGATGCAGTTCAAAAAAGCTCTAGAGCCAACAGTGCGAAAATCGATGCCATTCAAGAAAGTTCTAGAGCCAACAGTGTGAAAATCGATGCCATTTAAGAAAGTTCTAGAGCCAACGGTGCGAAAATCGATGCAATTTAAGAAAGCTCTAGAGCCAACAGAGAAAAACTCGTTAGTGAGGTAAACAAGAAATTTCAGGAAATTTCATAAATATTTGGCAAACTAGTGGAAGCTGTGGAACAGAAAGTCAGCGAATTTGACCAAAACCTGTCAGGCCTGGAGAGAAAAGTGGACGGAGAATTGCATGAACTAAAAACGAAAATGGACGACCTCCATATTCCAAAAGGACCGGTGAGAGTTGTCTCTGAGCACTCCAGCAGGATAAACACCCCGAGCTATGACGGTAGCGCACCGTTTAATGTATTCAAGTTCCAGGTCGAAACAGTGGCCAGCAAAAATAGTTGGAACAATGAAGAAAAAGCTATTGAGCTAATTCTAGCCTTAAAAGGTGCAGCTGCCGAAATCCTCGAAAGCTTACCAGGAGCCTGCAGGAATAATTATGAGTACATAATGGTGGCCTTACAACGTAAGTACGGCGGCGAGCATAAGAGAGAACAGTACAAAATGGAGTTACGAGGCAGGGTGCAGAAGGCAAATGGGACGCTGCAAGATTTTGCCATGGAGATTGAACGTTTGGTGCAGCTTACTTATCCTGTTAAACATCATCCATTCCTGGATCAGTTCAAAATAGAAGCATTTGTGAATGGCATAAGAAATCTAGATATTTAATATATGCAGTTTGCGCAGCGCAAAAAGCATCCTTCACCGAAACAATCTCATACACGCTGGCTCAGGAGACCGCGAAAGTTTTCTCAAAGCCACAAGTCTACAAGGTACGATGTCTTGAGGCTGATACGGAAAGCTACGGAGACAAAAGAAGCGAGATAAAAGAAATGCTTGAGCAGCTACTGGAAGAAAGAAGTAAATCGCGTGCAAAATGATAAGCAGCATACTTGTATTTTTTTTCTTGCATGCCAGGCAGTTAGTAAACAGCATATCAAATAATACTTGTGTGTATAAACTTCTACGCAGTTTGTAACCAGTAGTTTTCTTTATTGCTTAATTGTTTTTATTTTATATCTTAAGCAAGACACATTCGTAACAATACTTTAACTTTACTATAATACTGTTACATTTATTTCTTCTAATAAACGTTTTGCTGTATTAGGTTCGTGTATTGCAAAATAGTACTAACACAGCACTTTACAGTTTTAAATTAAATGATTTATTTACTTTCAATAGACACAAATAAACACCACTGTGACGCCTTGAAAGATGCCTTATTATTTTGTTGTCTTTTTTCAATGATGTCTCAACTGGAAGTAATTAATTTGCCCAGCAAGTTTTTTATTTATTTTTTTTATTGTTTTCGAAAATTTGTTTGAAATTGTTAATAATTTTTTGTTTTATAGAAATTAATTTCCTGAAAAACCAAAATATTGAGTTTATAAGTATTAAATTTAAAATAAAAGACCTATAAAAAATATAAATATTTTGTAAGCCACACAATAGTTTACTTTTTTACTGATAATTATTTTCTTTGAAAATAGGCGTTTGCCAACAATACCTGCGATAATTTTAATTAAAATGTCTTGGGCAAATTGTATTTTTAACTAAAGCTTCAGATTATTTTTCTTCTAGTGCTCTACAAGCAGCTTTAAGTATAAAGGTTTCATAAAGAATTTTAAATATCCAGCTGGATTGAATTTTAATATAAATATCGTCGTACTCATAGGATAAATCATTTGCATATTTGCGGTCATTAAAAAATAAACATTTTAATAAAAAGATCGTTTATATCTAATATTTTCTTTAAATAAACGAGGTTATCATGGATCAGGACCATGTTCTTTATCTGGAGACGTTATTGAAAAAAGGACGAAAAATTTTAAATCAGCAAAAATGTTTGTACACAATATTTATTTTCAACAAAGAATTATGACTTCCTGTTGGAATAAATTTCTTTTATTACAAGTAAGGACATGAAAGACTTTTTAGTTATGTCATAAGCTAGGTTGTCTAGCTAATCTAAAAATCTGATGAGAAAAATTGCCATCGAAAATAATACCTGTGCTTATACAAGCCAACAAACTGTTGAGTTATTGCAGTTTTCCTTGGAGAAAATTTATTAAGGCTTTTTGCTTTTTTTAACATATGTATGTAACCTAACTTGAAACAGAAAAATAAAAAAACAGTTTAAGATTTGAAATACTCGATAACACAATTTGCATACTAAAAAAAAAGAGAAGTGCATTTAAAGAAAGTTATTTTTTTTACATGAAATGTAAAAACTTTCTATCGCAAATGTTCGTGCGTATGATTAGTTGCCCTGATATAAATGTTGGAACAATTGTATTTTTACACAAGATTAAGAAGTCTTGTTTTTCATTTGAGTACGTAAGTAAGTATTCAGACACTTTATCAGAAATGTGTAGCACAAAAAATTTACTTAAACTGTGGCAAGTAGTTTCAGGCCATGCTTGGCGTAACTTCCA
Organism: Trichopoda pennipes; assembly: GCA_030448955.1. Taxonomy (NCBI): domain Eukaryota; kingdom Metazoa; phylum Arthropoda; class Insecta; order Diptera; family Tachinidae; genus Trichopoda; species Trichopoda pennipes. The sequence continues at coordinate 14,195,177 of JASKUP010000042.1, forward strand.
AGAGTAAATTTAACCAAAAGTTCTTTTTAGAAAATAAAACATTATACGTGATTTATTTTTAGCACAGAAAAGCGTCCTTTGTGTTTTTCTTTTTCTTATTTTTATTCGAATACAGTTTGTTTTCTTGTTATAAATAAATAAATAGTTTAAGAGCTTAAAAGCTGCCAGAATTGAAAAAACTTTGAAAAACATTTAGTTATTTGTGATCTTTGATTAAAATAAAATAAAACATATTCATTATTCGAATAACTACAATCCAACCCAAATCTTGGAGTTTTCAATGTTTTTGGATACTTGCTTAGTTAGACCAGACCCTATGGTTAGTAACCGGAAACTTACTTTAGAAAAGTTGTTGGCGCTCACTATTCTCACGAGTTAATATAAAGTATATTCAATAGCTTCCTCTTTCGTTTCCGTTTGCAAGTCAACAGTACCTTTGAAGTTTCTAGTCAGGATTAGACCTTTACTACTCTTGCAGAATGTCATTGTGCGTCATCAACTGTTTAAAGAAGTAAAGATCAACTATTTATTTTTTTCAACGTATGTTCTGATTCGCAATCACCCTTATCATATACGCGACATATTAGTTATTAAATTTCAACTATCACCGGAATTAGCCGGAGTTATTACACGGTGGCTGGTCGTGGTAGTCGAATTATCCATTGGAGATTTACTACACGGTGCCGGTTGTCCGTGGGAGCGGGCGATTAGTATCTTGGCCCGCAGATGTGTCCAGCAACAGGGGCGGCTTCTGACACTCTTCAATAGCGAGTTTAATACATAGTAGATGGATAATTATTAAATATATAAGAGGTGCCTGGTGTTTGCATTTACATTACAGAATTCCCCCCGGGGGCACATTATAGTCTTTTTGGAACCTACTATTCCATTTAGACTGGTGTCTTGCGGGGTAAAAGGGAGCCCAGGTCCCTGAAAGGAGTCACCTGGACAATCCACATATTTCCACGGGAAATCAGTTGCCCCAGAGTACACTATTTGTTCTCTTTAGACAATGATGTGCTCTGACTGGTTATTGAGGTTGGCCCCTATATGGGAGTATCGTGGTGGTTGTGGTTTCGGACCCTTGTGAGAGTTTGTGGGTCGGACCATTCAAATTAACACAATGAATGGTTCAGGTCCAGTGAGTATGAATGCTGGCGTGTTCTTGATAAATAAGAGCTTCATGCGTTCTGGACCAGGAGTTGGAAAGTCTCCAACTCTTTAGCAAGGAGTGAAGGCTGCGGCCTACTTCGGGCTTTCGAAATTGCTACTAGAAGTGACCGGAGGATATACGTATTCGATGGCCTTCTAGGGCGTGGTTGGTGTCCAATCAACCAAGTGGTTTGACCACCATCTGATTATGACTATATAGTCGGTGCAGATGTAAATCAAATCACGCTTTACACTACAGAATATACATTAAATGTACGGGGGGTGGTATGAAAAAATCTTATATTTGCATGAAAAATATTATTTTAAAATGACAAAAAATAAGTAGAAAGATAATGAAGAGATGAATAAGATTATTAAATATTCGATAATGCATTTTAAATACTTGACTTAATGGTAATGAACAGTTTATGGAGCTTCGCCATACTTCTTGTACAAATGGGTAAGACTGCTTCTGTGAATGGTTTAATATATACGATTATATGTTAAATCATTCACACCAATAAGACATAAAAAAATAAAAACACCCTTTTTGGTTGATTTGTTTTATAATGACACCCTAATTATAAAATTAATGAACTTTTCATACGCACCATCAGCTCTATAGGCTGTTGGCATAAAATTGAAGGATGGCACTTCTGCCACATGTCAACCATCGTAACTAGCGCCAGTACCAATATTATCAAAAGAACCAGACCATAGCTAGAGTGACCACCGAGTACTTCGTATCTTGTTATGCTTTCCGTGTGTACATGTGAAGGTTGTTTTTTATCGCCCCCACTGCTGCTGCAGCCCAAAGAAGCAGCTAATAATGAAGCAAACTTACTTAAAGGATTTTCGCTTCTGCTGGGTCTCTACTTAACAGGAATGGTAATCTTAAATGAGCCGGCGGCTTTAGCCGTCACAATATCAATCAAAATTAAGCAAAACTTTAAATGTATAACAAATGCAGCTTTCTTCTTACGAAATGGCGGCCCTTCACGTAGCTGAATAAAAAAATTAAATAAAAAAATTAAATTAAATAATTAAAAGGAGAGATTAAAGGAGTAAAGAAATATCGTAAGCAGCATGATTGTTTTATAATGGTTTTGGCATCTCAAAATGTCTTACGGAAACTAAGTGTCGTCCACATAAATGACTATAAACAAATAACCAAATAATCATATATTATACAGTTACTAAATTGCTTAGTTTATATTATACAAAATATTTATTATTAAAAAAGTGAAATAACCTATTGTGTCTGTTACCCATTCAATGTTTCTAAGAAATCTTATGAACAAAAATCAACATTCAAATTTTATGAAATAAGATTGGCAATCAGAAAATGAAAAAAAGATATAAGCAAACCAACAACTACATAAGTAACAACAGCACCTGTAATAAACCGCGCAAAACAGTATAAAAAGGGACCCTCACTAACAGACAAGATGGTGAACGTGATTAAGTAAAGATTCAGCAGCTTACATTTTTTAAAATGGTAAAGTTACATATCACAATATTATGTGTATGCCGCACTGACTTTCCAACCCTAAATAGCCACCAATGAAAAATCAAAAGAATGTCTATGACTCCTAATCAATATCTCTTACAAGCGTTTACACCAATACCTGCGATAACTTTAATTAAAATGTCTTGAATAAGTTGTACTTTGAACTGAAACTTTTTTCTTATAGTCTCTTTATTTTGCAGGATTTATTCAGATTTCTGGAGAATTGGTTGCTCCACAAGCAGCTTTAATATAAAGGTTTTATTAACAATTTTAAATATTCAGCTGGAAGTATAAAATTACTCTAAAATGATTTTTAGTACTGATAATATAAATATCACCGCACTCGTAGAATAAATCATTTACATATTTACGGGCATTAAAAGAAAACCATTTTTTAAAAGATTTTTTGGATCTAATAATTGTTTATTGAACGAGGTTGTCATGGCTTCAATGATGGTAGACAGCAATTCTGCAGTTTTCAATTAAATCAGGTGGCTGTCGTGAACTTATAAGCAACTGAATTAAAGAGACTTGCCAGTCACATCTATTTATCCATCTACTTCTTGATAATCTTGTGCAATACCCCATACTCTGGGTGAAACTTGATGTAAGTGTGGAAATTATAGAAAGAGATAGAGAAGAGATGCGACTGGTGGTGAAAGTAGAAGAACTGTCGTATAAAACACCTCAGTGACCAGTGACCATGCCTTCATCACTGAGCAGCCCCACCGATAGCCAATTTTTATTTGTAGTAAAAAAAACCAAGGTCTTTGTTGGGAATCGAACCCACAACCCCCATTATGTAAGCTACTAGCCTACAGGGGCACCTACTTTACATATCTCTACAGAAAATAGTCTAGTGGCGTTAAGTCCCACGATCATTTAGGCATATTCACGAATCCGAAACGTGAAATACGCAGTTACCAATAGTTTCCTTCAATAAATCACTTGTGGCACGAGCTGTGTGTCATGTTGCACCCTCTCGTTAAAATCACAATCCCTGCACATCAGGTATCAGTTGAGCAACATGACGCTATAGCGGTCACCATTATTTGTAAAGTTCTGATTAGCATCGTTTTTAAAGTAGTACAGAGCAAATATTGCACCAGCCCATAAAGAACAAAAAATAGTCAGTTTTTCTGGATGTAACGGTGTCTCAACATCACTCCAAATATGGTAGTTTTATTTATTGACGTACCCATTCAAACTATAGTGAGCTTCATCGCAAAACCAAATTCGATTATTAAATCGGGATTGGGTATTTCGAACAGTAGCATGATTTTTAAACTAAATTTGCACAATTTTGAGACGTCGCTAAGAATTCAGTTTGTTAGTGTTGAAATGCCAAGCTAAACTAAACACAAATTAATTGACAGCTGTCAAAATGGCCACCAAATAAAAAAGTGTTGCCAACTTAAAATTCTATACCTCTATAAAAAGTTGTAACGACCAAAAGTCCGGAGTCGTTTTTGGTCACACATAGAGCTGTCTGACAACAGTCCCGATCTTTTATTTTAAACGTATTTACTAGAATAATGAATTCATGTCTAAATCTCTATATTTCCTCTAATGTATTTATTTAGTTATAGAATCATTTACTAAAAATATGAATTCATGTATTTACGCATGTAGTTATAAGTACATATTTATGTTGACGTAAGATTTAGTTCTAGTATTATTGTAATTAGCCACGAAGGCATAATAATTAATTAATGAGTAATATTCGTATTGTAAAACTGGCTGCAGCTCGGTGGTGAAAACAGCCGTCGGCTATGGTGTACTTACTACCGAAGTAATGTAAGTGTGTTTGTGCATTGGTGTGTGGTAGGAAAAAGAGTATAAAAGCGCAAACATCAATCAGAATAAATCAATTGGTGTGCGACCGGCAACAGGAGCAAAGGTAAATATCTTCTTCTACTTTTTTATTTATTTTTTGGACTTGTAGTCAGGGTATAGATAAGGCCGTGGTAATACCCAGCCGAAGCTATACCCTGAGGCAGGACAGAACTGCGACGTAGCGACCGCAAACAGAGCCGTGGTAATACCCAGCCGAGTTTGTGTCCGCAGTCGCCACCGACAGTGACCAGGCAGTGAACGGTTGCGCCGTGGTAATACCCAGCCCAGCCTCCAGTGCCTTGGCGCTTGCGGCGTACCGACCTATTTCGACGGTGCGATCACAAACAGAGCCGTGGTAATACCCAGCCGAGTTTGTGCCCGCAGTCGACTTAGCCAGTGCCGTTCGCCGAATACGGACCGCATAAAGTAGAAGATGTTTACTGAAGCTGCCTGCATACACACCAGTTCACAAGATTTGAGCCCGAGCTGCAGTCAAGTTGCGAACTAGCAATACGGCAACCCCTTTCCTGAATAAAGAGCAACATTGTGAGTAAGGCTTTGTCTTTTTTTTTGGAATCGACACAACACGACCCTGGACGCCGCTGAGCATACCTCAGCTACCAGGAAAACGTATCGTTACAAAGTACCCGATTATATGTACATAATTATAATTTTTAATTTAATTTCTATTCTTTTTTTGTTTTCTGTCAATTGTATATCCTGTTCTGCTTCTTTTGTATTTTAATGTGTCATTTCAACATTTTATAAAATATGCTTGTTATTTTACGTGCAGCGATGGTTTGCAATTTAAATCAGGAAACAATTGATAATTAATTTTTTAATTTCTGTTTGGAAAAACATATTTAATTTGTTTATTCAAAAAAGAATAACTGCTTCATTAGTTTTTGTTAAATTGCAACGACTAAAAACAACACAAAACAATCTGTTATAAAGTTACCGATGCTAATATACAGTAAACACCAGGGCAAGTATTTTTCCATTCAATTTATAAGCAAAAATGCAGTCAGACGGTGCAATAATTTATTTTATATTTAAGAAGCTAAGTACAGAATTGAGTTATATTTGTCAGAATAATTGCACATCTTAGCAACACTGTTATTTTTTTTTTTTTTTGCTAAATAATGCCTAATAATTTAACTTGTCATAACCTTGAATTGCAGGAGCATTTTTGCCTCTGATGCTATGCTGGCGCCTGGTTATTATTAAAACGGTAAAACAATTGTCTTTATTAAATTGCTTGGATTTGTTTCGCCAGTAAATGGAATACTATTGTCATTTCTTTCCGTCTTTGCTGGCTGCCTGTTCGACATGAACGGCGTGCGCTATCGACATGAAGACATCATTCTCAAGCCGTGTTCTAATCTGTATTGGAGAGTTAGTGTTTGGGTATAGATTGCTCTTTTATTAAGGTCGTATCTACGGGCCTAGTTAGAATTTGTTCAGCGTAGTATTGTTCGAGGATGCATATAATGTCATCTACGTAATGAGTTATTCTGTGTTTTTTATCAGTGTTTTTACGTGTAGTAATTCGAGATGTTGCATGAAAATTTCCGCGAAAATAGCTGAAATAAGGTTTCCCATGCCGAGGTAGTTTGTAAAAGGGGTTATTAAATCTTGAAGTAGTTCGGTTTTATTGTCATCTTTGCAATATCTACAATGTCGGTGATGTATTGGTTGTCATATAAATTTGCAAGTATGTCGATCCTCGAACAAGACAACGCCGAATAAACTCTAACAAACTTCAACACAATTCATAATAATATTACACACACAATGGGAAAAGAACAAGAAGTTTGCACTATCTTGACATAACAAGAACATAAGGAACTGACTGTTTAACATTTGAGATCTATAGAAAATCAACTACGACGGACACTACCATCCATATCACCTCGAACCACCCTGCCCACCATAAACCAGCAAAATTTAGATATATGTTACACAGACTTAAAATAATACCACCTTCTCTAGGTACATATTCGTACAATAAAGAACTCGACACAATTTACACCACAATTAAACTTAACGGCTACAAGCGCACTACTGTCGACAAACTTCGTAGATAATACAACACTGAAAACAGGAATAAAGAAGACAAAGACGACTGACATAACATAATGGCACACTTTTACTTACACAGGACCAGAAATATATTGATTAATTAAACTTTTTCACAAAAAAGGTTTACCCACAAGATTAAAAACCGCAACTCCAACGGAGTACAGAAGTTTACTTGTACCTATAAATATACCTATATAGGGCAAATTGGACGAACACTTAAAACAAGATTTATAGAACACATATGCTCATACAAACAACACCTTTGTAATACACTTGACACAAACGGGTACGCATTACGGGCCACAGAATAATATATAATAATACTACATTGTAGCAAAAACGTTCGAAGACTAGACATTCTTGAAAACATGGAAATCTACACAACAAAAAACTTTTAACAGTGACTTTATAAACGAGCATGTAAACTCGACCTCAGACACAATTTTCACAGTACTAAAACTGCTCATACACTCGAAAAAACGAAAAACACCCTTAGCCGGATACACTTACCTAGATAATAATAAAGCACGGAAAATTAGCCCCGCATAGAATGACAGGTGGTGGACATTCTACCTACATGGGTAGATACGACCTTAATAAAAGAATTACCTAAATCCGAAAGCTAACAAACCTACCTAACAAACAGCCAGCAAAGACGGAAAGAAATGACAGCAATTTTCTTTATTTTTACTTCGCTTAAGATAAACTAATGTAGCCTTAGAGTAAAACGGTTGATGAAGGCCACTGTTATTAGTTATGAAATCGATAGCGATTAGGAAACAAACCCGAAATAACGACTTATTGGCGAGGTGTTTGGCTTTGTGTATTTTAAATTTATTTTCATATTGTAGAAAATAAATCGGCATTCTCATAATTTAAATCATCTTTCATTGCATGCACCACTCCCCCCCGGGGGCACATTTATGGTCTTTACGGTACGTAACAGCTGTCTAGATCTGTGCAACTGCGGGTATAAAGGGAGCCCAGTCCCCTGAAGACAGGCAGGTGGTCAACTGGAAACTCCACTTTATTTCCACGGGGATTAGTGAGCCCCAGAGTTCATTATTTGTCTCTTTAGACTTATAATAGTTCTCTGGCTGATCATTGGTGTTGGCCCCTATATGGGAGCATCGTGGTGGTTGTGGTTTTGCGGCCCCATATCCAATGGTTTTCTATGGTGGCCAGGATAATTTCGCTGATAATGACACGCATGGTGAATGATCCAGTCCAATGAGCATGCTTGACATGTGTTCTGGACAGGAGTTAGAAAGTCTTCAACTCTTTAGCAAGGTGTGATAGTTTGCAGACCTGCCCTGGAATTATTCAAGTTGCAACTAGGTGGTATCTGTTGCTTAGAATTAGGTCTTCGGCTATCTAGGACGTCTGTATAACGTTCCAAATTATACAAAGTGGTTTGTCCACCATCTGAATAAGACTATATAGTCAGGCGTGGATGTAAAACAAATCACACTCTGCATGCACCACTAATAAGGATGGTGTCATAAAAAGACATGTTGACCAAAATGATCGTAAATCATGACTTCAATCAGCGCAATTAACAAAGAAAAATGATATTTGTTATTAGTTGCGGTTGATGAGTTGTTTAGATGAGGAAAACAGCTGTTCAAGTCTCCTGTATTAAATTATAATAGGAACGAAAGTATTTTATAGCTTCGGTATATAATCTGCTGTAGGCAGCTACATATTAAAATAGCAGTTGGCTTTCTGCAAGCTTACTGCAGGCGACTACTCGAGCCTTGTAGAAGTAAAAGATTATTGTGGGCTCTATGGTGGCGCGGGTAAACGTCGGATATCTGCTATGCAAGCTACGGAGTAGTTTGAATGTTGTGTTAGTGTTGAAAAGACTAACAGCAGTCTATATATGGCAAATTAATACGTATTTTACAAATTCAAATTTTCATAAATTTTTTGTTTTGTCTTACCTTTACCTTACCTTTGTATTACAACTTTTACTGTCGCTGCAATTACAGAAGTTTTTTTAAGTTCAACCACAGTCGAAACAGATTTTTTAAACTTCTGCAGTTACAGAAATGTAAAAAAACTTTGTTGAATTTTGTTTTGTTTGCCTGTTTGCGGTTTGAAACTTTAAAGTGAGTTATTAATTACTTTATACTTTTTCACCAGATGATTCGGTTTAGTCATTTCTGCTACATAAGCAATTAAGTTTTATTTTTTTTTTAAATTAAATAAATTGAAAATAAATTTAAAAATAAATAAAGTTCATAAATAATATTATATTATTTTTTATTTTAGTTGAATATTTATATAAATAAAAGTAATTATATTTTGGGATTCATATTTTATCGCTCTAATTTCATACCATATCTTATACTGTTGTCATTCTGTTCCGTCTTTGCTGGCTGTTTGTTCGGTAGGACCGGCGAGCCTTTTCGATGTGATATTCTCAAACCGTGTTTTAATCTGTACTTTTAATACTAAAATAAATAGCTAAAGCAAGCAGTAATTTTAGCACTAAAAGTATAGATAAGAATAAGGTATAAGAATGATGTCTTCACATCGAAAGCGCTCGCTGTTTATACCGAACAAACAGCCAGGAAAGACGGAAAATAATGACAAAAAATATTTCATAATGATAGTGGTAAAATTTAAAATTTAACAAATTTTAACGACTTGATATCGATATATCGCTTTACCTATAATTTCTTGAATTTGTATGGTAAAACTTTTATTTGTCACTGAAATTTTAGTATTATAGAAAAATTTTAAATTTTTAGTTTGGTGAAATTTATATATTTGTAAAGATTTAGTAAAATCTATAGACCTTAAAAAATTGTTTGAATAAGTGGTATTCAATCAATTCTCGTTGCTTGCAATATTTCGAGTTTCGCATTTCTGAAGATAATACTTGCAGACGAAACTACAGATTGACTCTTTTTATGGAGTGAAAACCACACAAAACTACGGCCTTTTTCACAATTACGATTACGAAATAAAACGCTGTTATTGTTCTAATAAAAAACATCTGGCAGCTTAATTTTGCTATTTCTTTACTACCTGTTTTATGAAGCAATTAAAAGAATTTTGCAACAATTTATTGATTTGTTTATAAAATATAATTTTTATGTATGCAGAATTCGGTTGTTGTTTTACATTTTTAGTTTGGTGAAGTTATGCATTATCACGGCTTTACAATGTCTAGTTAACGTTAAATATATGAAACATAATTGGAACTTTTACATTACCATTGAAACTTAATTTGCATTTAAAGTTTAAAGGTAATGGCAATGACAAAAAATGTAACTATCATTTAATGCTACTGTTTTTGTTTTTAATTACAGTCAGTTTTTACCAATGCTAGTAATATTATGAAGAAATATTTTAATTACTAATTGCAATTGAATACAAAATAATTATTTTTATGCAATGCAGAAGCCTAAAAATATGAATAGAATGAATAGATAAATCTTAACTTTTCTGTAAATAGATTTTTATTTTAACATTTTAAAAGTATAAAGATTTTAATTGTATACTTTATGATTTGTGATGACAATGACCTTAGATCACTTTATAGCCTCGTTAGCAGTTCTTTTTTTTTCATTATGAAAATATTAAAACATATATATTTCACCAAAATTTTAAAGCATTTTAAAATAATGCTTAATATTTATGTGTATGAAGCAGCACAATAATAACGATTTGCTATTAAAGAGATTATTTGTGAAATTTATTTACGAAAAACATTATCATTACTGAAAATAATGGTAGTGCTAAAAAAATTTGCACTATTTATCAATCAATGCTAATTAAATTGATCAATAATTACTATATATTATAAATTAGGCCAATGAATAATATAAGTAGTAACTTAAATCTTTTGAGTTTGCTTAATGTTTCTCAATACAACACAATTTATTTATCGTTTTAACAACACTTTAACTTACTTTTAATAATGTTCATTAATTAAAAAATGGCGTGAAATTTGTTTCACCAATAAGTTTATATTTGGAAGATATAATATGTGATGACTTTTTTACATTTTACTTGTATTTCGTTTCTTTTTCCTATATGACTAAATAAATAAAAATTAACACACATACGTACGAAATACAGATCAATCAGTATAATTGCACTAACAGAATTAAAAACACCGCAGTGGAATAATTTTATTATTTAATTTTTTCTTTATCATTATCAATTTTTTTAATATGCACCTCAGACAACTTTTAAAATTATTTGTATCGGCTGTTTTATGGGGGTATAGAACTTTAAGCTTGTACCACTGTTTTAACTGGCAGCCATTTGCCAGCTTTCAAGTTATTTATATTCAGTTTGGTTTAGACTAATGATCCCATTTTTTCCGAATTTTGTTTAGCGATGATGCTCACTTTTGTTGAAACACAAACGTCATTCAACAAACTTGCCGTATTTGTAGTGATGATGATCCTCAAGTGTAAGTTGAATTAAATCAAGAAAAACTAACTGTTTAGTAACCTTTATGGAATCGTTACTCCCTACTTCTTTAAAAACAATGCTGGTCAGAATGCTACAATCAAAGGTGACCATGATTGAGCCATGATTACTAACTTTTTCTGCCATCAATTAAACAACCATGATGTGCGGGAGCTGCGGTTTTAACAAAATGGCGCAACATATCACACAGCTCGTGCCACAATTGATTTATTGAAGTTAACATTTGGAAACCGCATAGTTTCACGTTTCGGAACCGTTTACCTCCAAAATCGTGCGGGAAGCCCGAAAAAATTGACCACTTGAAGGCCTACATTCGACACGTTATTGCCGACATGTGACCTCCAGATTAGACTACGTCCGAGTTAGCGGTGGTGGTTATATGCCTAATTTCATATTTAAATTGTAAAACGAGAATATAGTCTTTCGAATAAAATAAATTTCATTTTATAAAAAAATAATCATCTTTGTTTTATTCCATTTCAAAGTTCTATACATCTTCCTGGAATATAAGGTCCTTTATCTTACCTTATTCCTGGTTGTGATCAAACGTCTCACATATGTATGTACCGATAGATTTTTAATACCAAATTTATCTTGCACTATTCCTTCTATCCTTTTTCTCGCAAACTAATATTGACACAGTGCGTAGAGTGAATAGAGGTCATCTCTGGAGTGCCTTAAAATATAAAATATTATTTTATGTGCCAGTAGAGTTTAGTGATCATTCCCAGAATTTTAAATTGGGACTTTTTCTATATGGTAACATATAAACAAATAAAATAAAAATAGGAGAAGTAATTAAAAAGCTTTTGAAATGGGAGTTACTTTTTATTTTTGGGGAAAGCAAATCACTTTCAATTTGTAATTTTTTTCCATTTAAATATTTTAAATAGCCGTTCGGATTATTTTCGTTAATTTAACATAGAACTCAAGGCAGCGTAGTTTATTAGAACTTTAATTACATGAATTGTTATTTCTGTAAGAAATAATAAAAATTCAAACAAGGACTAAGTCCTTCATTGCTTTAATTTCAGTAATTTCGAGCAAACTGTTTACTACTTGTTTACTCCTTCTGTATAAGCAGAGTGGCGCAGCGGAAGCGTGCTGGGCCCATAACCCAGAGGTCCGAGGATCGAAACCTTGCTCTGCTATAGTGGATAACTTATTCTTATTTTTTTATTTAAATGCGTTATTTACAACATATATAAATATGAATAATTATATGGAAGAAATATTTATTTAATTATTAGTAATGTAAAATAAATGTAAATAAAAAGTTATTGTCCAACTGTTGGAGTTTATATGTAAACTGCCGTACATGCGTTTTCTCATTTATGCAATTTAAGGTTTTACCTTAGTTTCCGGTCATAAAATTTCTAACAAGTCTGAGGTCTTATCTCTGGGGATTTCAGCGTTTATGAGCCCTAAGCACATAGTTATCAGAACCATATGCCTACTCCATCTTAGCAGAAAGCAAGAACAACGACAATGTGACTATGAATAAAGAAAAGTAAGAAAATCAAAAACTTTGGTTACGTATGTATATAGACTTTATCTAACCAAATCAATATTGACGGATTAAGAATTATAATTCGTATTTTAATTTCTTTGTCACTTACACACCCTAAGGTACATAGATGAACGTTTATCTATGTAGCGATGCTGAAAATTTGATTAGTTTTTTTTTGTTTTCTTTGTAAATATATTATTTTTTCTTATATAATCCATATATGTAAATATAAATGCACTTAACCCAGATTAATAGTTATGCAATAATAATAATAATTATAATAAAATTAGTTTATATCGGGTTTTATTTACAACAAGAAGTTTATGTTCAATTGTGGCAATACCAACAACATGATAGTATTGATATTCAGTTTTTTTACGTATTCGTAGTAGATGCATTGGCAATTGTTCCAATGAATTCAATTTCACACGAAAATCGCATTAAAATAATTAAAAGCCACTATGAAAATGGTAGTTCTGTTAAAGTTACATTTCTTAAAATTCTTGATATATTCGAGACCGCTATTAAAAATTTGGTCATTTAATTTGAGTAGACAGGCTCGATACAAAATGTGCGAACATCAGCACATGTACGACCGGGTCGTTCAACTGAAAACACCACAGCCGTGAGCCACAGTGTTAAAGCAGATCCAAATTTGTCAATTTCTCGATGTTTTCAACAATAAGGGCATCCTAAACCACCACATGGAGAAGTTTGCGTAAGGATTTAAGTTTTAAGACTTACAAAGTTCAACTGTTGCAGGAATTGAGGACGACCGACCATTCACACCGCCATAGATTCTCTTAATTTATTCAGAAACAAACGGCTGGTTGTTCTAGAAATACAATTTTTTCGAAGAAAGCCCTTTTTCACTTATCGGGGTATATCAGTAAACAAAATCATCGCATTTGGGCTTCTGAAAGTCCTAAAGCGATTATTGATCCTTTGTATGTATGTCGCTGTGTGATGCGCTATATGGTCTGGAGGCCTGATTGGGCTGTTTTTTTTTCGAAGCTGTGGCTGGAAATGCTGTAACGGTAATTGGATCACACTATCGTGAAATGCTAACAACTCAATTTTGGCCTATTATTAACGACGTGAATATTACTGACATGTGGTTTCAACAGGACGGCGCCACATGTAACACTGCCAACGAAATGATCAATTTAATGGAAACTAAATTTACCGATTGCATAGTTTCAAAACAATCAGCAGTTAAGTGGCCATTCAAATTGTGTGATTAAACACCACTGGATTATTTTTTGCGGGGCTATGTTAAGGCAGAGTTAAAGCTCATAATCCGTGATATGATTAACGAAATAAAACCGCCATTTTGCTTTGATGAAAGAATCGTGGTCTTGGTGCACATTTGCAAGATATCATTTTTCACTCATAATTGCCGAACTTTTCTATTCTTAACACAATAATAATTTGAATCAACTTAATCAAATTTTTTGTTTTATTTTGTTTTAGCAACCAACTTCTTGTTGAAAATCCCTTTATTATGTAAATTAAACACAATTTTTAAAAGACTTCCCCTAAAGAGTATAACCATTTCGGCACGCTTGTCTCAACTGATTTTCACCGGCAGAACGCAAGCAGTACAATTTAATTGTTGTTGTGTGGATAAAAGTGGACATAAAGTGAAATTTTGATTAAGCCAACTGCAATCATGTTTTTTTAGTTTTAATCACAATTTGTTAAAACTACGAAAAACTGTTTCTTGCGGCATATAAATTATTCACGCCCGTATAACTTGTAAGTAAAAAGTTGTACAACAAACTTTGACAAAAAATTGTGGAACTTGTGTTAATGTTGTTGAAACTTGAATGGTTTATCAAATTAATCAATAATGATTATTTAGCATCTAAAAGGAAGATGAATTAGAAAATATATTTCACATTTAAGATCTAAACTTAAACGGGCTTAACTGAATTGACTTTCAAATAATTATTTTTTCTTTAAAATCAACTTGAATTTGAATTGTTTAACATTTATTCCTTAATGTATTATTATCCTGCAAGGTAATAATTAAATAAATCATCTGCTATAATTTTTTCTTTCCATTGAAAACATATATTCACACCGTTAATGTGGCTTTGAAAATGCTCCTAGATAAATATATAATTATTTTAAATAATAAATAATATCGCACATGTGTAAATATGTATATGTTTTATTTGCCTTTTATTCGAGACATTTATATCATAAATCAATATCAATAAAGAATAGTATAAAAATGAATTTATTCTTTAAGTGACGTTTTATGCCGGTTGTTAGACGGGGGCAGGTTCTCACTCGAATGCAAGATTATTGATACGGTGACTCAATCCAATAGTACTTTATTCCTGCTTTTGATCAAATGTTTCGCACATGTTTGTACCGACAGATTTTTAATACCAAGTTTGTCTCGCACAAGCACTTTTTCTATCCTAATTCTCGTAAACTATTTTCCTTGTGAGACAGAAAAAGAAAAATGGACCGATTGAACGGAAACAAATAATGTAATGTTACTAACAATTAAGTGATTCACGTTCAGGGTTCAGAATTTTTCATGTATGAACATTCAAAAATCAACATTCATGATATTTTTCATAAATGAGAAATCTACAATTTTATATTTATTTTTCACGCGCATAAACGAACAAGAAAAAATGTTCTGCTTATGTTCATACATGAATGCGCACAACAAGAATTATTAGTCTTATTCATATGTGATAAATGATAAATCAGCTACTTCTCATTAATGTTATTTTTCATAAATGTACATGTTCATTTATGAACGTTGAAATTTTATAAAATTTCTCATAAATGAATGTGAAAAAATTTTCTACCTACGATCGCAGTTTACCGTAAAATGTAGTAACAACACATGGGTACATATTAACACAAAATACAATATTGCAATATATTCTAAAAGAAATAAAAAAAAACATTTTTTTTTTCTACATACGCCGACAATTGCGCATTATCAAATATGTGCGTTTATGTACACGAATGCTTAACGCACATATTTTTACGATCTTTTCATTTATGAAAAATTATCAAAATTGTACATATTCAAAAATGAACACTTGTGTGTTTCTCATTTTTTCACTTATGAATACAAAGAAAAAAATAAATCGTGGCATTCATAAATGAGAAAACGCAAAATATTTTTCAGTCTCTCACACATGTATGAGAAGAAGCGGCTAAAAAATGAAATGTACATATTCATACATGTATGAACAGTGAGTGAACACTTCGCTACTCTGTTCACGTTAGTGGTGCCATAATCTCTAAAGAGAAATTCTAGTTACTTCGCGATAAATATACGTATGTAAAGCTCGGTGATGGCTCTTCTTAATACGTTCACCGCAAAACACCTAAAAGTAAAGAACACTTCTAAAAACTTAAAAACATTCTCAACGAAAATCGAGTTAAAGGCAAAAATGTGCGAGTAACGGGAACAAGTTCATTAGAGCACTTACCATTATAGTAAAGATAAAATAGTGAAATACAACCCACATTGCGTCAATGCTTTAGAATATCAATAAAGTTGGATACCCTACTGTACCCATTGAGCCTCTTGGCCCTTCTTGTATGTGGTCGAGCAACTCCAAAATAGACTTTGGGGCACCGATCCATACATGAGAGGTGTATTCCATTTGGACGAATATTGGTAGTATAAATAGTACGAAAAACGGATAGAGGGTAGAATGTTTTATACCGTTTCAGAAAACCGAGGCACTTGAAACACTTAAACATCACACCATATTTTCATACTAAAAACTACAAGAGCTTCCGATTCCTTAATACTCATCTGATTTATCTTCATTACCAAACACACATCTATGTGTTAGCATACAACATTAAGTCTAACAGGTTTTAAAATGGAATCAATTCACACGAGCCCATTTGGAGATTATTGCGAGATCGTGATTGAGCGTATCATTCATATTTTGTTGAATGTATACGAATGAAAAATGATGCTATCATCTGCGAAAGGGTATATAGGGTTGCAAGTTACCGTTAATAACAACTCGTACAGTGCGATTCCTAAGAAAAATTAATATAAACCTAGAGAAATTATTACCGACACTAGCCCCCGTAGTTGTAAGGCTTGAAAGGCAAAGATTACTTGTGGACATTGAAATCACCAGCAATCGCTGTTCTGGCAACTATCGAGATTCTTCGATATGGACTGGGAAACAAAATCGAAGCCAATAAATTTGAAGAATTATGAGAACGAATGTAATTGTTTGGTTAATATTGCATACAATTTAAGGAACCCCTTGACTTAAGTGATTCTAAATTTATTGTTTGAAGCTTTTGAGATTAGTACCATAACGTTTTCAATAATATTACCAGATTCTAAAATAAAATATTCAAGTGTAATTTAAATGTCGTTTTCATGTCAATGATCGAAATGTTGTTTACAGACATGTGTGTTTAGTGAGCAAAATAAAAAATGCAACAGTGGATTTCCAAAAGTTGGGCCTTTAATTCGAAGAGTAACTCGTTTTCATTAAATATATTCTTAAAACAACAAAAACAAATAATTTCATAGAGATAATAGTTTCAAATAATGTTTAAGAAACTTCAACTTCAATTCGTTGGGATACTTTCAATGTTGATATCATTTTATTAATATTTGTGACTTGACTTGCTCTTATATACGTATTTAAGCTACAGATAATATAATAGAAAAACGTAAAAGAAATATTTATAATAATAATATAGCTGCAAAACTCACATAGGTTTCAGGATTATTACGCACAAAAAATATATGAAAGCATCATATAGATACTTCCGGCCACATGAAAAACCGAAACGAACGAAACGAAATCATAAACTACGAATAAAACAACAGTACAAAAACATCAATACCATTTAGAAACACTAACAAAAAACAGTATCAATGGCAAAGAAATTATGTTTCCTGAATAACTAACTGGTGCTGCATCATCAATGATATTTCGCGAGATGAATAATAAAAAGATGAAAGTGAACTAACTTTTCGAATTTGAAATTATTTGCTAACAGTGATTTCTTACTTAACAGGGATATTCATAGAAAAAAAACAGAAAAGAACTTGTAACAACATAAATGAATAAAAAATAAATTACACGATTTATTCAGTTGATTATTCGAGTTTATAACTCTAAGAAGCTATTCGTTTATTGCAGGGTTCAGAATTTTCCATTTATGAACATTCAAAAATCAACATTCATGATATTTTTCATAAATGAGAAATCTAAAATTTTATATTTATTTTTCATGCGCATAAACGAACAAGAAAAAATGTTCTGCTTATGTTCATACATGAATGCGCACAACAAGAATTATTAGTCTTATTCACATGTGATAAATGATAAATCAGCTACTTCTCATTAATGTTCTTTTTCATAAATGTACATGTTCATTTATGAACGTTGAAATTTTATAAAATTTCTCATAAATGAATGTAAAAAAATTTTCTACCTATGATCGCAGTTTACCGTAAAATGTAGTAAAAACACATGGGTACATATTAACTCAAAACACAATATTGCAATATATTCTAAAAGAAATAAAAAAAAAACATTTTTTTTCCTACATACGCCGACAATTGCGCATTATCAAATATGTGCGTTTATGTACGCGAATGCTTAACGCACATATTTTTACGATCTTTTCATTTATGAAAAATTATCAAAATATATTCAAAAATGAACACTTGTGTGTTTCTCATTTTTTCACTTATGAATAGAAAGAAAAAAATAATCGCATTCATAAATGAGAAAGCGCAAAATATTTTTCAGTCTCTCACACATGTATGAGAAGAAGCGGCTAAAAAATGAAATGTACATATTCATACATGTATGAACAGTGAGTGAACACTTCGCTACTCTGGTTTATTGTATCTTCACTATAAGACTGTTTTGCCCATAAGACTCCTTCATATTGTTTATCCTTGTGAGCGGTTCTAGAATTTAGTAATAAAAAAACTTTAATTTTGAAAATTTTGCAATCACATTTACTACAGATTCCTCTGTTATCAATATTCAGTGCAGGTGTTTATTTGGCTATCTTATTGGCTAATCTTAGTTCTTCGAATTTGAATGTAGAACGTAGTCATTTGTTTTGTGTTCTTAAGATTTTGTAGAAACTTCTTGAGATGTTAACAGACTCAATAGATCATTTCACTTTACTTGTTTTATTGATAATTATTTTTTATAACATAAACTAAGAATCTTCGTAACAATGTTAAGACAATCAATGTAATGCATTCATCGTTACTATTGCAGCCATCCTAATCTTAATTTTCTGTAATTCCGACGAGATGGAACTAATAATTTTTTTTAGGTCGCTAGATGTTTGCTGATGTCACACTAATTTTTATTATTCACAAGAATATCCAAGTAGCAACCCATATATTTCACTGCTTTTAGAAAAGGTAAATAAGAAAAATGCACGTTAATATCATATCCCATGTGTGGAAAATTATGCACTATCATTCGGACCTTTAACCAAAGAATAGTTAAACTCTGCAAAAGGGCGTTTATTTTGAAAGGCCTTGTAAAGGCGAAGTTTACAAAAATGAAAAAGGAAGATAAACAAAATATACAAGGACGCAAAAATAAAAATAATAATATGATCACTGCAGCCCGTATATTTAAGGTGATATGGTAAAACTTGCGGCAAGTCATATTACGATCTCAAGCACATGATAACGCGCTGGTTTATTACATCTTAAGTTATGTTACTGAAACCAGGAATTAATTATTTGTACTAAATCTAGTCCTCAGACTATTTCGTTTATTGCAAAATTCAGCACATCAGGAAAATTTCAACCACGTTTTAAATAAACTAAAGCAGTTTCTAATATTTAAAACATTTTTTTAACAACAGAGAAGTGGAAAACATCAGTAAACACAAACATCAAAACTTAAACAAATTACTGTTAAAAAGATACATAGTTTATGTTATATAAAGATAATTATCACTACAAAAATTAAGGCAAATATCCAATCACGTCTGCTAACAGCACAAGAAATCTTTAAGAAATCTTAAGAATACAAAACAACAACAGCATGCTGCATTCAAATTCCAAGAACTAAGATTAATAATTAGAAAAAATGTAAACAGACAGCGAAATAAATACCTACACAATATATTGATAACATAACATTATGTTATCAATGCGATTGCAGAACTTCCTATATTAGAGTTTTTTTAGTAAATTCTAGAACCGCTCAAAACAGAATACAAAAAAAGGGAGCACTTAAAGTTTAATGAGCTAGGGGATCTGTAAACAGATCAAAATGTTTTTAAGAAATCTTCTGAACAACAACATGTCACATTAAAATTCTACGAACTAAGATTAACAATTATAAAAAGAAGACATATAATTAAACAGACATCTATCCTGAATAATGGTAATGACAGCGTATGTAGTAAATGCGATTGGAGAACTTTCCAAATGTGGAGAAAAGGATCAAGGTTAAATCATCAAAATAATGAGTGAGTCAGCCAGTGTAATGGCGAATGCGATCAAATGAAGACGCAACAATTGATATAGACGATTTTATTCAAACAAACATTGTATAGACGCGAACAAGTTTATTTAAACTCCAAAGTGACTATTTAGCAATGAAGAACTCAATAAACAACGCAGCAAGACTAATAATCAATTGTGACTTTATTTTTGCAAACATTTCTTCATACTCCTAGTTAAAAAAGAAGAAGAATTATTTATAATTGAAAAACCCCATAAATAAAATTTTTATCAAATATTGAAATATGTAGAACATTAAGATAAGAAACCATCTCTGAAGGATAATAAAAACCATAACAGAATATAACATGCATCTCAATTTAATCAAGCAAAACATGAGAATTTACAAATTCCCTTGCTATCTCTTGCTGACAATGTTATTAGAATTGCAAAGTTAAGTTAAGTGAAAGCTGTTGAATAGACAAGCACATAGCATAATATTATTTGCTTTTTGTATTGAGAAGAAGTTTATTTTATATATGAATGTATTATCTTAATAAATTTAAACGTCAGTGTTCAGTAGTTAAATGAACTGAAATTGAAAATTTTGCAAGTCGTAATATTATTTTACTTGAACTGAAGTTATTTCCATGATTTTTAATTTTTCTTATTGAAAATGTTACTGTTCCAAAGAATGCCAAGTTAGTTTATCTAATTTGAAATAAAAAATAATAATTGAAAACTTGTTATGTTGTTGTGTTGTAGTTAAAAGTTTTTCAAAGTTTGAAGGGGTGGCACTTTAATCTAGGCATAAGCTACGAATAGCTACGAATAATTTTTATATGTCAACAATAATTTTAATAGTGCATTATTCTATTTTGTGAAATTTATCGTGCTTTTTACCTTCTGCATTTCAATATTTAGGGCACTTAATTAAATATTAAGGCATTAAAGTTGTTTATCAAAACGGTTTTTATTTCCAAAAAGTACAGATTTTTTTCATATTAATTTATACTTTCAATATTCCCTTTCTTGAATATGTTATAAATATCAAGGAAAATTTGCGACTTGTGATAGATTTATCTATACAAAATGTTGCTCTTAGCCTATGTTTTAAATAATTTTTATATCTAGTGATAGCTGCTTCTAGCGCGAAAAACTTTTATAAAATAAAATACTATTTTAGTATTTGAGTATTTTTAAACTCGTTTAATTTCATCATTTAAATTCGTTTTCGAAAACTTCGATGATAACATAATTTATAGCAAAAACAAAAAATTGATTAGCACAACAACTTATATACACTTGTTTAACCTTTTTCTAACAATCTGTGAAATACTGTTCAATTTTCTTAAAATAAAATACTTAACTTCAAAGGTTAGGCTTTACCGCAACATGTGTCCTAAAACGACTATCATCACCATTAAAATTTTAATGGTATAAAGCTTTCTTAGCCGGATATTGACGATCTCGAGAGGCAAATCGCCGATTATATATTGTAGCATAGTGTATCATTATAATCACCATTACCAGCACAATGTATTATGATGTCACTTATAAATAATGCTGAATCAAATTTCAATACTGCAGTATTGAAATAACAGTATACTGTTACGGATGTGTCTTGCTTAAGTTTTCAAAACAAAATAATTAAGTAATAAAGCGAACAACTGGGTATGTTGTTAACGAACTGTGTAGCTTGCTAAAGAAAACTTATGATACAATAGTAAAATTTCTAGTTACAAACTAAGTATAAATTTTATACACAAACAACAACAATTTGATATACTGTTTACTAACTGCCTGGTATGTAATACAAAAAAAAACAAATTTCTGTCTACTAACTAAACGCGCAAGACAACAACAAACATGTATGCTGTTTAATATCTGCGTAGTTTTCTAAGAAAACTTATATACACGAGACAACAACAAATATTTTGAAATAAATCCCAAGCAGAAACCTTATCAGCATAAAAACAAAAAATACACACAACATACAGGCGCCTATACATAGAATAAACAACATACAAAAACAAAATGTGATACAAAGGGAGTAGAAATTCTTATATTTTCTATACTTTAAATGGCCAAATATAAAAGGGCAGCATCTGAGTGGATAGTCAGTCAGTGTAAAATTAAATCTGGTGAAGTAAAGACGTGCATCTTAAGTAAAGTTCTGTAGTGTCAACTTTGTGTAGTTAAAGTAAATAAACTTGTTAATAATTTAAAAACTGGTGTTATTTATTTTGCAATAAAGAACTCACAACAAAACGTTTATAAAAGGTATAAACGTAACAATACTGTTGATCGCCGCTTAGTCAACAAGCATACAAATTTTTTTTGTTGTTCTCACACACTTATTTATGCTCACACAAGTGTGGAAATTACGCTATTAATTGTTAATTGCAGTAGTAAATATAATATGTTAATCAACTAAATATAAATGTAATTAATTAATTTAATCGATGTAAAACTAAATGGATGATTTGAAATTGTCAAATCACTCAAAAAGGTATATATAAGTTTAATGAAATTTGTAAGAAAAGTAGAATGAATTTGGAAATCATTGTTGCTTAAGGCATTCTACACTTAATAAACATATAAAAGAACCTAAATAAAAAGAACTAATATCTTTTATTATAAACAGAATCAAACTGCCAGCTAAGATTGGTTTTAATTACTGCAATGGTTCACTCGAAAGTTCAAGATTTAGGCTTTTAAAAAAAAATATTTGTTATATAATTACAAATAAATCTGCGTATATATAAAATAAAACTATTAAATTATTTTACACTCAACGGCGCCATGGCCGATGCAAAGCATTTATTTATTTGTGAGTGAAAACAAGACTCCAAAATCACAATCTTCGATATCGTAAGCGAAGGAATAAAACATTAAAATAAGTTGTACAACTGCCATTTCCACTTGCAATATAATTAATAATGGAATATAATTAATAATTTAATAATTGAAACCACGCTCAGCATAAAAACAGTCTTCCAAATAATTTTCCCCCATCAAATTGTAACAGCCAAGTATTTTGCAAACACCTGAAATGCTAAAAGAAAAAAGTTTTTTAATTGACTTTGTCCTTAATGATAAGTCACAAGAATTTCACAAAAATTACCCATGCTGTGGCAAACGATGTTGACTTATGGTAAAGACCATATTTAATTAAGTCAAAATCACAGTCAATAAAGAAGTTGAGAGACAAACATTGTGATTTGTTTGCTGTTACGAAAAAATGGGACTCACAGAACCGCAAATAAACATAATGTCAGTTGTAAAAACTTGACACTAAGGTTAATTACCAAAAGTATATACGTAGTAGTCAATAAACAAGTTTTCCGGTACCACTATGTCTGTTTTTGCATCACAATAAAATTTTCTATGCATTCAATAATACGAGTGCATCGATAGTGTTGTAGAAAAAGGTAAAGGCATAAAATAAAATATATATAAAACAATTTAGTTGTATAAATTCGAGTTGTTTATTGGTTTTAAGTAGCTCTGCTTCACTCTCGCTGAGCTAGTTTTCTCTGCCTATCCAAGTAATTTTTTGGCTACCTTGATTGATCTTTATTAGCGTTTTTTAAATTCTAGTTGCATTATTTGTATGCTAAGACACATCTTGTATATTAGCAAACGGAAAGACTTTGCTTGCTGTTTTTTATCAGAGTAGCGAAGTGTTCACTCACTGTTCATACATGTATAAACATGTACATTTCATTTTTTAGCCGCTTCTTCTCATACATGTGTGAGAGACTGAAAAATATTTTGCGTTTTCTCATTTATGAATGCGACGATTTATTTTTTTCTTTCTATTCATAAGTGAAAAAATGAGAAACACACAAGTGTTCATTTTTGAATATGTACAATTTTCATAATTTTTCATAAATGAAAAGATCGTAAAAATATGTGCGTTAAGCATTCGCGTACATAAACGCACATATTTGATAATGCGCAATTGTCGGCGTATGTAGGAAAAAAAATGTTTTTTTTTTATTTCTTTTAGAATATATTGCAATATTGTATTTTGTGTTAGTATGTACCCATGTGTTTTTACTACATTTTACGGTAAACTGCGATCGTAGGTAGAAAATTTTTTCACGTTCATTTATGAGAAATTTTATAAAATTTCAACGTTCATAAATGAACATGTACATTTATGAAAAAGAACATTAATGAGAAGTAGCTGATTTATCATTTATCACATATGAGTAAGACTAATAATTCTTGTTATGCGCATTCATGTATGAACATAAGCACAACATTTTTTCTTGTTCGTTTATGCGCATGAAAAATAAATATAAAATTTTAGATTTCTCATTTATGAAAAATATCATGAATGTTGATTTTTGAATGTTCATAAATGAAAAATTCTGAACCCTGTTTTTTATACTCGAATGTCTGTAATTACATGTATGGAAGTACTATTTTTGTAGGTAGTGTAAAAGAAAAGCTAGGCATGAAACGCTACAACAATCATCGCACAGTGGATTGAAAAGTTTAATTTTTGAAACAGTACCGTAGCTCATGAACATAATAAAATTTCACAGAGGCGAAGCACAGATATTTGTGAGTTAAGTTGCGGACGGTCGGCTCCCTGAAGTAGATGGGGTATGCCCCCGAAGCTGGATACCTCAGGCATACAATTTTTTGTAAATGTCATAAAAAGTTTAGTTATGACTCAAGAGTTTTTGAACTTGACCTTAAAAATATCTACAAAAAATGTGCTTTCATGTCTAGGGGACCTCTTTTATTTTTGGAAAATATCGGAATAGAATAATTTTTCTATTTAATTTTGACCTTAACTTAGTATTTTTAACGTTTTGTACTTATTTAAATTCGCATTTTTATTCCTTTCTCTTGGCTTCATTTTTAATAAAATTTATAATAAAACAGTAACAAGCATGCTACCGATAGCATGTTTCGGTAAAAAGCTTCAAGCCTCTGAATTCGGAAAATGTAAAAACTACCGTTTTATAGAAGATTTTCCCCAATAACAATAGCAGAAAGATATTCTAGAAAGGCGTACTGAAATTTTTGAAATCAGTGCGCAAACATATTTCCTAAAAAATACAGAATTCACGTTTTATAGTTTGTGTAGATGAACGCAAACAAAATACCGTTCACTACGATTAAGAACTGATGATAAAAAATAGTACCATACTCGTAATGTACCTATCTCCTTTAGTATTTTAGTACTAATCTTAAAAATATCAAGTTTTCGTGATCTTTAGTAGTTTTGACATATCAAGTAGAATATCACTAAAGGTCCAAATATAATATGCATTACCTGACTTAAGCCAACTTAAACAACTGTGGAAATACATAATAATAATATGTGACAAACTATAATGTACTTAACAAAACTTTTCGCCAAGTTTCGTTAATAATCAATGTCTTAAGCAAAGTACGAAACTGGTCGCACATTCCGTACGGAAACAGCTGATTTTGCATTATGCAAAATCTATTAAGAAAGAAAAAATTTCTCATATGATGAAGAGATGCGTTTTATTATAACCGCAATTCAAAAGGATGAGTATGGAAAAAAGTAGCAGAACAATGCAGTAAAAGTGGTAAGTAATACCTTGAAGGATTTTGTTTGCGTTTTTCATTTTCATACTGGTACGAATAATACATGCAAATATAAATGAAAGTCATTACTACGGGAATGTTTCTGCAAGGAAATGAAGAGGATAGGAGCTCCATCAGGCAGTCGACGAAATATGATTATTAAACATCTTTTTGTTAATAAATTTCATTTATTTAGAAAGAAATATTTTTTTGCAAAAGTGCGAATAAAAGAAATGTGCAGCCGTGTGTAATAATTTCTATATTCGTGTAAGTACGTAATAGCCACCTAAAAGTCTTCAATGATATGCTTAAGCATTTGACAACTTTTCGTTCAATTTTTGACTTTAGCTTGTGCATATTATAGTTGGGCCTTAATGTAACGCTTAAACAAAATCTATGAGTTATCGTAGTGTTTATGCTCAATTCTCAACTGTTGTGTACGTTATTTTGTTTGTGTTTATCTAACCCGAAATTTATTTACAACAAAGCGCTACGATAGCATAATATTTTTTTTTCTTCTAACACCGATACAAACGTTTATATGATGGACAATATTGTGGATAATGAGCAGTTGTCTGAAGTAGAAGACAAAAATATATCACAAACTGGAAATGTTCAGGTATTAGGCGCAGGAAATATTCAGAACAGTTGATGATATGAGTATGCTGATATTGAAATTGAGTAGCAAAATCAAAACTTGCTATCCCATTAAACCAGCAGGTTTAATATATACAATAAATTAATATATATAATAATAGGTTTTATATATATAATAACACCTTAAGTGTTGGGCGATTATAATATAAATTAGTTTTATTTGTATTTTTATTTAATTAATATTTAATATTTTTAAAAGACTTTTATTAAATTTCAAATGATTGCCTAATTACCGCATCTTTGCATTCTTGTGATCTTATTAATTCCTTGCTTCTTTCACATTTTCACATTTTATCTATCAGTTTGGTTGATTTCGTTCTTGTTAACCAGTGTGATACTTTTAGCTTTAGTGGACCAATAATGATGAAATAGTTTTACATCGGCAAGTATATTTTATTCATTTGCTTTTTGTCACTTTGTTTATGAAAAACAGATTTTGGACAATATATGGGGAAAAATAGATATACTAAAAAAGTACTATAAGGAACTTGAAGGAGAATATTTACTATATTATTGCAACCTAAAGAGAGTTCCCATCAGCCAGTCTGCATTTATTTGTAAAATTTCATAGTATTAAAATTATATCGATTTTATATAATTAAAAGTATCACTATAAGTAATGGAAAACTATTTACTGTCCTTAAAAGGGATCAAAAGCAAATATTATGGTGGAGTTTGTTACAAGTGTAAAAAGGAAGTCATTTTAACTTATCGAACACATAACGTCTGAATGTAAATAATTGTTATTTTATAAAAATTAAGTGTTAATTTTGCCATAAAAGAAAAGTTTAAAGATAGAAAGCTTTAATTTAAATTTTAAAGAATCGAATGTGCCTACGAAATAATATTAAGAAAGAAATTAAATTAATAGTTTAAAATTATAAATAAGTCGCTCTTTAAAATAAGTATTCTTACGGCTTACAGTTTAGATTTTGCTAAATTGATAATTAATTATTTTGCAATATGTGAACATGTTTTTATAAATCACACTCATTTTACATAATCGATCACCGTACAAATCGAACTGCAAGACATACATATGTAAGTACAGGGTGTCCGCCGGGAAGATATATTACTTTGTTTGTTTATAACTTTTGATTAAATGAAAGAGAATGGATTTTATATTGATAAATGTTTTATTTAATATTAATTTCTTCATGAAAATGGGGGTTGCCACAGGCGAGCTGTAACATCCTATTGGCATATGTACGGCTGCGTTAGTGGTCTTTTAGAAGAAGTTCTTGTCTCAACTGAATCTTATATGTAAAGAAATGCAAATCCTTCTGCAAAATTGTGTTCAAAGATGTTCTTTGAAGATCAAGCTCCTGAGCACGGCGTCCAATTGAGGTTGATGGATTCTTTTTAACACTTTCATGAGCAGCAGTAATGTTTTCAGTCGATCCTGCAGTACATTGTGGTCCATGCTTGGCCCTATCACCTATAGACCCTCTCTCTTCGAAATCATTCAGTACACGAAAAATAGTGAATTTTGTTGGCACTCTGTTTCTCCCAAAAATTTCACTTAACTTTCTCATCGTCACAGTAATCGATGATTAATTTCGATAAAATATTTTAACGATTAAAACACGTTTGCTTATCAAATAATTTTCCAAAGTAGTATATCTTCTCGGCGGACACCCTGTATTTGTATATCTATCACATTATATCTATCACTTCACTTAGGGTAAAGTAGAAGTTATGATCTATTTGATGCTTATAAATTTTGATATTGTATTTTAGAACTAACGATTAATTAATCCCTGGTAGTTGAGAAAAACTAGTCCTTAAAAACACAATTTTTAATTATTGACAAATGTGTTTGGCCAATTAATTTCTAAATTAGCAGAAATAGGTTTTGCTAGAAGGTCCTAATTACGCAAAAAAAAATTTTGTTTTTGTACAGAACTTAGCAAAGCACGGTAGGATTTGTTTAGCTTTTTTAAGTAATACATATAATAACACTTAGTTTTCAACCATAAATTACTGAATGGCTTTTATATCCAGTTTAAACATTTCAGTAAACTAAATCGAGTATACACAAATACCATTTACCACAAAACTGAAAACTTGTATAAAGGGGAGTCAATAATGAAATGCTGAGATGCTGTTTGGCACCCGTTTTTTGTGGTGGATCCACAGTTCCTCCATGGTTATGAAACCGGCCAAAAACTCCTCCATATTACGTGGACCCACAAGAACACACCGAAGACCAAATTCCCTTTTTTCCATTTTCTTCTTAACACGTACAGTATCAACAGCTACGAAAAGCAAAATAAATCATGCACCTTATTCGAATTTAGACAGGAGTTAGCCAACAATTGCTTGTTGACAGAAGCAGCGGTACCATTTTAATTAAGAAGTGGAAAATTTAAAAATCACGGACTTATTGACCCACCTTCGTATATTGAAAACATGAATAACAAATTAATTTATTCTTTTAAAAATTTTTAAGAATTTTTTTGTTTTGTTTATTTTGCATGTTTCTACCTGCACGTTATAAACTAGTGCTGCCAACAAATGTTTTTAAAACCTATAATCGTTTCAGGAAATTTTTTTTTATTTTGATTTTTTTAATATGTTAAATAGTTTTTAACCATCGACTCTACCGTATCGGGCATTTCCACGCGGTTTGTTTTTATTAAAAGTCAGCGATTCTTCGAAGGGAATATTTCTGATAGAAAGCCATTTCTTGATTTAATGTATTACATGCTAACATATATCGACTTTCATTAAAAACTGCAGCACTCGGTTCAGTTACAGGGTACATCACATATATATTGTTACGTTTATACTTCTTATAAACGTTTTGTTGTGAGTTCTTTATAGCAAAATAAATAACACCAGTTTTTAGAGTTTTTAAAATAATAACTAGTTTAATTACTTTAAGTACACAAAGTTGACACTACAGAACAATTTACTTAATATGCACGTCCTTACTTCACCAGGTTTATTATTACACTCAGACGCTGCCCTTTTATACTTGTCCATTAAAAGTTTAGAAAATTTCAAAATCTTCTACTCCCTGTATCCCATTTTGTTGTTTATTTAATGTATACGCGCCTGTATGTTTGTGTGTATTTTTGTTTTTGTTTTTAAACTGATAAAGTTTCTTCTTGGAATTTATTTGAAGATATTTGTTGTTGTCTAGTGAAAAAAAATGTTTTTTTTAGAAAACTATGCAGTTGTCTTGCGTGTAACAAGTTTCTACGCAGTTAATAAACAGAAATTTGTTGTTGTTTTGCGTGTATACAATTTCTACGCAGTTTGTAACTAGAAATTTTGTTATTGCGTTTTCTTGGCAAGCCACGTAGTTAGTAAAGAACATACCCAGTAGTTCACTTTATTGCTTAATAATTTTCTTTTAAAACTCTAAAATATTGTGTTATTATTTTGCAATAAAATAACTCAAAATAACAAAACATTTATTATAAGGAATAAACGCTACAATATATAAAAAAAACTTTTCCCAAAAGAAAATATATTCTTTTTCGTTCAATTGAAGATTTTTTTAAAGTCAATCTCATGATTTTTAATTCAAATCATAAACAATATCGTTTATTGTTCAAATGTTAAACAAAAAAGTAGCTTTAGCTTATCTAAAATGCGGTTTAAGAAATTAAGTTGAATTATTCAACTAACCAAGGAAACGACTTTACCGCCAGACACCAGTTTCGGTGAACTCATTTAAAAAACGAAATATTTTCGTTGTAAGCTTGCTGTGAAGTGAGCCTAGATAAAATAAATCTTACAAATTGGATTTACGTCTTACTTCATGTTATTCTTTCTATTACAATCTCAATGAAAAAATAGGTGCGAAATGATAAAAAACACATTTTATATCTCTGAAGTGCAATTGCAATTTAATTTCATTTTACGAACTTTAGACAAATTCCAAAAACATGGCTTTTTTGGAATGTATCGCAGTGTAATGTTCTAATGCAAGCTTTTTGTTTTCGGTTGGATGTAATTGTTTTCATATTTTACATTTGATCCTTATTGCTGTTGTTTTGCAAAAAGGCATTAGAGTGTTAACATGTTATGCAAAATGCATATAAATATTTTGGTATAAAGACACAACCTTTCATTACCTTTAGAAAAATATATTACAGCTGTAAGCATACTGTTTTCACTGTAGTATTTTCACATAACGCAATTTAACACCCATGTTAAACTAGGAATTTGTAAAACTATTTTTAGTAGAAATTAATAACGGCACCATGTTACCAGTGAAAAATAGGAATTCAAAGGGGGGGAAATAAACATTAATAAATCACAGTAGCTTTGAGCACATCTAAACTTGTTGCTAAAGTTAAATATTAGTATAGATTGAAGGAAGCACCTGGCAATTTTTCATTTATTTTAAATTTAACTGTTTACTTTGTTTACGTCTGAGCTCAGTATCCGATAAGTGTAAATTTTAAAGTGAAAAAATTTTACCCAAAAAAAATTTACTTGAAAATATTTCAAAAATCATTTATTTTAGGATTCTAAAGAAAAATTTAGAAACTTAAATGTGCCGTGTTTCTTGACAAAGAACGTACGTTTTGACAGCAACAGATTTTTTATTGACTTTCAAATTATTAAAAGTAAGTTTTTCCAACAATCAAAAATATACATAGAGTATTTTTTATAGAAGTACAGAACTTTCTAAATGGTGGTCAAGTAATTTATGTTTAGTTTAGTTTGGCATTTCAACAGTTAATAGACTGACACCTGAACAGCGCTTCCAAGTTATGCAAATTTACTTTGAAAATTACTTTTTTTAGAATGAATCACGCTTTCGTTTGAATAGATTTTTTAATAAACAAAACTGGAGACAGAATGTTAAAGTCAATACTGATTGAATTGAACAACCATCATGTTTCAACAAGACGGCACACCATGGCACATAGTTCATGGTTTATTGAAGAAAACGTTGGACAACCCCATAGTATCAGCTTTCGTATCCGTGACATGGCCTTCAAAATCAAGTGATTTTACGCCGTGGTGTAGGGGGTTGGTATGCGCAGTCGTTATTCTACGCCGATAACTCCGAAATGTTTTAAAACTTATCTGGACATGCTAGTTAGGAGTGGAATAAACTCCTCGCTTCCTTGTATTTTTAACGGAATTTTCGGCTTAGGTAGTCATGGGTCTTTGTATTCTAGATATTGTTCCACATATCTATAAGGAATAATTAAATTAAATAGAGCTTTGAATATGACTGAGTTACCTTATCATATAGGTAATCCATGCAATTGAAGTTTATAATAGCTTTTTCATAAACTTTCTGTTGCATCGGATCTGCCGTAGTGTCAAATTTTGCTGAAAGATAAATCGCGTTTTTCTATTCAACGTTAAACAACATTACCATAACGTGTTTTCTTCAGCTTAGTTATATAACATTTTTCTTCGAATCCAACTATAAAATTCAAAATATGGATTTTAAAAAATATCGGGTTTTTCAACAAGAATTTACATTTCGTAAAATACGTGATACTTTCGAACAACATAATCGTCGTTCTTAGACCCAAATTCTTAATAGGAGATTTGGTCGTTAAATTTGAGTCTCGATTCAAAATATGCGAACA
This sequence comes from Trichopoda pennipes, assembly GCA_030448955.1. Taxonomy (NCBI): domain Eukaryota; kingdom Metazoa; phylum Arthropoda; class Insecta; order Diptera; family Tachinidae; genus Trichopoda; species Trichopoda pennipes. The sequence continues at coordinate 14,226,985 of JASKUP010000042.1, forward strand.
CAAACGCGTTTGCGACCAGGTTGCTTAACTGAAAACATCGCATCCGTTGAGCCACAGTGTTGAAGCAGATACAAATTTGTTAATTCTCCGTCGTTTTCAACAAATAAGATTATCCAAAACCAAAACTAGAGCGGGAATTGGAGCCGACCGACCATTCACAACGTCAAAGATTCGTTCAATTCAATTAGAAACAACCGGCTAGTTTTCCTGAAAACATCATTTTTTCAGACGAAGCCCATTTTCACTTGTCAGGGTATGTCAACAAGAAAAATTGCAGCATTTGGGCTCCTGAAAATCCTAGAGCGATTACTGAGAAGCCTTACGTGTTACTGTATTGTGTACTGTGCAGTCTGGAGGCGTGATTGGGAAGATTTTTTTCGAAAATGAGGCTAAAAATGCGCCAACGGTCAACGGATCATGCTGTCGCAAAGTGCTAACAACTCATTGGTGTTAAATTACACGATCCGGCTGGCCACTTAACTGCTAATTGTCGTGAAATAATGCTATCTGGAAATTTGGTTTGCAATAAATTAATCGTTTCATTGGCTGTGCGATATGTGGTGCCGTCCTGTTGAAACCAGATGTCAGCGATATCCACGTCGTCGTTAGTAAGTTAATATTACCGTAGTTTTCCGTAGTAAATATTTACATTTAGCAGGTAAAGTAACTGCTATATGTATGCTACTCTAACGTAGTCATCCATATAAAACCACTGTCTCGAACCGACGAAACATTAAATATTCAGTGCTTTGTTTAGTTAACTGAGCCCCTAACTTGCGGAGCCATCCACAGCACCTATAATGTATCTCCGGTAGAGATCTTATCTTACAATCTCTTTTCTCATTTAACAAACCAAGCCTTTTTACCCAACTTAGCCACGGCTGATGTACACTGTTGTTATGTTGTAACTTCCCACTTTTTTTTCCAATACCAGTGGCTCGATAATTATCATTTTCTAATCTAAAATAATACCTGACGTGTTCACCAATTTTTCTATCGCATTTGATATACAATTTGCTTTGTTTCCACGGGAGGTTTACACGTTGTTTTTTCTTTTTATACGCCTAAAACAATTTTTTTTTCTTAAAATGCATATCGCTGGTGGAATTGAACTTATGGATTTCGCAACAACCATCATCATGTGTATTTCATTATTTTTTTTTTTTTTTGTTCAGAGGAGTAACACTTCAGACAACAATTCCTATTTAGTCAAGTACCATGCTACATTATTTAGGAAAGGGGTAGATAAGAGATAAGACAGGTGGTGAAAGTAAAAGGATAGTTACGGAAATTAACTGTCGTATAAGACAACACAGTGACCAGTGACCATGCCTTTATCACTGAGCAGCCCCACCGATAGTGAATTTTTATTTATAGTGAAAAAAAATCAAGGTCTTTGTTGGAAATCGAACCCACAACCCCCAGTCTTGAAGATAGTACACTACCTACTAGCCTACAGGGGCACCTAGATGTGAATATTGAGATTATCAGATCGTATTATCGTAAAAATATTATCAACGTGCGTTGTCATTTTATTTCATCGGTCAATAAAGTAACCAAAGCATTGCAATTTATTGGATGACATTCTTGACCATTATGTCTAAAATTTGTGATGATTTTTAGAGCGATGTAACCCAAGCGATGAATAAAATTATAACCGGTGGCTTTATTATTGATTACAGCAGAGTTTGTAATTGTGAAGTGATAGCGTTACCTCAAATGCAAAATATACGGCTATTTGAACAATACATTTACCGAAATTTTGGGCTTTAAACGTTACTTATTTATATTTTTGTAAATGTATATATATTTTTGTGTAAAATATATCGAAAAGTGTAGTTTAAATTTTATTTCCCTCAGTATAGCTTTATTCTGTGGGACTATTAATGGAAACCATAATGTAGGTTATTTTAATCGCGGACATTTTAGATTCATGATAACTTGCATAACCGACATCTTCAACAAGACTTCATTTCTGAGTAACGCTTCATCTTTTATTAATTACAAACAAAGAAAAATAGATACAACTGTAGGCTAGTAGGAAGTGTACTAGCTTGTTAGTATGGGGGTTGCGGCTTCGATTCCCAACGATGACCTTGGTTTTTTCACTACAAAAATTAAAAATTGACTCTCGGTGGGGCTGCTCAGTGATGAAGGCATGGTCACTGGTCACTGTGCTATCTTATACGACATTTAATTTCCGTAACTATCCTTCTACTTTCACCACCTGTTTCATCTATTCTCTATCCCTTTCCTAAAGAATGTAGCACGGTACTTGACTAAATAGGCATTGGTGCCTGAAGTGCTACTTCTCTTAAAAAAAAATATCTGTCCAAGTTAAACATAGTTAACAAATTCTGAACTTCCAAAAATTTTAAATGGCAGTTATTCTTATCGCAGTTATTCTATTAAATTAATCTTTTTGTTTTAAATCTTATACGTCATAATAAAAAACGGTTAAGATTGTTTTTGCTAATACTTGCGAATTTAGAAGTTTTATTTCACTTTTCAAAAGAATTTTTATTATTCATCTCACGGCAACTTACACATATCATTGATGATGCAGCACTAGTTATTTATTCAGGAAACATGACACATAACTCGTTGCCATTGCTTGTGCTTTTTTTTTTTGATGTTTGTCAGTGATATTGATAGTGGTTTGTTATTATTGAGTTTGTGTTTTCGGTTTTCGACGTGGCCACAGGCGACAGTGTTATACTTTTATATATATATTTTTGTGTGCAAAATCGTAAGACCTGTGTGAGTTGTATAGCCATTGTTGTAACATAACTTCTTGTTAGTTTGTCTATCACAGCTTTTGTAGCTTAGCTACGTATGCCAGAGTAAGACAAGTGAAAATATTAATAAAATAATATTAGTAGGGAAAGTGTCGCAATGAGTGAGACCTGTGATATGTGGTTTTATTTTTTATGTTGTTTCTTAACAAGTAAAGTATGAATTTGTATTTCGATCAGTGTTGATAGGAAAAATTTGAAGGAGTTGACACAAGATAAAAAAAAATAAAAAAAAACGCTTCAGCAACTTCAGTGCCAAAATTAAATTCAGGAAACCTAAGCTGTTGCTTTAAAACTCAGTAAAGTTTGTAACTATTCGCGACAAGAATATTTACAAAACTATGTTTTAGCTCAATAATAATACTGTTATAGTTGTTGCTATATAGTTAATATACAATTATATTTATTAATGCGTCACTAAAAGTTCGCTATCGCACAACTTAGCAAATATAATAACGGCAACCTGTAAAAAAATTTAATTATAAATTATTTTGTGATTCAAGATTAATAACGAGTCTTGTATGTCGATAACATATAACCTTTACCAAAATTTTAAGGACGATTTAAGTAAAGGGTGTCCTATAATTTACGGAAACTTAAAACTTTCCACAATTAATATTACCTACAAAAAAGAAAGTTTACTGTTGACACAATACCGTTTTCAAAATATCAAAAGAATATTGACTTGCATTCGCTAATCTCGAAGATGGCGATATCACAATCTGTATTAAAATTGATACAACCAGCATATAATCACCTTAACTCCTACATTATTCTAGAAATTTTACATTTATATACCGGATGTTTTATAGAATAGAGCGTTAAATTAGAAACAATTTTATAATTGGCGGCCATTTCGTTCGCTATCAAGTTGTTTATGTTTAGTTTAACTCGGCGTTTCAACATTATTAGATTGACTCCTGAACAACGCCTCCAAACTGTGCCAAAAATGGCCCAAAACAAGATTTCCGTTGATTCCGATTTTCATAAGCGAATTTGTTTAGCGATGAAGCTCATTTTTTTAATGAATGCGCCGTTAAAAAAAATTATTAACCCACAGTATATGCTGAGATACCGTTACGCGCAGAACTGTCTGGTATGCCTTATGGGCTGGTGGAAATATTTTTCCGTACATCTTTATAAACAAAGCTGGTCCGAATGATACAGCCAATGGTAATCGCTATGGAGTCATGTTTACTAACTTCTTCAGTCATCAACAAGACGGTCAAACAAGTCGCACAGCTCGTACTATAATCGATTTATTGTTTAGTAACAATGTAGTTTTGCGTTTTGGACCCATGAATTGACCTCTAAGATCATGCGATTAAATGCCACTAGACCATTTTCTGTGAGAAATTCGCTAATCTATGCGAAGAAGTCTGAAAGTAAGACTAAATGTTACATAAATGTATGTTCGGAAATGATGCTGCATCTGTTATTATAAGTTATATAAGTATTAAGAAATCGGAAGCTCATGATGTTCTTGGCATGAAAACCTAGTGTGATGTGCGATGGCCTAAGCACATTTTTCAGGTTTCTATAGAAGCTTTTAAGCGCCTCGGTTTTCTAAAACGGTGTAAAAAATACTTTACTCCATTCATACTAATTATACCACCTATATCCGTCAAAAAGTGGAATATATCTCTCATTTATAGGCCAGCACCTCAAAATCTATTTTAGGGTTGCTCAACCGCATACAAGAGAGGGCCAAGAACCTTATTGGGAACAGTAGGATATCAAACTCTACCTTTTTGAGAGCATCGTCGCTATGTAGGTTGTATTTCATTGTTTTATCGTTAACACAATTGTAAATGCTCTAATGAAATTAGGAAACATATTCTCGTTATGCCAACATTTTTGCGTTTAAGGCGCTTTTCGTTGAAAATCGCACTATGCATTACAGTTCGTATGTGGAATAAACTCCCTCCAGAGGTATTTTCTGTCACTTTCAATGTAGAAAATTTTAAATCGAATAACTACACACACACTACTCCCTTCTTCCTCATCACCATAACCGAATTTCCTAGTTCTGGCACAATGCATTGCATGAGTAGGGAAAATATGATCTAAAATTTAAACTTCAAATATAACGTCCGATTCAGCCGTAGCAGTAATGTGCCAGAATTCATATTTAAATTATAATGCCAGGCGATGATCTGTGGAATATAGTAAATTTTATGTCAATTTAAATAATTCACTCTATAATAACTCTATAAAAAATACCCCTTATATTTGGATAATTTACATGTCTAACGTAAGCAAGCTGCTTGAGCAGTAATTACTGATATACTAGTAAACCTAGATATGGCTCGAATAAGGAATAAATGGTTTAAAAACAGTCTAAACTGTTACCTCTTTTTTTCGTTCGGACCAGTACTCACGAGATGTCCCCTACTCATGCAATGCATTGTACCAGAACTATGAAATTAGTTTCTGGTGATAAAGAAAAAGGGAGTAGTGTTTGCGGACATTCGATTTGAAGTTTCTCACATTGAAAGTGACAGGTAAGACCTCTGGAGGGAGTTTATTCCACATACGAACTGTTCTGCTGAAAAACGAATTCTCCCTGTAATGCGTGGTGCATTTCACTGGCCCATCGACTGCAAATGGATGCGCTCTATACGCAAAAACGTGCGAGTAACGGGAGCAATTTCCCTAATTTCGTTAGAGCACTTACCAATTTAGTAACGATAAAACAGTGAAATACAATCTACATTGCGTCGAAGCTCAAGAGAATCAACAGAGTTGAATATTCTGCTGTCCCCAATGAGCTTCGTGGCCCTCTCCTGTATGCGGTCGAGCAACTCCATTATAGACTTTGGGGCGCCAGCCCATACATGAGAGTTGTATTCCATTTTCGGACGGATAAAGGTGGTATGAGTAATACGAAGATCGGATGGAGTGCAGTATCTCTTACACCGTTTTAGAAAACCGAGGCACTTGAAAGCTTCTTTAGAAACTTGAAAAATATGTTTAAAATCGACTCTCTTTAGACCACCCCCTTCCATCGCGAGATGGTGATTGTTCCGCCTTTTGGAACTCGCCTCCAAGAAGTGGTTCGGTCTATTGCCAAATGAATACGAATGACAAATGGTGCTGCCATCTGCGAAAGAGTAATAAATAGGGTTACGATTTCTAAGGTTATCAGACGTAAACGCTAACACATTAAATTGTTGATACATCCAGCAGCTATTGACTGACTTTTTGTACATTTACATTGTCTTGGTTTTTAATATAACAAATGATATTAATTGAATTAATTGTATTAAAACTTTAAATTCTGATTTCAACAAAAATTAATTTATATTTACTTAGTTTACAAGTAACTAGTATTAAAAAAATATCATATTAAAAACTCTTTAAATCGTGAGACCAAACTTCAAGACTAATGTTTAATCTCATATCCTTTTTTTTGTTTTTGACATTGAAGTTATCACGTTTTCTTTTTGATGAAGTTATAAATTTTCTATTTTTAAATTCAGGTAGCTATGCGAATCATTTTCCCTCATAACCTCCTTTTGCTTAGGTCGTTGTTATGATGGAGTCTTCTAGAAGTCAGAGATTTTTCTCGAGCTTATGGCTACATTAATAACTTCCTGTAATATATTTTGATACATATTCTAATCCGAATTTAATTAGACAAGACAACTCCATACTAGTAGGTGCCAACTACGTCCTTAACAATAATTTGACAGCATTGAAGATGCAAACGTTTATTTAGAAACTCGTGTATTTTTTTCATCCAAATATTCAACATATATTTATATGAAAAAAAAGCTCTATTCCATTGATCTTGGCTCTACTGAGGCCACTTTTGGATGAACTTTAATCGAGCTGTTTTATTTTTCTTTGAAATTATAAAATTGTAGCCCAGAATCAACTGCTCTTCCCTGGATTATATCACTGCTCATCTCAAAATTTAATGACTATGAAATTAGTTTATGGTGACGTAAAGGTACAAGTTTCGGATGTGGCTCCTGTACATCGTATCCTATCATATCGTATACAAAATTAGCAATTAAATACTTTATAAATAACAGTTATTTTCCTCTTTATTTTAATTTAAGCAGAGTTGTTTTATTTATTCCGTCGTGTTATATTCGGAATACCAGTATTATTTTACTTTAAAGAATATTTAAAAAAGAAGGAGAGTACTGAAAATATAATTTTTTTAGCAACAATAGGAAACAAACACTCCACGGGATTTCTTAATAATATTGACAGTATTAGAAGCCAAAACAAAGGATTTGTGAAGTTGCCACCACTGTACATGTGTGAATGCATGTCTACAATGGAAACAATACATTTAATTAACAACAGATAACAGATAATTAACTTAATTGTTAGCTTGCAGGATAATAATACATTAATGAATAAATAGTATACAGTGAAAATATAAATCAATTCCAAACTAAAATATTTACTTTCATGTTCATTAATTTACTTTAAAATAAAACCAGCTGAAGACTCGATGTGAAACGAAATTTCTTTGAAATAATTTTTCCTTCCCGTAAATTGTACATCATACTTTGAATAACCAGCTAAATTTCATGCCTTAAACGTTGATAGTTAGACACGTTTTTACAAAACTTCTTTAAATAAATTTAGTACAAATTGTTTGTACGTGCACAATTTAAATGCCGCAAGAAACATTTTTTTTTTGTAGTTTTGAAAAACTTCCTAAAGTTTGTAAACTCTGATTGCAAATGAAATAGTTGATTGCATTCCGTTTACGAAATATCTCCTCCATAAAAATTTGTGTTTTAATCAACTTACAACAATACAATTTATTTACATTGTTTGGGCGTTTTACTTGGTTTTTACATTGCGCTACTTGTAATCTGCCAGTGCAAATGTGCTAATACAAGTGTAATCGATACGAAACTTTTTTAACCGGTTTCCAAATTAGTTTTAGATTACAAATAAGAAAGTAATTTGTATTTAATTTTATCCTTATTCGTTTTATTGACCGGTATGTAATCGCTAGAAGAAAAAAACCTTTTATTGCATTGCAAGGTACTAGGATACCTACAAGCTATAAGGGATGCACATGTACCTACGATTTAATCACTGTGATTGCAAAATCACTGATCACTACAATGACTAGATTCCTATAGTAACAGGAATATCAATATAATAGGTGTTTTAACATGAAGTGTTTTCTAAAACTAAATAAAACAAGAAATTTAGATTAAGATGATTAAAATTTTTATTGTATTAGAAAGAGAAAAGTTCGGCAGTTATGAAGAAAAATGGTATCTGGTAAATGTCCACCATGACCACGCTGACAGAAGTCGATTCTTTCACCAAAGTTTTGAATCACTTTTTGGCAAAATGGCGGTCCTATTTGGTTTATCACATCCCGGAATTTGAGTTTTAAGACTGAAATCAATTCGATTGGCTCCATATAGACTCTGTCCTTAACATAACTCCATAAAAAATTATCCAGTAATGTTAAATCACACGATCTGGCTGGTCACTTACTTAACTGCTGATTGTCGTGAAATTATGCGACCGGGAAATTTAGTTTGCAATATATTCATCGTTTCATTGGCTGTGAGACATGTGGCACCATCCTGTTGAAACCACATGTCAGGGATATCTAGGGCATCAATAATATTCCAAACATGTGTTGTCAGGATCTCGCTACAGCGTAATTCATTGACCGTTGCCTCAAAACGGTCTTATCACGCCTCCATACCACATAGCGCACCATACATGGGCACGTTGAGCATGCAAAGGCTTCTCAATAATCGCACTAGGATTTTCAGAGGCCCAAAATGCGGCAATTTTACTTGTTAACATACCCCGACAAATGAAAATGGGGTTTGGCTGAAAAAATGATTTTTTTATAAAAACCAGCCAGCTGTTCCTAAATAAATTGAACGAATCTACGGCGATATTAATGGTCGGTCGGCATCTATATTCGTGCACCAGTTGAACTTTGTAAGGTTTTAAAGTCAAATCCTTAGACAATATTTTCCTTGGTGGTTTTGGATAACCCCAATTCTTGAAAACGTCGAGGAATTGACAAATTTGTTTCTGTTTCAACACTGTGGCTCACGGCTGCGACGCTTTCAGTTGAACGACCCAGTCGAACACGCGTTGGTATTCGCACATTTTGTATCGAGCCTGTCGACTCAAATTTAACGATGAAATTCCAAATAGCGGATTGAGAAGTACGACTATGTTGTCCGAAATTATCACGAATTTTACGTAATGTAATTTTAAGAGAACCACCATTTTCATAATGGATTTTAATTATTTTATTGCGATTTTCGTGCGAAATTAAATTCATTGTAACAATTGCCAATGCATCTACAACGAATAAGTCAAAAAACTAATTCTCAAAACTATCATGTTGTTGGTGTTGTCACGATTGAAAAACAAACTTCTTGTTGAAAATATCCGATACCTTTATATTTTGTAGAAGAACCTACTGAAATTTTGGTTCAAGCAAGCATCTTTCGTAAATCGAACACATTGTATTGCTACGTTATGTTTCCCTTTATTAGGAAAGTCAATTGCCATTTACAATCATGCACTCTATTACATGTATTAAATTTTCTTTTTGTATAATTTTGCATTTTTATTTAGTCGTTGGGTTTTTTAATTGCAAACTAAACAAGCCAGGAATGAGCTTTCTTATATAGGGTGTTTTTATATAGATATAAAAATTTGAAGTTGAATCAAAAGAAAGAATTTTTTCAAATTTACATAAACTTTACGTTATTCGTTATTCTTCTGGCATTATAACTTAAATGTGACTAATGGCTTATGTTCGCTACGGTTAGCGCGGACATAGTTCAACTTGAGGGTGCAATTTTTTATCAGATTTTGCAACATTTGTGGCCATATATCAGCAACATGGCGGTGAATATTGTCCCCCAAGTGGTTCACTCCTTGCTAAAGAGTTGGAGACTTTCCAACTCCTGGTCCAGAACACATGAAGCTCTTTTTTTTCAAGAACACAACAGCATTCATACTCACTGAACCTGAACCATTCATTGTGTTAATTTGAATGATCCGACCCACAAACTCTCACGAGGGTCCGAAACCACAACCACCACGATACTCCCATATAGGAGCCAACCTCAATAACCAGTCAGAGAACATCTTTGCCTAAAGAGACAAATAGTGAACTCTGCGAGCGTACTGATTCCCCTGGAAATATGTGGATTGTCCAGGTGACTCCTACTAGCCTTTGAGGGGCCTGGGCTCCCTTTTACCCCGCAAGACACCAGTCTAAATGGAATAGTAGGTTCCAAAAAGACTATCATCTGCCCCCGGGGGGGATCTGAAAGGTCACTTGATGGGTCCGAAACGTGAAAATGTGCGGTTACAAATGGTTTCCTTTAATAAGTCAATTGTAGTACGAGTTGTATGGCATGCGCCGCACAGTTAGACAACGCCGGCATTAAATACAAGGAGTCATTGTAGAGCTCTGAAATTTTGCACAGGTTATTTTTGAGACAAATCCAGTTTAAAAAAATTAAGAAAATTCGACCACTGTTACGCCCATCTCCTATTGAAATGCACAAAAAAAAGAATTTTTTCATTCTATCAATAATTTTTTAACATCATCATGGTATTCTAATTTTTTGAATTTCATTCTCATTCTAAATGAATTAATATAAGAATCTGATGACATTTGCAAATAGTGAGTTACATCTTTATTCGTAGAAATACGTGAATTTTTACGAGAATGGAATAGCCTACAGTTTCTATACTCCTTATTCATTGCTTCTTGCGCTTCTTTGGATAACATTCCTGTAGCATAAAAAACTTAATATTAAAAAAAATTTAAAAAAATACTTTCAAAAAATAAAAATATAGCCTCAGATACCTTTTTGCTGCCGTAAATGAGAACTTTATGGAAACTGATAGACATGTAATACCAGCCATAAGGCTCTACATACAATTTGCAGTATCCATACAATCCGTATGGAATTTACCAACATCTATATTTCTACTAGTATTTGTAGTATTTAATATAATTTTAAATCAGTGAATTAAGTCTACATTTACACCAGTTTTGTCAGCGGTTATTTCTGGATTTTCAAGAAATCTCCTAGAGACATTACCATCATTGGTTGTTCCCATGCCTTTTTTCAAATTTTTTTTAATTCTGTTTTAAAACTTTAATAATAACTATTATGTAATATACATTCCATGAATTTTATTCGAGCATGTAGCTGCAAAATTCCAAATTTCAATGCTGCAGCTGAATTTGTTCTCAAGATAACTGCTACCAAATTATTCATTTCAGATTTTGCTCCACATATGAAACAAACAGCCATCGAGCAATTCTTACCGACTGTTGTTGCCACTTTTTTGTCAATCATCGTCATAATTTATGAGATAACGCAAAACTTCTTGTTAAACATTTCGTATTCTGTCGTTTTTAAATTTTGGATTTCTTTATTTACACGATTCACTTCATTCTTAATAACATCTGCTGTTTCTTTCACAAATTCGAATTTCGTAGGCCTACAAAGTCTTGTTGAAGATGAATCATTGTAAAGATCAGTTAACTTTAACGGAACAAGAGATGTTAAAAACATATTTTTATCAGAAACATTTTCATCGGATATCAAATATGTTAGAGAATAGCTAATCTCTTATCAAAAGAGATCATTTTAAGAACACCCAAAATCAATGACCTTAAAAAAAATTATCAATCAAATGAATAATGTAAATAAAATAATAATAACAATAAGTGAATAGTTATGAACAATTAAAAAAAATAAAAGTAAAAAGTTGTAAACATGCTATTGCATGCTACCATACGTATAGCAACAGAATGTGCGCGTTGCGAATGTGTGTTTAAAGTACTTTTGCAAACTTTTGCTATGTGTCCTTTACTTCAGATGAAAGCTGAGACTTCAATTTTTAATTTTATGTAAGTCTGCGAGGGCGAGGGGCTGCTCTATATTTCCTAGTCCATTGAAAATGCAAAATGTTCAATTTTTACACCAAAACTCTGTTGTTAAGAAATTTTTTTGTGTTCTTTGTTTTTTATTTATTTTTACATCTACTCATTCTACAACAACAAAATTAATTAAAAAAATACTTTAAAGTTATATTTATTAAGCATTTTTTTTATTAATAAGCTTTTGAATATTTATATTGAACTAACATATTTCAAGCGCGTTTGCCTTGCTCTAGACCAAAAAGTAATGAAGTTTTGAGGCTGAAATTTCAAGGAATTGTTACTCATATAGCTGTTAATATACTGTAAAAATTTTGACGACACGCCAAAAAGCATTTTTTGCCTTAGTTACTATAGGTCTATCTCACTGTGCGCCGTCGTCTTATTGCAACCACAAGTTCCTGCACATATTTGTTGTTCAGCTGTTGAACGAAAAAATCATGGCTCTCTAGCGGTTACTATTGACTATAACATTTTGACCAGCATTATTTTTAAAGCACACTATATAGTCAGCTTTTCTGGATGTAACGGTGTGTCAACACACATTGAGGATTATCATCACTATAAGTGCGGCAGGTTTTTTATTGACGTATTCATGCAACAAAAGTGAGATTCATCTCTATTAGGATTTTTGTTTTATTTCACAAATATAAATTATTTACGTTTACATTTTATGCAGAATTTTATTTATTTATCCAAAGCACCTTATACTTACAATAGGAAACTAATACTTCCCATATAAAATATGTAGAGGTAACTGGGTACCTTGCTCTTTCACAGAGTTGCTACAAAAATAGTTTTTACAAATTAATAGTTCTCAAGAAGTTTCAGATACTCAGATTATAAATTTGAATAACAAAATGTTGGTACACATTAATAAATTATTATTACCTGAACTTTGCATGAAAAGTTTCACTTTTACTCCCAAAATATTGTTACGCGTATTCCTTTTAATAAAGGTTTTATTATTTTGAGTTTTTTTATTACAAAATAATAACACAGTAAGTATGGCTATTTGATATCTTCAGAGTATAAAGAGAACACTGAAGATCCCAAATAGCCGAAACCGGTTTATCGAGGGTCGATGTAAAACCGTACCCAAATAAAAATAAACTAAGCCCCGTCCGAAAATATACGCACATATCATATCATTTTTCCTTCATAATTAATTAATTAATTTTTTAATTAATTTTTTCGTAATGCAATGAAAATTTAAGTCATCTGAATCTAAGTTGTTTGTTTTATTTTATTTTAGAAAGCAAACTTCTATTTGAAAACCCCATTAGCAAAATTATCCTATTGTTGTACGACAATGCGATTATAAAGTCTCAAATTTATTTATATTTTGTTACCAAATATTAGTCTACATTTAGACCAGGATTCACAGTTTGTCAAATGACATAAGTAAGTAAGCATTTTCACTATGTAAACAATTATTTGTGAACATCAGCTCTTGAATTTGGGGTATTAACTAATGACAAGGAAAGTAAATAAATAAAAGAAAGATTCAGATGTAAAAAAGATAATTTTCGACCACAGCAGAGCAAGGTTTCGATCCTCGGACCTCTGGGTTATGGGCCCAGCACGCTTCCACTGCGCCACTCTGCTTACATAAAGCACATGAACTAAAAAGAAGTGATCAACATTCTTAATGGTTTAATTTTACCAACAAAAATTAAGCCAACATATTTCTTCATGTATTTATCATTTTTACCTTTTTATTAATGTATCAGACTTGGTCGAATAATGGATATCAAATATAACGTCTTAATAAATTTCGCTGTCGCAACTTCATAAATTCTAATTTTAAACTGATAAAATAAATCTTTCGGAAATGAAAGTCATTGTTAAAATTATTCAGGTCTAGTTAAAAAAATGAAAATACATAAAGAGTCAAATGAAATGCAGTGCGAAAAATGCGCCTGTGGTTGCGGTAATCTCTTATGATACAGCTTAAGATATTTACCTAGTTGTTTGCAAAAGGAAATAAAAGTATTTCAGTTACAAACAAATGTTATTCCAATTGCACAAAAGGTGAAATAAGTTTGGTGTTTGTGAGATATAGGAAAAAATTCAACAGTCACAAGGCAACTTTCTATTTTTACATCAAATCAAAATAGAATTTTTTTCTATTCTGCTTTCTTTCTGTTCCAATAAAACGATTTATATTTATGCAAAAAGTTTTCACCTGCGCAACGGAATATAGAGCAGAGAAATTTGATATCGTTAACTTAAAATTTACCTTAATCTATGCACTCAGTTAGTCGTAAAAACAATGAAAAGCATTTAGAAATCCATTATTTAAAATGTATAACTTGCGTAGAGCTCTTATTACGCAAGCAGGATACTATTTAAACAACAACTCGACAGGTATCAAGGTTACACATACAACAGACTAAGTTTCATCGTACACACACACTCCTATTGTGCCTTCATGGGTCAGGATATTCTTTTGCACGCGTTAAATATAAAACATTTCTTGTTCGGCATTTTAATCATACATGGATTCAAAGCTTAAAAACACCCAAAATCCGGATCAGAAAAAACCCAAAACTGCTAAACTTTAGCAACATTTTTCATCACATCGTTTTAAAATTAGGAGGAGTTGCAGTAACATTAAAATAAGATAAAAAACTATGTGACCATTTGACTTCATTTTGAAGTTATAAGTTACCAGTTGTATATTACATACCCGAGATGAACGAACGCCTGATTTGTGAGGTGTTACAACAAGAAGTTTGTTTTTCAATTGTGGCAGCACAAACAGTTAAGACATTTAGTTTTTTGACGTATTCGTAATAGATGCAATTGTTCAATTTCGCACGAAAATCCGATTAAAATAATTAAAACCAGATTGTGTGATTTAAAACCAGTGGATTATTTTTTTTTTTGGGCTATGTTAGGGACAGAGTCTATAAGTAGCCAATCGAATCAATTTCAGCCTTAAAACTCCAAATCCGTAATGTGATTAACAAAAACGGACCGGCATTTTATCAAAAAGTGGTTAAAAACTTTAATGAAAGAATCATCACCAGATCATTTTTCATTCATAATTGCTGAACTTTTCTCTTCGTTATACAATAAAAATTTGGACCACCTTAAACCAATATTTTTTGTTTTAGAAAGCAAACTTCTTGTTGAAAAACCCTTTACTCAAGAGTGCAAGGTGCCATGCTTAAAATATCTCAACTTTTCACATTTGCCCTCCCATTAGTTTATTGACCTTTTTATATAAGATAAATAATATCTTTATATACAAATTAAATAAATTTTATTTTAATTTTTAATTGTTTATATTGAAAATAAAAATGAAACTTATTTAAATTTTATATAAAGACCTACTCCTTAAAAATATAATGTATACAATAAGTTTAGTTAACAAACTTACGACGTTTATTTTTATTAATTTATTATAGTTTATATTTTATTAAACTCGAAAAATAATAAACGAATAAATTCATATTCAGTTTTATGTTGCAACATGAAGACGATAAAATAAAATACAAGACAAGAACAATGCACTTATGCAAATCTTTTGGGACTTTTGCACACGTTAAATATAAAACTTTTCTTGTTTGGCATTGTACTCGTAAATGAATTTAAAACTTAAAAACACCGAAAAGCCAGACCAGATTAGAAATAAACCAGAAAACTTTAAAATATATTAGAAACTTTTTTCATCACATCGTTTTAAAATTCTGAAAAATTGCAGGAAAATTAAAAATTAAAACAAGATACAATAGAAAATATGTGGCTGTTGTTGTTCATTTTGAAGTTATGTTGCGGCAAAAATCAATTAATGCGATATTAAAATAAAACAATTGAAAAACTTGAATATTGATACATACAACAGCTGAAGGAGCACATAGGTTTTGAGGATCGTTTTTACGGGTAAAAGTGATTTTTAAATTATCGCTCATTAAAAGGAAATCGTGATTACTGTTTGCTATTTGAAAATTAAATCAAACACAGAAATTTCATATTAGTAAAATTTTCATTCTGCCAATAACTCAAATTTATTTTAAATAAAATCACTAAATTGATTACTGGTGATAAAGCTAGTTCCTATGGACATTTTAGGAAAGCTAAAGCTGCTTCTTATATTTCAAAATTTGTTTGGCCAACTGAGAACTGGACAAAAAAATCAATAAACCCAAGCGAAAAAGTTTCTTTCTCCAACCCTATTTCTTATTTACCTAAATGACCTTCTTTGTCAAAATTTCAACACTAAATTCTCTTTCGCAGATGACAGCTCCATTTGTCATTCGTATTCACTCATAAATAGACCGATATTCCAGACTCTGTGTTTGAATTTTCTGGCTTCACTCTCTTTCGTTCTGATAGAAGAAAATTGGTAAATGGCTTTGAGACTGCAGCTCCGTAATGGAATAACTAGTAGGGTTTTGCTAAGAAGTAGCAGTGATAGTGAAATTGAGTATCTGTTCCTTGAGACTTCGGGTCTGAATGCTAGAAAATCACTGATAGGCTGTGTGCACAGGGCTAATAGCAATATTGATCTTACATCCTTCTTAATACTTCTGGAAGATATTTCTATTCGGTACAACGATATTATCATAGCTGGAGATTTTAATAACAACCTACTGAGCGAGAACCCTTTAATCGCTCCTATGTTAGTTTTGGATCTTCATCCAGTTAATACTAGTACACCCACACATTTTTGCGATACATCTTACACTCTAATTGACTAAGGTTTTCTTATACGATCAACTCTCGGCATCGGTATTTTTTATGTACGATAACCTTTTTTTTAACTTATGGTCTACCCATGCCACTGGGCCAGACCCATTTTACATATCGGGATCTACACAATATTGACAACGCCGCACTGACCAGATACACGGATGGTATATATTGGGAACATATGTATATACACAATTGACAATGTCGACAACCAACTTTCTATTATCCAAGGAAAAATGTGGATTTCTTATTCAAACAGTGCGTTCCAATTAAGATGAAACGGATCAATAATGATCAACTCCCATGGTTTAGCGCGGAGATTAAATCACTAATAAGGGCACGTGAAAAGGCATATTTACGGTGGAGGAGATTTAAAACAGATGACCTTAAGGCGATACATAAGTCTGCTCGAAGGAAGGTAACAAAACGGATTCAGTCTGCTAAATGTGCTTTTTATCGGCGTAGATTTTCATCGGCTATTGATAGTAGGGCTAGGTGGAGGGAAATTCGGAAAATAGACTTAGGTCGGAGTAAAATGTTACAGCATAATTGTGATGTGGACATGAACCTTCTTAATGATAAATTTGTTAACATTAATGTCCCAGGCCGGCAGATAACGTTTATGACGATCTTTGTTATGTCCCAATACGAAATCCTTTTGGCTTCCGGTGTGTAGATCAGCTTGAGGTCCTTGAGAGTTTTTCCGTTGATAGATCCAACGCGATTGGAATGGACGAAATGAATCCGAGATTATTCAGAGTTTTGATCTCGAGGCTCTTGCTGATCATTACGCATTTCTTCAACTCTATCCTCACGAAATACAATTTTTCTAGGGAATGGAAATCATCTAGGATTATTCCTATCCCTAAGACTAATAGTAAATTCCAACCGATAGCTATTCTACCGTTTTTATCAAAAGTTTTTGAGAATATTATCAGCAATCAAATGAATGACTATCTCACACGGAGTAAATTTTTATCCGCGGCTCAATCTGGTTTTGTAAGGGGCTGAAGCTGTATAACGGCTTTAGTGGATGTGGTCGAGAGCCTCAGATCTGAACTCGACATCAACAAAGTGGGTTTCTCGATTTTACTGGATCATGTTAAGGCCTTCGATGCGGTAGATCACTCTATCTTGTTAATAAAACTGCGTAAGTTATTTTATTTCTCGAGCTCGGCCTGCAGTCTAATATCCCCCCATTTGATTAACAGATGTCTAATAGTTAGTGTTGATGATAAAAAATCTAATCCGCTTGTAGTTAGTAGAGGAATACCACAGGGCTCTATATTGGGTCCGCTTCTCCTCTGTCTCTACATAAATGACCTACCTGACATTTCTTAGAGCAGCAGGATGCACATGTATGCTGTTGACGTGCAGGTCTATAACAGTAGCTGGATTAATGACGTTTCTAGGTGTGTGAATGGAATAAATGACGTCTTGCACATGATCAATCGCTGGGCCATGTCTAATGGATTATATATCAATGCTTCGAAGTCGAAATGTATTGTCCTCTCAAAAGCTAGGAGAACTCTGGTCAACATTAGTGTGAGAATTGACGGGAATGTGATCGAATTGGTAGAATCGGCATCTAATTTGGGCGTAATTTTTAATAATAGAATGAACTGGACTAATCACATTAATTTTGTCGTTGACAGAGTTTACAGTAAACTTCGCACCCTATCATCGTTAAAGGGCTCTACACCGTTTGATATTCGCATACTTTGGGCCAAGACTTACCTGATCTCTTCACTTATTTACGGCTGTGAAATATATGCCAATTGTGACAGCACTGATCAGCGCAGACTGAAAGTCGCATGTAACAATATTGCCCGTTATATATTTCAGAAAGACCGCCGTGACCATATCTCATCATACTCAAATTTAATTTTTGGAATGACTTTCGATGATCTTCTTAAATATAGGTGTCTAAGCAAATTTTTCAGAGAGTTAGTATTAGGTCTGTTAGTACAAATAATGTTGGACTTTTGTGGTCCTTTCGTATATATTTATGCCTGTAAATTGTTCCGCCACCCGGCACTTTTTGTGGGGCTAATTAAAAGTTTCCATCTTTTATTATTTAATAGATAAGTGTGTGTGCTTCTGAGGGTGTTTTTGGTTTGTTGGAGTGTATGAGTAATTTCAGTGGTATGCATATTATGTCTGAGGTCGCGTTTACCTGTTCGTTAATAATGCCATTATTGAAAGATCTCGTTTTGCAGATTTCCATGTTTTTAAGGATACTAGACTTCGGCCCTTTTTGCTAGGATCTAGCAATGTCAAACATTCATCTATTTCCCCTGGTGCGTATCCGTGAGTGCCAAGGCGTAATGCAAAGTCTTTTTAGTCTTGCGTTCTAAAAAAAAAAATAAATAATAAAAAATTTTAAATTTTTAATATTATTTGTTGTTATTGTTTTACTTGTGTATAATGAAAATTTTCATTAATTTGCTAATTGTTTCTGTGCTTTTCAGTACATTTAATAGAATAAAATCATAGCAAATCCCGATAACTACACAGTGTTATATCCAGAATTCAGGATTTCTGAGGCTTGTTGGCTACAGCACATAAAGGTGGACATCTACGCAAACAAGCAAACAAAATAACAAGGCAATAATACGCATAATTAAAAATAATCCATTCATATTGTCAAATTCAAAAGCACGTAGTCTTGGTGAACACTTTCCCATCATAAAATGTAGTGTCTGGGGGTAAAAGGGGGCATCAGTCGGAGGAGCCTTAAACTGTATGAATTGGACCCTTGAAGCTCGACCATTGACTTACTTTCTGGTACCACGGGAACTAGCAGAAGGTGTGGCTTCTTCCTATCCATTACGCGCTTGCAGGGTCACAGATTCTCACTTTTTTCCGGGGCGACAGGAGTGGGGGCACAGAATTTTTTCTATGCTTCCGTGCCACCTGTGTTTTATGCACCTTGTGGTCAGGTTAAGGCCACATGGCTAGGTGCTGACGTTAATCTGTATCACCACTCAAAAGCGTGCTATAGAAGGTGGCTTAAAACCTTATAAAAATGCAATCAAGCTCTTTGTTTAACGTTAACATATACTCCTTAAAGGAATACATTATTTGGACCACCCCACAACGGAAAACCGTACTTTTCTTTGCTGAATCTAATTTTAATATAAAAGGTTTCCAAGGACTAAGAAACAAGGCAGAAGTAGTGTTTTGGTCTGCGGATGCTTTTTAGACTACAGCATAAGCTTGCTTCGTAGAAATAAAGGAATAATGGAGCATTTCGTTTATGAAAACATCCTTCAAAATCTCAGGCCGCCACATGCAGAGGAGGAAAATCCTTTTAAGTACAGGCACCAGCAGGATAATGACCCCAAGCACATATATAAATAATATGAAAGAGTGGTTCGTGGATTAAAGTTTTAAAGTGGCCCGCATAATCGCCGCATCTCAATCCTATACAAAATCTATGGTAAATATAGATCGAAAAATAGACCGCCATAACTGTCAAAATATAGATGAACTCTTCGCAAAGTAGAACCTACTTGGAACGCATTTTCATCAGAGGTGTTATCCAATTTAATTGATTCAATGCATCGAAGATGTGCTGTAGTTTTAACTTATTATAGATAAGACATAAAATATTTAATCTTTTTACCTCTTCCTTACCCAATATTGGTTACGTGCTTTAGTTTTGTCGCCTTTAACAGATTTCCTCTGATTTTGAATGTTTAAATTATTATTATTTTTGTTTAATTTACAATTTAGTTAAACATTTTTCCCGATTTTTAATAGCTAAATTTTGGAAAATATTTCTGGCAGAACAGTTTTCTCTATAAATATTCTAATTTTTCAGCTGACTACAATTCTTTTAAGCTGACCAAGAATGTGGGCTTGCTTTGAGATGTTTTGTTTTATTATCGAATTAAGAAAAAAAATAAAAAAAAATAAAACAAAGACAAAAAGCACCAAAACCCATTTTACTTATCTGAGTATTTTTTAAATCCTTGCACGTGATTTGATAAATTTAATATTTTGTTTTGCTCTCTCATTAGTTATTTGTTCTTTCTGGCACTTTCGTCTTATTGTCTTTCTCCTTTTTCGTTTTGACCACTTCAAATAAATTATGTTTACAACTAATATGGATATTTTTAAATCTGGGTGATACACACTTATGCACAGGATTTAACACAAGTGAAGAAAACTTTTATGTATAAGACTTTATACACAAAAATACAAGACTGTACCTTTACCATTTTAACGCCTTCACTGGATCACGTTTACAACTAAACAGAATATTGCCCAACAGAGGGCAATTTAATATATGTGTCATCGCATTTAACATATATGCCGCAGTTATCATTCTAGCATTCTCAATTCTGAGAACTGAACTCAATTACACGAAAATTTGTCCCAGAAATAGGATCTTCAGCATCTTTAGATTCGCCGAGTTGGCTGCCTTAATAATTTAATCGCAACATGAATTATTTTTTGTTTAAGATGGATTGCAACAAATTTTTCTATATTTTACGCGGTTATATCTCAGTTTATCGTACGAAATACCTCTCTTTTGTGTCTGAAAAAAAGTTGAAGGAGAAAAAAAAGCGGCACAAACCTATAAAAATAAAGAGCATCCAGTGCCTTTAAAATCTTAAAAATTCCCAATTTTTCCCCACTTTCATCTTTTTTGTTCAATAATTTAATTATAAATTCACAAATATGCTCCTTTTCACTTTATAAAGTTTATTTCGCATGAAAATAAAAATTTGGATTTATATTACAGCTATTCTTACATGGAACACAAGATAGTTTTATAAATTTTTTACCTTTGAATCGTTACAACAACTTGTCTACTCGTGTCTGTATGTAATCTCGCTGTACACGGTTATTTCATAAAACACCATCACTGACTTATTTTAATGCGTCTCATACACATAGGTGGTTAATGGCTCGTAAGCATATTTGTGAAAAATTCGCTTTTCATTGATTTTCTTATATTCCTCAGTACACAAATTTTTCGACCCTGTCAATTTTTTTTTTTTGTCCAATCCATAATAGAAAAATATGCATGTGTAGCATCTGGATTTATTATGTCCAAGTTTTGCATCGAAATTATTGGCTCCATAAAATAAAACTGTAGACCCTTACACGAATCCACATTATAAGGACATTATAACAACTTGCACACTTGCACTTTCCGGCATTGAATTTGCACCACTTGAATCTTTTTCATCAAAATAATAACAATACGCTGTTTTAAGTTCCTCAGTGAAAAAGTTTTTTCAATCTTGTTTGTCGATCATCTAATTTTAAGCACTTCCATATTGAAAACTTCAATGTTTTTCTGGTTTTAAAATGTAATTCAGTCTGCACAACAGCATTGATTATTGCAGACCCATTCAATAATTAATGCAGCCAAGTTGGCTAATTTAATGATCCACAAGTTTTTTTTTTTTGGCTACTTTCAAGACTAGTTCAATGAGCTGAATAATGTTTTACTGTTATTTAGTGTTTTGATTTATTAACAGACACAATAGGATATTTCACTTTGCTTTTTAGTGAACGTTTTCTTTTTGAAACTTAAACTAAGTACCTTGTAATTCCTCAGCTGACTTCAACTCTTCCGAAGCACTTGAATTTCTGTAAGTTTTCTTTTAAACTGACCAAGAATTTTGGCTTGCATTGACATGTTTTGTTTTGTTATCGAAATAAGAAAAAACTAATAAGAATAAAAAAAGAGACAACAAGCAACATTAAACTCATTTTTCTTATCTGAATAATTTTTAAATCCTTGCACGTGATTTGATAATTAAAACAACAAATTTTTGGTTATACTCTTTTAGTAGTGTTTTGGTTTTTTTATTCTTTCTGACGATTTCTTCGTTTTTCTTTTTTTGTGTTCTAGGAGATCGTCACAAATAAATCATGCTTACAACTGATATGAACTTTTTAAAATCTAGATGATGCACACATGTGCACTTGATTTAGTGCAACGTAAGAAAACTCTTATGTTTGTTAGTCTGTGTTTTTTAGAAAATTATTGTAAACCAAATCCGGAACGTGCTGCGTTATAAAATTTGTTTTAATAAACTAAATAAAAGTGCTAAAGGGAAAAAGAGTGTAAATATGCAGATTAAGTTTTTTCCAGTTTTATTTAGATTTACTCAAAATGGCTATTGGTGAAAACAAGTAAAACTCATATATTTGTATTGGTTCAGTTCCTTATTCCATTTCTAGTTTTGCTTAAAATTTTTAACAAAGCTTAATTTGGTTTAAATGAGACTTTCATCAAGTTTATTAAGAAATATGATTTACGAAATTAGTGGTAAAGTTCAAAAGTAAAATCAAAAATCCAAGTTGAAAAAAGAGAACAATAACCAACGAATGATTTATTGTTTCTTCTATTTTTCCTGAAATGATTTTTTTTGTCCCATTTACAGCTAAAAAGTAATGAAAAAATTTTAGTTGAATAAATTAAATTTAACGATTTTAAGTTTTTTGTTTTCGGGAAAATTTTCTGAGTGTAAAAAACAATTTTAAAATTATTTTTTCTTGAGAGAAAGTTGATATACAAATAGAAACAAATAATTTGTCAGAACGAATATAGGGGGAGATGCCAACAACTCAATTTTGGCCTATTATAGACAACGTGGATATCACTGACATGTGAGGGCGGTGCCACATGACACTCAGCTAATGAAATGATCAATTAATTGCAAACCAAATCCCGATCGCATAATTTCATAAGTTCAGTGGCCAACCAGATCGTGCGATTTAACACCACTGGATTATTTTTTGTGGGGCTATGTTAAGGACAGAGTCTATACGGATCAAATCATATCGATTTCAGTTTTAAAACTCCTAATCCGTAATGTGATTAACTAAATATGTAGGACCGCTATTTTGCCAAAAAGTCATTAAAAGTTTTGATAAAAGTATCGACATTTGTCCCGTGATAGTGGTGGACATTTCCCAGATATCATTTTTCGTTCATAATTGTCGAACTTTTCTCTTCGTAATACAATAGAAATTTGAATCACCTTAATCAATATTTTCAGTTTTATTTTGTTTAAGAAAACAAACATCTTGTTGAAAACCTCTTTACATGCTATAAAAAGTTTTTGAATCCCTGCTATACAAATGACACGTTCATTGAAAGCTCATTCCTTTTGCTGAAAACCGTCGTTGCTGGCTGTACGATCGCTTTCAATGCAATGTGACATCATTATCAAGCCGCGTTTAAGCTAATACTGGACGGTTAGTATTAGGTCGGGTTAGTATAAATAGTGTTGGGTTTTGGTCATTCTTTCATTAGGATCGTATCTATTCATGCAGGTTAAATCTTCCGCTATCTGGGATTTTATGCGGGACTAATTTAAAATATATATATTTTATTATTTTTTACTTTTAAACAACTTAATACCAGATGAACAATGAGGAATAATGCTTTATAACATTTTACATTTTTTAAAGCTTTTTGTATAACAATATTCCTCTGTGCATAATAACTAAAAAGGTTTTGAGAAAACTGTATAAAATTGGGTTCCTTACAATACAATTCTAAAACTATTGAAGACTTAAGGAACTTATCTTAAGCTCCGTAAAGGTACCCTACTTTTTGTACTCTCTCTAATATTTTTTGCGTTGTTCAACATTATTTATTACTCGAACTATTGTCCTCTATGCCCACATACAATTTCGTCCTTAGCTTAGAACAAGTCGGTTTATTTTCAATAAATTTTGCAACTACAACACTCTACATTGATAATGGGAACACACAGCCACAACGCACTTATTATATTTAAGCCCTCCTGTGCATACAAAGCAGATAAATTTTGTCCATTAAATTATAACATTCAAGTACTTAGAAAACACTTGAAAAGTTAGAAATATTATCATCGTCCTTGTATATAAGGATGAGACTGAAGGTACTTAAGACGCAAGGAAGATTAAAAAAATTTTGTATCAGAACCATATTTGAATATGCAAATTTTGTTTTCTTTAACAAAATAAAACAAACATAAAAAAGAATTAAAATGTCCTTCTGATTTTATCAACCAAAAATTTTAATGAGGTGGTCAACAGAAAAAGGCAATAACAAATGACTCATTTAACTGAAATGTTTCAAATAGTAATTTCTCACTTCTCTCGTTATTTTTGTTTTTGTAATAGAACTCTGCCTTAATTTGGAAAAGAAAATATGAAAGTCTACAAGAATGAAATACATCAATTCCACTACTATTTTCAATATTTTGCTAAGATAACATGCTATTTATTCATGATTATTTTGGGGAAAAATATGACTTGAAAGATGCAAGAAAAAAGAATCACAAAAGAAATAAAGCCCGGCATACGGCCTTTGAATCTATAAGAAAATCTTAATTACGGTAGTTAATGGTCGAGTGTTACGAAAATATTGCCTGCTGCATCAAACACTTCGGATTCAGTAGGCTTAATATATTCACCTACTTTATCAAACTTAACGGCGAGTTTCACCACAAAAAAAGAAAAAATATCGCTTCTATATCATCCAATATCCTTAATCCTAAAAAAACTACTACAGGTGTTTTCAAAGAAAATAATTATCAGTAAAAAAGGAACGAAATGTGTATTTTATAAACTGTGTAGTTTTCTAAGAAATCGTATACACATAAAACAACAAAAACATGCGTATAAAAAATTCTACCAATTAAGTTAACAACAAAAACAACTTACCCACTGCCAATCAGGCGTCTACACTGAGTGATAATAACAACAACAATATGGGGTTATGTTTAACTAGAATATTCTTGTATATCCGGGAAACGCTTAAAACAGCTAATAAGCACCACTTGCTGGGCAAATGAATTAATTCAAGTTGAGACATAGTTGAGAGTAGACAACAAAATACTAAAGCATCTTTTAAGGCGTTACACTGGTGAAGTTACCATCGTATTTATTTTGTGTCTATTGAAAGTAAATAAATCGTTTTATTTAATTTAAAACTCCAGTGCTATGTAATTATTTTGCAATGAAAGAACTAAATATAAAAAAAATCAAAGGAATAAATGTAACATTGTTATAAGAAAATAAATTAACAGAAATTTTACATTCTTTAGTGGTCTAAAATGAATGGGGGTTCACATAATACTTTTATTAAAAAAATATATTTTAATTATATAAGCAGCAAAATTTATATATTCACGTTAGTGTTTGTATCAAAATATATTTATGCGTATTTATTTGAAAACAATAAGATTAATCACGAATAAATAAACAATCACAATTAATGAATTCAATTGTTAGATTGCTAAACATTTACGAACTCATACTTGTACACACTACATTGAATTATTATAAACACAAGTTTCTTGCTCTAGCGCCGCTTAAAGAGAATGAGTTTATAAAATAGCTTTTATTGATTTTTTAATAATCATTAACTACTTATCAGAAGTGAGATCATATTTAGTATTCAACGTAAATGCTCCTTTGATCTGCAGTGTATATTGATGGCTTTGATGGCAATCAATTTCAATTCAACATCAATTCAATAATTCTGGTGACTCCTAAAAAAATATATAGAACGCTTTCAGTATAAAGAAATCCCTAAGCCGTCACAAATCTCCTAAACTAAACCTAACTTTCTTGTCTACCCAAGATAAGTTTTGTTTACCACAAAACTCAACCCATCTAAAAAATTAAAATTGCGAAATCACTACCTAAGCAGCCTTCAGCCATATTAAACAAACAATTCTTTACAATACTCTAGTGAAACTTCTGCAGTTCAAAAATCAATAAATAGGCCTCCCTTATATTAACTCTATTACTCTACTCGAGCTATTTACAACAATAACAAATTAATTACCATAATTCGGGTTCAGTTCACGTTTTATAATCATTTCGAAAATTATTAAAAAACAAAATTATTCAGAAATTTTTGTATTAATTTTCACAGGAACAACATTCTTCACATCTATTTGACGTTGAGCACGTTAAAAGGACCATCCATCCATTTAACGAAATAATTTGAAAAATAATCATTACAGGTTCAATACAATACGAGATTTCCTGAATACATTCATTATTTTTTTCTTTTTGTGGTAAAATGTAAGTTTTATTTGATTTAATAAAGATCAAAGAATAAAAAATAAAAAATTAGAAAAATTACAGCTCATTCTGATTTTAGGGATCCTTTATAAAAATGCATATTTGTTTGAAATGGTCTACGAACATTTATTCGAAAATAAAGGGCGGCAATGTTTAAAGTTAGGAAAAAATGGGCTTTTTTTAATCGATACGAGTGTAAAGCAGAAATATGGCAATTAATAATGGAATGGAATGGCGGGCAAATGTCCACCTCTAGCACAAAGCTTTTCTTGTCTCGTTAATGTCGCACCAAATTTTGTCTTTCAGAACGTCAGTTGTGTGTGCGTCGTTCACGTACACCCGGTCTTTCTAATGGCCGCTGAGAAAATAATCCAGCGACGTTAAATCACAAGAACGAGGCGACAAATTGACATCTCCAAATCGAGAAACTACACGAACGGGGAATTTCTTATGCAATAATTGGGTATCTGTGTGGCTTGTGGTGCTATCTTGCTGAAACTAGAGGTCACTCATTAAAATATTAGTCAATTGAGGCTATAAAAAATTGGCTGTCATAGTTTGGAAGCGCAAAGAATTAATGATGCAAGCTTGTCAGTGCTCATTTTCGAAAAAATACTGGCCGATGAAGTCATCTGGCATGAAGTTCTTTAGCCTATTGCCAGCCATTAAAATACGCGCAGCAGTCTTGGATGGAACCTGATTACGTGGAAAAGCTGCTCGAATTTTACGTAGTGATACAGTGAAATTTTCTCTATATTGATAGTAAGTTTTCACAACTAAAATTATTTGTCCGAGAGTGTAAAGTTCCATGCTTAAAATTCCCAACTTTTTACTAAATAAATGCTTACTTGTAGCAAATATCGATGAGTCGATACTCGTAGTTGCATCACTACAGCAACTGCGACCTTTTTTGGTCCATTGTCAACAATACCGTGAACCTCGAATTTAGCGATAAAATTATGTACACCGATTTCAGAAGGAGCCTGATTGCAAGGAAAATAACCATTTTAATACTAAATTATCGCAAGTAAAATTCTTTACTTAAGAGTGCAACGTTTCATAATTAAAATTTCCCTAAAAAAAAGTCAAATTATGACAGCTCAATTCTTGACTTTTAATCATTTGACAGAAGTATATTTACCTCTTAATCTTAAATATGCCCACTCGGTAGAAACATTACGATAGGTGCGATATTTTAACCCTATCATGTCATTTGAAGCAAAGACTCCAAGGATATTTTACTCCTTGTTAAACCGTTGCAACTGCAGGGAGAAATCAGTAAAAAATACATGTGACGAATAATAAAGGAAACAATAAAAAATGTTTAGGTTGTATGTAAACATAAATATTCTTTTGTAATCTAATTTGCTTAGTTATTTAGTTAAGTAAATAAAGTTTACAATGTACATAGCCTTAAAAAGATAAATGCGAAGAATGCTATTAATGCATATAGCGATTTTTACTTAAATTTCAGACAATTTACTTTCTACCTTCAGAGTTTGGCCACCTGTCATCTGCTTGTCATTTTATTATCCTTTTTTGTATCGAAAATCATAACCTTTTTATAGAACAAAAGGATTCCAAATTATTAATAAAATATTTATGATTAAAATATTATGATTAAAATATTATGATTAACCGAGTGATTAACCAATTATAAGTAATTTTCAAATAAGTTAGATGAGTTAAAATATTGTTACGTTTATTCCTTTTAACAAACGTTTTGTTATATTAAGCTTTTTTATTGCAAAATAACATCACAACCCTCTAGAGTTTGTAAATTAAATTAAACGATTTATTCACTTTAAATACACCCCAAACAAACGTGATGGTAACATCACCACCGTAACTCTTAAAAGATAGTTTATTATTTTGTTGTTTATATTCAACGACGTTTAAACTTACTTGCTAGAAAGCGGTGCTAATTATATATCTGTTTCAAGCGGTTCTCGCATATACAAGAATATTCTACTTTAAAATTATTCCATCATTCAGTGTAGGTGCCTGGCTGTGTGTTTTGTTTTTCTGTTGTTTAGCTTTTATAATAAGCATGTTGTTGTTGGCTTGCGTGTTTGAGATTTATTACAAAATTACACAGTTTGTAAAATACACAATAGTTCATTTCGTTTACCTTTTTGCTGATAGTTATTTTTTTTAAGATTTAACAATATGAATTAATTTTTAAAACTTAATAATAGAAATGTACTTATAACCCACAAAAAAGTTTTTTAATAAAAAGAGAAAATTTAAGGAAAAACAAGATCTCACAAAAAATTTAAATTTTACCAAAAAAGAAAATATTTCTCCTAAACGTTGATACTAAACAAAAGATTTAAAATTTCGCGAAATCTCGAGCTGTACTAAAAAAATTCACCAACAAATTTAGGATATTACCCAAAGTCTATATTTCACTCTGATTAGAATTTTCTAAAACATTGTTACGAAGATGCTTAGCTTGAGTTATATAAAGGTAATTATCAGTAAAAGAAGTAAAGTGAAATGACCTATTGTGTCGGTTAACAAACTCCTCTTTCTAAGAAATATTATGAACCCAAAGCAAGAACAACATGCTACATTCCATGTACTAAGATGGAAAGGAAGACACAACCACACAAACGCCTAGACTAAATAATGATAACTAAGGTATCTGTAGGAAATAGAACGTTCTAAATGACAAAGACTCCTTCTCTTGCGGGCAAGAAATAGTCTAAATATTAATGTTATCAAGTGAAGTCACAACAGTCGATACAGCAGCTTAAATCTGTCGAAGTGGTAATGTTGAGTAAATCATGCAATTTTATATAAAACTCTACAAGCTGTAATGATTTTGCAATAAAAGAACTCAATGAACTAAACGTTTGTTAAAGGAATAAAGGTAACAATATAGAAACGGACAACAAATCGGTGTCTCAGAGAAAGAACGTATTTAAAAAATATATATAAAATATACTTATATCATAGTTGTTTAAAGTGGGCGATAAATAAAATTGCTACAAGATTTAGAAGTGGTATATTAATCTCTTAACTTCATTACCGCTGTTGTTCACTTCTTAGTGCTTAACAGTATAAATTTTTAAAATATTTTGAATATTTGATACAGATAATTAAACTTATTGTTTATTTAACAGAGATAGCAACAACAAGACGTTTGGTGTTAAAACTATAACGTAATTAATAACTAACTTAAAAATGTTAAAACGCAAGAAGGGAAACAAAACTAACACATTTATTTTGTCGCATCGTTGTTACTGCAGCAGTTAAAAAATCTGTTTCAACTGTGGTTAAATGAACAACAACTTCTGTATTTACAGTAGCGCAGTAAAAGCTGCACCACAAAAGCAAACTCAGACGAAACAAGCAATTAATAAAAACTTGGTTTTGCAGAAAAATTACTTTGCGATGTGGCAGGTGTTCAATATATATTCATAAATATGTGTGTGTGTGTAGTGTTACATTTTCCCTTCTTAATTTTTATTTTACAACTAACACGAGCAGCCATCACGTATAGCATGGCTCTTACAAGGCTCGACTTCAACAGCCTCCTACTCGTGACCCTTTTTGCCAACTTAGCTAGGACTAATACACAATGTTGTTATGCTGTTACTTTCCGCACTCCATTAAAGCGCTTCTTATTTAACTATATAGATGCCTTGCAACCATCTCAACTTATTTATTGCTTTCCTGCAATTGCATATCACCTTTGCATAAGAGTAGTTTCGCAGCGCCTCTAGTGTTAAGTAGGCATATCATAGCTAGCTAACACAGACTGAAGTTTCACCTCATCGCCAATTCCTACACCAATTGTCAGGTGTTTACTACAATATACTGATTTTTTGATTGTCAGTTTTGCTTTTCCTTAAAAAGTCTTCTATAATTGACTTTCGTGTCATCCACATTCAATGGTCAGTTGCTCGTGCTCTTTGATCTGAATACTTCAAAATATGTTCGCTATCTTTTTAGCAACTTGTGCTTTAACTCAACCATTCTAAGGCTCGCATCAAGTCCATTTTATCTTTATTGACCCACTCTATAAAATAGAGTGCTTGTTAGCTCTGGCAATAGTTCTATATCTTTTTATTATAAAGCAAGTTTATCCGACAGATGTTGGTTGTCCTGTCTAAACTTAAATAAATTTGTTCGTGATTATTTAATGAATTTTCATTTTTCTTAATTCGAAACTTCCTCACGGCCACAAAGCAACAAAAATACATACATTAGGTATGCCGCAAAAGTAGACGAAAACTTAGGCGTGGTCAATTAAACATGTACATGCATGTTTTCCGAACTTTAAAAAAATTTTAAAAATGTTAAATCCCACACAAAAACAAAATTTTAGTATTTTCCGAATTTTGAAATTTTCCAAGCAACTCTTCCGATTTCAACTGATAGTTTGGCCGCCATTTAAAACGTATTGCCAAGTTTAATTCCTAACTCTACAGTCCGTAGTTTATCCGTTCATTGCAAAAGAGTCTGTTTTAGGAAAGTCGTTCTATTGTATGTTAATGACCGCCATTTTGTAGACATATATACGTAAAGCATATGCAGCCAAAACTTCTCGTTTGTTCTAATTCTAAAATTTTAGTTATTAAACAAAAAAACGCTAATAGTCCTGTTACAATGACAAATGCATATAAAAAATATTTAAAGAAAAAATTCTATTGAGATCGGTGAAGTTAGTTTGAAGTTTTAAAGTTTGGCTTAAAAATCATGAGACCATTAAAATTGGATTGGCTTGCTAGATAAAGAGTTGTCAAGAAATTTTAATACGCCCTGATAACTGCCAGTTAAGACCTTATGACACTTTACCAAGAAATTATAGCAACAAACTAAAATATTAGAAAAATAATCGCAAAAAATAATCATACCACTGTGGTGGTACGATCTACCGTCGCCCTAGGAAGCCTACAGATACGTATATCCTCCAGTCATTCCTCACTCCTTGCTGAAGAGTTTAAGACTATCCAACTCCTGGTCCAGAACGCATGAAGCTTAATAAAATTTAAGAGCACAACTGCAATCATGCTCACTGGACCTGTACCATTCATTGTTTTCACTGTGAATGATCCGACCCAAACAACTTAAACGAGGACCTCGAAACCGCAACCACCACGACACTTCCGAAATGCCAATCTCAATAATCAGATAAAAGGCTAAAAAGACACATAGCTGAACCTTGGGGCTTTACTGATGCCCATGGAAATATAGTGGAATTGTTCAGTTGGCTCCTGCTAGCCTTGAAGGGGACTAGGCTCCCTTTTACCCCCGTTGACACATGTAATGACGGTGAGATTCCGTCAAAACATATCAATGTGCCCTTGGGGGGATTTAGGCTGGAATATCAATTTAACACACAGCCGATATGGCGCTATGAAGATCGATTTATATATAGATGTAACTTAGTTTTAGTAAGACGTGGCGAAGCGCCAATCAGTCATGTTGCATAAGATATTTCGTGTCTTCGGTAACTTAAAATTAAAATCCTTTTAATTTTATCAAAATCGTATTAAATTTTTAGGAGGTCGCCAGCTAGCATACAAAATATATATATATTTCTTCAACGATCGAGAACGGGTTCGTAGCAACATACATTTCTTCTCAGGTTGCTGCCTAAGTAAGCAGAGCATATACAAGGAGTGCCGTGATAAGATTTACATCTGCACCTGGCCAAGGGTATTAATCAGATGGTGGATCATTACCACTGTGGATGAAATGTAGCGTCATCCTCGCCCTGGAAGGCCTTCGAATACGTATATCCTACGGTCACTCTTATTTGCAATTATAAAAGCCCGGAGTAGGCCGCAGCCTTCATACCTTACTGCAGAATCGGAGACTATCCAACTTCTGGTCCAGAACGCGTGAGGCTTAATATAATTAAGAACACGACGGCATTCACACTCACTGGATCTAGACCATTCATTGTGTTCATTGTGAATGATCCGACCCACAAACTCAAACGAGGGCCTAGAAACACACAGCCACCACGATACTCTCGAAGGGCCTACCTCAATAATCAGACAGAGAACAGCTAAATGCCTAAAGAGACAAATAGCAGAACTCTGGGGCTCACTGATTCCCGTAGAAATATAGAGGATTGTCCAGTTTGCTCCTACTAGCCTTGAAGGTTGCTGGGCTTCCTTTTACCCCGAAAGCCACAAGTCTAAATAGTTGTAGGATCCATAAAAACCTACAATGTGCTCCCCGGGAGGATACACAAGGAGTGCATGGTCGAACTCCATTTTAAATTAAGCATGACTTGTAAGGGAGAACTTCGTTCTCCAAGTATCCCTTAATGTTATTAAACAGAGCCGGGACGAATTAATGGTTGCATAGTACAACGGTCTAAGCTGGTGTAAAAGAAAAAAAAGCCGTATTGAAGTTCGAAACGCCGTTATAAGAAGAAAAGTATTCATCACTTTAAATTAAAAAGAAAATGCTATTCCTGAAGTAAGCGAACAGGAACAGGTTGTTCATCGGAAGGACTAAATACCTTAGGTCAAAAAAATTGTGCAAATATTTTGATAACAAACATATCTTTTCTAACACAACTTTAAACGCTTTAATTATATTTTAATTCATAAAATTGTAAGAAATTAAACTCTATTCTAACCATAACAAAAAACTAAAAGAAAAAACACGTTTATGTTCCCAAAACTAAATCACGTATAAATGTTTTATTTTGCCTAAAAACTTTTTGTTATAAATACTTTTTGGTTACACAAGCATGGCTTAAAGCCATATAAGATTTTTTTAAAAAAGTTTTTGCTAAATCATTGCTGCTAGAATATTCGAATACTTGCTTAGTTTAAAGAGAAATGAGGCGTTTAAATCGTTTGTCAAAAAATAAAACTGTTTCAGTATTTATGTGAGCGCACTTACGAGAAGACATGTGGAGTTTTTCACATTTAATGTGAAAAATTACTTCATTTAAATGCACTCCCCATTATTTAGTATGCAAATCCTGTTATCGAATATTCAAATCTTCAATGGTCGTTTTTTGTTCCAAGTTTAGTTGCACATACACAACCAAAAGGAAGAAACACAAATAAATTTACTTCCAGGAAAGCAGCAAACATTAAAAACAGTTCATTGGCTTTTGCATGTGAATGAATCATTTGAGAAAAAGCATGTTCTGAGAAAATTTCAAGGTCATCTCAAAAACCTAATACATAAAGGGTTTTTCAACAAGAAGTTTGTTTTCTAAAACAGAATAAAACAAAAAATTTAGATGAAGATGATTCAAATTTTTTTTATAACGAAGAAAAAAGTTCGGCAGTAGTGACGAAAAAATGATATCTGCCAAAATCTAATACGACCATGCTGTTAGCTCTCGATTCTTTCATCAAAGTTTATAATCACTTTTTGGCAAAATGGCGGTCCTATTTGGTTAATCACATCACGGATTTTGAGTTTTTAGGCTGAAATCTATTCAATTGGCTCTGTCAACACAGCCCCAGTGGTGTTAAATCACACGATCTAGCTGGCTGGAAATTTATTTTGCAATATATTGATCGTTTCATTGACTGTGTAATATGTAGAACCCTCCTATTGAAACCTGTTGGTCTATTATTGACCACGTAATATCCCCCTGGGGGCACATTTATGGTCTTTACGGTACGTAACAGCTGTCTAGATCTGTGCAACTGGAGTTTTTGCTAAATCATTGCTGCTAGAATATTCGAATACTTGCTTAGTTTAAAGAGAAATGAGGCGTTTAAATCGTTTGTCAAAAAATAAAACTGTTTCAGTATTTATGTGAGCGCACTTACGAGAAGACATGTGGAGTTTTTCACATTTAATGTGAAAAATTACTTCATTTAAATGCACTCCCCATTATTTAGTATGCAAATCCTGTTATCGAATATTCAAATCTTCAATGGTCGTTTTTTGTTCCAAGTTTAGTTGCACATACATAACCAAAAGGAAGAAACACAAATAAATTTACTTCCAGGAAAGCAACAAACATTAAAAACAGTTCATTGGCTTTTGCATGTGAATGAATCATTTGAGAAAAAGCATGTTCTGAGAAAATTTCAAGGTCATCTCAAAAACCTAATACATAAAGGGTTTTTCAACAAGAAGTTTGTTTTCTAAAACAGAATAAAACAAAAAATTTAGATGAAGATAATTCAAATTTTTTTTATAACGAAGAAAAAAGTTCGGCAGTAGTGACGAAAAAATGATATCTGCCAAAATCTAATACGACCATGCTGTTAGCTCTCGATTCTTTCGTCAAAGTTTATAATCACTTTTTGGCAAAATGGCGGTCCTATTTGGTTAATCACATCACGGATTTTGAGTTTTTAGGCTGAAATCTATTCAATTGGCTCTGTCAACACAGCCCCAGTGGTGTTAAATCACACGATCTAGCTGGCTGGAAATTTATTTTGCAATATATTGATCGTTTCATTGACTGTGT
Organism: Trichopoda pennipes; assembly: GCA_030448955.1. Classification (NCBI taxonomy): domain Eukaryota; kingdom Metazoa; phylum Arthropoda; class Insecta; order Diptera; family Tachinidae; genus Trichopoda; species Trichopoda pennipes. The sequence continues at coordinate 14,261,885 of JASKUP010000042.1, forward strand.
AATATGTAGAACCCTCCTATTGAAACCTGTTGGTCTATTATTGACCACGTAATATCCCCCTGGGGGCACATTTATGGTCTTTACGGTACGTAACAGCTGTCTAGATCTGTGCAACTGGGGGTTTAAAGGGAGCCCAGTCCCCTGAAGACAGGCAGATGGTCAACTGGAAACTCCACTTTATTTCCACGGGGATCAGTGACCCGCAGAGTTCATTATTTGTCTCTTTTGACTTATAATAATTCTCTGGCTGATCATTGAGGTTGGCCCCTATATGGGAGCATCGTGGTGGTTGTGGTTTCGAGGCCCCATAACAGTCTATAGTTCTATGGTGGCCAGGATCATCTCACTGAGCATGCTTGACATGTGTTCTGGACAGGAGTTGGAAAGTCTCCAACTCTTTAGCAAGGTGTGATGATTTGCAGACCTGCACTGAAATCATTAAAGTTGCAACTAGGTGGTTTTGTTGCATAGAATTATGGCTTCGGCTATCTAGGACGCATGTATGACGTTCCAAATTATACAATAGTGGTTTGTCCACCATCTGATTAAGCCCACATGGTCAGGCGCGGATGTATAACAAATCACAGTCTGACCACGTGATATCCACGTCGTCAATAATAGACCAAAATTGTGTTGTTAGCATCTCGCCAAAGCTTGATCCATTGATCGGCCCAACCACGCCTCCAGATCAAATAGCGCACCATACTGTGACACGTTGAGCATACAAAGGCTTCTCAATCATGGCTCTAGGATTTTCAGAAGCTCAAATGCTACCATTTTGTTTGTTGCAAACTCTGACAAGGGAAAATGGACTTCGCCTGAAGAAATTATTTATCAGAAAAACCAGCCGGTTGTTTTTGAATGAATTGAGTGAATCTACGGCGAGTATAGTGGTCGATGGACTTCAATTCCTGGACCCTGGAGCCTTATAAAGTTTTAAAATCAAATCCTTACGGTTTTGAGAATGTCACGAACACGCGTTGGTGTTCGCACAATTTGTGTCGAGCCCCTGTCGACTCAAATTTAACGACCAAATTCTTAAAGCGGTCTTAGAAGAACGATTATGTTATCCGAAAATATCACGAATTTTATGAAATGTAACTTTAGCACAACCACCATTTTCATATTTTAATGCGATTTTCGCGCGAAATTGAATTCATTGTAACAATTGCCAATGCATCTTCTAGAAATACGTCAAAAAAAAAATAAATGTCTAAACTATCATGTTGTTGGTGTTGCCAAAATTGAAAAGCAAACTTCTTCTTGAAAAACTCGATATTAAAAATCCACTTTTCGATAACACAAAAAAATACTTCTTGTTTGGCATGGGGCAGGTCGTGAAGAGTCTTACTTTGTCATTTCTTTAAGTACTCAAATTCGTAAGCGATGGAAGCAGTTGTCTTTAAAAAAGCTACAAGTTGTCAAGCTTTCTTCATCTTAAGAACCGTAGCCATAATAAATCTAATATATTGTGTCGTTATGTTTTTACATAATTAATATAGAGCTGGCAAGATGTTTTACTCAAGTTAGCATATTTTTCATTATACAATTTAACAAGGCACCATCCGGCATGGCTCTCTCTCTAACTCGCGAAAATTATACATAAAATATTATTTTAGTCCTTGTTTTTTTTTTGTTAAAACTGCGCCATAAACCACTGAACCGAGCTCTTGGGCACTGCAAGCATAAAATAGCAGATGCTTGGGAAACTAACAATATCTTCACGTGAGGATTGTATTTAACCTAACGAAACGTTAATGAGGAGTATTGATGTACCACTGTTTTTAGCATTGAATGGAGCCCAAAATGTTTTTTCCAGTAAACACAAATGCAAGTCAGCCATATTTCAGGAACAGTTAAGTAACACTCAGGCTTAACTTTTGTAAGTACACAGTGAGTGTTACTGTGTTGTTACTAAAACGATTTAAAGCATTCGTAAATTTTCCATAGGTAAAACTTTTGCCTAGAGGGAGCTTCACTATGTTTGTACCTTGTTGCTCACATTCTCTTGCACGCTGGAGCGATTAACTCCTTACATAGTTTTTCCTTTAGTACGGATATGGCGCCAACTAAGTATTAAATGTTTACTCAAGTGAAGTGTAAGAAATTCAAATATTTTTTCAGCGACTGCCCCAATGCAGAAAAGAATATATTGAGTCTGGAGTATTTCGCCAATTCCTTCTTTTGTAGAAATATATTCACCTAACGAAGTTCTGAGAAATAGAGTACTTTTTGGATAAGTATTCCAATATGGTATGTGTTCCCGCAAACATCACGATTTTTACTGCAGACTTCCGTAAAACTTATGGAAGCTGTGTCGTTAACTTATATCGATATAGTGAAAAAGGCGCTAACTTCTAATGTCACTTTAATAGCACAAATAAAGGGTGTTTTCATAGAGATATAGAAGTTTAAGATGGTAACACTTTTTTGTGACTGCAATTTTTTCAACTGTTGATTTATGTTTAGTTGATTTATGCCATTTCAACATGAATTGGCTAATGCCTGAACAACGCTTCCAAAATATAGAAAATGGACCCAAAAAAGATTGCCGTTGATGCTGATTTTCATAATCGGATTTTTGTTTAATAATTTTGTTTGATAGAATACGTCAATAAAAAAACTGCTTTATTTGTAGTGATGAAATTTCTCAAGTGTATGTTGAGACACTGTTGTATTCAGAAAAAATTACTTTTTGGTGCGTTTTATAAGCTGGTGGAATCATTGGTCCGTACTTCTTGAAAAACGATGATAGTCAGAACGTTACATTTAATGGGGATTGCTCTAGATTACTTTTTCGTTCATTGAACAACCAATATGTACAGAAGCTGTAATTTCAACAAGATGTCGAAACATGACACACAGCGCGTGCCTCCATTGATTGTTGAAGGCAATGTTTGATAACCGCATAGTTTTATGTTTCGTGAATTAGCCTTTAAGATCGCAAGATTTTATACCGCAATACTATTTCTTTTGTGGATATGTAAAGTTGCAAGAGCAACAAGTTTTCGCATCTTTTATCTAGAATTGCACATCTTTACTAAAAATACTTTTGAAATGAAATCTTTCTTCGAAAGCTCATTGCTTCTAACAAGCAGTAGTAGCTTAAAACACACCTTATCGACAAATAGAATGTTGTTAGAGCGGGAGAGACGAATTTTAAAAATAGTTTCCAGTTAGATAAGCGAGATTAGATAATCAAAGAAGAAAAACCTTCAAATTCCAATTGTAATGATCGACACAGCAGTTATAGAAATGATAAATCTTAAATGGAACTATTAGAAAGAAGTATGGGGATTTAAGTTATATTGATTATAGAATTATTTAAAAATTTTTATGCACACATATTTAGCAGTGGCCGACTGCGAAATAGAATCTAAGGATTTATAGTTCCCGAACTGTGCAAGTTTAGAAAATTTATACCTCTGCACAAGCTTAAATTGTGCTTAGAATTAGATCAATATTAAAATACAATAACAATTAAACTAAAATGGAAATTAAAGTATACGAACCAAAGGCATAGTATACCGTATATGTCTCTGAAAGTGTTATAAAACCCAGATCAGAAGCAAACATTGAAATTGTATAGAATTCAGTAATGAATAAGAGCCAAATAAATTTTTGTAATTGAGTAATTTTTAGGCTTCCGTAGCACAGCACATAAACTTAACGATCATCAAACATATAATCCAATTTGAAAAAATGGTGCCGCTAACTGAATATAAATTAATAATTTGTTTGGATTTGCTCCGCCAAATAATAACATACTATAGTTATTTCCTTTGGTGTAAACGGTCATTAGTGCCTGTTTGATCGGCAGGAGCTTGACATTATTATCAAGCCGTGTTCTAGACTGTACTAGTGTATTCGGTGTTTTTCGTTTGTTAGAGTGTATGAATAGTTTTAATGGTCTCTTTGTCTTCTTTATTGCTGTTTTTAGTGTTGTATTGTTTAAGAACTTTGCCGATAGTAGTGGTTTTGTAGTCATTGTTTTTAGCTATGGTGTAAATTGTGTCGAGTTCTTTGTTGTACTTATCTCGTACAAGTGGTATCAACTTGGCTGTGTGTCATACTTCTAGATGTTATTAGTTTATGTTCGGTAGGGTGGTTCTAGGTGATGTGGATGGTAGCGTCCGTCGTAGTTGGTTTTCTATAAATATTAGACAGTCAGTTCCTCGGTTTATTGTGATGCCAATTTCTGTCTTGTTTTTTTTTTTTCATTGTGTATGCAATGTTATTGTGGATTCTGTTAAATCCTGTTAGAATTTGTTCGTCGTTACCTTGTTCGTGGATCTATGTATCTATAGTAATGAGCTATTATTGTCTTTATATGTAGTGATTCGATCCTAATGAAATAAGTACCTAAACCAATATACTGACTCACCAGTACAGTTTACAACACGACATCAGCCAACAATGTTGGTTTACACCGAAGGAAATGACATCAATAAATTAATAAAAAATTTACTAAAATATTCACATTTTATCTAAATGTAAAAAGATAAAACATCAAATTATAATTTAAAAACATTAACTTGATCTAAGTAAATAGTAGTATAAGTAGAATATAAATTGTTATATATTTTTGTATTATCTTATGTTTTCTTATTCTTCTTATTTTTTAAAATGTTTCAATGATGTTTACAAAAATAGTTTTTGCTTTTGGTTGCAAAGAGATAATTTTATAAAGTTGTTCAAGTCATTGAAACCACAAAAAATAAAAAAATAAAAATGGGATCATTTTATTAAAAAGTTTCCAGTGGCTATTAGTTAATGACGTAATTATATTTAAAAAGAAAATATAAATATTATTACAGCCGGATTGTTCATAACACTTTGAAGTTTGCTGTTAAAAAGGCTCTATCATTTAAGATGTCTCCCAGAATTAGGCTGGTATACCATCGCATTAAGGAGGAAATTTCATACAAAAAATTGTTATCATGTTTTAGAAAATTTACTAAATTTAAAAGCAAATAAAACGACTCACTACGAGCACCTTTGTTAGTCTACTATATAATAGTTGCGAGCAAAATAGTAAAAATACTATACAGTTTAATGACGTTTTTAGAGAATATTGCTAATTCAATCTCTATTGATAGAGCTAAATGATATAAGACAAATAAATTAAAGTTTTAATTTTTCTTTTTCATTAAAATATTTACTGTAGCAAACCTGCTTAGCAACTAAGATAAATAAATATCAGGTGTTGTTTATGTATATACAGAACTCTATATTGGAAAAATTGTTTTAACGCCTGACAGCTGCCAGCTGTCATCTTTACTAGACATTACAACTTAGTTTGGTTTAGCATTTCAACATAAATGCGCTGACGCCTGAGAAACACGTCCATATTTTACAAATTAGGCTTCCTACGCCATGCTGCACACCTTCCCTTGGTGGACAGTTTCCGATCTTGACACGTGCTTCTGGGGATAAAAGGTGGCACCAAGTGTCGAGGCTAGCAGAAGCCTGAAACTGGTAGATTTGGTCACTCCAGGTCCGACAAGTAACTTACCATTTCGAACCATGGGAACCAGTAGCCAGGCTACGGCCTTGTACTCTGAGTGCGGGAAGCTGTGAGTTTTTTCCATCCGATGTGCTGCTGCATTGCAACACAATGTCGCTTTACTGGGGGCGACAAGAGTTTAGATAATTTCAAGTAAGGAGTGGGTGTACGGTCCTGCTTACTGTGGTTTTGATATGCACCTTGGTGAGCTTGGTGGACGCATAGTATTCACCCAGTAGTACGACCAAAGTCAGTAGGTACGAACGTTAGTCTGTATCATAATCTGTGCAAATTGGGCCTAAAACAAGAGTGCCCTTGATCTCGAATATCAGAAGTGAATTGTATTAAGAAATGAGCCTGACTTTATTTGAATGGATACGTCAATAATCATAATTGTCGTATTTAAAGCCCCTATAGGCTAGTAGGTTGTGTACTAGCTTGTCAGTATGGGGGTTGTGGGTTCGATTCCCAACGAACCCCTTGGTTTTTTTTTCACTACAAAAAATAAAAATTGACTGTCGGTGGGGCTGCTCAGCGATGAACGTATAGTCACTGGTCGCTGTGCTGTCTTATACGGCAGTGAATTTCCCACTATCCTTCTACTTTCACCACCTGTTTCATCTCTTCTCTATCCCTTTCCTAAAGAATGTAGCATGGTACTTGACTAAATACGCATTGTTGCTGAAGTGCTACTTCTCTTTTAAAAAAGAAATTATAATAATCCTCAAGTGTGTACATTCAGAAAAACGGACTGTTTGTTTGATATGCTTTATGGATTGGTGGAATCATTGATCTGTACTTCTTTAAAAACAATACTGGTCAAAACATTACTGTTAGTGGTGACGGTTATAGAGTTATGATTACTGACATTTTTTTTGTTCATCAGCTCAGAAACCCTGATATGTAGAAGCTATAGTTTCAATTAGACGGCGCAACATATCACACAAGTCGTGCCACAATTGATTTATTAAAGAAAACGTTTTATAAACGCATATTTTCTCGTTTCGGAACCGTAAATTAGCCTCCAAAATTCGCGATTTAATTACGCTAAGCTATTTTCTGTGAGAATTTGTAAAGTTACTAGTCTATGACGAGTCACGCCGTTACACAAGAAACGAATAATCACTTGAAGGATAAGTGGCCGCATAATTGCCGCTATAAAGCCACACATGTTGGAAAAACTATTGAAAATTTTGACTTCCAGATTAGACTAATTACGTGCCAGCCATGACGGTTATATGCCAGAAGTCATATTTTAATTATAATACCAGAATATTATCTTTTGTATAAAGAAAATTTCATGTCAATTTAAAAAATTCATCTTTATATTATTCCATTTCAAAGTTTTGCACCTCTTGAAAAAAAACAGAGTTTTTAGATAAAAAAAGTAGGTGATGACGGCATAGGAAAATGAGGTTGATTAACTAGGCGGTTTTATGTAAGATAATGAACTAAATGGATAATTACGGATGTAGTAATTCAGAAGCAACAATTTACAATCCATCCGTATATAAAATAAAACTTTCGTTTCATTTAAACTGCACTTAAAGCTAAGATTTTATTATCTAAGCTATCATTTGCTCTTAGTCTTTGTTATATGGAAGGTAATATAAATTAAAAATAAATTGAATCAAAATGTTTGCATATTCTGATAGAAAGAAGAAGCAAAATAAAATAAAGCTTCTCTGAAACAATTCCGCACGTCTGTTTTTCAGAAAAGTATTTAGTAGACAAAATTTGAAAGAGCATTCTAAAAAACATCGGGTTTCTTTTATCGTACAACTTCAGTCCGTTTATTCGTTAAAATATTAGTTTTGTCTTTACGTCACCTTATAATCCATCATTTCTCTCACTATATTTAACTTTAAGTAACTAGTATTAGGAAGCATATCGCCACCTCAGATGCAAACAGGAGAAGTAAAACCGTTACAAAATCAATAATAATAAAGAATTGCAGTCGTTGGCCTTTTTTGTTCATTTTTGACAGTATTATATTATTTGACAGTATTCTATTATATTTGATAGTATTTATATTATTTAAGCAAGTGTGTACAGAAAACAAATAGATGAAATTGAAAAATACTATCGTTGCTTGTTGCTGAAATCGTTACATAAAAATCACTTATCAATAGCTTAAAAACCGAAGTGCAGAGGTAATTTTTTGTCTTCGTATAATCCAAGACCACCGATAATATCCTATAAGTTTTCATTTCACCTTACCAAAATATCCGTTTTTAATTAATTTTGTCATTTATAAACCGTACGATGTGGCAACTCATATCAGCTTTGTGCAGAGAAAATTGTAGAATTAAACCGTAAATTGTCTGTTCAAAATCATTTCTCTCACTCTCATAAACGTGAAACGACATAAAAGAAACATTTGTCCGAAAAAATGGATGAATTGAAAGTATATCCTAGAGGAAATTACCAGGTGGTAGCATGGGGAATTATTGATTAGTCTGAACTTCATACAAAAAGATTTTCTCGATATCGATTTGGTCTCTTAGGCTGGTAATTGATTCGCCTAGAGTATATCTATATTCATTGAATGCAAGTCAACAACAAGTACAACACTTAAACAGTAACAGGCATTTGGTTGCGTACAATTGTGTCATAATGCATCTGACTACAATCCAGAGATGGTAAAGTGGGTATACTTGAATTTTTTTTTAAACTTTAAATTTAGTACAGATAGATAAGAAGAAAGAAATTGCAAAAATTAATCGCTTTTTATTAAATTTTTTTAATTAAAACTATTACAAAAAACTGTAATAGTGAAATTTGATATTGAAAAACTCAAATTTCGCTTACCATCACTGATGCAACACAAAAAAATCGTATGCAAAAAATAAGAACAAAAGTAAACAAGTTCATAACATCAACTTGAATTTTTCGAATCGACTTAAAACAACAATCAAATTATATTACAGAGTTTTAGTGTTGTTGAAAAACAAATATGGTTCAGGTACCCATAATTTAGGAACAATATAAAATTTATTTCACAATAACGTTGTTGTCTTATACAAGAATACGATTTTGTTACTGAAACTACTTTGTTTTCGAATATAATACTAATCATGGTTAATTAATGCATGTTGCCATAGTTATTTATAACTTTAAACATAGTATAAGTGAGACTAACAAGCCTAAAAATTACCTCCTAATTGCAATTTGTTCTGCACTTTCTAAAGTAAGGGAAAGTATGATTAATTTTCATCTTGTGAGGTACCTGGAGTCAAACAGTCTACTTTGCAACCGACAGTATAGTTTCTGTATCAGAACAATGGTACAACTCCATACATCATTCCGAAGAGAGTAAGTTGGTGGCTCTAGATATTTCCAAAGCGTTTGAGTGTGGTATGATGCACTTTTGTCAAAATTTGCTGCTTTTAGTGTCGGTCATAATTTCTCCAGATTTATATCGAGTATTCTCTGGAATCGCACTATATGAGTTGCTACAGATGAGATTTCATCAGGCGAGTTCACAGTTAATTCAGGAGTATCTCAAAGCTCCGTTCTTTCTCCTACCCTATTTCTTATTTTTCTAAATGACCTTCTTTGTTAAAACTTCAACCCTATGTACTCTTTCGCAGATGACAGCACCATTTATCAGTCGTATTCATTTGGTAATAGATCGAACCATTTGAATGTGAGTTTCAAAAGGTAGAACATGAATGATACGCTCAGTCACGATCTTGCAACAATCTCGGAATGGGGCCATGTGAATAGAGTCGATGTTAATGCCCGTAAATGCAATGTTGCATGCTTGAATGGTTTCCAATGGCAACCCTTATGTAGAAATGATTGAAAATAAACAATGTTTTTTTGTTGTTTTTGAAATGTTTTGTAGTGTTTGTATGGAAGTGTATTTGAGTCTTGCTGTCTATGCTATGTTGATTTTATGAAAAATTTTCATAAAATCAGTTTGGCTTTGGATATAAGACTCTTAGGTTTGTCTATACAATATTGGGGTAAAATTCACTGATGAGCTACTTAAGCAATAGTGAAATTGCAATATGGATGTGCTCTCCCCCATTACAATACATTTCAAATATTTTTATTTGAATAAATGTTTTATGAGAATATCATAAGATGTTTATTTTTTAATGAAAATTTTTGTAATAAATATTTTATGAGAATATCATGAAATATTTATTTAAAAGGAATCAAGCACGAAATGAAATTGCTTATATTAAAAATGATTCCGAATAATTGTAAATTAGTTATAATTATAATATAATAGAAATTCATTTTTTTTATTTTTATATTATATTTTTTCATTCATGTTTTTGTTCTGAAATCTTTTATTGCTAAATATTAAATTCTTGAAAATTAAATGCAAATAACACAAACATTACTTTGCCAGTTCAATAAAGCAAACAGCCGTATTGAAAACGCAAACAAACTTTGATAAATTTCGGTATATACACTTATTAAATCATGAACACCTAGGGAATAACTCTCACCGAACTGTATAATGGACCAAAAGAGGGAGCTTATATATTCTGTATTGAGCGATTTTATCAGCCACTCTAAAAGTCTTATTCAACTCGTCACATATCGTTAATATTATCATTATTCAGTGTAGGTATTTGTTTACTTCTTGTTCTGTGTTTGTTTTTATTTTCAAATTGTTAAACTTAGTTCATGGAATTTTACTCTAGCATATTGTTGTTGTTTTGTGTTTATAAAATTTTTTACATTCCGAATCTTGTTTAAGAGTAAAAAATATTTTTTGCTTGTGTGTTTGCAAGCTTGAGGATAGATGCTTTTCTTAGCCAGAAGTTGAACAACGATTATAACAATCAACAAAATTAATCTTGATTAACTAACTCCAGTGGTAGACATTAGAAAATACCTAAACTTTTAAAATGTTGATTTTTAAAATAAATACCTATTCCACAATTGAAACTATATAAAATTTAATTATGAGAGTATAAATTACTTTATGAAACCGCGACGTTTAAAGAGCTCTTCTTTGAAGAGAGTGCAAAGAAGAACAAAACTTGCAAACCAAGTGGTTTTACAACCGGCACAGAGAATCGAATGCCACCATTATCTATAACGTAGCTTAAACCTCCTTAGCATACAAATGATAGCCTTAACATTCGCCCAGATATATTTCATTCATTAAATTGTAACATCCAAGTATTTCATAAACACCTGAAACGCTAAAAGAAAAAGAAATATATTGATTTTGTGCATAATGAAGAGATGTGAAATTTATACTAGACAAGTGATAAAAGGAATTGAACAAGCTACTCTACTCGTACTGTGGTAAAAAATATTTGCTTATGCGAGTTTAGTTGCATGGAAGCCTGTAAGTACCACATTAAAAATTCACTGTCTATAAGGAGATTGACGAACAGATGTTGTGGTTTGCTGGTAGGTTGACTGTAAAACTTGTTGCCCACAGAACCTCAAACATTGAAGTTTTCATCTACAATATAAAACTTCAAGTTGATAGAATTTAAAAAATACAATTGATGAGCCCATAGATTGTAGACACAAGAATATTAAAATAAATGAATAAGCAACTTAGAGTAATGCTGAACGAAATGAAACAAAGACCTTTAATCCCGCAATAACACAAAATAAAATAAATTTAAATTAAATTTATATTATTTTCAGTTTTATTCGACCTTTTTTTTATAATTTCTATTAAATTTTAATCTTTTTACTCGGTCCTTTAAATTATAACGATTTATTTTTCTTTTTTTCTCTCAATATTTCGCTTTCCTTTGGAAAGCTTCTTCAGGAAATTATTTTTTATATTTTCAAAAACAAAAAATATAACAATTTGAAAAGAAAAAATTTTTGAAAAACATTTGACAAAACATATAATCCAAATTGAAATGTACACTTATTCTTGAAATGTTCTTCTTCTTTATGATTGTTCTTTTTAAATCTTGATTTTTCTTATTATATTCTTATTTGATATTATTTTCAGTTTTATTCGACCTTTTTTTTATAATTTCTATTAAATTTTAATCTTTTTACTCGGTCCTTTAAATTATAACGATTTATTTTTCTTTTTTTCTCTCAATATTTCGCTTTCCTTTGGAAAGCTTCTTCAGGAAATTATTTTTTATATTTTCAAAAACAAAAAATATAACAATTTGAAAAGAAAAAATTTTTGAAAAACATTTGACAAAACATATAATCCAAATTGAAATGTACACTTATTCTTGAAATGTTCTTCTTCTTTATGATTGTTCTTTTTAAATCTTGATTTTTCTTATTATATTCTTATTTGATATTATTTTCAGTTTTATTCGACCTTTTTTTTATAATTTCTATTAAATTTTAATCTTTTTACTCGGTCCTTTAAATTATAACGATTTATTTTTCTTTTTTTCTCTCAATATTTCGCTTTCCTTTGGAAAGCTTCTTCAGGAAATTATTTTTTATATTTTCAAAAACAAAAAATATAACAATTTGAAAAGAAAAAATTTTTGAAAAACATTTGACAAAACATATAATCCAAATTGAAATGTACACTTATTCTTGAAATGTTCTTCTTCTTTATGATTGTTCTTTTTAAATCTTGATTTTTCTTATTATATTCTTATTTGATATTATTTTCAGTTTTATTCGACCTTTTTTTTATAATTTCTATTAAATTTTAATCTTTTTACTCGGTCCTTTAAGTTATAACGATTTATTTTTCTTTTTTTCTCTCAATATTTCGCTTTCCTTTGGAAAGCTTCTTCAGGAAATTATTTTTTATATTTTCAAAAACAAAAAATATAACAATTTGAAAAGAAAAAGTTTTTGAAAAACATTTGACAAAACATATAATTCAAATTGAAATGTACACTTATTCTTGAAATGTTCTTCTTCTTTATGATTGTTCTTTTTAAATCTTGATTTTTCTTATTATATTCTTATTTGATATTATTTTCAGTTTTATTCGACCTTTTTTTTATAATTTCTATTAAATTTTAATCTTTTTACTCGGTCCTTTAAATTATAACGATTTATTTTTCTTTTTTTCTCTCAATATTTCGCTTTCCTTTGGAAAGCTTCTTCAGGAAATTATTTTTTATATTTTCAAAAACAAAAAATATAACAATTTGAAAAGAAAAAATTTTTGAAAAACATTTGACAAAACATATAATCCAAATTGAAATGTACACTTATTCTTGAAATGTTCTTCTTCTTTATGATTGTTCCTTTTAAATCTTGATTTTTCTTATTATATTCTTATTTGATATTATTTTCAGTTTTATTCGACCTTTTTTTTATAATTTCTATTAAATTTTAATCTTTTTACTCGGTCCTTTAAATTATAACGATTTATTTTTCTTTTTTCTCTCAATATTTCGCTTTCCTTTGGAAAGCTTCTCCAGGAAATTATTTTTTATATTTTCAAAAACAAAAAATATAACAATTTGAAAAGAAAAAATTTTTGAAAAACATTTGACAAAACATATAATCCAAATTGAAATGTACACTTATTCTTGAAATGTTCTTCTTCTTTATGATTGTTCTTTTTAAATCTTGATTTTTCTTATTATATTCTTATTTGATATTATTTTCAGTTTTATTCGACCTTTTTTTTATAATTTCTATTAAATTTTAATCTTTTTACTCGGTCCTTTAAATTATAACGATTTATTTTTCTTTTTTCTCTCAATATTTCGCTTTCCTTTGGAAAGCTTCTCCAGGAAATTATTTTTTATATTTTCAAAAACAAAAAATATAACAATTTGAAAAGAAAAAATTTTTGAAAAACATTTGACAAAACATATAATCCAAATTGAAATGTACACTTATTCTTGAAATGTTCTTCTTCTTTATGATTGTTCTTTTTAAATCTTGATTTTTCTTATTATATTCTTATTTGATATTATTTTCAGTTTTATTCGACCTTTTTTTATAATTTCTATTAAATTTTAATCTTTTTACTCGGTCCTTTAAATTATAACGATTTATTTTTCTTTTTTTCTCTCAATATTTCGCTTTCCTTTGGAAAGCTTCTTCAGGAAATTATTTTTTATATTTTCAAAAACAAAAAATATAACAATTTGAAAAGAAAAAGTTTTTGAAAAACATTTGACAAAACATATAATCCAAATTGAAATGTACACTTATTCTTGAAATGTTCTTCTTCTTTATGATTGTTCTTTTTAAATCTTGATTTTTCTTATTATATTCTTATTTGATATTATTTTCAGTTTTATTCGACCTTTTTTTTATAATTTCTATTAAATTTTAATCTTTTTACTCGGTCCTTTAAAAAGAACAATCATAAAGAAGAAGAACATTTCAAGAATAAGTGTACATTTCAATTTGGATTATATGTTTTGTCAAATGTTTTTCAAAAATTTTTTCTTTTCAAATTGTTATATTTTTTGTTTTTGAAAATATAAAAAATAATTTCCTGAAGAAGCTTTCCAAAGGAAAGCGAAATATTGAGAGAAAAAAAGAAAAATAAATCGTTATAATTTAAAGGACCGAGTAAAAAGATTAAAATTTAATAGAAATTAAATTTATAATTAATTTCTTTTTAATGTTATGCAATTAATCTTTAAAACTTCAATGTTTATTGTTGCTATTTTTAATATCAGACTTTTATTGTTTTATTAAGGGTTTTTGTTTTCAAATCGATTTAAATATTAACAAATTAACTTAAAAAAATTTGTTGGTTCGAAAAATTTTTAATTTTTTAAAGAAATATTTATTGTAAAAATGAAAATATATGGAATAAAATTTTTAAATTAATTCCTATTCGATGAACAGCTATGAATTAAGAGCTCCTCACTGAAGCAAGTGCATCCAACATATTTAATATAGCTGTAGTTAATCCGGACGTGTTGTAATTTATTAATAAATTTTTCATCTCCTTACTACAGTGGCGAAAAACAAGTCCCAAATGCTTCTCTATGGTTATACGATAAATTGATTATATGAACTTGCTTTGATGTGACGTTTTTGAAGTACAGAGCCAAAATAAATTTTATTAAGGAAGCGCATGTTGTTCATGCTATCTCTACTGTTACTTTGGAGTCATTAAAAATATTTTTTTGCATTGTAACTAAATTTCTACAATTCTTATTGATATAAGCACAACAACATGCAGAGCTTCAATTATTTCGACCTCTTTAAGCCTTGTGTTGTTTTCAGTTGTTAGAAATGATATAGATTTTTAGTTGCTGCAAATAAAAAGCGAAGTAACTGCCACACCCATCCTGACTTTTAATAAACGTTTTGTTATATTGAGTTCTTTCATGCCAAATAATAACACATCATTTTAGAGTTTTTCTTTAAATTAAACGATTTATTTACTTTCAATGCACACAAAATAAGCACGATGGTAACTTTGTTACTGTGCTCACTGATGCCTCAACTTGAATTAATTCTTTTGCCCAGCAAGTGGTGCTTATATAGTTGTTTTAAAGGGTTCTCGCACATACAAGAATATTTTAATTTAACATCACCTCATGTTGTTGTTTTTACCATCATTTAGTGTAGGCATATGATTGGCTTCTTTTTAAACACCAGCAGAACAAAAACAAATATGTATTTATGAAAATAACACTGTTTTTCCAATTTAAATATAAAATTTTTTATCTTTGCCAATGCAACTAATTTTATTATGTTGGACCACAGCTAAATTCACACACAGAAATAAACAGAAACAAAAAACTGGACACAATTATAAAAACCAACAACAATTTAAAAACAGGTAAAAACATGATTATTTTAATTTCATAACATACACTTACATATGTAGATTTAAATTATCGATATAGGAACAGGGATTGACTACACAATAGAGCCAAATTTTTCCTTTGATCCTTCTAAAAACTTTAAATTGCTTTTGCCGAATTTTTATTTATATTAAAATATGAATTTATTGAAAAAAAGCCAAATTAATTAAGAAAAGGACACTAACAACTGACAAAAAGAATCTTTAACATACAAACGATAGTTTTGAATCTCGCCCATATAAAGTTCCATTTATCCATTGAATTGTAACATCCAAGCATTTTGCAAATACCTGAATTGTTATAAGAAATATAAAATTCTTGAATTTATGCATTACGATGAGATAAAAGCATGTTAATATTATACAGGAGAATGATGTGGTAAACGATGATTTCTAAAGCAAATTTTTTTTCATTGAAATAAATTGCTATAAGCAAGTAAAACCCATATTAAAAATTTCATAGTCCATAAACAGATTGCCGAATGAACTTCAAACATTAAATTTTGTATAAAAAATAAAAAAACTTACACTATGGTTTAAATAACCAGTTAATGAGCCAACACCTTTAAAATAAAAACTATTAACAGATTTAAAAAAGTAATTCAATTCATTTAAAGTTTTTAAATCTTGGGTTTCTTAAAATACAGAAAATATGTACGAAGAAGCTATGAAAGAATTGCTTCTAACAATTTGAAGTTTTCTTTCTATAAATTATTTAACAAAACAGGATATTAAATATTTGCTTTCATATAACTTTTTACCGTTTTCCAAAATAGTTTCTTTCATTTAAAATTCTCTTCACGAATACTCATACAATTCATCGATGACGCACAATGTGTTGTTTGTTTCACACACATTACACATGGTGGCTCATAGTCCTTGCTGTATTATGGATATTTCTTATTCTACTTCAGGTCTCCCAAGGGGCCAGGCGACAAATATAGAAAGTCTTTGTAATTAATTTCTACTTTTTTTATAAAAGATATTTTTGTCAAAGTGGAGGCGCTTCGTTTTGCCGCTATGCCTAGAGAGTTTCGACTTGTGCCTGCATAGGATTTTATTAGCAATAAAATGGCCGAAATAAGATTGTGACACATTAAAAGCATTATAACATTAATATTGGAAAAGCCGCGTTGAGTGTTGCAATATTACTCAACGGGGCCATTATAACATCGATGTAACTTCGAATGTTTGTATGTTGTGGGTCACTTGAGATTGGTGTGTTTTGTTTATTGAAAATCATGTGCGGCCGTACAGTTTTATTGTCTTCGGAAGTTGGAACCTAACATGTATGATGATAACGGTTGAAGTAATAGTTATCATTATTATGTTGTGGTGTCAACTTAGTTACGGCAATTTCTCACCAAACGTGGTAATAAAAAACTAATTTTTGTAATTAAAATTTAAAAAAATATCATCTATAAGTTTTGACCTAATGTACAAAGGTCCTAATTTACATTTTTAATTTACAGTAGAGAGCTAAAAAATGAAGTTGTATATGCCAAAATATAATTTAAGAAATGAAAATGCTTATAAAATCGTGTACATGTAAAGCGTTTGTTTTCTTTGTTTTTTTTTTCAAAATAAAACATAAAAATTACATTAAGATGATTCAAATTTTCATCGTATTACGAGGAGAAAAGTTCGGCAATAATCGCTGACAAATATCGATTCGATCAAAGTTTTTAATGACTTTGGCAAAATTGAGTTCTTATTTTGTTAATTACATGAAGAATTTTGAGTTTTAAGGCTCTGTCCCTAACATCGCCCCACAAAAAATAATCCAGTGCTGTTAAATCACACGATCTGGCTGGCCACTTAACTGCCGATGGTCGTGAAATTATGTGACCGGCAAATTTGGTTTGCAATAAATTGATCCATTCATTGGCTGTGTGACATGTGACACTGTCCTGTTGAAACCACATGTCTGCGATATCCACGAAGTCAATAATAGACCAAAATTGGGTTGTTTGCATCTGGCGATAACGTGATTCATTATCGCATTCCAAGTTTTTTCCTAAAAAAAGTCCTAATCAGGCTTCCAGACCATATAGAGCACCATACAGTGACACGTTGAACATGCAAAGGCTTCTCAATAATTGTTGTATAATTTTCAGAAGCCCAAATTTGCAAATTTTGATTGTATCTGCCTTAGCGATTGTTACAATGAATTCAATCGAAAATCGCACTAAAATAATTAAGTTCCACTATGAAAATGGTGGTTCTCTTAAAGTTACATTTCGTAAAATTCGTGATATTTTTTGACAAAATAATCGTCCTTCTGAACCGCTTTAAAAAATTTGGTCGTAAAATTTGAGTCAACAGGCTCGATACAAAATGTGAGAACATTAAGGCCAGAGTCGTTCAACTGAAAACATCGCAGCCATGAGCTATAGTGTTGAAGCAGATCCAAATTTCTCAATTCCTCGACGTTCTCAACAATTGGGGTTATCCAAAACTACCATTTATTTTTCGGAGAAATAATTTTTTCAGGCAAAGCTCATTTTCACTTGTCAGGGTATGTTAACAAGAAAAATTGCCGCATTTGGACTTCTAAAAATCGCAGAGCATTTATTGAGAAGCCTTTGCATGACCAACATGTCTATGTATGGTGCGCTATGTGATATGCAGGCCGTTCTTTTTTCGAAGCTGAGGCTGGAAATCCGATTGCGCTATCGCGAAACATTAGCAACTCAATTTTGGCCTATTATTGTTGACGTGGATATCACCAACATGTGGTTTCAACAGGATGGTGCCACATTTTAAACAGCAAATGAAACGATCAATTTATTGCAAACCAAATTTCTCGATTGCGTAATTCACGACCATGGGCAGTTAAGTGGCCAGCCAGGTCGTGATTTAACGCCACTGGAATATTTTTTGTGGGGCTATGTTAAGGACAGAGTCTATACGGAGTCGGCCGTACCGATTTTAGCCTTAAAACTCAAAATCCGTGATGTAAATTAACTTTGCCAAAAAGTGATTACAAGTTTTGATGAAAGAATCGACATCTCTCAGCGTGGTCGTGGTGGAAATTTGCCAGATATCATTTTTCATTCATGATTGCCGAGCTATTCTCTAATATGTAATCTAATAAAAATTTGAATCATCTAAATCTAGAGTTTTGTTTTATTTTGTTTTAGAAAATAAATTTCTTGTTGGAAAACCCTTTATAGCTCTAAAATTTGAGTGTAATTATTTTGCAGCAAACTTTTATTAAAGGAGTAAAAGTAACAATATTTTCAGTTTGGCTGCAGTCGGACTGCCAAAAAAGCGCAATAATCAAGCTCGAAACTTAGAGACTTCCGATATTCTTATGGAACAATTCAAGGACCTCGCGTAATTCGAATGTAAAAAGTTTAAGCAAAAAACATGGTATTTTTTATTTTTATTTGGCCAATCAGGCGAACACATTAAGCAAAAATAATCATCTGAAGAAAGAAACAGTGGTCAACCTGCATTGTGGAACATTATCTCTGCATTCAAGTGCCTATTAGAATATTATTTTCATCTTTAATTTAAAAAAAAAAATTCAAGCTTAAGTGGCGAATGCATGAAAGGGACTCTTGTGAAAGTTGTAAGAAATGAACATAAAAACTGCATTAATAATTTTATCTCTAATCTTCTAGAAACACGTTACCTTAAAAAATCATTTATTCATTTTTTTAAATTCCGTAATGCAAGGTCAGAGAAAACTGTTAAACACGTAGAACAATTTCCTTGTAATTATACTGCTTTCCTGTTATTTGTTGTAAAGTTTTTAAAATGATATTGAACTGTAACCGCATAATACGCGTTCTGCCTCCTTATTAATATATATTAGATTTTTATAAAAGGGAAAGGAAAATACTTGAAAATTATCTAATTTTCTATGTTCTTGGTCACGATCAACGTGACTGTCATCATCATCATAAAAATTCTTTTATTATCAATTGACATTGAAAATATTTATTTGCTTGTTGAATTTATTCTCTTTGTGATCATTTTTCAATAGCACGTTTTATTTAAATAATTTTGCTTACTATGTGACACTTGCTTGAAATGTTTGTCCGATACAGAACTGTTGGACCGGTTTTCATTGATGAGCCACTATCAACTGTTTACAATATTTTTATGAATTTTAGTTTTATAGTTGCACTCGTAGTAAATTGAGTTTAGGGTTTACTGCGCCGTTGTCAAAAACACGTATTTTTATGAATGAATGAAAATAATACTTAAAATTTGAGTAGAAATCTCGTAGTTGAACAAATAAACGAATTTAATACGGAACACCAGTATGACAAAGTCTAAATTGAGTTTGTTAGTCGATGTGATAAAGTAGTTTATCTCATAACATTGTTGGAAGCGCAAATTTTAAAAAATAAGTGGAAATTAATGTGAAACAAATATAAAATAATTTCTTAGGGAATGTCTTTTATAAAATACATTTTTATGAGATATAGAATTTTGAAATGATATAAAAAAATAAATTTGGTTAATTAACATGAAATTTACTTTATTCGAAAGATAATCTTCTGACATAATTTAAATAGGAAAATAAGAATATGACCATCACGGTATCAAGCATTTGTGCCAATATACCGGCAATAGCGTGGCAAATGTTTCCCTTCAATTAATCAATCACTTTGGGCTTATCGGCGTAGACTAGCGGCTTCAAATATTCCCATAAAAAATAGTCTAACGATTTCAAATCGCACGACCTTGGAGCCCAAATGACGGGTCCAAAAAGTGAAACTATGCTATTTCCTTATATAAATCAAATGCGGCATGAGCTGTGAGTCATGATGTCATGATTGTTCAATTGATAAACGAAAAAGTTAGTAATCACTGCAACATGCTGACGGATCAATGATTCTACCAGTCTATCAAGCACACCAAACAGTTAGTTTTTCTGGATTACACGACGTCTCAACATTCACTTAAGGGTTCCTATTAATCCATACTCATTACTCAAACGTTTTAGAGTTTAACACGCTTCCATCCATCTATTTGTGGTTGATTGAATCGCGTTACGCATTACAGAGAAAATATTTTTTAGCAGAACAGTCCGTGTGTGGAATAAACTCCCTCCAGAGATCTTGCCTGTCACTTTCAGTTGAAAGTTCAAATTGAATGTCCATCTTTCCTCCTCCCCATAACTCAGTTTCCTAGTTCTGGCACAATGCATTGCATGGGCAATTTTGTTAAAGTTTTGCTCAACAAAATTCGCCTGTGCAAATCAGGATCAACTGCGACTTTATTTTGCGTCCATTAACCGAATCTATGGCCTGCTAGGCGATCGTTACCATATTCTGAAGAAAACCATGGCCCAATCCGGGCGCAGAGCGAATATACGGCGATTTGAATAATAGATTGGGTTCAACACATGCACCAGTTAAACCTGTTAAGGCTTCAAACTCAATTCCTTACGCAAAATTCGTCTTGTAGTGGTTTTGGATAACCCCAATTGTTGAGAACGTCGAGGAATTGCTTCAACACTGTGGCTCACGGCTGCGAGGTTTTCAGTTCAACGACCCGATCGCACACACGTTGCTGTCGACTCAAATTTAACGACCAAATTCTTAATAGCGGTTTTAGAAGAACGATTATGCTGTCCGAAAATATTACGAATTTTACGAAATATAACTTTAACAGAACCAGCAATTGTATAGTAGATTTTAATTATTTCTACTACGAATACGTCAAAAAACTAAATATAAAAACTATCATGTTGTTGGTGTTGTCACAATTGAAAAACAAAATTCTTGTTGGAAAACCAGATATATGCATATGAGGATGAAATCATTCTCCTATTTGCTGCGGACGACCAGAAGTCCCATTAAGTTAAGATGTTTCGTACATGATTTAAAAGAATTGAATAGCGTGCCTTTCCTTATTTCTATAACATGCGAGAATTGAGTGTAGCTAGTGAATTTAAATAAAATGTTTTTGGAACGTCAAAGCCGACGTGCTTAGATTCTTATTATAATTTTTATTATATTCTTGTAATATTTGTAATATTTTACTAATTCTAACCTCCTGCAGCAACGTAGATCTCCAACTTCATACTTAAAAACAACACTGACATTGAAAAGAAAATACTTTAAATTAATTAAATAATGTTGATTTTCCAATCACTCAGGAATCTGTTTCAAATAGAAATATAAAAGCGATAAGAGTACTTGTGAAAATACAAACAAAATCCTTAAGCAGTAAAACTCGGTGACACAAGTTAAATGTAAAATTATAAATTTAAAAGAAAGTAAATTGAATAAACATGCAACTCATTAAAAATTGTAGCTGCAATGGCTCCAGAAAACATAAACAAGAATTTTTATTAACGTGCAACACACATATCCAAGATTTTATATGTGGATAAAGGAGAAATAGTGTTAATTAAACCAGAAGTGCCTGTGTTTTTATCTACTCGTTACGAATATTTAAACTGAAATGAAAATGAGAAAAAGGATATACATTAAAATCACAATATTTAATTTAACCTTAATAGACACACAAATAACACAAGTTGGAGCTTGATTAACACAAGCGTACACTTTTCAGGTAGATTCGCTTGAAAATACGTTTATCTAGAAAAGTCTTTACTTCTAATTTGATATTATATAAAGTATTTTCTAGCGTGATAAGGGCGAAGCGACACAAACTACTCCTTAACACAATTCTGTTAATTCTTGAATTTTGTAGACAGCAGTAGCTCAGGAGAAGGCGCATCGAGATGGATGTTTTTATTATTTTACAGATAATTTGAAATGAAACCAAAGGATTGCAACTCGTCAACTTTTTTCTGATGAATAGTTCACGGGCTTAAACAACTACTTTTAGATTAGATTCCTCTGTTGTGCGCAATATAATTTTGAAAACTGAAAATTAAATAAGACACAACATGCATTTATCGCTACCTCATCACAGACTATATGCATAAGAAACAGTGGTGTGACATTGAAAAATATAAACTGTGTTTTGAAGAAAAAATTGTGGAAAGAATATAAACAAAATTGCATTTGTCGTCGAACCGATGGTTAGTAGAAGGCATGAATAATTATACGTGATTATTTATTGAAGGAACAATAGAAAACGTATTAAGTTGTTTGGATTCGTTCCGCCAGTAAATGAAATACTATTTTCATTTCTTTCCGTCTTTGCTGGCTATTTGTTCAGTATGAGCGGCGAACGCTTTCGCTTTCTCAAGCCGTGTTCTTAACTGCACTGGTAAGTCAGTGTTCGGGTTTAGGTAGTCCCTCCATTAAGGTCGTATCTCCCCCCCAGGGGAACATTATAAGTCTCTATGGATCACACAACCATCTAGACTTTTGTCTTGCGGGGGAAAAAGGGAGCCTAGCCCCGTTCAAGGCTAGCAGGAGCCAACTGGACAATCCACTATATTTCCCCGGGAATCAGTAAAGCCCCAGAGTTTCGCTATTTGTCTCTTTAGTCATTTAGCTGTTCTCTGACTGATTATTGAGGTAGGCCCTTTGGGAGTATCATGGTAGCTGCTACTACACAGATCATTCACAATAAACACAATGAATGGTCCAGATCCAGTGAATATTAATGGCGTTGTGTTCTTAATTATATTAAGCTTCATGCGTTCTGGACTAGAACTTGGATAGTCTCCAACTCGCCATCAAAGAGTGAAGGCTACGGCCTGCTTCGGGATTTTGAAGTTGTAACTAGTAGTGACCAGAGGATATACGTATCCGAATTCCTTCCAGGGCGAGAATGACGCTGCATTTCATCCACAGTGGTAATAATCCACCATCTGATATTGGCCCACACGGCTAGGTGCAGATGTAAATCTTATCACGCATTAAGGTCGTATCTAGTCTTGTAGGTAGAATACCTGCAACCTGGCATTTTATGCGCTGCCAATTTTCAATATTTCAGTCTTTTATTATTATCTAGGTACGTGTGTCCGTCTGAGAGTGTTTTTCACTTGTTCGAGTGTATGAGTCGTGTGAAAATTTTATCTGAGGTCGTGTTTACCTGTTCGTTTATAATGTCACTGTTAAAGTTTTTGTTTTGTAGATTTGCAAGTTTTCAAAAAAGTCTTATTTTCGTTCGTCTTCTGCTAGGATGTAGTAATGTCATACATTCATCTATTTCCCTTGGTGTGTGTCCGTGAGTGTAATATAAAGTTTGAGTCTTCTCTTTTCGTTTGTATGAGCGTATGTATTCTATAAAACTTGTTTTTAGTGTTTGTCCAGTTTGTCCGAATACAATGAACAAAATTTGCCAGTTTTTTCTGTCGGTGTTCTGATATTTTGTCTCAGAGTGTTGTTGGTTGCAGTGAGTAAACCTTCTTTGTGAAAAAGGTTAGTTAATCTATATAGTTTTGGCCCTGTGTAAGTAAAAGTGTGCCATCGTATTGTATCGGTTGTCTCATCGTCTTCTTTATTCCCGTTTTTATTGCTGTATTGTCTAAGAAGTTTGTCGATAGCAGTGGATTGTAGCCGTTATGTTTAGCTATGGTGTAAGTAGTGTCGAGTTCTTTTTTGCACTTATCTGGAGTAAGTGGAATTATCTAAGTCTGTGTATCAACCTAAACCCAAACATTGATTCACCAGTACCGTTTAGAGCACGGCTTAGGAATGATTTCTTCACATCAAAAGCGCTCGTCGTTCATACCGAACAAACACCCAGCAATGACCGAAATGACAACGATAAAAAAAGTTTCGGGTTAAGTACGAACTTCACCTCAAAGTAAATATTGATTAACTGCGCCATGTCACCTAATTCAACGGCGACATGAAGAACTGAATTTATTCTGGTTTTGAAATAAAGCTATATTATTTATGTAAAATATTATAATAATAAAAGCAACAACAGAAACAATATTTTTACGAAAGATTTTTTTGCTGCACGTAATCTTTACTTAAACCCAGAAGCCAAAGGTGCAGGGGCGCATTATTCGAATTCGCTCCTCGAAAATGGCTAATAGATGGCTAATGGATACCAAATGGCTAATAGATTTTTTTTATAGTAAAAAAAGTTTGGGAGTTTTCAATAAAAATATAACTCTAACAAGTTTAGTTTTTATTTGGTATTTAAAAACTGGTTGCTTCTAAGGCAGCTATTATTTTAATGATCAAATAGGACACAAAACGAGGTTAGAGTAAGCGAGTAAAAAGGAAATATTTGATTACTCGTATTATGAAGAAAATCTTTAATTTCAGGTCATTTTAAAATTAAACAATTGCACTTTAATTTTAAAATTGATTATTGCATTCATAAACAAAATAAAGTTATTCTCACTACAAAATGCAAATAATTTTGTATTATATGTCTATTGAATAGCTTATGTTTATTTAACCAAATAACAGTCCCTGTGAGGGATATCGATTGTATTTGAAAATTCTCATATTTTGCTTGATTAAATTATGTTATTTTTTTATTATACCTCAGAGATAAACTCTTACATTTATTTGCCAAATACTAAAATATATGGAATATTGTGGCATATAAAATAGTTGTTTGTAGGTTTTATTAATTAAAAATATTTTTCTTTTAAAAGTATTGATATTTGTTTATTGATTAAGTGTTAATTCTTGTGGTTATTAAAATTGTTCTACTTTATAGTGGGTCAAATAATTATTTAAATAGCAGATTTAGCTTATATAACATGTTTTCTGACGAATTGACTTCAGAATTAAACGAAACGTCTCATATCAACGCTAATTAAATTCTGTGTTTTATTAAAAATGATATCGGATTTTTCAACAAGAATTTTGTTTTCTAAAACCAAATTAAAACGTAAATTTTAGATTAAGATGATTCAAATTTTTATTGTATTACGAAGAGAAAAGTTTGGCAATTATAATTGAAAAATTATATCAGGCAAATGTCCACCACAACCAAGCTTCAAAATGTCGAATCTTTCATCAGAGTTTTTAATCACTTTTTGGCAAAATGGCGATCCTATTTCGTTAATCACATCGCGGATTTTGATCGACTCGATTGGATCCGTATAGACTCTATCGTTAACATAGCCCCACAAAAAATAATCTAGTGATATTAAATCAAACGATTTGACTGGCCACTTAACTTCTCATTGTTGTGAAATTATGCGAAATTTGGTTTGCAATAAATTGATTCGTTTCGTGATATCCACATCGCAATAATAGGCCAAAATTCAGTTGTTAGCATGTCGCGACCGTTACCGCATTTCCAGCCTCAGCTTCGAAAAAAAACCGCCCAATCACGCCTCCAGCTACATAGCACATCACACGTTGAACATTTAAAAGCTGGTTGTTTCTGAAAAAATTTAGCGAATCTACGGCGATATAAATTTGGCGGTTGGCTATAATACCAATAATAATACCTGTACCAAGCCAAGCTTATAAGGCTTCAAAGTCAACTCCTTGTGCAAAATTTTCCATGTAGTTGTTTTATATAACCCCAAACCCCACCCCCACAAGGCTCATTTATCAGTTGTTATGGATCACACAACCATCTAGACTTATGTCTTGCAGGGGTAAAAGGGAGCCCAGTCCCCTAATAGGTTAGCAGGAGCCAACTGCGCAACCTACTATATTTTCACGCGATATCAGTAAAGCCCCAGAGTTTCGCTATTTGTCGTTTTAGGCATTTTGCTGTGGGTCGGATCATTTACAATGAACACAATGAATGGTCCAGGTCCAGTGAGTACAAATGCCGTCATTTTCTTAATTATATTAAGCTTCATGCGTTCTGGACCACGAGTTGGATAGTCTCCAACTCTTCAGCAAGGAGTGAAGGCTTGGTCCTGCTCCGGGCTTTTGAAGTTGCAACTAGGAGTTACCGGAGGATATTCGTAATCGGAGGGCTTCTAGGGCGAGGATGACGATACATTTCATCCACAGTGGTAATGATCCACCATCTGATATTTGCCCACACGGCTAGGTGCAGATGTGAATTTTATCACGCATAACCCCAATTATTGAGAACGTCGAGGAGTTGACAAATTTGGATCTGCTTCAATACTGTGGCTCATGGCTGCGATGTTCTCAATTGAACGACCCAGTCGAACACGCGTTGCTGTTCGCAAATTTTCTATCTAGCCTGTCGACTCAAATTAAATGAACAAATTCTTAATAGCGGTCTCAGAAGGACGATGATGTTGTCCCGAAATATCACGAATTTTACGAAATGAATTTTAACAGAACCACCATTTTAATAGTGGATTTTTATTATTTGAATGCGATTTTCATGCGAAATTAAATTCAATGCAACAATTGCCAATGCATCTACTACGAATACATCAAAAAACTAAATGTCAAAACTATTACTGACATCAGTTTTTGAAGCGTTACTGCCTTGGTTACTCAGTATAGTGTAAACAATGGGAATGTATTATATCGCTGGCGACTGACATTTATTCCTCAACGGTTCAGTTTCAAATGTATTTTTATGCAAAAAGACAGTATATTTGTGGATTTGCAATCCAGTTGTGGAGCCCCTGTAGGCTAGTAGATAGTGTACCAGCTTGTCAGTATGGGAGTTTTGGGTTTGATTCCCGACGAAGACCTTGTTTTATTTCACTACAAAATTAAAAAAATTCGTATGGCCCTTAAATTGTTATGGCAAAACGAATGATGCAGACGTTATAATTTTTGGGGGGTACTTTTACGTGCAAGTCTCAGAGTGGAGCACTAAAACCATGTGTTACACTTATACAAAGTTGTATACTTGTGTGAATGCATGTTTTTTATGCAAACAATGCGCAATCAAGAATAGATTTATAACAGGAGAAAATTGGATTTAATTGAAAGTTTATAGAATAATAATGAATTTATAAATAAACAGTAATCGACGCTATTGCATGGTTATTTCAAGGTCAAAATACTTATTTTTGTATTCATCTATCATCCTAAAATAAAATCCAGCTTGCATTTCAATGTAAAACGAAATTTCTTTAGAATATAATATTGTCGTTGCATTACATTTTGTATCGTTATTCTCTAGTACTTTGTCATTTTCACGATTTCCGTATTTTTTTGTAAAACTTCGTTAAATCACATTTAATACAACTTGTACGTGATCACTTAATATGTTTTAAAAAAGTCTTTTGTTTGCAGTTTAAAAAAAAATAACGTCTAAACTCGGTAACAACCACAGTTTGTCTAAAATAGATAATTTCATTTGGTTTAAGAATGTTTCATCTATGAAATAATTTATATTTTAAAACTCTCGCATCTTTTTACACTCATAGGTAAGGTCACGCACAATTGAATTATTGCACTACTTGTGCTTTGAAATGGAAAATGTACGGATATAAATATAATCCAACGCTTACTCTTTGTATTAAGATAATAAACAATATTGATCAAAATTATTTTGACATTTAGATTTATACATTATCCGATTTTGAATGTTTGGATTTGTTCTGACAATAAATGATATACTATTTAGGTGTAAACTGTCATTGCTGAATATTTATTCGGTATGATCGGCGAGCGCTTTCGAAGTGATGACATTATTATCAAGCCGTGTTCTATAATAATGAGTCAGTGCTCGGTTGTAGATAGTTCTTTCATTAGGGTAGTATCTACTTATGTTGGTAGATTGTCCGCCAACCGTCATTTTATGCGGCGCTAATCAAATATTTCCGTCTTTAGTTATTATTCAAGTAAGTGTGTCCATCTGAAGGGGTTGTCTGCTTGTTATAGTGTATGAGTGTTGTAACGGTGTTAAATTTGTTTTGTTTTGAAAATTTTCATGATTTCGGGAATGTCTAGTCGTCGTCCTTCTTTTATAGGATGTAATAATGTCATACACTCATCTATTTCCCTTGGTGCGTGTCCGTGAGTGTCAAGGTGAACTGTAAAGTTGGAGTCTTCTCTTTTTCCTTTGTATGAATGTAAATGTTCTGTTAAACTTATTTTTAGCGTTCGTCCAGTATGTCGTATATAAGTGTAAAGTATGTCTTTCCTTATGGTCACCTTATTTTACATTTATTATTTTATTACATTGTGTATTACCTTCTTTTGATATTCTTGAATAGTATGTAAATGGAAACCGTGAGTTTTCATTTGACGAGTCTTATAAATGTACATTTAAAAAAAGTTATTCATTAAATACATACAAATTAAATACAAAACATACGTGTTTTAAATACAGTCGTGTAATAGATCGCAATAAGTATATTCACAGGTACGAGTAAATTTGTGTACTCCGCTGGAACTAAATTTGTCAGTGGTTTCTATCGATGTCCTGATATTATGTGTCAGTGTAGTGCTGGTTTTTGATGCACCTTCTTTGTGAAAAAGGTTAGTTAGTCTATATATTTCTTGTCCTGTGTAAGTAAAACTGTGTAGTGGTGTTGTATCGGTTGTCTCTTTGTCTTATTTATTCCTTTTTTTTAGTATTGTATTTTCTAAGAAGTTTTTCGATAGTACCGAGTTTGTAGCCGTCGCTTTTAGCTATGGTATATAGAGTATCGAGTTCTTTGTTGTACTTATCTGAAATAAGTGAGATTATCTTAAGTTTGTATATCATATGTGTAAATGTAGCAGCATTTTATGTTTGGTAGAGTGGTTCGAGGTGACGTGGATGGTAGTGTTCGTCGTAATTGATTTTCTATAAATGTTAGACAGTCAATTTCTCGTGTTATTGTGATGCGAGTTTCTGTCTTGTTCTTCTTCCATTGTGTATGTAATGTTATTGTAGATTGTGTTTAAGTCTGATAGAATTTTTTCGGCGTTGTCATGCTCGCATTCTCTAATATAATATCATCTACGTATCTATAGTAATAAGTTATTTTGTGTTTTTCCATTAATGCCTATTTGTGTAGTAATTCGAGATGTTCCATGAAAATTTCTATGAAGATTACGGAAGTTGGGTTCGTCAGGTAATTTGTAAAAAAGGTTACTAAATCGAAATTTGTATTAAGTAATTCTGTTTTATTATCGTCTTTGCAATATCTATAATATCAGTAATGTATTATTGCGTAGGATAACTAAGGTATCTTGTGTTAATATTTAGTTATATAAATCCTTAATGTCAAAGGAAACAAGGCGCTGTTTTCCGTAATCGTAATGTTGTATTTTGTAAATTTATCTTTTACTTTTATTTGGGTACGGTTTTCCGTCGACCCTCGTCGACCTTCGTACTAGTTGCGTTCTATTGTCAGTTGTGTTTATATAGTTCGTGTCTCTCTTCGTGTTATTGCGTTCGTCACTTTCTGTCTTTTTTGCTTGTCTCTCTCTCGCTCTCCCTCTCTCCTTTTTCGATTGTCTCTTTTTACCTAATTTGTCGAACCCTTTTTATTTCGTCGTTTCCCTCTAGCTAAATCCTTTTACGATCATGCGTGTTGTCCGTTTTTGTTTATGTGTGAACCTATTGGGTTTTTTTCCCTCTTTTTTATTTTTATGTGACATAATAATCTGTAATTGTACATTTATGATGTTCTTTATTGCCCTGGTCCTGTGCACCTGCGTAAAGTGTTTGTGTTGGTGTAATGTTTGTTTTCTTGTAAAAATGTTTCAATAGGTCAAATATTGTGTCCGAAGCAGTGTTTATTTGTTCATTTATTATTCGTCCGTCAAATGTTTTTTGTTTGTATGTTTCCATGTTTTCTAATACATTTAGTCTCCTTCCTTTGTGCTGTGTATCCAGCAGTTCAACCGTTGTTCCCATATGTCCTGGTGTACATTTGTTGTTGAATATATGGTCCGCAAAGTCCGATCCCGGAGTTGACTTTGGTTCTCGTAGTTTTCCGTTATAGTCTCTGTGTTCCCTAAATCTGGTGTTTATTTCCCGTCCTGTTTGCCCGATGTAGCTATAATGGCATATACAAGTTAATTTGTACACTCCTTGTCTGTCCAGTATATTTGCCTCGGCTGTTCTATTCCGTAGTATTCTGCCTAGGTTGTTTCCTGTTCTGAATGCGGTATTGATGTCGTGTTCTCCAAAGAATTTTGCCAGTTTGTATGTTGACCTTCCCATATATGTTAATGTAGCCCATTTTCCCCTTCCATTCTCCTGTTCTTTGTTCGTTCTAATTTGTTCCCTGATGTTATCCACGTGGCGCTTGCTATATCCGTTGTCCCCCGCTGTGGTGTATATTGTTTCCATTTCCCTCATATACATGTGCCGTGTTAGTTATCTTTTCTTATAGAAGGACGGTAAGGTGTTTAGCCGGCTGATATGCTGATGCAAGTCTGTAGTTGCACTGGGTCTCATTGTAACGTTTTCCTTGTGTATTTTCGGCTGTGCTTTGAGTGTTGGTGGTCTTAGGTTTATGCTTAAGCATTTGTATACTTTTCCGTCAGTAAACGTTTGGCAGCGTTTTAATCTGCCTCGTATTTTCAGTTGTTTTATTTTTAAGTTAAGTGTAGTTGGTCTGTCGTATAAATTGTTGTGTTGTGTGTCTATAATTTTTTCTGTATATTTCAACAGCCGTGTGTCCTTAAGTCAGCTTCAAATATATACAAGTATAGAAACAGAAATCTTCTATAAGTAATTGAAACAAATTAAGATTAAGATCATCTAACGTCCCTATATTTACAATAAATCTATTGTAACGTGGGTATTAAAAAGCGACCATTTTCTGAGTAAAAACTAAAACATGTTTATTTATTATTGATTTGACATTTGACATAAATAAAACAGGGACGTTAGATGATTTTGACATCTCCCCCTGACTTATCAAAAATTATTATAAATATAAAAATGTAGGCAAGAAGTATTTACTAATATATAATACTCATTTTTCTTTAATATGAGTACTGGAGGCACTCGGGGACTTCCTTTCCCGAGCAGATCTGAACACTGAAATTTCTCCCAAATTTGAGCTGACTTCAGTTAACGGTGCTGTTTCGGGTTGTAGTTTCCATCAGGGAACTTTGATACGCAATGATTAAAACTGGTATAATCGTGCTTTTTGTATGTTCTAACGATTTCCACTGTGGAACTGCAAGATCCTTTGTTAAATCGGAATTTGTTTTAATAACTTAGTCTCCAACTTTTCGCATCTGATCCACATGCCTTGCCCATATGTGATAGTTATCTAATTCTAGTTGGTAGTGTATTTCGCTTTTGCTATCTAATACTGGACCACAACACCTTTTATTATTTATTTAAAAAATAAATAATTATTAATTTTAAAGTGTTTTCATTAGGTTAAAATAAAGCAAAATTAAAAGAACCAAAAGGAGACAATAATAAATAGATTCATTAAATCAAAAGAAAAAAGAATCAATTATAATTACATTTTTTATAAAAAGAAAATTTATTTCTGAATGGTAGATCTTCTTATTTTATGACTATCTTCCAATAATATAATAGCCAGAGGATTTATATGACTGCTTATTATTTTTAAATATTATTTGCTGTATGAATGAATGAATATTTAGATCCAAGATTGAACAATAAGCCTTAAAGTTTTTAACTTATGCCTTTCTAATATTTTTATAATTGAGACACTTGCTTCTCCTCAAAGTTGAACTTCATTAGTCCATATAGGTTTAAAAGAAGTCTTATAAATTTTAGGTTTATTTTCCACATTTAAGTGAGATCTGGGACCAATTAACCAGCTAAATGTTTTATGCTAATATTTAATTGTTATCGTTTCATTTTTATTTGTTCTTTCTATATAAGTCGAGGATCAATATTTAAGCCAAGCCATTTAACGGAATCCTTTCTTGGAATTCAGATATCATTATGGCAATTACCTTTTCTAAGAGCGATTGTAATGTGTACAGATTTTTTAGTATTCACTTTCGGCTTTAATTTCTTTAAACAAGACTCAATAAAATTTAATTCGTTTTGAAAAAAAGGAACGAGCAGTTATTGAACAAATGTTTGAAGCTAAAATAGCAGTGGTATCTGAAAACGTAAAAATATTTACAAGGTCTAAAACTGTCATATTAGCCGTAAATATTTTATATAATATAGAGCTTAGTTCACTGGCCTTTGGAGCTCCTGCTCCAATCTATATATATATAAAAATTAAATTGTTCACGTGCGTAATGAGTTGGCGTGAGAACGGCTGGAGCGATTTGGCTGATTTTTGTTTTTTTTTCGATTCGAAATTTTCAGGAGATGGTTTGTATGAAAAAAAAATTATAACATTTTCCGGGAAACTTAGAAAATTCATTAATAATTTTCTTCTGTTGTTGTTGTAAACACAAATAAGTTATTCACGACTCGACATGTTCGTTCGAACTGGTTTGATGAAGCTTATGGTTGTTTGTATGCTAATGAGTTTGTATACGTGCAAACACACGCATACATTCTTAGCATACGCTAAAAAACCCGTAGATCAAATTAAAAAAAAAAACAAAACAATAAGAAAACAAAATAAAAGACCAAATAAAGAGAGGCAACATGTTCAACTTCGGCGAAACCAAACATTGTTCTAATATGTCAACAGTCAAAAATGTATTTTTTTGTTTGAACATTTTTTTAATTCATTACTATACATAGCTGCCAGATTTTTTAGAGATAATACCGTCACAATTTTGGGGGAAAAATCTTACTTCAATTAAAATTCGCAATAAAATCACATGTATGTACATATGTATGTAAATAGATTGCATGTTTTTCAATAAAGTTAAAATTCTTTGGTGAATTTGTTTTCAATTTAGTAAAATATGATTTTTAAGTTTCATTTTTAAATTTTGTTTCCTTAAAGTGTATAAATTTATACCAAAAAAAATATAACTACATATATAAAAAATTGACTTTCATATGTACATCATATACATACATACGTTTTAATAAACATCAGCAAGCTTTGCTTATGTTACAGAATTTGCCAGGAGAGCCCAACGAACATGATACGTTTCAATAACTAGACTTTATTTCGAAGTAATTTTTCTTCGCATGAGAAAATTTAAGGAGCAACTCGAAGTACTAAACTTTTCACACATTTTTAAGAAAAAGTATTAATTTCTTTTATACATGTTTTTATTTTCACTTTTCAATATACTATTTATTAAATTATGTTAGTGAAAACATAAATAAATCGTTTTCACTTCTCAATTTTTTTGCTTAGCCTACGTTTAAACTTTATAAAATTCCTAAACAGTGCTCAGTTATTTAATTTCGACGTGTTGGATAATACTAAAAGTGAAAATTTCAATATATATTTTACATACATATGGACATATGTATGTATGCACATTATCCTTACTTTAAAATTTTTTGTGCGATTTAATTCACATAATTTTAAAATTAATAGTTTTTATAAAAGAAGAAAAACCTTGATATATTGGATAGTGAGGGCTTAAAAATATTAAGTCATCGACAATTACTCTTCACTTTGAAGTTAAAAAATAATTTTCTACTCGATGCAATTTTAACGATTCATACATACTTACATATGTATATCGGTTATACGCTGAAAAATCCAATATCAAAATTCTTTGTTCTAAAATTTTATTGCTAAATTAAAAAATAAAAGCTTTATATTGTTAGACATTCGCAGTGGAAAAAACCGACTGAATCTACAACAGGCCAGATTTCCGTCCCAATGGGCTCTTGCCAATTCACAACGTCTAAAGACAAACTAATTGCAAAACTGTTTACATACATTGCTCAAAATTATAGCGATTAACTTTGGTTAAGTGAAAGAGCCATTTTGGCTGCAAAAAACAAATACGTTGATTAAATAAATTCAAAAATCCAAAGCTTAATTCCTGAAATTATTAAACTTACCGGGAATGCCACCACATAACTTCCAGCTTAACGTTGGAGCGGTAATAGTCATGTTACGTAACCTGAATCAGCCAATACTATGCAGTGGTACTAGATTGGTTATTAAAAACGCTGTTGGCAAAAACTTAGCAATAATAATTATAGGAAAGTTTGTAGGTGAAGAGCTGCTTGCTTCAAGGATACCTATCATACCAAGTGATTTACCATTTAAGTTTAAACGTCTCCAATTTCCCGTTCGCCTTGCGTTCGCGATGACGATTAATAAATCCCAAAGACAATCGCTAAAAGTGTGTGGGTTAAACCTAGAATCCCAATGTTTTTCCCACGAGCAATTGTATGTTGCATGCTCAAGAGTTGGGACACCATCAGCACTGTTTATTTTCTCTCCCAACAGAAAAACAAAAAATATTGTTTACTATCAAGCTTTAAAATGAACTATATGCTTACCTTTTTTGTTTGTTTATTTTTTAATGAATTACCTTAAGAACTATTAAAACAATAAATTGAAAAAAATTTGTGTCGTTTCTTCTTTGTACTGAAATTTATTTTCTAACTCCATATGAAATATTAATCATTTGCAAATAGTTTCCGAGCGAAGCCGGGTCGTACAGCTAGTATTAAATAAATGTGATCTTTCATTTACGAATTTAACGTAAAACAATCTGCTACATAGGTATGATTTAAAGATTGTATAAAATGTAGACGGGAGAAGTTTCTTTAGTTTGTAGTGAATACCAGTGTGACACACTTAGTCGAATGCCTGTTGAATGTCCAGGAATATAGTATTAGCAAATAATTTACGAATAATTTTCATTACTCTATGATATTGCTTAGGCAGGAGTACCGTGTTTTTGCCTTAATTCAAATTAGTAGTCAGAAATAATTTTTAATCTCTCAAGAATTGAGGATAAATGACTCCAAAGAATTTATCAAAAAAGTTTCAAACAATATTTAATAGACTAATGGGCACATTTAGTTACAAGTCAGTTCATTTTCAGGATTGTTGGATTTCTTGATCATTATCTCAGCGCATTTTCACTGATAATAAAAATGACTTAAACGCAGAATTGAATTAAAAATTTTAGTTAAGTATAGAACAGCCTTCTTTAACAAACTCTGTGTCACTACGATGTCGACTTGCATCATGAACAGAAATGTGTTTTATAGATAAGCTCAGTTGATATGAAGCAGCTAAAAATCTCGATATCTTTACGTTTTCTACAAATTTCCATATTGTAATATAAAATATTATTATAATTGTTATTATCGTTATTGAATAACATTGGTTCACAGCCAAAGTTTTTAAAATTTTGCATTGTACTATTTTGTATTGTATTTTTGAAAATTAATTAGCGGGTACTGATAACGAAACCAATAATAATAGTGCAGATAATGGTTAATTTATATTTTTTGATATCTCTTTTTTAAGCATCATTTATAGTCAATAGCGATTTTGATTAAAATAGTACCCCGTTGCAGAGGGAGGCATTATCTGACAGCCAATATGTTTAGATTAAATAAAAAGTAACTGAAAAAAGCTTTTTTCTCTCTTAATCATCACATATGTTTGTCCGTGCTTTCTCCTAAATGTCGATAGCATTGCAACAAATGTGGCAAAAAATACGACGTTAGAATAAATTCCTTCAAGCCAATTGCTAAATGATTCTAACTATTATATCGGTATGCTCTTGTGGACGCACTGTACTTTCCCAGTAATCAGTCAGCAACAGCTGTAAGCTAGCTCGCTGTACGTAGCGTTGCCATTAATTTTAATATAATAAAATTAAAAAATATTAATCATTCTAAAATTTAACATTTTTCAATAGCGGATTTATATTTTTACTATATTTTCTTTGTTATCTAACTATACCAATTTTTATTTAAACAATAATTTAAATTTAATCCAAAAACCAAAAGTGGTTTGAGTGAAAGGCATGTCTGGTACATCAAAATTGTTCCGCCATGGCCAAGCATCAAACTGCTATATCAAACTTTATCTCAATCACTAAATTCATAAATTGCTTATATTTCTTTTGCACAGCAACACAAAGCCAACTCATTCCGCCAAAGTAAGCGTTCACTTATTGATTTTGCTGAAGGATAATCAGAATAAGTATCGGTATCAGCTAATTTGTTTAGCTAAGTATGCAAGAATTTTATTTGTCGGAATATTATAAAATTATATTTCACTATTCATAGTTATTTTGAAGAATAAAAGGCGTTTCATTTGTGGGTTTGTTTTATTTTCACTGTACTCATTTCGCGTCACTTTATTTTCGGATCAAATTGATAATATTTAGAGCTTAATATTGTCATTTACATGCGTAATAAGATTCACATCTGTACCTAGCTGTGCTATAATCAGACGGTGGATCATACCACCATGGATGAAATATAGCGTCATCCTCGCCCTAGAAGGCCTCCAGATACGTATATCTTCCAGTCACTCCTAGTTGCAACTTCAAAAGCTGGGAGCACGCGGTAACCTTCACTTCTTGCTGAAGAGTTGGAGACTATCCAACTCCTGGTCCAGAACGCATGAAGCTTAATAAAAATTAAGAACACAACCGCAATCATGATCACTGGACCTGGACCATTCATTGTGTTCATTGTGAATTATTCGACCCACACAAATCAAACGAGGGCCTCGAAACCACAGCCACCACGATACTTCCGAAGGCCCAACCAATAATCAGTCAGAGAACAGCTAAAAGGCTAAAAAGACAAATAGCTGAACTTTGGGGCTTTACTAATACGCGTAGAAATATAGTTGAATTATCCAGTTGGCTCCTGCTAGTCTTGAAGGGGACTGGGCTCCCTTTTATCCGCATTGAAATGACGGTGAGATTCCGTCAAAACATATCAGTATGCCCCCAGGGGGTATTGTCAATTCCACATAAATAGA
This sequence comes from Trichopoda pennipes, assembly GCA_030448955.1. Taxonomy (NCBI): domain Eukaryota; kingdom Metazoa; phylum Arthropoda; class Insecta; order Diptera; family Tachinidae; genus Trichopoda; species Trichopoda pennipes. The sequence goes on from JASKUP010000042.1 coordinate 14,298,644, forward strand.
CGTTACTCAAAGAACCATAGAAAGAAATATCTTTTAAAAGCACAAACAAGCCCTTTTTCATTTAAAAAAAAAGGATCACCAGGTTTGAATACACAAACAAATACATTGATTGGACCACTACACAATGGAAAACCATACTTTTCTCTAAAGAGTCGAAGATTAATTAAAAAAATTTCAATGGATTAAGTTAAGTTAAAAAATCCAACCTAATAATCCACGTTATACAAAAGTTACTGTGAAACATGGTCGAGGTAATGTTTTGGTCTGAGGTTGACTTTCAGACTATGGCATAGGCTCGATTTGTAGAACAAACGGAATAATGGATTGTTCGTTTATAAAAAATTCTTCAAAATGCCATGCAAAGGAGGAAATGAAAATGCCTTTCAGTGGAGGCATCAGCACGATAACGATCCTAAAAACACATCGTTGTTCGGTCACTGGCAACAAAATTAATGTTTTAAAGCCGAATTTGAATCCTATAGAAAATCTGTAAGAAATTGTGCATCGAGAAAACTGTTTTTTATTGGAACTTCATCAGATGTAGTATCCAGTTTAATTAACTCAATGTAGCGAAGATGTTAAGCAGTTTTAAAAAAATAACTATAGGCCACACAAATATTGAGTCTTTTAAAACTAAGTATACATTATTGACTAGACGCTCTAATTATGTTGCTTTAAAATAATGCCTTTTGTTAATTTGCTTTGATATTAAATGTTTTAAATCAATGTTATTTTGGTTTTAATTTACAAAATTTTAAAAATTTTTTAAGTGAATAAAAAATTATTATTTTTTAAAACTTTAATAAATATCTTTTTTAAGATCTTTTTTATATATTTTTTTTCTTCACGATATTTCACTTTCCTTTGGAAAGCTTCTTCAGGAAAAAATTTTTATATTTTTGGAAACAAAAAATTATTAACAAATTGAAAAAAATGTTTTAAAACATTTGACAAAAACATATAAAATATTTTTTCATACATACATACAAAAATTTAAATTTTCAAATATTCAAACATACAAAACCAAGGAAACGGAAATAACAAATAAATAACAAATAACAAATTCTCTCTTATGAAATGATTATAACAAATTATGTGTCTTTTGAATTAAGTACCTATAATTCTGAGCTAAATTGTCTGTGTCTGTCTTGAAATTTATTCTCCTTACATTTGGCACATTAACAATTTCTAACATTTCCAACATATAACGTCTCTTGTAGTTTTTTTCTATATCTAATACTGATGTTTCATCAAACTTTGGATAATGATTGTATTTCTTACAATGTGAAGATAAGGATGTCTTCTGTGTTGAAATATTCCTATATTTTTAAGTTTATTTTTTGTTGTCCCAATATAAACTTTGTCACAGTTCACCTGGTCATTTCCTCCACATGGTATCCTGTATACTACATCAGATATTTCCATTTTTCCTATTTTATCCTTCATACTGGTGAATAATTTATTTAATGTGTTATGTGTTTTGTGTGCAATTATATATTTATCTGTGTCATATATTTTACACTTTCCTAATCTTTCTGATATTCCAGGAACATAAGTTAATGATTTATAATTTCTTGGCTCTGCCGTAGAATTTCCTAAATTATGCCTATAACTACCATATTGTCTAATTAATCAGTTAGTTAATTCTACTGGAAAATCATTGTAATTAAGTATATCTCCTATTGTATCCCTATTCTTCAAATGAAATTCTCTATCACTTATAGTCAATATTCTGTCTATCATATTTTTCGCTGTGTTTATTATCATTTTCCTTGGATGTTTTGAATAAAAATTAATGATTCTTCCAGAAGATGTTGGTTTCTTATACCAATCAAATACTAACTTATTTTTCTTCCTTATTATCAATATATCTAAATATGGAAGTCTAGATTCTAATTCTCTTTCAATCGTAAATTTAATATCCGGATGGAAACTATTCAATTCTGACAAAATATCATCCACTGCATCATCTGAAGTTATACAAAATAAATCATCCACATATTTTGTGATAAGATAATCACAAAATATGTGGATGGTTTAATATGAATTTTACTAATACATGAATTTAGTAATTCCTCCATCACAATATCAGCTATAATTGGAGATGCTGGAGAGCCCATAGGGAGGCCCTCCTTCTGTTGAGATATCCTATTATCAAATTGAAAATACCTATTGTCTTCAATGCAAAACTTAAGAATACGTAAAAATAATTCCTTCTCAATATTCGTATTTCGTTCTATTATCTGCCATTTTCCTCTATAATACTTAAAGCCAAACCTACAGGAATACTTGGAAAAAGTGAAACTACATCAAATGAAAACAATCTATCATTATCTTGTATATTTATTCTCTTGGTTTTATCCTTAAATTCCAACGAATTTTTAATATTATATATTGATTGTCCTGTTATCACCTTAAGAATATTCGTTATATACTTGCACAGTCCTTAGGCCGGGGAATTAATGCAAGAGCAAATAGGCCTTAAAGGAAAATTCTGTTTATGGATCTTAGGTACTCCGTACAGCTTTGGAGAATTTGACACATTAGTCTTAAGTCTATTTCTCTCCATTACTGAAATGATATCTTTTTTAAAAAGTTCATCAACTAAAAAATTGTTTGTTTTTTGCAGTTTAGTAGTCGGATCCTTATTCAATATTGAGTATTTAGCAGAATCATTAAGAATGTCATTTATTCTCGAATTATAATCGTCTCTGCTCATAGCAACAGTAACATTACCCTTATCAGCATTAACAATTAATATGTTCCTATCAGCACTTAAAAATGTTAGCGGTTTTTACTTTATCTAATATAAAAATATCCCTTGCTGTAGGTCTAATATTGCTAATGTGCCTATCAATAATCATTGTTAGTTTTGTCCGCGCTACTTCCTGGTGCTCTTTTTTTATAGTCTGAATCAAATCATCTCCTTCTGAAATTACCTTCATTATAGGAAAATTTTTCTTTTCAAGTGGTAATGCAAATTTCTGTCCTAGAGAAAGAATCCACTTAACATCCCCTGGAATATCTATGTCAGTCTTATTAACAAACCATTCTTCATTAACCTCAATTCCTAATTCCTTTCTTTGAATATCAGAAAGATTCTTAAATTTCTTCCTATGTGTTTCCTTAATCTTTTTTTTCAAAAATATAAGTTAGTCTATCTTATAATTCTGGTATCTCATCTAATGTCAAATGTCCTTCCATATTATATATTAACATCTCTATGTTCCTATTTAAAATTTTTAGTAAGTCATGTTGTTTCCTAATTGCTAAATTTAACATTCTTTTGTGTAAATCTTTGTGTACCTCTCAAAAGTGTGTTGATATTTGGGAATTTCTTTATTATTAAAAATGTTAACTAAATTATTTGTTGAGTTCCTAATAAATTTTGGTGTAATGGCAGCTTTTCTACACCTTATCAAAAACGTAATGGACGCTGTTGCTCTTACAATTTTGTCCATGGTTGCCTTGTATTTGTTGATAATTGCTGCAATGGAATCATTTTTCTTGAATTTCCTGTAGAAGACTTTTAACCAATTTTTTGAAAAGTAGCAGTTTTTGATTAGTCTTGTTCGGTACTGTATATATAAAAATAAACTTCAAATTATAATAATGCTTCATATTATTACGTTTATTCCTTTAATAGAAGTTCTTTATTTTTAAATAATTATACACAACACTATAGAGTTTTAATTTAATTTGCGTTTGTACACACAAAAATACAAGATGGTAAAATTACCACTTTAAGGCTTTATTAATTTTATGATTTTACTCGTTGATGTTTACACTGCAACTGATTTTATTGCCCAATAGATGGCTCGTATATATTCTGTTTTTAGTATTTTTCGAATATTGAAGAATATTTTACTTCAACATCATCACATATAATTGTTGCCATCATTATTTAGTGAAGACGCCTGCTTGGCTGTTTGTTTATTTTGTTTGTTTATTTTATTTCGTGGATTTTAAATAAGCATGTTGTTATTGTCTTGTGTTCGTAAGATTTCTTAGAAACTACATACATAATTTGCAAAAAGACATAATTGGTCATTACATTTACTCTTTTTAGTGATAACTATTTCCTTTTAAAACTGAAACTAATCATCTTCAGCAAAATATAATAACGTAAAACCAAAGTTGGTTGGTCTCTTTTATACTCTATATGTTTATTTATTTACCTACGTAAATTTCATTGAATTTAAAGTAATGTTTTTATAGCACTCTCTCCGTATAATATAGCTCTAAATATAATATAGCTCTAAACTATATGTTTTGTTTTATTACAAAAATATTAAGGAATAGTACAAACATGCAATAGAACAATTGTGAAACAAAATAACTAATGCTTAACCGCAACATTAATAGAAGAAGTAAAACATTAAAACTGAATACTTGTTTGAATGTTTTTGTTGGATGTACATACACAAACTTAGATACAGAGAAACTGTTGCGTTTGTTTTTGTGAACACGAAAAAGAATTAACAAATTTTAGTTATAATAAAATAATATACTTATTATATTAATTCTTAATTCCATATTTTATAATTTACTTGTGTTTAAAATTGCTTAAATTTAAATAAAATTGAGAAGAATTTACTTTTATATATATGTATATGTATACATATATGTATATATATATATGTATATATATATATATATATATATATATATATATATATATATGTACATGTAGTTATACATATTAGAATAGATTTTTGTCATCATTGTTGCTTTGCAGTTCCCACCTGTTGTCTGTTGGCTGTGTCAAAAAAATGTAAAAAAATGTAATGAACTCATTTCGTTTTTTAAGTAAAAGTTGCTTAACATTAAAATGAAAATAATCTTAAATTTATAAAGTATTTGATAACACGGCTATTTAAGATATGTATATATTTAAGTTTTTTGCTATGAATTATATTTCTTTATTCCATTGTCGATTTTTGTTTTGCTATTTTATTTGTTTTGAAAAACTTTGTTAGTTCTTATTTATTTTAGTGAGAGTCTTATTTTGCTATTTTTGTTTTGTTTTATAAGTGTGTTTACACTCTAAGTCCAACTGATTATGTTAAATAAAAAAATATAGAAGAGCGTAAAAAGTATGTGGAAGATAATGATTTCCAGCAGTGCTGATAAGTGCAATTTATAAAATTGTACTAATTTAGTTGCAATAGTATATTTTTGGGACATTAAATAAAAAACAGCTGGGTTTTCGTTGGAATTAATTTTTCGTGTTCTGAGCAGTTTATAGATTTGTTACCTTGGATCTAATTTCCTGAAATGAAAGCATTTAATAAGGTTTAATTACACGTTTAAATTTAAAAATCAAACATATGTTACTACCGAATCGAGTCTGTATAATGGTACTTCTATAAATATGCCAACCATACCTGAGAAACTGCAAACCCTTAAGCTCTTTTCAAAATAAGTGTAATCAAAATCATGAAGGAAAATAAATATATGGGTTTCGAATAATGGTATTATTTTATTTCCCTTAGGTTTAATTATAATTTCCCGCTTCATTATATTTGATCGGTCGTAATTATTCGAAATAAAAATTAAAAATTGTAATATCCGGTATGACAAAAATAAAATTTTATTTTTTTAGCGTATTTGAGCCAATATTTTTGATCACAGTGCATCAACCACGCTTAATTTCTTTTCGAATATGACTTCCTTATATTTCTATATTTGCGAAATATATTTCCCTTTGCATACATATGTTACGAATTGTGACATGGGAATACAGTATACATAATAAAATAAGAAGTGAAAAGCAAGCTTAAATTAGTCATCTAGACTCCTAAGCGAAGAACACCCTATCACATATCGGCCAGCGTTTATTCGTTCTCGAAAATTTAAAGCATCATCATTATTTAAATCATTCAAAAGATAAAGTCATTCTATGATATTTGTCTTAATTTTCAATTTTATTTTTGATACTTATCGTTATAACAGAAGAATTATGCTCATTATAATAACAACAGAAATATTTGTATTATTATAGCGAAGCATTTTGTAGAAATTTCGAGTGAAACGATCTGGCTATACGGCAACATACTGAAAGCAATAAACCATTTTCCGTTAACTTCAGGATCTTTAAAAAAACATTTATATCGGGGTCTTCAACCAGAAGTTTGTTTTTTAATTATGACAACACAAACAATACAATAAATTTGATATTTAGTTTTTTGACGTATTCGTAATAGATCCATTGGCAATTCTTACAACAAATTAAACTTCGCACGAAAATCGCATTAATATAACTCAAATTCACTATGAAAAGGGTGGTTCTGTTTAAGTTAGATTTCATAAAATTCGTCGTATTTTCAGACAACATAATCATCTTTCTGAGACCGCTATTAAGAATTTGGTCGTTAGATTTTAATCGCCAGGCTCGATAACAAATGTGCAAACACCAACGCGTGTGCGAACGGGCCGTTCAACTGAAAAATGTTAGCAGATTCAATTCCTCGACGTTCTCAAAAATTGGGCTTATCCAAAACAACCACATGGCGAATTTTACATAAGGATTTGACTTTGAAGCCTTACAAGGTTTAACTGCTGCAGGAATTGGTTCACTCACTGCATTCAGAAACAACCGGCTGGTTTTTCTGAAAAAACTTTTTCAAACGAAGCCCATTTTCACTTGTCTGGGTATGTCAACAAGCAAAATTTGCTACATTTGGGCTTCTAAACATCCTAGAGCGATTATTTGCAAGCCTTTGCATGCTCAGCATGTCACTGTATAATTAATTTTGGCCTATTCTTGACGACGTGGTTATCACTGATATGTGGTTTCAACAGGACGATGCCATATGTGACACTGCCAATGAAACGATCAATTTATTGCAAACCAAATTTTCCGATAATTACACGACAGTCAGCAGTTAAGTGGGCAGTTTGTGTGATTTAAACCCATTGGATTATTTTTTGTGGGACTATGTTAAGGACGGACTCTATACGGAGCCAATTGAATACATTTCAGCCTTAAAACTCAAAATCAGTGATGTGTTAACCAAATATGACCGCTATTTTGCCAAAAAGTGGTCGTGGTGGATATTTCGCAGATATCATTTTTCACTTATAATTGCCGAACTGTTCTTTTCGTAATACAATAAAAATTGAATCATCTTAATGTAATCTTACGTGATGCAACGTTGCCTGAAGATGACTTATTCACATCGAAAATGCTCGCCAATTACGAACAAACAGCCAGAAAAGATGTTTACTATTAATTTAAATTTTTTTATTTTATTTTTTTTAAGAATACAAACTTCTTGCTGAAAACCCTTTTACATTACTTAAGATATTATGCTTTTTCAATTAATTTCATCACGCTTAAAAACTATTAAGCGAAAACAACGTGATAAAGAAAATTTATTAAACGCATCAGATTCTCCATACTTATTCTTTATTAGTTAATCTACGTTAATTGTGCTGCAATGCTTTAAAAAAAATTTTAAATGTATTACTGTGGATTTTACCCAAATTTTGTATAGAAAACTCTTCTTTTATGACAGGTCAAATTGATTAAATGAGAATTATATTCAAACGACAAAGTAAAAAGACAGTAAAACTCATAAAACCTTTATACTAAAACACAGTAACCATTAAGAAACTATTTTTCACTTTTCACTTTTCTACATAAGGGTTTCCTCCTCATATGTAATAAAAAATTGTTTTTTTTAATATTTTTACAAAAAAAGGCAAGATTCACTTGCAATTAAAAAGTAAATAATTTTTTTTTATTTGGAATCATTTTTAAGTTAATCTATATTAATTGTGCTCGATTCCATTTTTAGCTTAAACAACGATTTCTCTGCAGAAGAGTGCAGTCGGTACATTTTGAAGCTTATTCGGTAGATATCAAAGCAGAGTACTTAAAAATGTCCAATTCGTGTTTAAATCATCATCCCTGATAAACAATCTTTTAATACATTTCTATTTTATTTTATTTTGTTTAGTTACATTTTATAGCCGGTTGATTAAAGACGTGTGAGTTGCTGAAACAATTTTAATAATGAGTAAAGAAGGTAAGATAAACTAAACTTTTAAACTAATATACGAAAATTTTGGTTTTAAAAATATAATAACTAAAAAATGGATCAGATTGATGTTCAAACAGTTAAACATAATTTAAAAAAATTTTGTTTTATGTGACAGCGATAGCACTTTATTCAATTAGCGATAAGATTATTTTATATTGAACAAAATTTTTAAAGTCTTACTTTCACTAGAGAAGCATATAAATAATACAATATAGTGCTTTGTATTACTATTTATAAATAAACAATCTTTTTGTTAATATTTCCTCTTAAGTGATACAATATTTTAAGAAAGTTCAGCGTAGATATTCTTAACGAAAACTTGACAATTTTATTTTTTAATTTATGGATTGTTTTCATGGAAAGCAAGGCATATTTTTAGTAAGGCAATACAGGTTGTTAAAGTAAATATACATATTTTGAATTTGCCTCAAAAACATGAATGAAATCGTATTCTGTGAAAAAAGATTTCTCTGGGTAAAAATTGCATTATTTTTGAAAACAGAAAAAATTTAAAATATATATTGTTACGTTTATACCTTTTATAAACGTTTTGCTGTGAGTTCTTTATTGCAAAATAAATAACACCTGTTTTTAGAGTTTTTAAATTATTAACAAGTTTATTTACTTTAACTACACAAAGTTAACACTACAGAACAAATTACTTAAGATGCACGTCTTTACTTCACCAGATTTAATTTTACACTGACTGACTATCCACTCAGACGATGCCCTTTTATATTTGTCCATTAAAAGGCTAGAAAATTTAATACCCTTCTACTCCCTTTGTATCACATTTTGTTGTTGTATGTTGTTTATTCAATATATAGGCGCCATTATGTCTATGTGTATTTTTGTTTTTATACTGATAAAGTTTCTTCTTGGAATTTATTTTAAGATATCTGTTGTTGTCTTTTGTAGAAAAGGTTTCTTAGAAAACTACGTAGATGGTAAACAACATACATGTTTGTTGTTGTCTTGCGCGTATAAAATTTCTTCGCAGTTAGTAAACATAAGTTTGGTGTTGTGTTGCATGCCACGCAGTTAGTAAATAGCATATCAAGTTGTTGTTGTTTGCGAGTATACAATTTCTACGCAGTTTGAAATTTTGTTGTTGTACCATAAGTTTTCTTAGCCTTATTATTTTATTTATTTATTGCTTAATTATTTTATTTTAAAACTTAAGCTAGACACATCAGTAACAATATGCATGAATGTAATTTATGTGCTGTTGTTATTCCTTCTGAAGCCGTTTTCTAAACTGTACTGGTTAGTCAGCGTTGGGGGTTAGGTAGTTCATTAATTAGGGTCGTGTCAACTAATGTAGGTAGACTGCCCGCCGCCCTTTCCTTTTTTATTATTATTCAGGCGGGTGTGTCCGTCTGGGGTGTTTTTCATGTGTTCGAGTGTATGCGTAGTTTTAGTGGTATGATTATTGTGTTTATAAATAATACCGCTGTTAAAATTTTTTTCTCATAATATCTAGTCTTCGTCCTTTTTTGCTAGGCTGTAGTATTGTCATACATTTATCTATTTCCCTTGGTGTGTCTGTCCGTGAGGTTCAAGGTATAAAGCAATGTTGGAGTCTTCATTTTTCATTTGTATGAACGTATGTGTTGTGTAAATTTTGTTTTTAGAGTTTGTCCTCTATAAGTATGTTTGCAGGTACAAGTACACGCTAACAAAAAAGGACGAAAACTAGACATTCTTAAAAACATGGAAATTTACAAAATAACAACTTTCAACAATGACATTATAAACAGCAGGTAAACAGGACCTCAGACATATTTTTCACACCAATAAAACTAATCATGCACTCGTACAAACAGAAAAAGTCAGAAATTTTAAATTAGCCTCGCATAAAATGCCAAATGGCGGTATATTTTACCTGCTTAAAACGAGACGATTCTAATGAAAGGACGATATTAGCCCAACATTGCTTATAATAACAGACCTAATACTCACAATCCAATTCTATCTGAAACGCCGCTTGATAATAATGTCATCGCATCGAAAACGCTCGCAGATCGTACCAAATAAACAGCCAGTAACGACAGTTTTCACCGAAAAGAATGAAAACAGTATTTGATGTTTGGGTTTAATGATTTTTTGTCCACTTTTTAGTTGGTCATAAAAAAAAAACAAATTTTAATATAATAAGCAGCTGCATCTTCTCTAAAATATGGTTAAAGGCTTGGTGACGATTTAAGTTGAGCAATCAAAGAAATAGCCATAGTAAAGCTAGTTTACACCAATTATCAATTAGTGATTTTACATTAAACAAACTTGTGTTATTACTACACTGAAAAGTAAACTAATAATAAAATATTATAGCTTTTTAGTGCTAAAAACTTAAGCATATTGTATTTAAACTTGTAAAATACACGCATTTATTATAATGACAATAATTTTTATGGTAATTTTTAATGAGAATATTATTTTAAAAAATATTAAAATTTCTCATACAATATGTATTATGTAAAGTTTACACTTACATTGTTAACTAAGTAAAATTTATAAACTTTAACAAATTATTTCTAAAACTATAACATTTCATAAACAGGTAAACTGAGTGCTCTGGAATACTCGATGCTTTTGCTATAAATTATTTTTCTTTATTTTATTGTCGATTTTTGTTTTGTTTTTCTATTTGCTTTGAAAAGTACAAGCAAAGCTGTGCAAAATACGAATGATGCCTCATTTATTTTATTTTAATGTGAATAATGTTTTGCTAATTCTGTTTTGTTAATTATGTTTACACTGTTATTCTAAATAGGTGGCAGCTTTAGGCCTATGACAGATTTTATGTAAAAATACGGGTTTTTAAGAACTGATCGTGTTCAGCTAAAGAGTGTGATAGAGCGTAAAGAATGGGAGAAATAATGATTTCCAGCAGTGTTGATAAGTACAATATATAAAATTGTACAAAAATTGTATATTTGTGGGACATTAAATTAAAAACAGAGATGTGTTAACTCTAATAATATAAAATAAAAATAATAAAAATTAAAAATAATATCAACCCAATTATGGAAAGAATTTGTAAAAGAATTCAAAATATATACGCTTTGAAAACGTATGCAGTGTAGACTCGGTTAACGCAACTCTCGATAAGCGCAACACCTTGATATTCGCAACATCTTAATTTTTAACATTGGTTGCTTTTAACGTAACTTTTCAAAAACAAGACGACAATTAAGCAATTTGCTTAAAAATCTTTTTTTAGTTAAAATGCTTTCTTTGAATGGTTTGCTACTTTTAGATAATGCGCCTTGTCATTGCAAAGAGGGAGAACTGAAGAGTAATGTGCTTTTATGTGCATTAATATTCTTCAACTTATAAATCAAAACGTGACTCACATTATTGGAAGCAGAGGTTCCGATATTGGCTAAAGAAACAAAATCTCTTAATTTGGGCAATGCTGTTTATCTTTTGGCAAACTTATGGAGTAAAACAACGCCCAGTATAATTGTAAAATTTTGGAATGTATTCCTGCGGTGAAATCGCGAATGACTGATGAAGTCGAATTGCACCCGAGTGTTATAAAAACTTGTGTTATTAATAAAAAAACTGGCTTGTACAATTAGGGATTATCTACAAGAACTTGCTTCCAAAATTGCAAATGCAGAAATAAATTCATGGATATCTGAAAGGGCCGAAAACATTCGAATTGAAGATGAAATTGTATTCAAAAATAGTAAAACTAAAGACCAAAATGACAATGTTGTGTTAGATTAAATACCTTCAAAATTAAAATCTCAGAATATTGCAGAAAGCCTTAATTTTTGGCTGCAGTGCGTTGAAGAGAACAGCTGCCTTTTAGAGGATGCAATGCTTCAAAAGCTTCACAAAAATATATCATTCCAAAAACCATTCGAAAATTGCAGATAAACCCTCAACTTCAATATTACAGTCATGCGTTCAAATTTACATACATTTGGAAGTGTATTTTTTATTTAATTTAAATATATATTTATTTTTGTTCATTATTTTAATTAAAAAAATGCATTTCTTTTAAAGGTTTGTTATTTTTAATAAATATTTAATTTTTGTTTAAAAGAAATAAAAAATTGTTTATTCGGTCTTCGCAACAAACTCTATTATTGGTTGCGTTATTCGAGTCTGCACTGTATTTCGGTTTCCGATTTTTAGATTTTTTTTTAATTTAATTTTTATATGATTTTTAGATTTTATTTGAAATATTTTTATAAATTAATTATAATTTTTTAGTTATCTCTAAATTTACTATTAAATTTACAGTTAAATTTAGATGTCTATAGAATAATACGCACTCTTTGTTGACTAATCGAAAGTTTCTGCAGTCGGAAATGAGTATTGTAGAAATTACCAACGTAATTACAAACGTATATATGTATGTGTAACTTTTCCAACTGGGGGAAGGTTACAATAATGCTTGTCTTCTTCTTCTCCTCTCTTTTGTTTTGTATAAATCAAAGCAAGAGAAAATTCAGAAAACTCATACAGTGCATGTTCAATTTTTTTTGAACCATCATGCGCTTTTCGTTCATAACTTGTATTAGCTCACGTACGCCCCTTGATACCTTGATAAAGAAATACCTTTGAAATTTATTTATAAACTATGAAGTACGTTTGATACGCCCTTAACTTTTATTAATGACACCCTCTAGTTGAATGATAGTCCCTTAAAAGCTATCTGCAACTTATTTTCGGCCGCTTGTGATATATCCATTGAGATTCATCGTACTCTCTTCGACATCTTAAAGATGTAAGCGAGCATAAACAGAAACTAAAAAGAGGCTTTGGACATCTGAGGTTGCCCTGCGGTTATTTAGCTTTCCCATTAGTTTCATTATCAGACTATGCGATATATTGGCGCCTTTTAGTACTTGCTATCCAAACGACATCTCTTGATACCCGTTATTTGGTGAAAATATTGCCTAGAAAAATCAAAGCGACAAACAATGAAAAGAAAACAAATCAAAATTAAAGCGTATTTTCGGTAATACAAATCAGTTTAATATTGTGTTTTGTTATTTAGTGGTTCTAAATTTATTTTTTTAGTGAATTAAAACTATCATCTATAGCTGAATTATATTTTTACTTTAAAACAAGATTTTTGTTTACCTTAAGTACACTTCAAACTTGCTTTTTTTTGTAAATAAATGTAAAAATTTATAAATTTAGTTGTATATACACATGTAAATTTACATTAAAAATATAAAATTATTATGATATTTTCCTTTAGAATGCTGTCATGGCCCTGGCTATGCCACACCTTTAGACGCCATGAAATCTGGTCCTCGAGAGAAACTTTTGTACGTTATAACTGTGCAACCAAATTTAGACGAACCTCACGGTGACTATTTATCAACAGTTGACGTTGATCCAGAGAGCCCCACCTATTGCCAAGTACGTATAGAATGTAAATATATAAAATCTAGAAAATCTAAACTTACATTTTGTGTCCATGGAAAATAAATTTTACTCTTAAATTAATTTTTGTTTACAATTAAAAAATATTTTCTAGGACCGTGAAGATAAATTCGAATTTAAATAGCAGAAAAAAAAATAATTTTTAAACATAGGAAATTTCGCAGTTAACTGAACAGTCTTAGTACCTTAAAAGCAGAGTAGCGAAGTATTGACTCACTGTTCATACATGTATGTATGTCATTTTTTAGCCGCTTCTTCTCATACATGTGTGAGAGACTACAAATTATTTTGTGTTTTCTCATTTGTGAATGCGACGATTTATTTTTTTCTTTCTATCCATAAGTGAAAAAATGAGAAACACACAAGTGTTCATTTTTGAATATTTACAATTTTGATAATTTTTCATAAATGAAAAGGTCGTAAAAATATGTGCGTTAAGCATTCGCGTACATAAACGCACATATTTGATAATGCGCAATTGTCGGCGTATGCAGAAAAAAAATGTTTTTTTTTTATTTCTTTTAGAATATATTGCAATATTGTATTTTGTGTTTTTACTACATTTTACGGTAAACTGCGATCGTAGGTAGAAAATTTTTTCACGTTCATTTATGAGAAATTTTATAAAATTTCAACGTTCATAAATGAACATGTACATTTATGAAAAATAACATTAATGAGAAGTAGCTAATTTATCATTTATCACATATGAATAAGACTAATAATTCTTGTTGTTCGGATTCATGTATGAAAATAACCAGAACATTTTTTGTTGTTCGTTTATGAGTGTGAAAAATAAATAAAAAATTTTAGATTTCTCATTTATGAAAAATATCATGAATGTTGATTTTTGAATGTTCATAAATGAAAAATTCTGAACCCTGCTTAAAAGTAATTGGAATTTTGACCTTCGAGAAGAGAGAGGTCATTATGTAAAAATAGATAAAACACACTACAATCAAATGTTGGTCCAGAGACTAATTTATGAAACCATGATAAAAGGAAATATAATAGTGAAAGATGTGCTTGAGCTGATGTTTCCTTACAGTGATCTGGAAAATGTTTGCTTTATATTGTATATTTAGTTAAGTATATGTTAATCCGAAAAGCTTTAGGCATCCATTTCAGATTTGATTTAATCTTGTTTTGTTTAATTGCTGTAATTTTTATTCTGTAAGCTTTCACAAATGTGAATGCAATAAAAAACCTGATTTAATAATATACGAAGATGGTTAGTTTTAGTTGTAAAAGGGAAATTATCACTAAAAAAAGGTAAAATGAAATGGCCCATTTCGTAGGTTAACAAAAGAAGAAGTTTCTTAAAAAACTTATGAACACGAGAAATTAACAATATGCTACATTCAAATTCCATGAACTAAGATTTACAATTAGAAAAATTTAATTTAAAACTCTTTATATATTATATATAAATGCTGTATAATTATTTTACAATAAAAGAACCCATTAAACGAAATGTTCATTGAAGAAATAAAGGTGGCAATAACTTTTCTGAATATTTATCTTAATTACAAAGATTTACTTCACGTTTACCCAAAGATCTTGATATAACTTCATCAAAATACTTATTCGCATTTTTGTTGGCTGTGGTAAATTATGCCAAACTACACTAATCATAAAATCCTTGAGAGCTGACAAAATGGGCGCCAGTTAAAAAATATGTCCAACTTAAAGTTTTATATTTCTGTAAAAGACAGTCGATATAACTATCAGCCAGCCTTTAATCTCGCCTTTAATAACACCTACCTGGTGAATGATCCTAGATCCAGTGAGCATGCTAGTCCCCTGCTGAACCGCTGAAATTGCAACTAGGAAAGACCTGTTGCTAGAATTAGTCTTCGGCTTCCTAGGACGTGTATAACGTTGCTTTTCATTCACAGTGGTTTGACCACCATCTGATTAAGGCCCACGGCCAGGTGCAGATGTAAATCTTATCACGTAATTGCTTTCAGGCCCTTAGAGTTCACTGAGGTGTTATATACTTCTATTTTCTACGTTTCTCTACTGGATAGTAGATGAAGTGCCTTCTGGATAAACAACAGACTTTGTTTCAACTTAGTGTCATTTAGCCAGAGAATTGTCCTCGGTCTATTTTTGGGGATGTATTTTAGCTAATCTCATCCTCTCCTCTGCCTTAGGTAGTCATGTTTTTCTTTCTTTATATTTGGAGCACTCCTGTTTTGGCTTAACACGAATTTGTTCTTTATGTTATAAATATAAGTTTTAATTTTAACTTATATTTTCTTTTTCGTATTTAAAGAAAAAGTGTTTGCTTATATACTATTTTGTTGAGGGATTATTGTATATGCTGCTAAAATATTCTGAGATATTTGACACTTCTGTTATATTCCCAATTATGATTATATGTTGGATATCTTATGTTATTGACACCAAACTACGCATTTGTTTAACTTTTTATAGATTATACATCGCACTTTTACTAATCGCAAAGGGGACGAGTTACATCATACTGGATGGAACGCCTGCTCTAGCTGTTATTATGTGGACGCAAATGCTAAGCACATTCCAAAAAGAGACAAACTCGTTATGCCAGCTATTAACTCTGACAACATTTACATTGTTGATGTTGTAAAAGATCCTCGTAAGCCGGAAATTACTAAATTTATTGATGGTGATATCCTGAAGAGGCACAGTGTTACCGCACCTCACACAACTCACTGTTTAGCTGATGGCAACATAATGATTTCGACACTGGGTGATGCCGAGGGCAATGCTAAGGGAGACTTCATACTTTTTGATTCGGAGTTCAATTGTTTAGGAACTTGGATTAACGGTGATAAAAAAGCTCTCTGTGGCTATGATTTTTGGTATCAGCCATATTACGATGTAATGGCATCATCTGAATGGGGAGCTCCTAAAAAATTTAGAAGGTAAATTTATACATGAAGTATATTTGTTTACTTAAAAAGGCCTTCAACTTGGCATAAAATAAAGAAAAACAAAAAGTTCTTATAGATCGTGTGTCTAGCTGCCAAAACACATTAATTTTATTTTACTTCAACATATAGTTTCTAAGTGATTTGAGTTTAAATTTCACTGTAACTCAGTTTTCGAGCAGTAGTTATATCAATTAAAAGATTCGTAAGTTTGCGACATTTTCCGATAAGTTTCCATTATATTTTGATAATTTTTTGTAAAGTGGTTTTGCGAAAATCTTTTGTGCGGCTAAACGCCAATTCACAACGAAAGCATTGGGAGATTTTTTATTATCTCTCCGATTTTAAAAAAAGTGAGTTTTTTTTAATAACACATAATAAATATCGGGTTTTTAAAAAAGAAGAATTGTGGCAACACCAACAACGTGATAGTTTCGACATTTAGTGTTTTGAAATATTCGTGGTAGATGCATTGGCAATTGTTACAATGAATACAATTTCGCACGAAAATTGCATTAAAATTAATTAATATCCAGTATGAAGACGGTGGTTCAGTTAAAGTCACATTTCATAAAATTCGTGTTATTTGCGGACAACATAATCATCCTTCTGAAACCGCTGTTAAGAATTTGGTCTTAAAATTTGAGTCGAGAGGCTCGATACAAAATGCGAGAACACCAACGCGTGTACGACCAGAACGTCCAATTGAAAATAGTGCACCCGTGACGTCTCAACAATTGGGGCTATCCAAAACCCCCACATAGCGAATTTTGCATAGGGATTTGACTTTGAAGCCTTACAAGGTTCAGCTGGTGCAGGACTTGAAGCCGCCGTAGGTTCGGTCAATTCATTTGGGAATAACCAGATGGTTGTGGTGAAAAAATCATTTATTCAGAAGAAGCCCATTTCCACTTGTCAGGGTACATCAGCAAGCAAAATTGCCGCATTAGGGCTTCTGAAAAACCTAGAGGGGTTACTGAGAAGCCTTTGTATGCTCAATGTGCTATTGTATGGTGCGCTATGTGGTCTGGAGACATAATTGAGCCATTTTTTTTTCGAAGATGTGAGGATGGAAATACGGTAACGGTCAATGGATCAGAGTATCGCGATATACTAACAACTCAACTTTGTCCTATTTATTATTGACGACATGGATATCACTGACATGTGGTTTCAACAGGACGGTGCCACATTTTAAACAGCCAATGAAGGGATCAATTTATTACAAACCAACTTTTTCGATCGCATAAATTCATGACAATTAGCAGAACGTGAGATTTAACACCACTTAATTATTTTTATGGGGCTATGTTAAGGACATAAGCTATACGAAGTCGGATCGATTTCCGTCTTAAAACTCCGTGACGTGATTAACGAAATAGAACCGCCATTTTGCAAAAAAGTGATGAAAAACTTTGATGAATGAATCGACATCTCTCAGCGTGGTCGTACCGAATAATTCTCTCCGTAATACAGTTAAAACTTAATCCAAATTTTTGATTTTATTTTGTTTTAGAAAACAAACTTCTTGTTGAAAAATCCTTTATGTTAGACATCTATTCTTACAGTTCAAAACCTCCTAATTCTCAAATACCAATTAATTGATTACGAGCATTACAGTACTAAAATCAGAGTATGGTGCACGGTTTAAACAAATAATAAAAATAGGTAACAAAAAATCTTCCATGTCAATATCTCCTCAACAACGAAAAATGATTTTTCGAACGGGCCTATGACCGGCATTACCAAAAATTTGAGAATACAGTTTTAAAATACTTATCGCTTTAACTGAAAAAATCGGTAGCAAAATAATAACAGTGCACAACAAATCGTTTAAACTTTAGTTATTATAACAGGCGATAAAGGCCATAATAGAGTTTCGTCGTGTTTCGTGTATAAAAACCTAAGTATACTAAATACTCTTTATGGACATAAGTATTGCGCAGTAATGATTTCTCATTGCATACAACTTAACTTAGAAGGGCTCACCAATTAGATTAAAACGGATGCGTAATTTCTTTGCGTTTATGGCAGATCACAGATTGCAGCGTGATTATATATGGCACACTCTTTTTTGGAAGAGTTCTTCTTGATAAAAATAAGTAAAATAAGTACATTTCGATGAACGCTGCTTTTATTGATATCTATTCGCCGTCATTTTCTTGTCTTTATGTTATAAAATTGTCTTTTTTCAATTTCTTTTATTTCAGGGGTTGGAAAGATGAAGATTTAGAAGATCTTTCTCAGTATGGATGCCGCTTAAATTTCTTTAAATGGTCTACCCGCACACTGTTCCAAACGATTGATTTAGGTCTTGAAGGCTTTACGCCCTTGGAAATTCGTTTTATGCACAACCCAATGAGGCCAGAGGGTTTCGTTGGTTGTGCTTTATATGCTAATGTTTTCTATTTTAAAAAGAAGGAAAACTCTCAAGAATTTGAATGCATTAAAATTATTGATATACCCTCGAAACTAGTTCAATTTGGCGACAAAGATCCACAAGAAGTTGGTGGTATGATTTCCGATATCGTTTTATCTCTTGATGATCGTTTCTTGTACATTAACCTGTGGCGTCATGGTGATATTCGTCAATATGATATAACAGACCCTCAAAATCCAAAGTTAACGGGAAGAGTATTTGTAGGCGGTGCTGTATGCGATGATTTAACAAATATCAAAGTTATTAAAGACAGAGAGTTAACTGTTAGTTAAATTTAAAAGGAAAAGAAAACCGAGTCATACTTATTTATTATTATTCTTATTTACTTACAGGAACGTCCCAAACCTGTCTATCTTAAAGGTAAACGGCTGGAAGGAGGTCCCCAAATGATGCAATTATCATTGGATGGTAAACGTCTATATGTTTCGACATCTCTTTACTCTCCATGGGATAAAATGGTATTTTTATTTCACTATATAAAAAGATATTTGCTATTTATTTGTAAATGCAAAATTCTTAATTCACTTTTTAGTTTTATCCCAAAATGATTGAAAATGGTGGCCATATTTGTATGATTGATATTGATGTAGAAAAGGGCGGTATGGAACTAAATAAAGATTTCTTTGTGGATTTTGGTAAAGAACCCTATGGACCAGCGCTTCCGCATGAAATGCGTTACCCAGGTGGTGATTGTACTTCAGATATTTGGCTGGCAAAATAAAAATTATGATTTAAATATTTAGAGTTTAATTAAACCTTCCAGAAAGAAATAAAATTTTATCCTCTTTACACAATCTTTTATAAACATGGTTGCTTATTTACAGAGGTAAAGAACTTTAAGCCGGCAACACTAGCAACCGGTGGCTATTTTATTAGCTTTCAAGTGGTTTTATGTTTAGTTTGGTGGGGAATTTCAATATGACTAGACTGGCGCCTGAACAACTCCGCCAAATTATGCTAAATGGGCCCAAAACAAGATTGTCGTCGATTCCTATTTCATCAGCAAATTTTTCTTTGAATGGAAACGTCGATAAATAAAACTCCCATATTTGAAGTGATGATAACCTTTGACTGTTTGTTGAGACATCTTTACATCCAAAAAACTGACTGTTTGCTGTGTTTTATGGCCTGATGGATCCGTTAGTCCATACTTTTTTAAAAACAATGCTTATCAGAACGTTACAGTCAATGGTGACCATGACTATTAACTTTTTCGTTCATCAATTAAGCAACCACAATATGCAGATAATGCGCTTTCAACAAGACAGTGCAATATGTTACATAGCTCGTTGCACAATTTATTTATTGAAGGAAATGTTTGGCACCCGCATAGTTTCAGACTCCGGACTCGCGAATTGGACTCCGAGATGGTATGATTTAACACCTCTAGACTATTTTCTGAGGGCATATGTGAGAGCTCTACTTTAAGCCGATATGCCTGAAAAGATTGAAAAGTTGCAAGACAAAATTTAATGGGTTATTTTCGATATACGGTCACAAATGTTGAAATAAGTCATCAAAAATTTTACCTCCAGATTAGATTACGTCCGAGCAAAAGTTTATTCTTCGAATTAAGTAAATTTCATATCAATTAAAAAAAAATTATCTCTGTTTTATTACTTCAAAGTTCTATACCTCTGTAAAAAACACCTTTATATACAATATTTTTTATTTTGTAAACACGTTTGATTATAAACAGCTACACGAAAGATATAGAAAGAATAGGAGAATAAAGTGAAGAAGAACACACATTAGCAATGTTAACAAAATCAGATTTCAAATATATTCGAAATATAGAGTAGGTAGTAACTTTTTGAGTTATAGCCGCCATTATATTTAATACTAGACGAAATTAATATAGCTTTCCACTTTTTAAAATCTACTTTGATCGATATGTATTATGTTCTACGAAGTTAGAATTCTAACAATAATTTCTATGATTATAAAAGCAGCTGATGTCATGATTTGTGGGATTTATTATCTGTCAGATGATTTTTACATTTGTCGAATATTAGACGCTATAGTACTAGTGATATTTTACAAATTTTCCGATAATTGATACCCAAATAAAAATGATTTTGTAAAACTTTAGACGATATTCTTACAGATGTAAAAAATTTAAAAACTGAAATTTTGTTTTTAAATTTAATTTTTAGTTAAAATTTTTAATTAACTAACTAACTAATTAACAACTAAGAAGGAGGATTTTCCAATATTAAAGATTATTGCAGATGGAGAAGATTTTGTACAGACACTTCACGGAAAAGAAGATCAAGAAATAGCAAGAACAAAATTAACTACAATTGTAGATAATCATTTGAACAAAATGATATTGACAAACAGAGATAGGTTCATTTTAGATAAAGTTAAAGAAACTGAAAGGTTCTTGAATAATAATAAAGATTTATTAAGTTTAAAAGTAGATAAAGGTAACACTACTGTAGCTTTAAATAAAACTGACTATAACGTACGGATTAACAATATTGTAGGAGATATAACTAAATACACCCAAGTAAATAAGGACCCTACCAATTGCAGAAGATTAATAATGATATAGTAGAAGAACTTTTTAAACTTAATAATTTTATCAATATTACCGAAAGAAATAAGCTCAAAACTAATATTGCTATAGCACCAAGGTTATACGAACTGCCAAAAATTCACAAAGAGAAATTTCCTTTAAGACCAATTTGTTAATTCACCATCTTACGATTTGTGTAAATATGTTACTAACATATTGAAGAAGATCACTGAGGGTTCTAAGTATAATATAAAAGATTCAATTGAATTTAAAGGAAAAATTAAAAGATGTAGTATCATTATTTCCAAGTATTCCTGTTGATTTGGCGATCCACACAATAGAACAGAAATGGGATGTTTTGGAAAATTTTACAAAGATAGAGAAAGGTTTATTTTTTCGTATTCTCAAGTTTTGTATAGAAGATAATAGATATTTTCAGTATAATGAAAAGATATATATCCAGCAAAAAGGACTCCCGATAGGCTCTCCAGCTTCTCCAATTGTGGCAGATATTGTTATGGAAAAATTGTTCGATAATGTTATTGAAAAATTAAATGTTAAACCAAAAATTATGACAAAATATGTAGATGATTTGTTTTGTATTATATCTGAATCTGCCATTAACGAAATGTTAGAAACATTAAATGAATTTGACCCTTCAATTAAATTTACAACTTAAAGGGAATGTGATGCTAAACTTCCATATTTAGACACTTTAGTAATAAGAAGAAATAAAGAATTAGTTATAGATTGGTACCAAAAACCAACTGCTTCAGGTAGAATTATTAATTATTATTCTAAACAAAATAAAAGAATTATTATTAACACGGCCAATAATTTAATAGAGAGAATTTTAACAATTAGTGACAAAGAATTCCATAGAAAGAACAAAGAAAATATTAGAAATATTTTAACTGAGAACAATTTTCCAATACGATTAACTAATAGGTTAATTAATCAATTTAATAATAGAAGGAAAAGAGTTATAAGTAGTGGAACGGAGCCCAAAATATGTAAATCGATAACTTATATACCAGTCTTGTCTGAAAGAATAGAGAATTCAAAAATTTATGATACAAATAAATACAAAATGGCATATAAGAATACAAACACATTAAATAGGTTGTTTAGTAAAACTAAGGATAAAATTCAAAAATTAAATATGTCCAATGTAGTGTACAAAATTCCATGTAACGGTAATGATAAGGAGGGTTGTAATAAGGTTTATGTAGGCACAACAAAAAATAAATTGAAAACTAGAATCGCAGGACATAGGTCAGACCAGAAATGCAGGAATAATACTAGTTTACAAAAAACAGCATTATCTTCGCATTGCTCTAAAGTTAATCGCTATAATAATTTTGAAAATGTTTCAATTTTAAATTTAGAAAATAATTATAAACGTCGTTATATGTTAGAAATGTTACAAATAATTAAAGTACCATTAACCAAAAGAATAAATTTTAAAGCAGATACGGAGAATGTTGCACAAAATTATAGACATTTAGTGCATAAAATTATAAAACAAAACTCTGTCTCTGCATAATATTAATAATTAATACTTTAAATTTTGTAAGGTTTGGTCGTTAAATTTATTTTTTTGAAATATATGTGTAAAATACTATTGTTTTGTAAATTTGTTACGTATTTTCAAAATTGTTTTTTATTTAAAACTTTTTAATATTGAAAATTTGTTTGTATGTATGTATGTAAAACAAAAAAATTTTTTTTTTCAATTTGTCGTTTTTTATTGTTTTTGTTTGATTTATTTTTTTTTTAATTTTTTGAATATTTTGAATTTGTTAATCAAAAAAAATTTTTTTGAATTTGTTTGTTCATTATTTTTGTTTTCCTGATGATGCCAACCAACGGTGTGGCGAAATATCGAAAAAATAATAAAAAATAAAAAAAAGTTTTTAAACATTTTATATTAAATAGTGACATAGTGCTTTATAATTAACTACTAAAAAATATTAAAAAGGTCTAAAAACTATAACTATTAATGTTTTTAATTAAATGTGAACCTTGACAGCGAAATGTTTAGCAAAATTGTTATAGACTTAGGAGTCACCCAACAAGCTAATTCCTTGCGTTTAAGGCATTGCGATTCATTCAGAAGCAAGAAATTGGATACCATATGAATTGAAGCCAAGAGATATTGAAAGATGAAATTGCATGTTGGAAATTATGTTTGAACGCTTCAAAAAGATGTAATTTTTTCATAATATTGTACTGCTGGTGAAAATGTTTAAATTACGATAATCCCAAGCGCAAGAAATTATATGTAAAGCCCGGCCAACCAGCCCGCTCAATCATGACACCAAGGTAATGCTTTGTATTTGGGGGGATCAAAAGGATTAGACGATTACTAAGGACATATAACCAAAACAATTGATTCGTTTCAAGAGAGCAAGCAATAAAAAACGACCAGAATATTCGACTAGACACGATGCCAAAATTTACAATCATCACAACGATCGACCACATGTTGCAGAACCGGTCAAAAACTATTTGAAATATAGTGGATGGGAAGTTTTGGCTCACCTGTCTTATAGCCCAGACCTTGCCACATCTAACTACTATTTGTTTCGATGGATGTCGAATGGATGGAGCTTTAATTTAAATGATAATTTATGTTATGATTCTCTGCAGGCTTTTAGTAGAAGAGAGTTAGGTGGTACTAGATGTAAGGGCCAATGGAATGAAAGGGAATGACCAAAAAACCTCAAGTGAATACCTAATATTAAAGCAGCTATTAGATAACAAATTTTGTATTAAAAGAGGCACGGAAAGACAGTCAGCTTCTAGTGGGCGACGCACAGTGGCTCAGAATCGTATTTCATTGGCCAAAACTAACAAAGATTTTTTAGATTTTATTGTTAATATTTAATATTTATATACTTTATTTCATTTAAATATTAAATGCAACTTATAATTATTATTCATTTGGCTGAAATATTTCCTGTAAATGTTCTATATTCTGCTCTGTATTACTTCTATCCTGTAGCAATGCCTTAGCTTCGGCATATTGGTCCGAATGATTCACTTTCAATTGACTTCGAATGCTAGAGATAAAGGAATCTGACGTTGTCAATAATATATTAAATAAATCTTCATCAGTAGAACTTCGTGACATTTTTCTGGTATTATGTTGTCTGCAACATCTCTAATCCTTATTACTTTTTTTTCCTGGTGCTTAATGACATATTATCCATGGTAAAGAACTTTGCCATGTTGCTGACATATTTCTATAATTGTATTTGGATGTATATATAGCAACAGTTTCCTTGGCATAATCACCAAATTTTCTAGCATTAATTTGTTCATTGCACTCAAGTACCTCAGTAATTGTTTTGAATCTTGAAATAACATCTATGTCAACACCTTTTATATCAGAATCTTCTTGCGGTATTGCCATCGTTTGTATTGCCTGATCCTTGTTGTGGTTGATCTTTATTGTTTGTAGATGCACACCTTGAACTTATCTGTTTTTCAGTTTTCTTTTCTCTTTGTTGGTGTCATTATTACTTACTGATCCTGAAGATCCGAAGTCCAAATCATAGCTAATTTTCAGTACGTGTTCCGTAAACCTTAAACTCCGTCGTAGCGGTGATAATCTAAATTCAAATGCATCATACTATCTACTGACTTTGTTGGTTATTGGTTTAACGGACTTGATGTTGCTTTCATTATTATACAGCTGGATGGAGCTTTTGTATCAGTCAAAACTTGGGCAATTTTTTCCGTCTATCATTGAAAGTATTAATTGGTAATTCAATTTAATAGTCTGTTCATCTATCTCTAACTCCAATGGTTTTAGTGTTGAAATTTGAGCTCTAATGTCACTAACTCATTCTTAGCGGTATCATGAGTTTCCTTTTTAAACTCAAATTATATTGGTCTGTAAACAAATACAATTTGTTTGCATTGTGCTGGACGAAGGTTCCGATTCTTCTTTATTAATCGCAATGGCACAAATGACACCATGAACATATCTATGTCAGAAATATCTTCACATAAAAATTATTTATATTATTTTTGGCCAAAAGATTCATCGCATCCCCATTTACAAAAAAGAGTTAAATTGCAGTTTAGATGTTTTTTCAACTGTAACTGTGCCAAAATTGGTTTAATTTTGATAGATTCCTTTGTAGGATAACTCTCCTTTTTAGCTGCAGTTATGTGATGATATGATTGATATATATTGTACTTTATATATCTGTACTTTACTGAAAGAAATTTTAAACATTTTTTTCCTATAATTTTAAGCAGATAATTGAAACATCTGTGCAAAAATGCATGAACAATTTTAGGAAGTTTTTTAAAAGGATGTCAACCATTTAAAGAAATATTTATACCGCCAATAACTTTCCTCTCTCTGCAATTTGTATTTATGGCAGTGAACGGGCGGGTGCAAAAGTATATATAGACTTAAACAAAACACTTTTGCCTTTCTTATGATGGTTTCGATTTTTTGACCTTTTTTGTCCTTTAAATGCTATACACTCTTAAACTTAAAACTTTACGAATATATGGTGGTTTCAAATTTGTTATATAACATCCTATCTACAAATTATACAGGGTGCCCAAATAATATTTGTGAAAAACAACAGTTCACCCAATATAACAAAAAAAAAAAAAACCGCAGTCCATTATCAATAAAAGATTTCAAGAAATCGTAATTAATATGAGATCAAATAATAAAATTTTTTTTTATTATAATAGTTATAATTTTTTGACTTTTTTTAATATTTTTTTGTAACTAATTTTAAGCACTAGGTCTTATTTAATAAAAAATTTTTTAAAAAACTTTATTTTTTATTATATTTTCGATATTTCGCCACACCGCATCATCAGGAAAAACCAACCAACGGTGTGGCGAAATATCGAAAATATAATAAAAAATTAAGTTTTTTAAAAAATTTTTTATTAAATAAGACCTAGTGCTTAAAATTATTACTAAAAAAAATTTTTTTTTTATTTTTAAATTTACTTAAATTCTTTAGTTTTAGCAGCATGCCTACTAATGTGAATATTTTGACAAAATTCGGCTACCTAAGCTTTGATCTGTTTCCTTTCTAATGGCATACACATTTTAAGTATCTTTGTCAAGAAAAAATATAGGTTTTGGCCAATGAAATTTGATCTGAGCCACCGTGCTCAAATACCAAAACATCACCAAAAACACCTTTATTATAACAAAGACACATTTTGTTATTTTATAATAATAACAACACAATTTCTGCCACGAAGGATATATAAGTAACAAGACACCCTCTTACTTGCTTCTTTTCAAATTTTTATTTTAATTAAAATATTCCTAATGAGCAGATAAAAACACAGCTATTTGTAACATGATTAACACATTTTATACATGTGTATACGTTCATAAACAAATTTAAACATGTGCGTCTGATTGTTGCATGTTGATAAACGGGTTTTTGCGTTTCCTTTTCGCGTTTTCCTCGAGATACTGAAGATAGATTTTTTTATTTGTTAATTTACTTTTTTTTATTTCTTTATGCGTTAATTTGTGTCAACGGTTTCAACTGGTTTATGAATTTTTTATCTCGCATTTATATAATCACAAGTTGTCGTATTCCTTTTACTATAAAAAAAAGTCAGAGTGAACACGAAGTGTAGCATTTCTTATAAAGGGTTTTTTCAACAAGAACTTTGTTTTCTAAAACAAAATAAAACAAACAATTTAGATTAAGATGATTAAAATTTGTATTATATTACTAAAAGAAGAGTTTTGCAATAATGCATGAAAAATGATATGTGGCAAATGTGGCACGACCACGCTGACAGATGTCGATTATTTCATCAAAGTTTTTAATCACTTTTTCGCAAAATGCCAGTCTTATTTCGTTGATCACATCACGGATTTTGAGTTGTAAGGCTGCAATCAACTTGATTGGCCCCGAATATAGAGTATAGTCCTTAACGTAGCCCCATAAAAAATAATCCAGTGGTGTTAAATCACACGATCTGGCTGTATCAGTGATTTCCACGTCGTCATTAATAGGCCAAAATTTAGTAAGTAGCATATCGCGAAAGCGTGGTCCATTGACCGTTACCGCATTTCCAGCCTCATCTTCGAAAAAAAAGCGGCCCATAACGTTCCTTACAGTAACATGTTGAGCATGCAAAGGCTTCTCAATAATCACTTTTGGATTTTCAGAAACCGAAATGAAGCAATTTTGCTTGTTGACATACCGTAAGAAGTGAAAATGGGCTTCGTCTGAAAAAAAAATTTTTTCAAAAAAAGCAGCCGGTTGTTTCTGATTGAATTGAGCGAATCTACAGAGATGTAAATGATCGGCTTCAATTTCTGCACCAGTTGAACCTTATAAGGCTTCAAAGTCAAATTCTTATACAAAATTCGGCGTGTGGTGGTTTTGAATAACCCCATTTGCTGAGAACGTCGGGGAATTAACAAATTTGAATCTGTTTCAACTCTATGGCTCACGGCTGCGATGTTTTCAATTGAACGACCCTGTCGAACACACGTTTGAGTTATTTTGTATCGAACTTTTCGACTCAAATTTAACGACCAAATTCTTAATAGCGGTCTCAGAAGGACAATTATGTTGTCCGAAACTATCATGAATTTTACGAAATGTTACTTCAACAGAACCACCATTTTCATAGTGGATTTTAATTATTTTAATGCGATTTTCGTGCAAAATTGAATTCATTATAACAATTGCCAATGCATCCACTACGAATGTGTCAAAAAACAAAATTTCATAACTATTATGTTGTTGGTGTTCCCACAATTGAAAAAGAAACTTCTTGTTGAAATGTCCGATATTAATTAACACTTATTTTGGCAAAAGAATCTTTTTATCTTTTCGGTGATATGGAAGTTGTGACACAGTGCTCGAAGGTGTGATTTGACATGAATATTTTTAGATAAAGTAACAACCAGCCAAATATACAAGACCAAAATGCTGTAGAAACTAAGGAAATATTACACGCTTATAGGCAGGATGCTTACCAGATGAGACTTGATTATTACGAGTGCAGTCAGAAAAAGAGCGGTTTTTTTATAACTAGGACACGAATTATCAATAATATTCTTCTCGGCATATCTAAACCAAAAGTTATAAATAAGAATAGTTTAGTAACACATTATCTTCATTGAAATTATTATACCCTAAATAAGATTGGTCAAAAAATATAAACTTAATGCAAAAAATATCAGTTTCAGCTAGGTTATACAATAGAAAGGTGTTTCTATAGAGCGATATAAGTTTGTAATAGAATAAAATAAAGATGCATTTTTTAAACGAATATGAAATTTGCTTTATTCAAAAGATATTCTTGTGGCATTAAAATTTAAACATGACTTCTGGCATATAAACGCCGCGGATAGCACGGCCGTATATCTAATTTGGAGGTTTATCTTTCGATGACCTCTCCCAACGTTTGTTTGTTTGAACGTTGTGATTAAAATGATCAAAGGTTTCGGGCTCATCGATGTATACTAGCGGTATTAAAACGCAAGATCTTGGATCTTCAGTAATAGACCGAACTAGTTGGAGGTGGGTTCAAAACGGCAGAACATGAATAATACGCTCAAGCGCGAACTCGCACCAATCTCCCATTGAGCTTGTAAGACTCAATGTTGCATGCTTACGCATAGATCTGTGTTCGGAAATGGTGCTGACCTGGTACTATGGATTATATAAGCTTTAAGGTATAGGAAGCTCTTGATGTTCTTTTCTTTCTTGAAATGAAAATTCAGTGTACTGTTCGATAAACCAAGCACAGTTTTCTTGTTTCTAAAGAAGCTTTCAAGTGCCTCGGTTTTCTAAAACGATGCAGGAGATACCTCACTCCATCAGATCTTCGTAGCCTTATACCACCTATATCCGTCCAAAATTGAATGCAATACTCATGTATGAGCCGGATGCGAAATCAGAAATGATGCTTGAACGCTACAGAAATAAGTCAAAATTCATTTTCTAACTGCCAGCGCTAGAAGTCATATGTAATGCCCGGCCAAGCAGCCAAATCAACGCCGAAGCCAAATATCCACGAGATCACTGTAATTCTATGTATTTAATAGGATCAGAAGGGTATTTTGTCAGGTCAGACGATCAGCAGGTGCCTGTACCAAAGATAATTGATTCGATTTAAGAGAGCAGGCAACGAAAAATGACCAGAATATTTGACGAGACACGAAGCCATAATTTTCTATCATGATAACGCTCGGCAAGTTATTGTAAGACAAGTCAAAATTTATTTGGAAACCGGTAAATGGGAAGTTTTGGCTCATCAACATTATTTCGATGGATTCCAAACGCCCTTACTGGAAATGATAATTTAATTATTAGCTTTCTTATTAAAAACTTTCAAATGAATTTAAGCAATAAATTTGTTAAGTTTGAAGATGTTCGCAGAGCTTTCATCCATACTACACCCAGTGTTATCGAATAAATGCTAAGTAAATAAACAATTGAATTTATTGATTGTAATTGTTCATTCATTCTTGATTAACTTCATTGTGTTCTGTGAGGAATCTCCTACAACTGCATAACGGAAACTACTACTCTAATGAATGTATCTACAAATGTATGTAGATGTGTAAAATGTACACATATATATATATACACGCACTTGTAAGTATACATAATATTACATATCTACATACAAATTTAAAGTTATGTTTATTTAAATAAATACAATCAAATAAAATTAAATAAACAGCTTTTGTTGACTTTGATGTCTATTTGAGAATAGCAATAATATCAATATTAGACCAGCCCTGCAATTAATTTTCTCAAATTCATTTCTTTTGGATGTCTACCATATTTTGTTTGAAATACAGAAAATAAATGGAATCTTTATTTAGCAAAACATTCAGAATACACGGCTGAGAGACATCTTAAATCTTACCAGGCATCTTATATGAGTAATTGACTGCATATGATTTATTTAAATAACTATTTAAAAACTCTGTTATTACATTTATTTCGATATGTGCTTGGTTTTTATTTCACTCACTTTATTTCACTCTTTTACATATATCGGGAAGAAGTTTATTTTTCAATTGCGGCAACACCAACAACATATTAGTTTTGACATTTAGTTTTTTTTTTTTATTATTATTATTATTACGGTCTTTATGACCTAGATATATTATCAGCCTTAATGTAAATTTTATAATTATATTTCATTATGCTATAACAAATAATGTTTTACAATATGTTTTTATTAATCTATTGTATATATATTCATTCTGACAGTCTTTAATTTCTATTGGCAATTCGTTATACATCTTGAATGCCTCAAAAAATACACTTTTCTTTTGAAGATCAGTCTTAATTTTAGGCAGTCTTTTGTTATTTCTATGTCTCGTATTATAGCTATGTACTTCAAAATTATATTGCATTCTCCCATAAAGATAATTTGGTAACAGCCCTAATCTTAACTTATGTACAAATTTTAGAGTGTGGTATGCTATTAATTGTTTTATATTAAGCCAATCTAACCTTCGTATCATCTCAGAAATTGACGTATCGTACCTTTTGTTCAGAATAAACCTCATCACTTTATTTTGCTGTATTTGTAATCTTTTAATTTGCGTATTATTTAGCATAAAAATTATCGTGGGGTTAAATATAAATTAAGGTTCTATTGTTGACTTATATATAGCTAATTTGTACTGTTTATCAATATATTTACAGGTTCGAAACATAAAACCTATTTTCTTTGCTATCTTATTCTCAATATAATTTACATGTTCATCCCATTTAAGTTTATTATCAATAATTATACCTAGATATTTCATCTGCAGCACCTTTTCAATTTCGTAGTCCTTGATTTTTAGTTTGACATTATCACTATTCTCAGAATTTCGATTTAATATCATATATTTAGTTTTTTCGCAATTCAGTTTTAACTTATTCCCACATAACCATACATATAACTCGTCCATGTCTGTCTGAACAGCATTCATCGCATCATTCAAATATACGTGATTAAAATACAAAAGAGCGTCATCAGCAAATAAAACTATTTTACAAAATTTTAAACAGTTTGGTATATCATTAATATAAATTAAAGAAAGTAATGGTGCGAGTACCGACCCCTGTGGCAGACCAATATCCACACTCCGTTCCGATGAAATTACACTTTCAACCACTGTTCTCTGTCTTCTGTTTGTCAAGTAGTTCTCAAACCATTTCAATGCTTGCCCCCGAATACCGATCCTGCTCATCTTCATCAGCAATATCTGCCTATCTACTGTTTCAAACGCTCGTTTCAGATCTAAAAATACAGCTACTATCGCTTGCTTTTCCGCCATCATATCTTTCCAATCAGCTAGCACCATATTCAACGCTGTTTCACATGAATGTTTAGCTCGAAACCCAGACTGCTGAGAGACAATGATATCATGTTGATTTAAAAAACTTAGCAACTGTTCTCTAACCACACTCTCCTTAATTTTTTCATCTGATGGTAATGTATTTACTGGTCGCAATTCTTCTGGACGTGTTGTGTTTTTAATTTTTTCTATTGGCACCACTGTAGAAACCTTCCATTTTTCAGGAACATGAGCATGCCTAAAGCAGTCGTTTACAATGCCAGAGAAAAGGTATTGGCAATTGTTACAATGAATTCAATTTCGCATGAAAATCGTATTTAAATAATTAGAACCCACTATGAAAATGATGGTTCTGTTAAAGTTATATTTTTTAAAATTCATGATAATTGTGGATAATGTCATCGTCATTCTGATACCGTTATTTAGAATTTGGTCTTTAAATTTTAGTCGACAGGCTCGATACAAATTGTGCAAACACAGCACATGTTCGACGGGGTCGTTCGCAGCCGTGAGTCGTAGTGGTGAAGCAGATACAAATTTGTCAATTCCTCGACGTTCTCAACAATAGGAGTATCACCACCACAAGGCAATTTCGTGTAAGGATTTGACGACTTTGAAGCCTTACAAGGTTCAACTGGTGCAGGAATTGAAGCCGACCGACCATTTACATCGCTGTAGATTCGCTCAATTTATTCAGGAACAACCAGTTTTTCTGAAAAAAATCATTTTTTCAGGTGAAGTCCATATTCACTAGTCTGATTATGTCAACAAACGAAATTGCTGCATTCGGGATTCTAGAGCGATTATTAAGAAGCCTTTGCATGGTCAATGTGCCACTGTATGGTATGCTATGTGGTTTGGAGGTGTGATTTGGCCGTTTTTTTTAAGATGAGGCTGGAATTGCTGTAACGGTCAATGGATCACGATATTACAAGGTGGTAACAACATAATTTTGGCCTATTATTGACGACGTGAATTTTACTGACATGTGGTTTCAGCAGGACGGTGTCATATGTTACACAGCCAATGAAATGATCAATTTATTGCAAACCAAATTTGCTGATCGCATAATTTCACGACAATCAGCAGTTAAGGGGCCAGCCAGACGGTGTAATTTAACACCACTAGATTATTTTTTGTGTGGCTATGTTATGGACAGAGTTTATATGTAGCCAATCGAATCGATTTCCGCCTTAAAACTCAAAATCTGTGGTGTGATTAATGAAATAGTACCGCGATTTTGCCAAAAACTGATCAAATAATCGACATCTGTCAGCTTGGTCATGGTAACCATTTTCCACATATCATTTTTTGTTTATAATTGCTGAACTTTGCTCTTTTCGTAATACAATAAAAAATTTGAATCATTTAAATCTAAACTTTTTGTTTTATTTTGTTTTAGAAAACAGACTCCTTGTTGAACAACCCTTTAGGAAGATGTTTTTTCCATGATTATGAATAACATTAGCCTATCATAGAAAATAAATCATTCGAGTTATCCTCCGGTTGACAACTACATTGCAATTTAAGTTGTTGCCCTTTCCAAGGTGTTGTAAGGGCGAAGGATTTAAATATCTGGTTTAATCGAAAAGTTTCGCAAAAGTTATGGGGTATACCGCAGCAGCGATGACACTAAACTTTATTTTTTTTTAAACACCATATCCGAGTACTTGAATGTGTTATTCTTTGGATGAGGATCATCTTAACTATGTATACTTAATTAATTTAAACATATTCGCAATTAGGAACGAAACTTATACGGAACGTAAATTCTTGATATCCTAATTTTTGTCGCGATTCATATATTTGATGCATCAGTGATTGCAAAGAATATTTTCAACCAAGATATGATAATGGTGGTAGAAATGGTTGGTTATTACGCGATTGTAGATATGGATTGGGAACGCAATACGTGGGTTTTTATATGCTTCTACGATACAAAATTTTAATAAAATGCTTTGCTCTTGTCACAGTTTTATGGAAAAAACGATAGCTAATCTAAAGAATCATTTTAGATGCTGTCAGCATACAGCTCTTCGCTACTCTGTACTAGCAAAAATTAAATTAAAGTAAAAATTATTACCTTTTTTCGTTTCTGGTGAATAAATAAAAAATAAATAAAATACACAATCTAACTACAAGATATCGGCAAGAAACAAAACGAATTAAAAGGAGTTATTCCTATTTCCAATCTAAATTCCCCATCTCCTTTCTGATTTTCGTCTCATTACAATTTTAAATGCTAATTCCAAAATACTAGATATATTATTAAAAGAACGGCTTTAAGAGCATCTTTCATCAGGTAATTATTTAAATCAATATCAACCAGGTTTTACAAAACGTCATGGTACCACGAATTTGATGCTAGATTGCGTTGAAAATAAAAGAAGTAATCTCGAACAGAAAATCGACAAGTGTTCGTATTTTTGGATTTTAGTAGAACATTCGATTCTTTAGCTCATAGCATTCTTTGTTATAAATTTTTATCGCAATTTCACTTTTGCTCATCTATGCCCCAAAGTACTATTTTAGGACTATTTCTGTTTGTGATTGGTATTAATGATAAGATTAAATTTTGTAGGTGTTAATCATATGCTCATAATATCCAATTACTGGCTAATGATAAAGGAAAAGGTTGTTCATTTTTAGAGCAAGAAGTTAACAGACTTACAAGGAATAATAAAATGGTTGAAAGAAAACTTTTTAACTTAATTCCTTCAAAGACTGAACATAACCTGACATTAGATAAGAAAAAGTTTTATTTTTATCAGATTATAAGATGAAAGGATTATACTTAGATAACAACTTGAGCTTACATTCTCAAGTAAGTTATGTTATCTCTAAGATTAGTTTAGCTTTGTGTTTACCAAGCACAACAAAATAGTTATTTCTTCCTATATTATTGTACGTCTTAAAGATTTACTCTAAATAGATTAAAACAGTGATTCTATAGATTTGCTCGTTACGCTATTATACTTCTACAATGCGACTTTGAGAGTTTTATTCAAATGAGATTAATGCAAGGTTTTCCAATATGAAAAGTCTGAGTAAATATCTCACATAAATAGATTTAATTTATGTCAATATTTAAGAACTAGCATTTTAACAATACCGGGACATGCTTCCCTAATCATGTCTATGTCGTTTATAGTCAAAGTTTCAATTCTATGGATTTCATATGTACCCCGCGAATAACGATATTTTTCTAACTCAGTAAAATCTCGTCCTTAATCTCCATCCCGTTGTTGGGTTTAATTATTATTGAAACTTTTTAGGTAAAGATTATCCTTATCACGTTTCCTTCAAAGGGTAATCGGGATAAATAAAAGAGTAAGTATTTCTAAAATTCTGTTGCGTTTTTATTATAATTCCGTGTGGTAGATTTAAAAATTGTTTTAAATTTCTTTCTTTTAATATTAAAATACAACAAACTTGCCTGAGCAAAGCAAGTGGTTTTAACAAAGGTTAGATCGTAAGTAAGGTTTTAATACAAAACTTATAATAAGGCAACTTCGTATTCTTATATGTAAAGTGAAAAACTACAATTTCATTTGTAGCTTGAAACAATAAGTTCCAAAAAGAGTTTAGTAACTTATACAATTATATTAACGATAAAAATGCGATTTTTATATATGGTTATCGATAACATTTGAAATTCAATAGAACATTTAAGATTCAAAATTCAACAAAAAAATATTTATTATTTTTTAGTGTTCAAACGATGTTTGGACAATTATTAATAATTAAATATTTTCCTCTTTGGCTTTTAGAAATGTTGGAACGGTTACTCTACATATATCTTTAGAACATACTTCCAAACTTTAGCTCTCGGCAACACATTTTAGCAATAACGATTTCTCGTATACTTGGGTGTCACCTTCCTCAGCTTCCCACATTTATATAAAGAAATCTATATCTAAAAAATCATAGGTGCTATATCGGGCTATATCAATTCAATTTCTTGATAAATCAAAAGTTTTGAGGTGTTTAAAAAAGCTTAAATTTTCATGTAAATATGGTCCGGATGGTGTTCTAAGTTGCTATGGCATTGGCAAACCCTCTTACAATAATCTTAAACATAACATTGAAATTGCGTTATTTTCCTAAAACATGGGAGGATTCTTTTATTATTCCATTATTTAAATCTGGTTGTAGAAATAATGTTGCCAACTACAAAGGTATAGCTAAACTATAACAAAGCGCTAAGTCTAAACTTTTTGAGAAAATTGCCATTTAATCACCTTTCCCATCAAGTATCGTGAATATGGGTCCTGCTCAGCATGGCTTGAGAAGGGGTTGTTCACCCGTTACTAATCTTTTGAAATAAAGAAGGCTATTCAATCGGGGTTTTATTCACGTAGACAAACTGATATTTTTTACATCGACGTTAGTAAGATATTTGATAAAGTTAACTACAAACATCTGATAAGGAAACTTGACTTTATGGGATTCACAAATAATTTACTTATGTGGACTAAATCATATCTTCCAAACAGAACTCAATAAGTACGTTTTAATACACTTACTGCCAAAGAAATTATTGTTTCATCTGATGTGCTGCAGGATAGCTAACTGGGTCGTTTATTATTTTCCTTGTTTTTTAATGATCTACCCAATGCCATTAAATAGTCAAACAATTTATTATGTGCAGACGAAGTGAAGATATTTCAAACATATAATAATCACGCTGATCGTATTCTCCTGCAAAAGACTTATATGCATTTACTTCCTGGTGTAATCTTATGAAGTTAAACCTTAAAAAGTGTGAATACATGTTGTTTAATTTCTAATTCTTTTTATTTAGTTATTTTAATTCTTCATTTTTTATCAAGATCACTTAATTTAATTTACAATAGTTTAACTTCAATTTATTTTTAATTATTCATTTTTCATTTTTTATCAAGATCACTTAATTTAATTTACAATACTTCAATTTATTTTTAATTATTCATTTTTAGGCTGCCAAACGTTATTTATGATTTCCTCTCTCCGCTATGCCTTTTATACCCTCAAAAAAGCTTGCGGTTTTCTTCCTTTGGAAAAAACCCGCCAGTTTTCCAATTCAACGGCTGTGTTGCCATCGTGGCATATTTTGTCCATAAACATGGACACATGTGTTTCTTCCGAAGATGTCATACAAACATGCAATATATTTTAAACGGCTACGAACTTGAGAAACTGAATGTAGTCTCAGATTTTAGTATTTTACTGAATGCTAAATAAAATTTTACACAGCATATATCGTTATAAAGCGAAGATGTCACAAAACATCTTACTTTTCTCGAATATGCCTCAATAATTTGGGATCCAATTTATAAAGTCCATAGTAATAGCATGGAATTGGTGCAAAATCAGTTCTTGTAATTTTGTATTCGAGCCTTACAATGGAATCCCTTAATTCTACCATCTTGCACTACTGGGCTTGCTCTAATAAAGCTTCCAAGCCGAAGAACAATGTTAAAAGTCACATTTGTTTTAAATTCAATAAATGGAAATGTCTGTTCAGATTTTTGGATTAGCAATATTTCATTTTACATTCTATTTCGTCCTAAGTGCTATTTTAATTTATTGGTAATTAAAGTATTCAGATCAAATTATGCTGACCCGGTTTTAAGGATTTGTACTTAGTTAATGCTGTTAAATGTCATCTAATTTATATTTGATTAACTTAATTTAAACTTTATACACAATTATTACTTACTGTTTTAATGTTTGTAGGGATCTTGAATCCATAGAATAAATACAAAACAACTTAAAAATATAAAAAAGTTGCGGCTTCGATCACACTACAACAAAAAATTAAAAACTGTTATGCAAACTGTTATCATCATACATGTTTGAAAACAACTCCCAATGAGAAAAGAACTATACTTTCAACATTCAATAAAGAAATCGCTTAAACCTTAAATGACGCACTACAAACTACAAATGCAACATATCGTGACCCTGTCAATATTGATGTTACATCCACTGCTTACAATGTGTCACACTCTGATTCCCTCAGTATGACTGTTAGCGAAATAATATATAAAAATATAATATAATATCTTTAAGCCCAGTTGTAATTAAACCACCTCAACTGTGACAACTAAAACTCCTTTTGTAAAAAAGCAGAAAACAATTTCAAAGAAAGCTTTCTATATGTGGCCCGTGCCCTCTAGGGATACCAAATCATACATGATCATACATGTTTGAAAACAACTCCCAATGAGAAAAGAACTATACTTTCAACATTCAATAAAGAAATCGCTTAAACCTTAAATGACGCACTACAAACTACAAATGCAACATATCGTGACCCTGTCAATATTGATGTTACATCCACTGCTTACAATGTGTCACACTCTGATTCCCTCAGTATGACTGTTAGCGAAATAATATATAAAAATATAATATAATATCTTTAAGCCCAGTTGTAATTAAACCACCTCAACTGTGACAACTAAAACTCCTTTTGTAAAAAAGCAGAAAACAATTTCAAAGAAAGCTTTCTATATGTGGCCCGTGCCCTCTAGGGATACCAAAAGTAGAACAAGCAACATTAAAAAATAAAAACAACACTGACGTAAAGTCATGTGACGCGTATGCTAAACAAACAGCAAATACTGCGTCATTAATGACTTGTGTGAGTATTCGTGAGGGAAATTCCAAACCAAACAAAAAAATGCTTTAGATAAAACTAAAAAGTTTTAAAGTTTAATAAAAACGCTTTTTCCATATTCTACGTTTCAATTATTTCAACTAAAATATAATGCATTCTTAAGGATAAAAGTAAGGTCTCCAAATTTGTAACAAATGTAATACGAATTAATTGTTTCACACCAAATAATTATTTTCCTCAAATTTAAACTAAAAAAAAACTTTGCAACAAAAAATTAGTTTTTCAATTGTAGCAACACCAACAACATAATAGTTTTGATATTTAGTTGTTTGACGTATTCGTAGTAGATACAATTGGCAATTGTTACAATGAAAACAATTTCGCACGAAAATCGCATTAAAGTAACTAAAATCCACTATGAAAATGGTGGTTCTGTTAGAGCACATAATCATCCTTCTGAGCCCACTGTGAAGAATTTGGTCGTTTGAATCTAGAGGCTCAATGGAACACGCTATCGCAAGATGTTAACAACTCAATTTTGGTCTATTATTGATGATGTGGATATCACTGAATTGTGGTTTCAACAGGATGGTGCCACATTTCACATACATAGCTAATGAAACAATCAATTTATTGCAAACTAAATTTTTCGATCACACAGCAGTTAAGTAGCAAGCCAGATCATATATAAAACTCAAAGTCCGTGTTGTAAATTACGAAATAAGACTACCATTTTGCCAAAAAGTGATTAAAAACTTTGATGAAAGAATCAACATCTGTCAACATATGACAATGACAACTTCAGAGATCATCAGAGATTATATCTTCTGTAGACTTTTGACTGATGAACATAGCGGTGAATGCTTCAATAATCAATAAAGGTAATTCAAAGAAAGCCACATGATGTCGCCCTTAACAGCTTTAGCTAATTCTACATACAATGCTAAACAAACGAAATGCTGGAAAAGGATATTATTAATAGAGGTATAGAACTTTCAAAAGATATAAGACAAAGATAGTTTTTTTAATTGACATAAATTTTACTTTATTCGAAAGATAATCTACTCGTTGTCATTATTTTCGGTGAAAACCGTTGCTACAGGCTGTCAATTATGCAATACGTTTAGCTTTTTGAAAAGCATAGGTTGGATGTTATTGTTAACTGTTACATAGTGTAGCGTAATGTTGTTGCCAAGACATTGTTTGTTGTATCGTATTCTCGCAATTGTCTTGTGAAGTTGTAGAGTTTGATTAGCCAGTTTATTTGGTAGTATCTTAGCCTGACTAGCTGCGTCTGGTATTAAGTTGTTTTGATTTTTTCTACCAATAAATGAAATACTGTTGTCAAAGCAACTTATCACCATAATCTTCAATATGAATTTTGGCGATTGACCGTCACGGCTATAGTCTAGACTGAAGGTTCAATTTTCAATGACTTTTTCAATATTTGTGGCCATATATCAGCAACAAGGCGGCATATGTGCCCCTGTATGCTAGTAGGTAGTGTACTAGCTTGTAAGTATAGGGGTTGTGGGTTCGATTCCCAACGAGGACCTTGGTTTTTTTCACTACAAAAATAAAAATTGACTGTCGGTGGGGCTGCTCAGCGATCAAAGCATAGTCACTGGTCGCTCTGCTGTCTTATATACGGCAGTTAATTTCCGACTATTCTTCTACTTCCACCACCTGTTTCATCTATTCTCTATCCTTTTCCTAAAGAATGTAGCACGGTACTTGACTAAATCGGCATTGTTGCCTGAAGTGCTACTTCTCTTCTAAAAAAAAAATGTTGTCCTCCAAGTGTTCCCTACAGAAAATAGTATAGCGCCTATAAACCGCACGGTCGTGGAGGTCAAATCATGAGTCCAAAATGTAAAACTGTAGTGTGTTTCACTGTGTCGTTATTGTCATGCCTTCTGCATGCAATCGGATACCCCATATTCAGTTGGAATGTGCTTGTTCGTACAAAACCAACCTTATGTGTGGGAATATGCAACGTTTGCATATTCAATGTTTGCATATTCCCACCACACACAGTCTGTTAGTGTATTAGTGTGTAAGTTAGCTGGTAAGAAATTTAGGTTGTAAACATTTAGAATAAAATAATCGAATAATCGGCTGATCAAAAGGTCAAAAAATAAAAAAAAATAACATGGCGATCCTGCCATTATTATTAAAAATAAAATTAATTAAAGTATTGTTAATTCATTAGAACAAAACTATGTGGTTACCAAACGTTTCTATCATGGTTGTTAAATTGATGAACGAAAAAGTTAGTAGTCATGGCTCTATAGCGGTCACCGTTGACTATAATATTCTGACCAACTTCGTTTTTAAAGAAGTACGAACCAATGATTCCACCAGTCCATAAAATACACCAAACAGTTGTTCTGAATGCAGCAGTGTTTCAACATACATTTGAGTGTTATCATATAACTTAACTTAACACAAAAATAAAAGTCTTTTAAAATGACATTTAGGACAGCATTAACAAAGACTTAAATCTTAATGAATATTAATTCTTAATGAATATATTAGAGCAAATATTTTATTTTATATTAAATTTATTTAAATTTTTTTTTTCTACTTTTTTTGTTTAAAGTACGCTTCAGTTGTATTTTTCTGGAAACCCTATTAACTAACACTTTTGTGTTTCTTCTGAAAAATTCAATGCTTCAATGAGGTGCCACAATAACATTCCTTTGCCAACTTCTTTATAGAGTTTTTAATATGACACTTACTTGCTCATTGCAAAGCATAAGCAAAAATCTTTACGACCAGCTTTATTCAATTCCTTTTATCACTCCTCTGTTATAGTTCCACATCCTTTAATTATGCACAAATTCAATAGTTTTTTTTTTTTTCTTTTGGCGTATCAAATCTTTGCGAAATACTTGGATGCTACAATTCGATTGATGAAATGTATCAGGGCAAATATTTCGTTTGTATCCTGGGGGTGGTTTCAATGGTTTCAATTATATAACAGGTGCTGGTTGATGGCATTGCTTTCCCTCTGACAGCTGGCAAACTTATTTTACAATATTGTTCACGTCTTTCATCTACAGCACTAAATGATTTGATTTTTGGCTTTTGTTTGCACTCACTACAAAAATAAAAGCTTTTCAATAGTCGCGATTATATTAGGTAGAAAATTTTATCATATTTCACTTTTAAATATTTTAAATTGTACAAGAAGAATTTCTTTAAAACATCAACAATTAAACCTTTAAATGTTTAAAAAACGTTGTAATGACTATCCTGTGGATTTATGGAAACAATAGCCACTTGTGTTATTTCACAACTTTTGACAGGTTGAGCATGCTTTACACCGTGTATAATTAATTGCAGACACGTAAACTTTTAATGACAACATATTTAATGAGTAGCATGTGTTCAATCCCCGACACTTTCTTTTTTTGTTTTTGCAATTATTAAATATTTATTGAAAATATGTTTCCAAAAAGAATTTGCTATTATATAATTTATACAGTAAATTTAAAAATTAAAGAAACCAAACAACATTTTTAGGAAGTTGTACATACAAGTTATACACCTAAATTAATGTACATTAATTAATTAAGTAATTAATATAATAATGTAATAATTAATATGATATTACTAAGAGTAGGCATGACACATCTCAATACCTTAAATAGCTATTGGACAGACATAAAAAATTAGAAAAAAAAGCAATTAAGAAAAATTGTAAGGAAAATGGGAGACGATATAAAGTTTTAGGGTCAAATCCACATTCAAAGGGGAAACGTTTTTTCGATAAATTATTTTTTTAACTGACATCTACAGAAAACCAACTATGACGGACACTACCATTCACACCACCTCGAACCATTCTACCCAACATGAACTAGCAGCATTTAGACATCTGATACACACACTTAAGATAATCCCATTAACTCCAGACACAATTTACACCATTGCTAAAAATAACAGCTGCAAATCCACGGCTATCAACACACTTGTTAAACAATACAACACTAAAAACAGGAATAAAGAAGACAAAGAGACAAGCGATAGAATACAGCGGCATACTTTTACATACACAGGATCACAAATATATTAACTAACCTTTCGATAGACTAACTAACCTTTTTCACAAAGAAGGTTTACTCACTGCATTAAAACTCAGAAACACTCCGAAACATAATCTCAGGACATTGACAAATTCAGTTCCAGTGCAGTATACAGACTTACTTGTACCAGCAACATACTTACATAGGACAAACTGGATGACTCCTAAGAATGAAAAAGAGAAGACTTCAGTTTTCCAATACACCTTGACTACCAAGGGAAATAGATAAATTTCTACATCCTAGCAAAAAAGGAGGGAGACTAGACATTCTTGAAAACATGGAAATCTACAAAACAAAAACTTTTAACAGGGACATTATAAATGATCAGGTCAACACGACCCTAGACACAATTTTACACCACTTAAACTACGACGAACACATGTAATAGAAGACGGAAATATAAAAATTATCCCCGCATAAAATGCCAGATGGCGGACATTCTAGCTACATGAGTAGATATGACCTTAACGAAAGAATTATCTAAACCCGAACACTGACTCACCAGTTTAGAACACGGCTCGTGAATGATGTCGTCACATCGAAGGCTCTCGCCGTTCATTACCG
Source organism: Trichopoda pennipes (assembly GCA_030448955.1). Taxonomy (NCBI): domain Eukaryota; kingdom Metazoa; phylum Arthropoda; class Insecta; order Diptera; family Tachinidae; genus Trichopoda; species Trichopoda pennipes. The sequence continues at coordinate 14,341,575 of JASKUP010000042.1, forward strand.
AAAAAACAGCCAGTAAAGATGGAAAGGAATGCCTAGGATATTTTCTTTTTTTTTTGAGATTACTAAAGCTAGAATTACTGCTATTTTAATAATATTAAAATAATAAAGCTGAGATGATAACTAATTTTTTAAAGCATTGCCAATAAAAAATTTGCTCAACAGTAGAGTTTACTTAGCAGAAACAAATTATACAAGAAATTATTATCAGCATTAATATTTTGAATTTTGGAATTACCAAAACAAATTTTATTTTGCTTATGTTTTATTTTAATAAATCTTCCAAGTCATAAATCCAAATGATAAGAGGGATAGTTATAAAGTGACCCACAAGCAATTATATGATAAAATGATAAATTGACGAAAGCAAATAAATATTGTGATGAATTCAAGGTGACAAATCTTTAATACTAAGACACAATAGCTGTCATTGTAAATTAGCCGTTAAAATCATCAAATTAACGGAATAAGCAATAAATAAACACTGGTCTGCATAAAATTGGTCCCTGAACATAAATATGTGAAATGTAGTAATCTAAGCTGGCTTAATTCTAATCCACTTTCAGTTTTCTTGTATCATGTACTGATTTTTTATGGACATGGCTAATAAAGTGATTTTCAACAAGAAGTTTGTTTTCTAAAACAAAAAATTTAGATTAAGATAATTCAAATTTTTATTGTATTACGAAGAACAAAGTCCGGCAGTTATGAATGACATATGATATCTGATAATATTTCTCCACGATCACGCTGACAGATGTCTATCTTTCAGTTTTTAATTACTTTTTGACAAAATGGCGGTTCCATTTTGTTAATCTCATCACGGATTTTGAGTTTGAAGGCTGAAATCGATTCAATTGGCTCCGTGTAGACTCTGTCCTTCACATAGCTCCACAAAAAATAATCCAGTGGTGTTGAATTAAACGATCTGGCTGGCCACTTAACTCTTGATTGTCGTGAAATTATGCCATCGGGAAATTTGGTTTGCAATAAATAAATAAATCATTTGCTGTGTGACGGCACAATTACGCTTCCAGACTATGTGGCGCATCATACAGTGACACGTTGAGCATGCAAAGGCTTCTCAAAAATCGCTCTAGAATTTTCAGAAGAACAAATGCGGCAATTTTGCTTATTGACGTGCCCTGAAAAGTGAAAATGGGTTTCGTCTGAAAAAATTATTTTTTCAGAAAAACCAGCCGGCTGTTCCTGAATGAATTAACCGAATCAATAGCGATGTAAATGCTCGGTAGACTTTAATACCTGCACCCGTTGAACCTTGTAGGGCTTCAAAGTCAATTCCTTATGCAAAATTCGCCATGTGGTGGTTTTGGATAACTCCAATTGTTGAGGACATCGAGGAATTAAGAAATTTGGATCTGCTTAAATACTATGACTCACGGCTATGATGTTTTCAGTTGAAGAACCCGATCGAACACGCATTTCCACATTTTGTATCAAGCCTGTCGACTGAAATTTAATGACCAAATTCTTAATAGTGGTTCCCGAAGGACGATTATGTTGTCCGAAAATATCGCGAATTTTCATTTTTCATTCTGGTTTTTAACTATTTTAATGCGATTTTCGTGTGAAATTGAATTTATTGTAGCAATTGCCAATGCATCTACTACAAATACGTCAAAAAATTAAATATCAAAACTATTATGTTGTTGGTGTTGCCACAATTGCAAAAGAAACTTCTTGTTGAAAACCCGATATTTTCCCCTAAGCAAGGCGGTCACGCTAATTTAATACAATATAACTCTTTAACAGCTTATTCGATTTAAATAATTGATACAAAACAAAACTTAACACGGCAAATATATTACATTTCAAATATTTAATCTGGAGATTAACTTAAATGATAAATTTAGATATTATTTAGTTAAAGTGATAATTCTTTTATGTTAAACTTTAAAGACTATGTTAATATATTCTTATTATTAATATAAAAAAATCTTACTTATTTTTTTAATACTTATATAACATACCAAGGCCAAAGCCTCAGCCCGTATTGAACTTTTTCCATTTATAATTTAATTTGAGGTTAGAAAGTTTGATACCATTTGAGAGTTGATTCACGAATGTATTTAACTCTAGCTCTCGGCTCATTTCGGTCACGTATCGGTAGGACGCAGTCAGGTCGATCTTTCAAGAATACATCCTTTTATATGCGTGGAAAATAGTGTTCTAAAGAAAAGAACGAACAAGAGGAATGCCCCCACTTCCTGGTATATTCAGAGACTGAACTAACTTTAATATTTTCGTTTTTTTCTTTAAATCATAAACGATAAAATCTTTATAATGTTATAGATTTGAAAGACGCAAATGTAAGCCTCCAGAACTTATTTTCTATTTCTTTTTATTTTTTGTTTTAAATAGCTTTAAGTACAACAATTGAGTTTCTTTGTCTTGTAATTCCTTTAAATATTAATATAGTCTGTCTTAAGTGAACAGTGTTGTAATAAACAACCTAAATATTTTCAAACTCTAATCGTGTTTATGGTTTTTACAAATCACAATTAAATGACGATGGTTCATAAAATAATTATAAAAAATTATAAAATAATTTGGTTCTTTCTGCTTTCTAGTCACATTCCTTAAATCTCGATGCAAAACTTAGAAACAATGCACACTTTTTCTTATTTTCTCAATAATACATAATAAATGTATTAACGAGTGTGTACTCTCAAGTACGGTATTCAATACTTGAATTGCTTTAATCAAATTTACTCTCACGTAAATTAAATGAAATAAAAAATTTTTTAACCATAGATTAAGTGCATGTAAAAATCGTATTTTAATTAGAAATGTTTTTGTTTAACATAGTGATTATTTTGAATTTACTTTTTATTTAATAACGATTCAAAAATTAAGACAGATGCGATGCATTTCCTTAAAATCTTAATATCTTGCGATTCAAGTTTCTTTTTGTCCACAAAAAAATATTATATGATTTTAATTAATTTAATCTTCGACATAAAAATATTTATTTTGGTTTCTTTGATTAAAAAAGAAATTTTCTATATGGAGTTTACCACAGAATACCGCGAGCAGCCAACAATCCTGCAATAATAATATTTATAATTCTTTTATTTTTTTTTATCGACCTTTTATATCTTAAATAAATATGTATTATTCTTTTCAACGGTCCTTTTAATTAAATTTAACAATATATTTTTTCAATATTTCGCTTTCCTTTGGAAAGCTTCCTCAGGAAATTAATTTTTATAATAACAAAAATTAATTGTTAATTATTAATTTCAAAGGAAAGCGAAATATTGAAAAAATATATTGTTAAATTTAATTAAAAAGACCATTGAAAAGAATTATACATATTTATTTATTATTGTTTGTAAAATGTAATTCAGTTATCAGCTAATAGCTGCTGGATACTTTATAACAAAATAAACCCATTTGTAATTTTTTGTTTACTTTTTTGTAGTTTCAATGACTTGAAAAACTTTACAAAATTATCACTTGCTAATCTACAAAAACAAAAGAAATAACAAAAATACAACTTAATATTTTTGTAAACAAGAATAAGAAAATATAAAAAAAAACACAAAAAGATATAATCATTTGTACTCTACTTATGCTACTATTTACTTAGATCTAGTTCAGTTGTTTGACTTATAATTTGATGTTTTATCTTTTAACATTTATGTAAATAAAATGTGAATATTTTAGTAAAATTGTTATTAATTTATATTCAGTTAGCGGCAGTATTTTTATAAAGTTGGATTGTATGGGTCCTAAATTGTATATCCTTAAGTTTGGGCGCTGAATGTAATTTTTTGAACTTAGTGGTGCAGCTAAGCTACTGAAGCAAATCATTTCAACTTCAACTCATTGCAAGAATACAAAAATTTGGATAAAGATTTTAAAACTGCACACATCTTTCTAGATTAATCCTCTCAATAACTTTAAATGTTGATAACTACCACAGCATGTTCAGAGTTCTATCATCTTTGATTCTGTACATTGCAAGTATTTTTCCTTTTCATAGGCATAATTTTCCGAAGCTTCCCATTACGATCCCTTTATGTTCACATTGAAGAAGTCGCTTCACTTATTTTATTGGAAGCTTGTTTTAAGATTCACCGTTCCACCTTTGCCAAGTGCAATTTAAGAGATAAGCTTAAATAAATTAGTACTTCCAAAGTGCTACTAGTGGTTACAAAATTTAAGCTTCCTAAAAGAAACTTGACTTTCAAAAATATTTTTCCTGGCTTGCCTTTTCTCCTTCCTGAATTATGACTTAAAGAGGTATTTAAAAAATAACGATCTTGTACTCCTTGACTGAATTTCCTGAGGTTAAACTTATGTAGTTTTTAAAATCTACACACTTTAGAATAAAGTCTGAAAATAGCTGCCTTGAAAAATTCTGTCACCTAAAAAATCCTCTAATAAAAGTGTTGAAATTTTCCTGGACAATCTGGGGTCGATCCATACAAGAGGTGATTGCTTGTCTTTTTTCTTATTTTTATACACACATGCTTTATACAAAACATACTTACAAGATTAACGCTAATCCCGATTTTCATAAGTGAATATAGATTAGCAATTAAGTTCACTTTTGTTTAAAAGTCAATAAGCAAAACTACCGCATGTGGAATGATGATAATCCTTAAGTGTATGTTGAGACATCATTTCAACTAGAAAAGCTAACTATATCGTGTGTTTTATAGGAGGATGGAATCATTGGTATGTACTTCAGAATATTACAGTGTTAATGGTGGCCGTTATAGAGCCATGATTACCGACTTTTTCGTTCATCTATTGAACAAGCATGAAGTACAGGAGTTGTGTTTTCAACATGCAGCATAATATGTCACATACTTCGTGCCACAATTGATTTGTTGAAGAAAACGTTTGGCAGCCACATATTTTTATGTTTCAGTACGCCAATAAGCCTAAAAGGTTTAACCACTTGGAAGATAAGATTCACCCTCCAGATTAAACTACTTCTCAGCACGCCGTGGCAGTTACATGCCAGAAGTCAGATTTAAAGTATAATGTTAGAAGATTATATTTCGAATAAAATAAATTTTATGCCAATTTAAAAATATCATCTTTGTTTTATTCCATTTCTAAATTCTATACCTCCTTAAAAAAACACTCTGTACAATAGATTAAAAATGATATAGTTCAAATACAGTTTTCCTTTGTTTGTTTTGTTTCTACACATACATATTTATTACAGATTTTCTGATAAAATAGGGTAACAATTTTCTGTATAGATAACCTCTTCGCTAAAATGTTGCGCTGGTCTAATACTGGACAAAAAAATACTAAAGATCGTGCAATGATTCTTTTATTTACTTTAGCCATTAACTAGTGCCCAATAAAAAGTTTTTAATATAATAATCCCATTTGTAATTTTTTACTTTTATAATTTTTTGTATTCTCAATTGCTTTAAAAAACTTTACAAATTATCTTCTTCAACTAAGAAAAAACAACAATAACAACAAAATTTAAACTAAATTTTTTATTTGTGAAAATGTATGTTTGTGGAACTTTTTAAAAGCTTGGGGTCATTTATAGCACTTTAAAAAAAATGAGAAGAATAAGGGGACATAAGATGACATAAAATGATACAACAATTTATTCTAATGATCCTATTTACTTAAATCAAGTTAATCTGTTTAAATTATAATTTGATATTTTGTCTTTTGCCATCAAAATTTAAAATTAAGCAATAAATAGTTTAAAATAGGAAACTGAAAATTTTAGGGGTGTAATTTATTTGTTAAGTGCTCCATGGACAGCGGATCTAGTAACGCATTTCACTACTGTTTGAATTCCCTTTAACATCCATAGATACTCGCTGCTTTTCTTAGAGGTAAATGCAAGCTAAAAGGTTTCCTGCAATCATTTCTCATAATGCTAAGGTTTTACAACACCATACGCATATAGTAAAGGGTTGTTCAACAAGAACTTTGTTTTCTGAAACAAAATAAAAGGAAAAATTTAAAGTAATTTTTCGTAATACAAACGAAGAGAAAAGTTAGCAACTATAAATAAAAAATGATATCTGGCGCTGATAGACGTCGATTCTTTCATCAAAGTCTTTAATCACTTTTTGGCAAAATGGTAGCCCTATTTTGTTAATCACATCACGGATTTTGAGTTAAAAAGCTGAAATCGCTTCGATTGTCTCCTTAGAGACCCTGTCCTTAACATAACCCCACAAAAAATAATCCGGTTGTGTTAAATCACACGATGTGGCTGACCACTTAACTGCTGATTGCAGAGAAATTTGGTTTGCAATAAATTGCTCGTTTCATTGACTGTATGACATGTGGCACTGTCCTGTTGAAACCACATTTCACTGATATCCACGTCGTCAATAATAGGCCAAGATTCAGTTGTTAGCATCTCGCAATAGCGTCATGTATTGACCGTTACCGCATTTCCAGGCTCAGCTTCGAAAAAATGGCCCAATCACGACTCCAAACCACATAGCGCACCATACAGTAATACGTTGAGCATTCAAAGGCTTCTCAATATTGGCTCTAGTATTTTCAGAAGCCCAAATGCGGCAATTAGATTGTTGAGAGGCGAAAATTTTCTTCGTCTGAAAAAAATTATTTTTTCAAAAAAACCAACCGGTTGTTCCTGGATCAGCGATATGAATGTTTGGTCGGCTTCAATTCCTGCACCAGTTGAACCTTATAAGGCTTCAAAGTCAAATCCTTATGCAAAATTCGTCATGTAGTGATTTTGGATAACCGCAATTGTTGAGAACGTCGTGGAGTTGACAAATCTGGATCAGCTTCAACACTGCGGCTCACGGCTGCGACGTTTTCAGTTGAACGTCGCGGTGGAACACGCGTTGGTATTCGTACATTTTATATCGAGCCTGTCGACTCAAATTTAAAGACCAAATTCGTAATAGCAGCCTCAGAAATACGATTATGTTATTCGAAAGTATCACGAATTTTACGAAATGCAACTTTAACAGTACCACCATTTTCATAGTGGATTTTAGTTATTTTAATGCTATCTTTGGGCAAAATTGAATTCGGCGAATACGTCCAAAAACTAAATATAAAAACTATCATGCTGTTTGTATTGCCACAATTGAAAAATAAACTTCTTGTTGAAAAAGCCGATATAAGGCCAACTTTGGTTCTGAGTCCTTGACAAAACATTTATCAATATTTTCCTTACGCTAGTTATTTTTTTTCTACACATCTTTCTCGATCTTTCACAAAGAATCGAAAATTTTATTTTCTTTAGTTCTGTCTTCTTTTATGATGATTAGAACTTCTAAGTATGTCCGATGTGTTAAAGTGCTGTGTTGAAGTACATTTTGACCTATAAATTAAATAAAAGTACTATTTCTATGCTTATTGAAGGAAATAAAAATTATTTTTCAACACTTAATTTTGAATTTTAATTTGGATTTTTTCTTTGGCATTTATCTACTTTTCTAAAAATAAAAATTAATTAGCTATTTTAACTTTCTAACACTTGAAAAAAAAATCAGAAATAAAAATTTTGAAATTTGCAAAAGAATTTTATAAAAATTCACCGTCTAGCTATGGATTCGATTTAATAATCCTGTAATTTAATTAAAATTATAAAAGTTGTGTGTAATTAGTTTGCAATAAAATAACTCAATAAACTAAACATTTATTAAATGTAATAAATAATATGTTTAATAAGAGGACAGCAGTTGTCAATATATTTCATTCTCCCTAATTAAGCCCCACAGATCAGGACCTACCTAATTAAAGTTGGATTTTATAGAAACCACTGCATAAAATATTCCAATATTTTTTAATGTTAATTAATTAATTGAAAGAAAAAAAATTTGTATTTAATGATGAATATTACTTTCACTGTGTTGTCTGATTAAGAAAAAATCAATATAATTTAAATTTAAACAAAAGATCACTGTTAGACATTTCTGAACGACATCTGGTAATAGAAACAATAAATAATAGAAAAAATAAATTGATGTAAAAGCATCAATCTATTTAAATTAAGTTTGGTTCTCAATTGATTATCTTTCGCTTAATAAAAACTTATCGAAGTTTTTCATTAAATTAAATATTAAATTTATGCTGAATTACTCGAAGTGCAGACTGCGCTGCCACAACTGAACAAAAATAATTATTAAAATTAAAGTTAAGTTGCCTTAATTAAGTCCTTCTTTTGAAATTTAAAGAACAAAATTAACCTGGAACAATTTATGGAATTTATTAGTGTCAAATATTTGAGGCCTGCATTGCAAGGCAAAAAGCATTCATATTTTGAATGAACCTTTTTATTTATGCCTGATAGCGCTTTCGAGAAATCCCTTTTATGTTCCATAAACAAATCCTCAGTGTTATCTGTATTAACTACTACTAAAGAACATGCAAGGTCGCAATTACTCGGTGTGCCGAGAAAGCAATAAAGAAGTTTACTTCAAAGCATGTTTCATCCATGACATTTTAACTCATTTTTAATGACGCCAATTAATAAATAAGTGCTTTTATGGTTAAATAATACAAATATTTCAAGCCAAGAGTTTGCAGCTTTTCTATTTCGTTTTAAACATTTGAACCCAAAAATTATACAACATAAACAAATAAAAGTTTTTTGTACTTAGTTATCAGGTCACGCGCTGAAAAGTTGAAAATTATAGCACTTCATTTGTTTGCCACCTTTTAAACAAAACATTCTTACAACAGACAGAATCTGCCAAGAACTTAAAATTATAAACGTTTGAATCTTGGAATGATTGTTAGAAACAGATTTTTGTGTATGTGTGTGCTTTTTGCAACAATAACGGCATACGGGGAAACAAAAGAAGTCCATTTGACATTTTTTCAATAATTTTTTTGGTCTTAAAGGTGCGGATATTATAACTGGTTATCATTATATTTTTATGCCCCTTAATAGACTATACTATAAAAGATGTTAAAAGCTCAAAAGTTTATTAGTTTGTCATTTTGCTTGTAATATCTGTAATATTCATTTTCGATTTCATAAAGCACTCGTATACACGGGGTGTTTTTATTGAGGTATAGAAATTTGACATGGAATAAAACAAAGATTAATTTTTTAAATTGACATAATATTTAGTTTATTCCAAAGATAACATTCTGGCATTGTAATTTAAATGTTACTTTTGGCATATGACCGCCAGGGCTGACTCGGACGTAATCTTATCTGAAATTCAAATTTTTGCTGAAGTTGTCGTACATTTGTGGCCACACTTATCACATATCCCTACAGAAAATAGTCTAGAGGCATTAAATCGCACGATCTTGCAGGTCAATTCACAGATCTGAAATATTAACAATGCAGTTAACAAATGTCTTCTTCAATAAATTAATTTTGGTTCGAGCTGTGTGACATGTTGCGCCGTCGTATTTAAACCACAGTGCATCATGGCTATTCAATTGATGAACGAAAACTTTAATAATCGTGACTGTAGCGGACACCATTAACTGTAACATCCTGACCAGCGTCGTTTTTAAAGAAATGCGGACCATTGACTCCAGAAACCCATAAAGCGCACTAAACAGTTTTCCTGGTGTCTCAACATAAACTTAAGGATTATCAACATTCCAAATATAGAAGTTCTGTTTATTGACGTAGCCATTTAAACAAAAGTCAGCTTCATCGCTAAACAGTCCGTTTACGAAAATCGAGATCAATGATAACCTTGTTATGTACCCAATTTGTACAGTTTCGAAATACAGATCGCACTGGAAACAAAACATAAATCCCTTAACAGCTGACAAAATGGCTACCAGTTAAAAACGCGTTGTCAATTTAAACTTCTGTACCTCTATAAAAAAAAAAAAACATCCAGAAAGTCGATTCAGAGATGTCCAGCTGTCTGCGTTCCTTTTGAAATCAATTTCCCCGAGACACCGAAAGAAGTATAACATAAGAAGCATTAAAAATCTTAAGTTTCTCTTTCCATGCTCTTTTGTATTTTTCCGTTTTTTTTTAATTGCATGTAAAAATCGAAAATTCGCCATAGTATCACATTTTCAATAAAATAAAAAAAAACTACTAAACGTGGATTTTAAAGTAGAATTTAGAAATTTTTAGTAAAACCTGAAAATTCTTTTAAAGAAAACCCCCAGATTATGAAAAATCGAAATTTTGCAAAATATATATTTTCTAACAAATTTTTAATTCAGTAAACTTCGTGTTTGGTTTGAAATAAGTTTCTCGAAAGCCCTATAAGAGCAAAAATAATTTTGTTAATATTGTAATACATGAACAACATTGGTTAATAAGTGGTTGTTTTATTTTATTTTTTAAAGCAAACTTCTTATCGAAAACCGCTTTAGGCTTAATTGCTTAATTTAGTTTGATTTAAATGCTTGTGAATTGAACTATTTTAAGGTTTTACAGCTCAAAAAACAAAGCAAAGCAACTGTCTATGAATATTAATATAATGCCCTGTATTTTAGCATGAATTAACCAGTGCACAGTAACCTAACAATTAAATTTTTTAATTTTTATTATTGTTTGTTTACACTTAATGAATCTTATTGTTGAGTTTTATGAACACACGCTTATTAAGTATTTAAATAAAAGCATAAATATATGTATGCATAAATATATTATGAAAAATGTCTATAAAATTTAAGAATTTGAAAATTTATTTTTGTTCTCACAATTAATTCGTACCTGTCAATTAATTTGATTATTGATGTCTATTTAGCTGTTATTAGTATCTAAAGATTGTTACTAATTCCTGCTAATTGTTACTGAAACAAGTAAAACAAAACAGAAAATTGTGAGAGAATAATAGTTAGATGCAAGAATCAGGGCTACAAGATTTTTTTTAAGTCTAATCGTCTAATCAAAAATTGCTACTTCCAAAAATTTCCAGCACCCACAAAATCTGATAAGAAAAAAAACAAAAATCCATTAATAATAATTTCGTTTATAAAACTATGATACATTTATATTAATTTTAGACGGTTGATAACCAAAGCCGAAGAAAGGTCATATCAGAAAACCTTCCCCTTCTTACGCAAGTCAATTTATTGTTCCACATTCCTGAGTTAATAATTGTAAACATTTATGCACATGAAGTAAACGCTTTACAGCAAATAAAATTATTTTGAAACTATTTAAATATTCTTATTTTGTTTTTTATTTTCACTCGTTGCCCAAAAAAACACATTACAAAATCATATAAAAAGAGTTAACTATTGTTTTATAAGGTCTGCAAGTGATCTTAATCCAAAGAATGATTAAAATTTGAGGTTAGGAAGTAAATATGCTTAAAGCACTCGCTTTCTTTGACAACTTCAATTCTATTGATACCAATATGGGACATACCCGCCAAATTACTTTTTTGTTTTTGTTTTAAATGCTATAAACAAAACTACTGAATATATTCTCAAATTTTTTTTATTTTCTATATTTAACCTTCGGGATAATAATGGAAAATAATTTCATTCAAATGGCTGCCTCAGCTATCGATTGTATGCAGTTGTATTTCACCAATGCTTTAAGAATATTGTCCTTTAAAGCGTCAGTTGTCTCTGGCTTGTCGGCGTAACACTTATCTTTGACGGCACCCCACAAATAATAGTCCAACGGTGGCAAATCGCAGCTCCGAGGTGGCCAAACGACATCAGTTCTGCGGCTGATAATGCGATCTTCAGAAATAGGGCGCAAAACATCGAGTGTAGCTTCGGCTGTGTGGCATATAGCGCCGTCCTGTTGAAACCAAATGTTGCCAATATTCTCCTCTGAAATTTTTTGTGAAAAAAAATTCGTTCAACATGGCCCGATAACGATCGCCATTGACTCTAACGGCCACACCTTGCTCATTTTCGAAGAAAAATGGCCCAACTGTGCCTCTGGACCAAAATCCGCACCAAACAGTGACTCGTTTTGGGTGCGTCGGCTTTTTAATGTATGCGTGCGGGTTTTCTGTGCCCCAAATGCGACAATCTTGCTTGTTTACATACTCGCCAAGATCAAAATGAGCTTCATCTGAAAAGATGATTTTTTTTGCAAAATCGGCATCTTCTGTAAGTCGATCGCAGGCCCACTTAGCGAAGCGAAAACGCATTGGATGGTCTCTTGGCTTCAACTCCTGAACCGATTGCACGTTGTATGGCATCACATCAAGGTCTTTATGTAAAATTCGTCTCAATGACGTCTCTGAAATGTTCAATTATTGAGAACGACGGTGAATTGATATTGATGGTGCTTCATTCACGCACACTTTCTGCCACAGCAGATATATTTTCAGGTGTACTCACTGTTTTTGTCTTTTCACGCTTTGATTTATCGATGAGGATGCCAGTTTCTTTCACTTTTCTTACAAGATAACGAACATACAGAGCTGACGGTGCTTCTCTTCTTCCAAAATCCGAAAATTGCATTCGCACACATTCTGCAACATGACCATGATTTTCAAAGTAACGTCCCAATATTTCCCAGCGTTGTTCAAGCGTATACACAACCATATTCGTTCAGCGGAAGGATCAAACTAATTATCTGTCAAATCAAACATCAGCTAAGTGTTACCATTCACGAAATAAGCACTAGTTGAAAAAAAAACGTTAGATGGCCGATCCTATATAAAGGTATTAATAATGGAAAATGATGCTGGACAAATATTCAACTCTAGCACATCGGAAGACGTTCGCACTTTTCACAAAATTTGGAAGCAATTTTTGCTACGAAATCTTGTCCTACAAATGGCCCAAGTGAAAATAACCCAGCAGCTATTGACATCATCAAATCCAGAAATTACGCGACCGTAAATCAAATAAATGACAAATGCGCCTGACCTTCTTTAGCGAACTATTTCTGGACGTTGTGAACCCCACATGCGACAATTTTGTTCGTTTACATAACCGCTTAATTAAAAATGAGCCTTATCACTAACACCCAATTCATAAACGCTTGGCGCAAGCAATGGTCGATCAGCTTTAATTCTTGAACTTTATAAGTGTGAAGATAAAGACCTTAATTCAAAATATGGCGCGAAGTGTCTCTAGTTATGCCTAATTGTTGCGCACGTCGACAAATTGATGCTCAACACTTTGCTGTACTGCTGCTATATTTGTATCTCAACGATCACTACGAGGGCTGCTATTTATGTTTGTGGCCTAATATTTTATTGTTTTTCAAAATATTCTCCATGAAGATTTATATACTTTTGCATGCGTTGGAACCAATTTTCAAAGCACTTTTTCTACTCCGATTTAGGTACTTCTAAAACATGGGTTTTGAATTCAGAAACTGCTTCTTCAGGTGTAGGAAACCGTTGTCCATGTAGTTTTTTCTTGATGTTCGAAAACAAAAAGAAGTCATTGGGTGCCAAGTCAGGGCTGTACGGCGGATGACCCATCAATTCAATGTTTTGCCCTGTCAAAAACTCCATCGTTTCAGCCGATCGGTGACAGCTCGCATTGTCGTGATGCAGAATGATGCGTCTTTTCTTTTACTTTTCCCGAAGTTTCTCAAAGACTTCTAGCAAACAAATAGTGGTGTACCATGCCAAATTAACCGTCTTACGTTGCTCTAATGGCACTGTCGCCACATGACCGGCAATGCCGAAGAAACAGGCAACCATTTGCTTTGATATGCTTCTTCCACGAACAACTTTGGTGGGATTTCGCTCGTCTTGAAAGACCCATACGTTGGATTGCTGTTTTGTTTAGGATCATATCAGTATATCCATGATTCGTCACCTGTACCATGCCGAATTAACCGTTTTACGTTGCTCTAATGGCACTGTCGCCACATGACCGGCAATACCGAAGAAACAGGCAACCATTTGCTTTAGTGTGCTTCTTCCACGAACAACTTTGGTGGGATTTTGCTCGTCTTGAAAGACCCATACGGTGGATTGCTGTTTTGTTTAGGATCATATGAGTATATCCATGATTCGTCACCTGTGCAGATATTATAAACTGCTTTTGATGCACCTTGAGCGAATTTCTGCAACATTTTCTTGCACCAATCAACACGAGCATCCTTTTGTGCGTTTGTCAGGTTATGCGGTATCCAACGTGAACAAACCTTTTTCACATGCAAATGTTCATGCAAGATCTTATTGATGCTTGTCATACTAATCCCTACAGATGCCTCAATCTCGCGATGTGTTACATGACGATCATGCTTTATCAGCTCATGCATAGCTGCGATGTTTTCTGGCACAACAACCGTTGTTGGACGACCTTCACGGGACTCGTCCTGGAGTGATTGTCGGCCACGATTGAATTCGTTATACCAGTTTTTAATGGTGCTGTAAGAAGGTGCTTCATTACCATATAAGAAATTAAGTTCATCTGTGCATTGTTGTCGTGCCAGGCCATGTCGAAAGTTATGAAAAATTATTGCACAAAAATGTTCACGAGTTAATTTCATTTTCTCCTAAGATCACTTTTTCAACCTGCTACCACTAACACTAACAACAATAAAATGACAAAATGTTTTGGTTGAGGTTATGTTTAACAATGTGAAGGTTGCAATGGAAACATCAGCTGGTGCCTAGCAACAGTCAGTGTTACCAGGCCAGAAATATAAATAGCAGCCCTCGTATGAGCGTATTGTTTTAGTCATACCATAAGCCTAGAATTTAGCGATTAAATTAGAGAAGCAGCTCAGAAGGAGCCTGATTACGAGGAAAAAATTATCGAATTTTACGAAGTGATATAGCGAATTATTCACTCTTTTGATAGTAAATTCTCTGTTCAATATGGGTCAAATGATAACATGTTAGTTCTTGGCATTTAATCATTAGACAGACAATTTACTCCCAACCTCAAATTTTCCTACCCATTATTTACCAACGATTACTCAAAAACTTTTTTTAACTTTTGCATCGGATTTTTCCACAAGAAGTTTGTTTTTCAATTATGACAAAACCAACAACATGATAGTTTTGACATTTACTTTTTTAACGTATTCGTAGTAGATGCATTGGCAATTGTTACAATGAATTCAATTTCGCATGAACATCGCATTAAAATAATTAAAATCCACTATGAAAATGTGGTTCTGTTAAATTCGTGATATTTTCAGACAGCATAATTATGCTTCTGAGACCGCTACTAAAAGTTTGGTCGTTAAATTTGAGTCGACAGGCTCGATATAAAATGTGTGAACACCACTAGATTATTTTTTGTGGGGCTATGTTGAGGACAGGATCTTTACAGTGTCAATCGAATCGATTTCAGCCTTAGAATTAAAAACCCTTAATGTGATTAAAGATATATAACCACCATTTTGCCAAAAAGTGATTAAAAACTTTGATAAAAGAATCGATATCTGTCAGCGTGGTCGTGAAGTACATATCCGAAATATCATTTTTCATTCATAATTGCCGAACTTTTCTCTTTGCAATACAATAAAAATTTGAATCATCTTAGTCTAAATTTTTGGTTTATTTTGGAAAACAAACTTCTTGTTGCAAAACCCGATAGACGTATATAGCTTAGAACAGGAATAAAAGAAACAGTCAATCGTAAAACCTATAAAGCCATGCTTACTGAGCTTTCCGTTCACAAAAATAAATAACCATGATGTGCAGGAGCTGTGATTTCCACAAGACGGCGCAACATATCACATAGTTCGTGTTTTAATTGATTTACTGAAATAAACGTTTTGTAACCGCCTAGCTTCACGTTTCGGATCCATAAATTTGCTCTATGATCGTACGATTTAACGCCGCTAGACTATTTTCTATGAGTAACAGTAGTCGCTAGTCTACGCCGTTAAGCCGGAAGCGATAAAACCCTTGGAGGAAAACATTCGCCGAACTGTTGCCGATATACGGCAACAGCTACTGGAAAAGGTCATTGAAAATTGAACCCCCAGTTTAGACTAATCTCAAACTAGCCATGGCAGTCATATATAAATTATATCACTAAAGTTCTATACCTCTATAAAAACATCTGATATAAAGTGGAGTTGTCAAAAGATGACGCAAATATAAATGATTATGAAAAGTACATTCCTTAAAGTTTTCGATCCTTCATTAGTGTAATTGGAAAAACAGCGAGTTATTTTAATGGTTTACTGGTAATGCCTTCTAAGTAAGCAGAGTGGCGCAGTGGAAGCGTGCTGGGCCCATAACCCAGAGGTCCGAGGATCGAAACCTTGCTCTGCTATAGTGTAGAACTTTTTTTTTTGTATTACAATAGTTTTTTTAATAACAAACAACACTACAATTTTAGAAAATATTTTCTTATTTAAAAAAAAATTCTTCTCGATTATACCTGCTTCGTCACATTTTTACTATCAGAGCACAAGCAGTGAAATATAGATGTTGTCAAACGTACAAATGGTGGTGAGGTTATGTTTGTATGTAAAAATTGTGGTCAGCGTATATTTGTATGGGTGTAAAAATATGGGAGTTTTCTTACAAACATTTTTTTATGGATAAAATATTCTTCAACCAAATGCACTCACTCATCCAGTTCATTTGTAATCAAGCAAGTTTTGCGGCATATAAATTGTTCACGTACAACTTGTATAAAATGTGACTTAAATAAATTTTACAAACAAAAGCTTTCGTCAATGATAAAAGAGCGTGTCTAACTACTGACATTTTAAGAGTAAAAATTTGTTGGTAATTAAAACAACAAAAATTTACTTCACACTAATTTCATTTCAAGCCGAAGCTTCAACTTGAATTTGCATTGTTTGCTGTTTATTCCCTAATGCATTTATATTGTCTAAACTAACAATTATATTAAATCATCAATTATTATTATTATTATTATTATTATTATTATTATTATTATTATTATTATTATTATTATTATTATTATTATTATTATTATTATTATTATTATTATTATTATTTATATATTGTTAATTAGATGTATTGTTTCTATTAAAAACATTCATTCACACGTGTATGTGGCTTCCGAAAATACCCTTGTATAAACACACAATATTCCAATTATTAAATTATTGAATAACATCACATAAATAAAGGGTAATTCATTTACTTTTTGTTCAAGAAATTTATATCAGATACTTAAATAAAATTTGAAGGTGTAAGGAATACTATGTAAATAGGTGACCTTTTATACTTGTTGCTGTTAAACAAACGCATGTTCTCAACCAAATCCAAGATTATTTATGAGGCTTCTTAGCTAAAATTCACAAATCCATTTGATCCTTTTTATAGACGTATAGAACTTCAATTTGGCACCACTTTTTATAATTATTTTGGTTTAACATGTCAACATGAAAAGACTGGCGCCAGAAAATCGTTTCCTAGTTATACAAATTGGGCCCAAACAAAATTGCCGTTGAGCCCGATTTTCATATGCGAATTTTATTTTATTTTTTTCGGACCAGCACTCAGAGAATGACCACCAAATGCATATGCCAGAACTAGGAAATTAGGTTATAGGGAGGAGGAAAGAGAGAGTAGTGTCTGTCGATTTTGAGAGTTTATTCCACATACGGACTTTTCTGCTAAAAAACAAATTTTCGCTGTAATGCATAGCGCGATTCACTGACCAATCAATCACTGGCTTTCAACGAAAATCGAGTTAAATGCAAAAACTTACGATTACCGAGCACCCAACATTGTAGTAACTATAAAACAGTGCAATACATCTAGAGAATAAATAGAGTTGGATACCCTACTGTCCCTAACGAGCCTCTTGGACATTTCCTATATGCGGTCGAGCAACACCGGTGAGTAACTTTTTGGCGCCGGGTAATACATGAGAGTTGTATTCCATTTTTGGACGGATATAGGTGGTACAAATAGCACGAAGATCGCAAAACTAAGGCAAATGTGTTTAGTCAAACATCGAACATCACACTAAAATTTCATGCCAAGAAAATCAAGGGCTTACGATTCCGTAATACTTATATAAACCACAGTAACAAATACAGCATCATTTCCACTACCCGATTCCAAGTTTTTGCGAGATTGTGATTAAGCGTATTATTCATGTTCTTCCTTTTAGAACTCACCTCCAACTGGTTCGGTCTATTACTAAATGAATCCGAAAGATAAATGGTGCTGTCATCTGCGACAAATAAGGTCATTAAGAAAAATAAGAAATATGATAGAAGAATGAATAGAGCCTTGTGGTACCCCTGAAATGATCCTCCATCCGTCTGATGAAATCCCATCTATAACAACGCGTATAGTCCGATTCTTGATAAAACTCGACATAAATCTTGGGAAATTATCACCGACACTAAAAGCAACAAGCTTTGGCAAAGTGCATCATGCCATCAACCGCCTTGAAAAAATCAAGAACCACCACCTTACTTTCTCCGAAATGATGTATGAAGTTATACTGTTGTTCTGACAGGAAAGCCAGCAAGTCACCCGCAGAGCGCCCTCCACGGAAACCATACTGTCGGATGCTAAGTAGGCTGTTGCACTCCAGGTACCTCATAAGATGAGATGAAAATTAATTATACTCTCCATCACTTTAGAAAGTGCAGAACAACTTACAATTAAGCGGACTTAGGACTAACAGCCTCACTCTTTTTGGCGGTCAGGGATGAATCTCACTTTTGTTTGAATGGATACTTTAATAAGCCAAAGTATTGTATTTGGGATAATGATAATCCTCAAGTATATGTTGTGGCACCGTTGCAGACTGACTGTTTGGTATGCTTTATGGCCTGGTGGAATCCCTGGGCTGGTCTTTTTTAAAGCAATACTGATCAGAACGTTATAGTTAATGGTAAGAATTATAGAGCTATAATTACTAACTTTTTCGTTTATCGATTAAATAACCCTGATATACAGGAGCTTTGGTCTCAACAAGATGGTGCAATATATCATACAGCTCGTGCTACAATTGATTTTTAGAAGAATACATTTGCTAACCACATAGTTTCACATTTCGGACCCGTGAATTCATCTTTAAAATTGTGCTACTTAAACGCCACTAGACTATTTTCTACAGGGATATGTGATGTCGCTAGTTTATATTGAAAAGCCCGAAACGATTGCCCACTTGGACTGTTTAACAACCTTCGCCGCATTATTATCGTTATACGGCCACAAATATTGGAAAAAGTCATTAGAAATCGAACATCCAGTTTAGAGACTACGTTAAATTATAGTGGCAGACAATTATCTTTCAAATGAAATGAATGTCATGTCAATTTTAAAAAATTATCCTTTGTCAACTTTTAAATGAAATAAGTTTTAAACCTCTATAAAAATACCCTATATTTTAAACAAAAGAAATAATCTATAATAATTTCAATAACTGCATTTATTAAGTCTTTGTCTAGGATCGACTACCTTTAAATTTAATTGTTAGATTTAAGATATCAATACTGATTCTTCGTACAGTTATTTGAAGATTCTAAAGATAACTTAAAACAACAACAACTTTAAATTGACATAGCTTAAAACTGAATCGTAGGCATAATATTGCAAAATTTTACCAATATACTTTAATTAAAAAACTAACTCTGAGGCATAATTATAAACGAAAACATCTTTCTCAATTCATTCAACACATGAGAATATTTAATTAAAATTGCTATTCCTTACTGATAATGTTATTTTATTTGGTTAAGCAAAATAGGCACATAACATAAAGTTATTTGCATTTTATATTGAGAATAATTTTGTTTTATTTGTGAATACATAAATTAATTTGTTTCTTTGGAATTAAAAGTGTAAATGTTCAATAGTAAATTGAATTGCAATTGAAAATGTTTTAATTTTGAATCTTTCTACTTCAATAAGAGATATTTTCATGCTAAAAAGTATTTCTTTTGACTCGTGTATTCATCTCTTATTTTTTGTTATTGAATAATTCAAATAGTTATTAAAGTTAGTTTGACGTACCAACTAATTAAATGTAAAATATAATAAAATAAAATTTTTTTGTTTATAAAATCAAGCAGGTAGGCTATAGCTTAAATATACTTTAAGTATAATTTGAATTGATATAAAACTTATTTTGCATACCCTTTACCCTGTGCAGATTATATTTTTAATGGAATATTATTTGAGCCTTTTCATTAATTATTTTAAATATAGGGTAGGCAAATTTGAGCTTAGGATGTAAATTATCTGTCAAATGATTACATGCCAAGCATTAAGCTATCTTCGTTTCGCATTTAGATAGTAAAAAGTAAAAAAATTTTAAGCATAGAATGTTACACTCTTACTGCAAAACTTCGTAAAATTCGAGCACCCTTTTCCCGCAATCAGGCTCCTTCTGAGGCCACTAGAATTAGAATTGCTAAATTCAAGGATCACGCTATTTCTGCTGACAATACACTAAAATAATACGTTCATATTAGCCATAGTGGTGCAAACATAGCCCCTGTACAGGGAAGCGTTGAGAGTGACCTTGGAATATCAACTCATCGCCATTCCTTATAATTAAGCATCGCTAAAAGCACTTTCCGCAACATTTTGCATAAGCATTTTCATATTCATATAGTTCAACTCGCTCAAGAATTGAAGCCGGTTGACTATTGTTTGCGTTTGTGTATTGGCTGTTGAAAAACTGTATGAAATCAAAGCATATTTCTACAAGATCATCTTTAGTGATGAAGCCGATTTTCAATTATGTAAGCAAACGAAATTGGCGCATAAAGAGCTCACAAAATCCACAAAGAGTCCTCGCAAATTATTACATATGCAAAAGTGGCCATATGGTGCAGTTTGTAGTCAGGCGGCATAATTGGCCCGTATTTTTTTGAAAATGGGCAAGGAAACACCGCACAGTGGACGATTTTACGAGAAAGCGGCCAAAAGACCTTTTTTTCTTGGTCCCCAATTGTAAAATTTTAAAGTTCATTCAAAAGTACCTAGTGTACCTTGCAAGCAAAAAATTTAAAACTTATTTTAACTATATCACACTGAACAGGGTGATACAAAATGAGCATTTTCAGTATTTTACTAAAATAAGAAATTTCTTAGTAAATTTTTGATTTTTAAACAGCTATAGCTTTTTTGCTATACAAGATTTTTAAACGAAACGAACTTTGTACAATAGCGTAATTTATTAGCTGTTAGGATAAGAAAACTGAAATGTTTTTGATTGATTTTTAGAAATTAATTTTTTTTTAGACGTCAATTTTTTTTCTAAATTCTCTTACTTATTAGAGCATAACTTCTAAAGTTCGTTAGGGAATGTAAAAGCATTAGCACTAAATGTCCCCTACACGCCTATACATCACAACAATTTTTCGCAAATTGTTTGCAAAACGAAATTAAAAAATTTTTTTTTCTGTTTTGCTATTTTCTAAGCTTTTTATTTATTTTTCAAAACGCCCTTATGAGAGACGCGTTTTAGATGAATGCGTATTTTCAGAAAGAAAATAACGTAAATTGATATAATTTAGGTCACAAAATTACTTTGCTTTTTAAATTGATTTTCACTGATTACAAAATAGTATGGAAAAATGAAATACCCTCGTCAACAAAATATTGCAGACCAATAAAATTTATTTTCAAAATAGAAACAAAAAATGTTATAACTGAAGAAGTCCGAAAAATAAAAGATGAAAATAAAGACCTTCAACCTGCAATATTTAATGTTGATGAACAGGAAATTGAAGTAAATTTTAAAATGTATCTCACAATTATTGATGGAAAAGTTGCACAAGCCTTACCTGATAAAAAGCATCATCAAGCTGCATTATATTTTAAAGGACATCAAGTCAATTAAGACATCCAGTTCCAGAAGATAACATAATACGAACTTGGATTGTCTCCACTTCATTACTAGAATATGTTTTATGGAGCATATTCTTAAATTGGATTATGATTTGGGTTTTGTTCCGTTAGACAGTGAGAAAAATAAGGAAAATGAAGAAAAACAAAAAAAAAAACAAATTCAAGAAAAGTATTTAGAACAAGGCCTAATCATCGATTAGTCATAGCAAGGGGAAGGGGATACAAATGTTGGAAACACTGCAAGAAAAATTTTTTCAGATACAAAAACTGCAGCACCTATCACAGAAGTAGATTTCGAACTATGAAGGAGATTAGTATTATTTTACAAGATCTAGCATGCAGCAAAAAGATAAATGCAAAAAAAATTCGAGAGTACGCCAAAAATACAGCTATATAAACTTTACAACAAAAAAAAAATATTCTTGGAGATATATGCCATCAACAGTTCATAAAATTTTGTACCATGGGGAACAAATAATTCAATACAATATACTACCAATAGGAGATCTATCTTAATAGGCGCAAGGAAAACGAAACAAAGACTATAGACTCTTGCGTGAGCATAACACAAGAAAAATTTCTAGATATTGTACTAATGAAGACTTGATTGTTATTTTATTATGCACATCAGATCCCTATATCTCCAATATCTGGCAAAAATGGAAAACTACTTCTATTGAACTAGACATAGAAGCTAAACTACTTCTAGAAGATGAAAATCAGGGCTATTTAGAAGAAATATTTACAAAAATTGTTTAATTTATAGTAATTTTTCCAAACACAAGATTTATCTATATGTATTTCATCCCTTCAACATTTTTTTATACATTAATAAAGTATTAATCAATATACAATAAAAGTTTACATTTACGAGTAGTATTTATGTTTATTTTGGACTTAAATACCGCCTTTTCTAAAGTAAATTTGAACCAATGAATTCTCTGCATTACCAAACAATAGTTACCAATTCTTTGTGGCCAATTGGCTAATGTTGATGTCAGTGAGCTTTGGTTTGAGCAAGACTGTGACACAGTCACCCTATTCCCCGGCCGTATAACATCTTGATTTGACGATATCAATTGGCCACCTACCTACACACAAACAACTGATGTTTTAAGTAAAATTGAAAGCTTTCAATAATTTTAAGCAACTGTAAATTGAAATAATAATAATAAAATATTTTTAAAAAATGTTCAACAAAATAGCTTCGAAATAGATGTTTCGAAACTATTCGCATGTAAGTCCCACTTGCACTTAATGGACTAAATTTAGCTTTGGCTATTTTTGATTATTATTTGCTCAGTATTTCTGTGTACAGTGAATGATTCTTAAACATTTTTAAAAGGTCAATGGTGGATAACGGATAATAATTTTTATGCCGCTTAAACCATTTTATTCAAATCAGAACAAGATACAAATAATCAGCTATAATCGAACCCGAATTACCAGAATGACAATTCAATCTTATTTTAGACTTCAATAATTTATTTAATGCTTTTTTGAAGTTTTATATAAAATTAACAATGAAGTCGTTTTAAAGTTAATGATTTTTATTTCATTTTATTTTTAAACTACTTCTGTACGATCCGAACTCTAAAATTTAGACAAAAAGTCACTTGGTGGCTATCAAGCTGATCAATACTGCTTACGCCATTGAATGTTGAGCCTTGATCAGCTTTAGAAATAGTCTGCTATTGAAGAAGTGCATACGCCGCTGCAATAAAGAATGAATTTCTAAACATAGCATCCAACCTTGATCAATGTGGACCCAGGTAGTTTGAAGTTTGTGGAGACCGTCTCCAAGCTGAGTGGACGTAGACGCGTTGAAGGCTCCTTTAATTTTTTCACAATTTGTTAAAGAGCAAAACTTTTAGAGTGTTGCAACGACAGAAACGAATAACGATTACAAATACCATGCAACTTAAATTATCGAGAATTTATGTTTTTGACTAGAGTTCTATTTTAGCAAACAAAATAAAAATAACTAAAAATGAAATAATTACTTATGCTATGTGCGTATATTTTCCGAAGGGGTTTAATTTATTTTTATTTGGGTACGATTTTACGTCGACCCTCGTCAAACTTCGTTTATGAACAAACCGGTTTCGGCTATTTGCCATCTTCAGTGTTCGCTTTATACTCTATAAAGAGAACATTGAAGATGTCGGTTTTTGTACAAACCAAATTTGACGAGGGTCGACGTAAAACCGTACCCAAATAAAAATAATTCCATATGCCTTAGGTTATTTTTATTTTAGTTTCAAAATTTTTATTGAGTAAAATAATTTATTTATAACTTTTTTCGAACATTTTCAAAAATGAAGCAACAGCAGAATGTAATGCAGAATTTTCGGATCGCTACTTCTTTCATTATCCTTTTTCGTATCTTAACTACTAACTACTTCATTGCAAACATCAAATCCCGACACAGTTGGATAACTATAGTTAGTGCATAACAACGTTTATTACGCTTAACTATTCATTTCAAGAGGAAGGATTCATCAGTAGCAGCAAAGCCCGCGATGAGAAGTTAAATCTGATTTTGTTTACCCTGCAAATGGTATTCAATTGTTGTTACAACTTTGTGAATTAAATGTCTCATCGGAAAATAAGACTCTTAAATAATTTTCAGGACTGTTCACAGAACGTATCGTCCTTATGTACAAACTGTTCACAAAGGCATAGGGTTAAAGATTAATGGGTATCATCTGTAGCATTGAGGATGTTTGCTTAGGCTAAGGCATGGTCTTAGGGACTTATTAAAGAAGCGGTATACTACGATTTTCACGTACATTAATAGCCTGTGATGGAAGATCTGTGAAGGAAGATCTCTTCGGAGTCTTATTAAACAAGTTTCAAGCAGTAATTTTCCTTTACCACAATCAGCAAACTAATAGGTGGCCAAATGTGAGGTTAGGAAGTAAAGTGTCTTAAAACACACTTTTTTTACAACTTCAGTTTTATTTTAATGGACTATTATGTCGGGCATTTGTCCACCTATAGCATGTCGGCAGACGTCCGCTCTCTTCACAAAATTTTAAAGCACATTTAGCAACGAAGCTAAGTTCATCTCGTCAATGCAGCTTCGGATTTCATCTTTCATTGGTCAGTTTTTTATGGGTTATTCACGTAAGCCCGATCTTTGAAATTGCCCCAGATAAAATAATTCAGCGGCGTAAAACCACGAGTAACTGGGAAATTTTTCATGCAATAACTGGGTTGTTTGGGTCATTTCGTGCTTGCGACGTTCTGCCTGAAATCAAAAGTCACTTCATTTCAACATTAGCCAATTGCGGCCACAAAAAGTTGGTTTCATATTTCAATAGCGCAAAGTATTCACGGTAACGGCATTTCCTTGGTTATTTTCAAAAAATAAATACGGGCCGATGATAAATAAATAACACCACACGATTACTTTTTACACTACAGATGATTTAGTTGAAAAAAGCGCTGTTTTCGTTCAGCCTTTCCAACAGCCAATTCACAAACGTTCGTCATAAGCCGTCGCAAAGCTTTAATTATTGAACAGGTGAATATAAACGCAAAGATGAAGATCTTTTTGCAAATTCTTGCACAAACTGCCTCTAGTGATGCC
The DNA here is from genome assembly GCA_030448955.1 of Trichopoda pennipes. NCBI lineage: Eukaryota > Metazoa > Arthropoda > Insecta > Diptera > Tachinidae > Trichopoda > Trichopoda pennipes. The sequence continues at coordinate 14,366,805 of JASKUP010000042.1, forward strand.
GAATTTTTGTGAACCTTCATTCTTATTCTTAACACTTTGCTATACAGCGGCAATGTTTGCAACACTACGGCCACTACGAGCGTATTGTTTTGGTCTATTGTCGACAACAATATCGTGAACCTCGAGCTAAGCGATTAAATTACACACAGCAGTCTCAGAAGAAGCCTGATTACGAGGAAAAGCTGTTCGAATTTTCCAAAGTGATACTGGAAAATTTTCACTATTTTGAAAGAAAATTTTCATAATTAAAATTCCTTGCTTAAGAGTGTAACAATTTTATTATTTAAAAGAAACTTTTATTTCTGTAACAATGTGAAAAGACTAATTTTTCTAACAACTAAAGTTTTGAAATATAAATTTATCAACTTTTTACCTGGGCAACGAAAAAAAGTATTTAGTTTGGAACAAACTTTGGCCATTAGTTGGAGGTTACCAACCAAAAAAACCCAAAAATAATTCAAGAAACAATAAACAAGTTAAAGTTATGTGTTGAATACTAAATTAACTTAAGATGCATTAAATCTAGAAATTGACACGATATTGAAGTCTATTATCAAATGTCAAGGACTTGTTTAAGACTTTTGTTTAAATATCCTGATAAATCTTTCAATATAGTGTTTCTTTTTGTGCAACATTTCTTAAATGAACATTTTTTTGGCCTCAGAATTTACTTTCGTCTCAGAACTTAATTAAAATTAAAAACAATAAATAAACAAAAATTATGTTTATCTAAACGAAAAACCCGCTTATATTGAATTCCAATATTTACTAATAGGTAACAAATAAAACCATAAAGTCAAACTTCCAAGAATATTATTAACGATAATAATTCCGTCTTACGAAAAGAAACAACTTGACAAAATATAAAAAGGTTTCTTTAAGCAAGTCACGAACAAAAAGTTGATAAAATAAAATAAAATTTGTTTTACAACTCGCTTAAGTCTACAAAATATTAGAAACTTTTTCGAAATAACAAAAAACTTTATACTAAAACTGTACGAGGACATGCTAATAAGTCTTTATAAAAGCAAGAAAAAGCAAATAAACTTATTCTTTGGTTATTGATGTTGTGCTTAAACTTTAATTTTTTAATTTCCTTTTTTGCTTTATAATTCTCATTTAGTCAATTTGTTTTGACTAAAATCTCCAATTTGTTTTATATCGGACGTTTTTTGTAGCGGTTTAGAACTTTAAGTTCGCAGCACTTTTTCAAGTGGATGCCATTTTGTTAGCTGTTAGTTTAATTATGTTTAGTTAGGTTTAGCATTTCAATGTGAAGACTGTGCAAATTGGACCCAAAACAAGATAGCATTAATTCCGATTTTTATAAGCAAAGTTTGTTTAGCGATTAAGCTTACTATTATTTAAATGATGATGATCCAGAAAAACTGACTGTTTAGTATACTTTAGGGTTGGTGAAATCAGTTAATGGTGACAAAACGGCGTAAAATGTCAGACAACTCATGCCACAACTAATTTATTGAAACAGGTATTTTGGTAACCACAAAGTTTCGGGCCCATGAATCGGTATCCAAGAGCGTTTGATTTGAACCCACTAGACTATTTTTTGTAGGGATATGTGAAATCGCCAGTCTACGCCGATAAGCGCGAAATGATTGATCACTTGCAGGATAACCAATATATGCCTATATATGACCATAAATGTTGAATTATTGCCAATTTAATAAATTCGTCTTTGTTTTATTTCATTTCCAATTTCTATACCTCTGTAAAAAACAATTTTTATTTGTGAGAAGTTTACTGAAAATAGGTTACAAAATAGTTGTTGATCGAGCTTTTACCTGGAGTAATTAATATCGATCAATTGCTGAATTAAAATTTTACAATTAAAAAATTAGGACATTTAAATTAAGTGAATTTTTCGACTCTCTAAATGAAATATTTGTTTCATATAATCATGATGCCAAACTGCAAGAAGGTAACGACGCCAACAGGATTCAAATAAAATGATTAGTTTTGTTTTTATTAAGAAAAAAATAGCGTTATGGAAATAATCGAACAAAGGACAACCTAATGCCCGTTCTGCCAAAATTTAAAATGCTTGTGTGATGTTAATTTTTTTACACCTCTCAGAATTGTAGTTTGTGAGTTGATAATTATTTTAAAGGGGAAAGGAACGTATGGTCCTGCTACGTGTCCTTAATAGAAAAAAGGCAATAACTTTTTCAAAAATAATCAAAATTTTTTAAATACATAATTAGATTTAAACATTTGAGTTTTTGATTCCTGTAGTTGTAAAACTTTATTGATAGAGTGGTGGAGAAATAGCAGTTATTATTATGGTTTTTAATATGGGTGGGAGCAATCTTAACTGCCGACTTAGGTGCTAATAACCTCATATGGAGTATTAGAAATGGGGAGTTTTAAGTATTTGAAAAAAAATTAACTATTCATTTTCAATTCCCATAAAACTTATGTTTAACAAATTTTTCTTACCAAACTTTTCTCTGTATATCATCCAGTTAAAAAATGTGATTTTGAAAATTTATTATAACTGAAGTCGACTCAATTTTAAACATGTTTTAAATTTATCTAGGATGCAGAAACTAGCTTTCAAGTCATATCAAATTTGTTATTTTTCAACGAAAAGAATCTTTGACTATAATCCGTGGACTGAGCTCTATGATAACTAATATTCATTAAATTAAATATAATATTCATAATAATAATATTCATTAATTAAATTTTTAGTTACTCTAATCCACATTAAATGTTTGTTTAATCTATCTCTAATGAATTTTTAACGACTTATAGACTTACCCTTGTATGTTTTAAGACCGCTTTTGAAAATGTTTCATCATATATACCAGCAGGCCACAGTAAAACTATTTTTCCATTTCAACTTATTTAAAGATATTTTCGGTTTTTTTGACAGTTTATGTTATTTATAATATTTTTTCGCTCTCAGCTGTTAAATTGATACTTGTGTTGTGCTTGTGCACGAAAAACTTAAAACTACCCTTCGTCAAACCACTGCCATTCAATAATGACAAAAAAATTAACTTGAAGAGTCCTTAATTTAACAATTACCATCCTAAGGACAGTTGGTATATTTGGTTGAAAGTATAAATCAAAAAATACCAACGCTCTATTAAAATAAATTTTTACATAAGTTTAAATACGCTATGCAAATAAAAATATATTGTTCCGAAGATGCTTTGTTTAAGTTATTAAAATATAATTATTATTAAGAAAAAGTAAAATAAACGGACCTATTGTGTCTGCAAAGAAATCTTATGAACATAAAACAACCACAACATGCTACATTTAAATTCCACGAACTAATATTAACAAAAACCAAGCAAGAAAACAAACAATCAAACAACTAATACTAAAAAATAATAACGATAGCCTATGTAGTAAATGCGATTAAAGAACTTTCCAAGTGTGGGGAATTAATTTAATTTATAGCTTAATTTTTTAAATTTTTTACACCTGAGATAGTAATTCACACTTTGGGTAAATTTAAAATAAGACACTTAAAATGCAATTACACTATTGAGTTACTTTGTAACATTAATTTTACGTACTTGCTTTAAAAGCAGTACATACATACTCTACGTCAGTATGTGAAGGATACCCTTCATTTAATTTCAATATTTTTTTTTATTTCCTAATTTCAGGCACAGCAGCTCATACTCTAAGCAAAATTATAATCTTGTAATATTGTTACGTTTATACCTTTTGTACACGTTTTGTTGTGAGTTCTTTATCGCAAAATAAATAACACCAGTTTTTAGATTTTTTAAGTTAATAACAATTCTATTTACTTTATCTACACAAAGTTGACACTACAGAACAATTTACTTAAGATGCACGTCTTTACTTCAAGAGGTTTAATTTTACACTGACTGACTATCCACTCAGACGATGTACTTTTATATGTGTCCATTAAAAGTCTAGAAAATTTAAGAATCTTCTATTCTATGTTTAGGCGTCTGTATGGCTGTGTGTATTTTTGTTTTTGTTTTTGTACTGATAGAGTTTTTTCTTGGAATTTAGTTGAAGATATTTGTTGTTGTTTTGTATAGATAAGTTTTCTTAGAAAACTACGCAGATGGAAAACAGCATACTTGTTTATTGTTGTCTTGCGCGTTAGTAAACATAAGTTTGTTGTTATCTTGGATGCCACGCAGTTAGTAAACAGCATTTAAAATTGTTTTTATTTACGTGTATAAAATTTCTACGCAGTTTGTAACTAGAAATTTTGTTGTTGTGCATAAGTTTTCTTAGCAAGCCACGCAGTTAGTAACCAATACACCCAGTAGTTTATTTTATCCTTTTAAACCTTAAGCAAGACACATCCGTAACAATATTTTCAAGGATAAGGCCATATCCGTCAAAACCACAGCCTATAGGTAAATCCCCTATAATTTTTTAATTTATTGTTCACACTTATTTATATAGCGGTCATATTTTTACATGCTCCGTATAAATTCTAAATGTCTGCCGACTATGGGCAAAAAAAAACTGAAGCCAAATATGTCACATCACTAAAGGAGCACTTTTTACATTTAAGTTCTAATTTTTAAGCTTTTTTAAAGGGTTTTAAAATCAAGGCCATGTACGTGAAAATCGCCCCACTCTTCGGACACCCTTAACTGAAATACCCTGCGTAAGTATGACGAGTATCTCTATCACAGTGCAACAAATGACAATATTTTTTATGAATGTCATGTCACTTTTGGAACACCCTTCTTTCTTTAGTATTTTCTGTTATACATAAAAAAAGATTGGAAATAATTTCCGGCATATGGCTACTGCAACTGTTCTGTTGAAAAAAATGTATTTTGCATGTCCAATTATGACCTTTAAGGCGTCAACTGTTGATAAATCTTTTTGATTGAAGCAACTAAAAATGGACGAGCAGAGTCCTAATTCCTGTGACCGACGACGAACCTATAAATTTTCTACAGCGCTATTTTTCTCTTCACATGTTAGTGTTATTACATCTATCACTGAAATCCATCCACCGTTCGACGGATGGTCTGTTCAAATGAATATAAAAAATCTTTCATAAGCTTTTTGAATTGATGACTGATTTAAGCTTAAGCGTAAATCTATTAGTAATGATTAAGTAGAGAATACTTATCACAAATGCCGAAAAGTGAGCGTATTTTGACTCTGTCATAAATAAAATTTCCCCAAATCCCTATATGAATTTGCAGTATCATTAAATAGCATATTGCCAAACTGGTAATTTTGTGATCGAAACTATTTTGGTATTGTTCCCATATCGATTTTAAGTCGACTTGACTCTTACCTTTTTTGACTTTTGGCCAATATTACTTCAAGTTGAGGTAACTGGTACATCATCCTCATCTTTTATGCTCAAAGCCATTACAGCTGTTGTTATTAGTCGTATTTGAACGAAAATAAAAATAGCACAATAATATGAAATAATTTTAAAAAATATATATCACTCTAAAGCCCATTGGATATTTAAATACCCATATCTTGTCTCGTGCATGTAAGGAGGTAAAACTTTTATTCACTCCAAAAAAACTTCTACGGGAACCAGGAACTATGGACTAAATCGATTATTGACTATGAATTTCTTTAGTCAAGTGTAGCATGAACTGCTACATCTTTAAATTTTGTATTTTTATTTTTGTTTTGCAAACTTTTTTATTTATGATAAAAAACTAAGCTCGAAAATAAATTTCGAATACCAATTTATTCCATAATCCCCTGCTTAACAAATTTGAGTTGGTCATCTCGCCACTCACATAAGTACGATACAGTTTCTTCTTTAAGACAACTGAAATCTGCACCTTAGACTTTTAGCTATTAATTAGGATTACAAGCAGTGGTATATTTCTTTGGCAGAAAAAGTATTTCTATTGCAGTATATTTTTTTTTTATTTCTTATAGAATACTTTTTACGCTTTTTCCAATAGCACACAAGTGATGGTGGTATCATTTAATACTTGTTCATAAAGAAACCAAAAACCATATTTATTGTTCTTATCTGATTTAAACGAATTAGGTTTCAAATAAAAAAATAGCGAAAGGTTAAAAACATGTTGAATTAGTAATGAATAAATATTTCCTTTCGATATTAGAATTTCAGTTGATTTTTTGTGTGTTTAATATCACAAATAGCCGTGTTTGTGATAGCCGTTTAAGCTATTGTACGCCGCCACCTACAACTCTGACATTAATTAATGTTATTCCTACAATTTATTAAGAGCTGTAGGAGTAATTATCTATTTAGAACAGAAATTAGTTAATGTTTTCAATGACAGAATAACAGAAACGTGTGCTATAATTAACAGAAAATTTCTTAACATTGATTAAACTTATAAACAACCGTTTTCATTCCTAAACATTCCTAACAATATCACATAAATGGCGATTAGATAAATTACATTATTTGTTACGGGGCAGAGCATAGAACAATCACTATTTAACGCTTATTTCTATAAAATAAAACGTTAAGTGTAAAACTGTAGAATACTTTCATGTACTGGAAAATAGACCTTCACACTTAATAATGGAAATGTTAACTTCTTTAAGTTCTAAGAACCTTTTATATCATAAAATAAAAATAGAGAAGTTTAAGGTGGCAACACTTTTTTTAACTCGCGGCCATTTTGTCATTTCAATATCAATATACTCCTAGACAACACTTTCAAATTTTGCAAATTGGGAACAAACCAAGATTGCCATTGATCTCGATTTCATCCCCCCGGGGCACATTATAAGTCTTTATGGATCCCACAACCATCTAGACTTGTGTCTTGTGGGGGTAGAAGAGAGCCCAGTTCCCTTCAAGGCTAGCAGAAGCCAACTGGAAAATCCACTATATTTCCACAGGAATCAATAAAGCCCCAGAGTTCCGCTATTTGTCTCTTTAGACATTTAGCTGTTCTCTGTCTGATTATTGAGGTAGGCCCTTCGAGAGTATCGTGGTGGCTGTGTGTTTCGAGGCCCTTGTTTGAGTTTGTGGATCGGATCATTCACAATGAATACTCCAGGTCCAGTGAGTATGAATGCCGTCGTGTTCTTAAATATATTAAGCTTCATGCGTTCTGGACCAGTAGTTGGATAGCCTCCAACTCTTCAGCAAGGAGTGAAGGCTGCAGCCTGCTTCGGGCTTTTGAAGTTGCAACTAGGAGTGACCGGAGGATATACGTATCCGAAGGCTTTCTAGGGTGAGGATGACGCTACATTTCATCCACAGTGGTAATGATCCACCATCTAATATTGGCCCACACGGCTAGATGCAGATGTAAATCTTATCGCGCATTCCGATTTCATAAGCGAATTTTCTTTAGCGATGACGCTCATTGCCGTATTGCGAGTGGCGATAATTCTCAAGTGTATGTTGAGACACCATTACTTGAAAACCACCATTCTTGAAAAAAGATGCTGGTCGGAATGTTAAAATCAATAGTAGCTGCTATAGAGCCATATTACTGACTTTTTCGTACATCAATTGAATAGTCCTGATGTGATGTCACACAGCTCGCGCCACAATTAATTTATTAAAGAACGCGTGATTTGATCTCCAAGATGGTATGATTAACCTCGGTAGTCTATTTTCTGTGGGAGAACAACCCTCCCTGTATTGTTGCCGATATAATACCAAGTTATCGAAAATTGGGCCTCTAGATTACACTAGGTCCGAAATAGCCGTAGTGATCACATGACAGAAGTCATATTCAAATTATAATGCCAGAAGATAATCTTTCAAATGAAGTAAATTCATGTTCATTCCAAAGTTCTATAACTCTTCAAAAAGACACCCTATGTTAGGCGCAAGCCTCTAGCTATCAAATGTGTTTTGGTATTGCGGAAAATTGTTCACAAAATTCCAGGTTCGCTCACTTTTTATGAGAGTTTATTTATGTTCATAGTTGTTTCTGAATTCGTTGGTTTAGCGGTTCAATATGTTTAAAATTTATTTACAAAATAATATTTCTGTTTGTGGTGCCTCATTTTAACAAAAATAGTTGACACGTAATTATTTTTCCATAAGGAAAATATCACGAATATTTTTTTTCAACAGCTGCACCTATTAACTGGCCATCTTATTTTTATAAATTCGGATCAATAGTTAATTTCCGCGGATAACATCAAAAACGCGTACCGAAATAAGAGTTTAAACCTGAAAAGAATAGTTCATGTTAGCTTGTCATTTGTGATTTTACCTAAATGCCAACATGTGTGTATTAAAACATTAAAAACTCAGCTCTTATAAACCATATGGGACAGTCCAAAACTTTTATTAAACATTTTACTTCAGAAATCTTTCCGATGATGCTAAGATATTTACAAATGTGCAAAGAACCCTGAAACAAACGACGCCTTCATCTTGAAACATGTGAATTTGTCCGGCCGAGGTGTGACCATTATTGGTCAAACCATCTTTTCAATTATCTTTGAAGTGAGCCTTGAAGATATTTAAAAGTGCTATTTTTAAAGACTTTTTCTTTATTTCTCTATTTCTGACTTGTCCCTAATTGAACAGATTCAATTATCAGCCATTAATTTCCGAAAAGTGCTTATATACATTTTAACTAATGTTTTGGAAACATTTTGCATTTCAAAGGGATAGTATTTTTTCCATTGAGAAATTGCTGAATTATTTCGAAAATATTTCATTCTACACCACTGTGCCCTGTTGAATTAAACATTTATCTGAAACTTTTTAAATCAAAGATAAATGAATAAAATTTTGAATTTTCTTTTAATATTTACGCTTGAATTATTTTCTTATTCTGCTTTTCTGATTGATAACAAAGTGTAGTGGAGGTGTTAGGGTGACAGTATTTAGATGATGCTAACGCCACTAAAAGTGTGATTTAATGATTTATTATTTATTACACGGAGTAATTTAATTTGCGAAAGTTAAATTGGTTGTCACTAAAAATGTCAAATTATAGCAATTTGTTATTATATTTTTTCAATGTTGTAAAAATGATAAATGATAGAAATGAATGTAAAATCAATTGCTGAAAATCAAAAGATACTCTTAAAATAGAAACTAAATCGAGTAATGTAGGTGGTGCCACTATTGTAAGTGAACTCTAGTAATGGCTTACGGTGTATGCTCAATGACAGCTTGTTTAAATTTGTTTTCGATTTCTTCATAAATTACTGGCAGGATCAAATCTTGGATAATAAATTCTGATAGAAGATTTGCCTTCAAGCTAATTTTGGTCATTTAATTGTTTCCAAATGTAAAATAAAACTAATTCATTTTATTTACATTTTTGTTACTCAACGTTTCGTTTGCTTTTTTCAAACATATTCAGAGCCTAATCTGACATTATCTTCCAAGTAGTAAATCGTTTCGGACTTATAGACTAGCGACTTCACATATCCCCAAAGAAATTAGTCTAGCGACGTTAAACTGGCTGGTCAGTCAATGGTAACAGCTATACAACAACTACCATGATGCAGAAGTTTTGGTCTCAACAAGATGGCCCAACATCTCACAAAGCTGACCCCACAATTGATTCAATGAAAGAAACGTTTGCTAGCCCCCAGTTTCAATACTCGCTCGGTTATTACCGATAAACAACAACAAATGTGAGAAAAAGTCGTCGAAAGTTGAACCTCCAGATAAGAATAGGTCCGAGCCACCTATGGCAAGTATATGCCAGAAGATTACTTTTAGAATAAAGTAAATTTAAAAAATTTTAAAAATTCAGCATTTTTATTTTCCATTCCAAAGTTCTATCAAAAACACCCCTTACATAGACCTTAAATATTGAAATTTTCAAATTAAGTAAAAAATAGTATTCCTTGTTGTTATGTGGGCATGTAATTTTTCTAAAATTGTAATAAATATCATGTCACTTTCGGGAAACCCTAAAATTTTTAGCATTTCTTTGTAAAAAAACTAAACTTATACATTTTTTTTTTTGAGTTTTTCAAGACACTACCTCTAATGGTTTCAGAAATAGAGTGACAGATGTCCAGACATTGCGATGAAAACAACACGGTTATTATATTACTTTACTTGAAAAAAAATTACCTTGAAAAATTTCATTTTGTTTGGTCTATTTTAAAGTTTAGTTTTGACATTAAATTTTTTAAACGTATTCGTAGTAGATGCATTGGCAATTGTTACAATGAATTCAATTTCGCACGAAAATCGCATTAAAATAATTAAAATCCACTATGAAAATGGTGGCTCTGTTAAAGTTACATTTCGTGAAATTCTCGATATTTTCGATTAACATGATCGTCCTTCTCAGACCGTTATTAAGAATTTTGTCGTTAAATTTGAGTCGGCAGGCTCGATACAAAATGTGGGAATACCAAAGAGTATTCGGTCGGGTCGTTCAACTGAAAACATCGCAGCCATGAGTCACAGTGTTAAAGTAGATTCAAATTTGTCAATTTCTTGACGTTCTGAACAAGACTTACAAGGTTCAACTGGTGCAGGAATTGAAGTCGAATTCTAGAGCGATTATTAAGAAGCCTTTGCATGCTTAACGTGTCAATGTATGGTGCGCTATATGGTCTGGAGGCGTGAGTGGACCGTTGTTTTTTTTTTTTTTTCTTCAAGATGAGGCTGGAAATGCGGTAAGGGACAATGAATCAAGGAGATGTTTACAATTTAATTTTGGCCTATTATTGACGACGTGGATGTTACTGGCACGTAGTTTCAACAGGACGGTGCCACATTTCACACAGTCAATAAAACGATCAATTTATAGCAAACCAAATTTCCCGATCGCATAATTTCACGACAATCAGCAGTTAAGTGGTTAGCCAGATCATGTGACTTAACACCACAAAGCCAATCGAATCTATTTCAGCCCTCAAACTCAAAATCCGTGATGTGATTAATGTAATAGGGCCGTCATTTTTCAAAAAGAGATTAAAAACTTTGACGAAAGAATCGACATTTGACAGCGTGGTCGTTGTGGGCATTTGCCAGATATCATTTTTCATTCATAATTACCGACCATTTCTCTTCGCAATACAATAAAAATTTGAATCATCTTCGTCAAAATTTTGTTGTTTAGAAAATAAATTTCTTGTTGAAAACCTCTTTTTTATCACCAGCCGAAAGCATTTGCCAGCACAAAAAAGCGAAACTTTCCAATTTTATTTTCAGATTTTTTATAAAATCTTAAACTACACGCTGCAGATGATACGACTATCTTTGAAATAATAAATGATTCAAGAGAGAATGACCACTTTTTTTAGTTATCCAAAGTAAAATTGTTTTCTTTAACTATGTGCTATGTTTTAGCGCCACTGTGCCACATTCAATCGATAGCTGTAAATAAATATAAATCAAAATAACACAGCACAATCAAGAAATAAAATTGATTGCTAACAAACCACCGAAATCCTGTTTTTGTATGCTTGTTTTCTTCTGTCGTCAACATCTGCATGAATGAAGTGTAACTACTAGAGAAAATGTTAGCGATAATGAATGCAAAAACGATATAAATATAACCTGAAGTAGTTTCAAATTAAAATTCTTTCTCAATAAAAGAAAAGTTAGTTTTATCCAAGAATTTCCATGAATTAAGTGGAGTATTTTTTAATTGTGAGGAAGTCTTGTAACGTTACTGTAACAATGTAAAGCTCTTAAGTACTTCAATTGTTAATGTACGACTTGTGCTAAACAGTATAAAAGTTTCAGAAAACCTTCGGCCTTATTATTGTTACAGACAAGAGATTGCACTAACATGCGAGTAAGGAAAATTTTAAGTAAGAACTTACATTAAACAATTTAACAGTGACCATACCAAAAAATCATTAAATTAATCCAAGAAGAACACTTATGTTTCCTAACAATAAAACATTATTAAGTACCCATTTTTAACGAGAGCATGTGTTAAAATGAAGGGTGTTTTTATAGAAATATTTGAAAATAAATAAAACATAGATTAAATTTTTTAAATTGACATAAAATTTACTTTATTCGAAAAATAATCTTTTGGCAGTTTAGTTAAAATATGACTTCTGGTACGTGACCAGTATGTTGTCTATCTACAGGTTCAAGTTTCGATGAATTTTTCCAATACGGCAATATTGGTAATATCGCGGTAAATATTCTCCTCTTTGTCAATTACTTCAGGCTTATCCGCGTAGACTTCACATATCCCCACAAAAAATAGTATAGTAACGTTTATTGCTCAATATTGGAGGGCAAATCACGGGTCCGGATTATCAAACGTTTTCTTTAATAATTCAACTATATTCAACTATGGTACGAGGTATGTGATATATTGCTATGTTTATTGAAACCACAATTCCGACACATCATGGATTACCTACTTTAAGTTCTATTCCTTTATAAAACAAATACCCTATACTTTATTAATTAATAAATCATGATTGAACTAACTAACTTTATTTTAGAACACTCAAATGATATCTGCTATAAATAAATTATGATGTTAAGGAGCCCTTAACGAAAGAGAGTAAGAAAGTAGTAAGTCCTAATACTGTGAATATAAATCGGTCTTATTTTTTTATAATTTTTATAAATATACTTTAAGTAAAATTTAAGGCAAGCGGATTTATGTATACTCTTCTGAATACTCACAGTAAGCGAAGTTTATTTAAGGATGTTCCATTCAAACTAACTATTTACTCATTATAGTTACCGAAAAATTAGTTTTAATATATAAAAATTTTGTAATGTTTGGTTAAAATCATCAAAATCATCATTTCTTTAATAAACTTCAGTCTCAAAATGATGAACATTGCACAATAGGTGATTTGGAAAAATAAAAATATATTTCAGAACTTCCCAAATGGCACATCTTTAGTCCATAAAAACTCTGGAAAGTTAAACAAAATATTAAAAAAATAAATATTGTGAAATATTAAAAAAAAATATTAATTATAGAGATATTATGCAGCACTAACATATTATTACTTGCTTAAGTTTTAAAAGAAAATAATTAGGTAATAACGTAACAAATGGCTATGCTGTTTACTAACTGCTTAGCTTGCTAAGAAAATTTATGCACGCAAGACAATAACAACTTTTTAGTTACAAACTGCGTAGAAATTTTATACAACAACAATTGGGAAGAAACTTTTTCAGCATAAAAATAAAAACAAACAAAAAATACACAGAGACTAACAGGCGCCTACACATTGAATGAATAACATAACAATAACAATATGTGATACAAAGGAAGTAGAATATTCTTAATTTTTTTAGACCTCTAGTGGACAAATACAAAAAGGCAGCTTATGAGTGGATAGTTAATTACTTAAAACATAAGCCTCGTGAAGTAAAGACTTGAATCTTTAGTAAATTGTTTTGTAGTGCCAACGGACAAATTTTACTTCGTGTATAGTTAAAGTAAATAAACTTGTTATTAATATGAAAACTTGAAAATCTGGTGCTATATATTTTGCAATAAAGAACTCAACAACAACAAAAGGTATAAACGTAACAACATGTTAGATTTTTTTGAAAATTTCCTTAAAAATGTGAATATTTTCTAATCGGCTTAAAATCGAAAAAAGTCAGTATAAATCAATATTTCTTTGAAATAATATTTATTTTTAAAACATTCATTACTTTAAGAATGCATACGTTTTTTTATATAACCCAACAACATCGAACAAAAAGAAATACAAAACGAATGAAACAACAAATTTAAATATTGAAATTAAAATTTAAGAATAAAAAAGTTATGTTATTCAGCAGTTAAAGTTTTATTATTTTAAATCATAATACGCATATGCTGATACTGACTGATTCAACTAACAAACATGTGGTAAACTTTTAGCCACAGGTATAACCAGATTCCTTAAAAATAGCTTATGAAAATTAAACTATCATATGCGAATAACCCCCTTAGTGGTGTCTTATGTCATTGCGAAAAAACAAGCGGTCATACATAGAATCCTTACCTCACACGTAAACAAAAACACAAATTAAATGAAAAATATTTGTTTGTAATATTGTCGCTTTATTAAGAATTATAAAATTAAACATTGGTAAACTGGTGAACTTCAATCGCTGGCAAATAAAAAGACTGGAATCATTATTGACTGAAAGAAAAAAATGTGCTTTAGTTTATTTTACCAACACAATTTGTTTTTTACGGACACTTACCTACAGATGAACACAATTTTTTTGGTTTTGTGGAAAATTGACTAAACTGGTTTTCTCGCCTCTTTACACGCGGGTTCTGGTCTTGTCATCTTGGCTACATAATTGGCACAAAATTTCAGAAGCATACAAATTTAATAACGCAGTCTTGTAGTTACAAAGGTGTTAACTATGAAGATGCTACTTGGCGGTATTTGTATGCAAGGGAAGAGTACTGATTAAATGAACTTAGTTGAATACAGAGCTTCGGACTACTCAATTAAATGAACTAACAAGACAAATCTATTATATACGCCTGTAGTCCACCGGGGGGCACATTGAGATGTCTTGATGGAATCTATCCATCATTACATAAGTCACCTGAGTAAAAGGAAGTCCAGTCCCCTAAAGACTAGCAGAAGCCAACTGGGTAACTTCACGTTATTTCCACGGAAATCAGTAAGCCCCAGAGTTCAGTTTTTTAGCTCTTCTCTGACTAGTTAAAGTGGTGGGTCCTTCCGGTCCCTCCGTGATGGTTGTGGTTTACAGGAACATTTACTTTTGACGTAACAAACGGTTAATGATCCATGTCCAGTGAGTATGCTTGTCATGTGTTCTGGACCAGCAGTTGGATAGTCTCCAACTCTTCAGCAAGGAGTGGAGATGGCGGTCTACGCCGGACTCTCGAAGTTGCGACTAGGAGTGACTAGAGGATAGAGATACCCGACGGCTTCCTAGGGCGAGGGTGACGCTACATATCCCCCAAAGTTGTTTGATCCACTGTTGGGTTACGGCTTAGACAGCTAGGTACAGAAGTAAATCTTATCACGCATAAATACCTGTAGTATACATAGTCCAGATATTAAAAAAATCGGCCGAATGGCTAAGAAGTGTTTAGTATCATTTATTTTGTGATCAGTCCCTTTGTATATTGCATTTAGATTAAAACGGTGACAAGTCTTAAACATTTTTTAAGAAATCCAAAAGCAACGGACATCCGCCGGGAGGGTATACTATTTTGTTTTGCCGCCATTTTGGTAAACGTTAGTCCAGACAGTTTATATTTAGCAGCCGTGAAGTAGACACGTGGCAAATTTATTATAACATGTTTTAATCGTTAAAACAGTTTATCAAAATCAATCATCGATTAACGAACGATAAAAAAGTACGTGAAATTTTTGGGAGAGACAACATACCAACAAAACGCACTATTTATCGTGTAGGGAATGATTTTAAAGAAAAATGGTCTATAGGTAATACAACGTACTGCAAGAGCGGCTGAAAACATTACTGCTGCTCAAGAAAGTGTTCAAAACAATTAGTTTGGTCTTCAAAGAACAACTTTGGTTACAATTTTGCACAAGGATTTGCATTTGTTTCTATATAAGATTCAGTTGACACAAGAGCTTTTTCCATAAGACCATTTACGCCGCCGTACATATGCCAATAGGATGTTACAGCTCGCCCATGACAACCTTTCATTTGAATGGATATGTAAATAAACAGAATAGTCGGTTCTCGGGAATGGGAAATCCTCAAATTATTCAACAGTCATCCATAAAAAGTTACAGTCTAGTGTGCAATTTGGTCAGGAGGAATCATTGGACCTTACTTCCTTGAAAATGGGAACGGCGTAACGGTAACTGTGAATGGGGAGTGAGGGATATCGTGATATAATTGAAAACTTTTTAACGCCACAACTGCATGCTTTTGACTTCGTATCAACAAGACCGTTGCCACACCTTATACAGTCAGGATTACAATGGAATTACTGCGAGACCTCTTTCCACAACAAGTTATTTCAAGAAATAACCTAATAGGATAGTCTAATAGGATATGCTTTAATTTTTAAAGCTATTTTAAGTCTTCGTCTTACCAGAATAAAAATACGAATAGGTGCATTATCCTTACCTAAAAACATATTTTTTTATATTACAATAGTATGTACGGTTAAGTGGTCGCAATCTAAAACTAAAGCTAAAAACTTTATTTATTTTTCTTATCTGATTTCAGTTAATTGGGTTCAAATAAAAATAAATGTAACAATTTCAAAAGGCTAAGTGCCGGCTGAACTAATAATAAAGAATTATTTTTATATTAAAGTAGGTTTTTATTATGCTCAGGTGTGTATGTATTTCTGATAACCATTTAAGCGATTGTTTGCCGCCACCTCCAACTGACATTAATCAGTATCACTAATACAACTTAATAGTACGAGTAATTATTCAGGTAAAAGAAAAGATATATACAAACAATATTTTGGCTGGAACAATAAAAAAATGTTTGATATAAATAACATAAATTTCCTTCACATCGATTTAACGTGAAAACACTTTTAAAAATCACCTCCATTACTGGGCAATAACTAAGCTTATAGTTTTATCATATTTTATTATATAAATAACGATAAATGTGTATATAATTTTACTTTTCGTTTTTATTGCACAGTGGCTTTAAAGATTATGCTTTTATGTCTATCAAATTATTGAATTAATTTAAACGAACTGAGCAGTCATCATTTGACATTTATTTTTAGCAAAAGGTTGGGAGATTTTAACCACGGAACTGTATATAAAAGAGTTGAGAATGAACCTGGAACACCAACTCGTCGACGTTCACAACAATTGGAGAGCACTAGAGAGACTTTGCACCATATTTTGCACAAAGATCTTCTTATAAAGTTCAGCTCGTTCAAGAATCAAAGCCTATCGACCATTGTTTGCTTCGAATGTTTGTGAACGTTTTCGAGCGCTGTTCGAATAATATCGACGCCATGGCGGAAATGGTTGTAAACATCATTTTGTTTGGAATCCATCCAAAACAATTTCGGTTAAGACCAGATCGAGATATTGATTTAATCAGACATGCAAAAATGCAGCCTAATCAAGAGAGGAAGCAGATATTGATTCGCTACGTAGCCATTCGCTAAAAGGACGAGATCCCCGTGCGCCAATATACTAAGGCGCGAAAAAAAATCTATATGAGTTCTTGCCTCTCCTAGGGGTAGCAAGAATGTTTGGCCATTTGTTAAAAGAGTAAGGGATAATGCTATTACTTTAATTCTAACTCTTTTAAAGAACGATCACATATATACTGACCCGTTTACTAAAGCCAACCTTTTGGCTGGCATATTTGCAAATAATTACTATTTGCCGGAAAGTTGTCAATCACCACCCATGCTCTAGAGAGAATCCGTTACTATGCCAAAGATATTCTTTCAAGCTCTAGCGGTTAAAAAAATTTATAGCAGATCTCAATATCAACAAGTCTCCTGGGCCGGATGGGATGGGACGCTCTCCGGGCGACTTGCTGGCTTTTCTATCGGTACAATGGTGCAACTCCATACATTATTTCGAAGAGAGTAAGGTAATGGCTCTAGATATTTCTAAGGCGTATGGCATGATGCACTTCTGTCAAAACTTGTTACTTTCGGTGTCGGTGATATTTTTCCATATTTATATCGAGTTTTCTCAGGAGTTCAACTATACGAGTTGTTATAGATGGGATTTCATCAGACAAGTTCAGGAATTATTCAGGGGTGCCGCAAGGGTCTCTACTTTCTCCTACCCTATTTCTTATGTTTCTAAACGACCTTCTTTATTAAACTTTCAACCCTAAATATTCTTTCGCAGATAACAGCACCAGTTGTCATTCGTATTCATTTAGTAATAGACCGAACCAGTTGGAGGTGAGTTCCAAAAGGCGGAAAATGAATGATACGCTCATTCTCGATCTCGTGGCGATCTCCGTATGGGATCATACGAATAGAGTCGATTTTAATGCCCGTAAGACGCAATGTTGAATGCTTACGCATAGAGCTGTGTTTTGAAATGGTGCTGCACCTGTTACAGTGGGTGATATAGGTATTACGGAATCGGAAGCTCTTGATGTTCTTGGCATGAAAATTCACCTTTCGATGTACTTAGCATATTGTTCAGGTTTCTAAAAAAGCTTTTAAGCGCCTAGGTTTTCTAACACGGTGTAAGAGATACTTCACTCCACCCAATCTTCGTACTGATTATACCACTTATATCCGTCCAAAGATGGAATGTATGGGCCGGCGCCCCAAAGTCTAAGTCGACCGCGTACAGGAGGGCTCCAAAAGGCTCATTTGGTACGATAGGGTATCCAACTTTATTGATTCCCTAGAGCATCGACGTAGTGTAGGTTGTATTTCACTGTTTTATCATTACTACAATGGTTAGTGCTCTAACGAAATTAGGGAACTTATTCTCGAAACTCGTACATTTTTGCGTTTAATTCGATTTTCATTGCGAGTGCATCCATTTGTCGTAAATTGGCCAGTCAATCGCACTACGCATTACAGGGAGAATTCGTTTTTTAGAAGAACAGTTCGTATGTGGAATATACTTCGTCCAGAGGACATTCCTGTCACTTTAACTGTGGGAAAATTCAAATCGAATGTCCACAAACACTACTTCCTCTTTCCTCCTTCCCATAACCTATTTTCCTAGTTCTGGTACAATGGATTGCATGAGTAGAGGTTAGGGTCCGCGCAAAAAAAATGATAAGCAAACCTTTGTTTTAAAATATGCTTAAGAATTATGTGAAATTTTGTAGTATAAATAAAACTGAAATTGTCCAAAAGTATGTGTTTTAAGCCAATTTATTTCCTAACCTTAAATTTTACCATCCACTTTATAAGTTATAAAATAAAAAAGTTTTAGTTCATAGTGGGTCGCGATCGTCTTTTATTCGGCATATCGGTACAGTTAAAGTGCTCGAAACTATATCTAACAGACTAAATCGACTTGTTTTCATAAAAGATCCAAAAAAATTTTAAATTACAAACGGAATCACAAATTTATGTAAAACATTTCAATTATGTTGAGGGATATAAGAAGAAAATATTATTATTTATTTTTTAAATTATTACGACATTTTTTATTTTGTTAATTTTGTGGTGAGTAAAAATGGGAAACTATTTTTAATAACAAAATTATGAATTCGTTTAAATTATTGGAATTTGCCAGCCTATCATAAAAGCTTAAAAACGTTAAAATCATAAACTTAAATTTAAAATAATATAGAAAAATTTCAAAGCTTTAATAAAAGTTTGCAAGATATAAACTATTTACGTTTTTTTTTCGGTTACATTCCTTCAGCCAGCATTTCTAAATGTTTATTATAATAAATCAATGACCAAAAGGACGTGACAAAACGTCATACAACTCACGCCGCTAGACTATTTTCTGTGGGGATGTGCAGTCGCCAGTCTACTGGCTCGAAACGATAGATCACAAATGTTGGGAAAATTCATTGATAAATAGATCTCTAGACTAGACTATGTCCGATTCAGCCGGAGCGGTCATATCCCAAAAGCATATTTAAATTAAAATACCAGAAAATTATGTTTCGAATAAAGTAAACTTCATATCTATTTCAGCTTTTGTTTATGTTATTTCAAAATTCTATTCCATACGTATACGTAATAAATAATACACTCTAAGCATTCGGTATGTATACGCCCTGCAACGTTTAATTTTACGATATGTGCGTGTATTTTCCGACGACGTTTAATTTATTTGGGTATGATTTTACGTCGACCCTCGTCAAATTTGGTTTCTCAACAAACCGGTTTTAGCTATTGACCATCTTCTTAATTGTTCTCTTATAAAGAGAACAATTAAACTTAATAATTTGGAAAATTAGGAACGACATCTCCCAATAGTTTTTTAAAATAGATTTTAATAAAGGTAATCATAGCTTATTTTAAGTTTCAATATACTGGTTTAAATTCTCCAAATTCTCCAAAGCAAAGAACACTGTGAAGATTTTTTTCGACTCCTCTATTTTAATATTTTTGTTTGTTTGTGACGCGTTGCTTATAAATTTCTGCTTAATGATTTTTACTAAGATAACTTAAACGCTTTTCTAGTTCAATTAAATGTTTATTAGCATTTAACAACAACAAATATAAAAAACATAAAATACATAGAAATTTTAAAGTCGTATTAAAGTGTTTATGTTAAAGAAATAAATTAGCTCAGGTTTAGTAACAATCAGATATTCAAGAAATGGGGTCAAGGTTTTTCAACAATAAGCTTGGTTTTTAATTGTGGCAACACCAACAACGTCATAGTGTTGGCATTGGCAATTGTTACAATGAATTCAATTTCGGACGAAAATCGCATTAAAATAATTAAAATCCACTATGAAAATGGTGGTTCTCTTTAAGTTACATTTCGTAAAATTCGTGATATTTTCGGACAACATAATCGGCCTTCTGAGACTGTTATTAAATTTGAGTCGACAGGCTCGATACAAAATGTGCGAACACTAAAACGTGTTCGACCGGGGCGTTCAACTAGAAACATTGCGGCCTTGAGCCCCAGTGTTTCTCAACGTTCTCAACAATTGGGGTTATCCAAAACATGGCGAATCTTACGTAAGGATTTGACTTTAAAACCTAACAAGGTTTAACTGGTGCAGGAATTAAAGCTGGACGACCATTCACATCGCCGTAGGTTCGCTCAATTCATTCAGGAACAACCGGCTGGTTTTTCTGAAAAATCATTTTTTCACTTTTCAAGGTATGTCAACAAGCAAAATTGCAGCATTTGAGGTTGTGAAAATCCTAGGGCGGTTATTGAAAAGCCTTAACATGCTCAACGTATCACTGTATGGTTTTTTAATAAGGCACTGACATGTAGTTTTAACTGAACGGTGGCACAGCCAGTGAAACGAACAGTTTATTGCAAACCAAATTTCCGATCGCAATATTTCACGACAATTAGCAGCTAAGTGGCCAATCAAATCTCGTGGTTTATCGGCAGAGGATTATTTTTTTTTTGGAGCTATGTTAAGTACAGTATATACGGATTAAAAGTGATTAAAAACATTGATACAAAAATCGTTACCTGTCAGCGCGGTCGTGGTGGACATTTGCCAGATATCATTTTTCATTCATAATTGCCGAGCCTTTCTCTTCGTAATTTAATACAAATTTAAATCATCTTTGCTTTTTTTTTTTGTTTTAGAAAACAAATTTATTGTTGAAAAACACTTTATTTATATAAAAATTTACCATAAATATGATACAGGAATACAGCTAAAGGAAAATATTAAATAATTAATTAAATTAACAAATACCATATAATATAATTCGAAATTATGTAGCAGTTTTTATACAATATTTTGTTTAAACAACTAATTTAAAGCCATTTTAAAATGTTTAGACTTTAAAAGGAAATAATTTAAAGAAAAAAGGAAGTTTTTTCTTCAGCTGCAACTGAATCCACAAACTTTTGTCCATTACCACTTATGAATCCTCGTTAAATTTGTTTTAACTCTCGAAACCTTCCACTGACAGCAATTTGTATAAATAAAAAGAATTTTAAACATGAACAAAATTAAATGGAAGCAGCTCCGTTAATGTGCTTGATACCGTAAAATATTGACATGTAAATCGAAAATAATAATTTAATAATTTTACCCATTAATTCGAAACATATAAATTAGTCAATCAATTATTTATTGAGGTTTTAATAAGCAGACCATTATGGCGATTTTGCTAAAAAAAATATCTTTTAAAGAAAGTAATTTATTAGTTTAACGTTTAAAAGGCTCGAGTTGATTATTTTTAGAAAGATGAAAATGTACACAAACGGACAAAAGTCATCGTCACTTTACTCCTTCTAAATAATAAAAATGGAAAATTATGCAAAATTTATGTGGACAAAAGTGTTCGTCATTTTTTGCTAAATATTGCGAAAACTATGAAACAATAACTGTCAGTATTTAGTTTGTTTTCCTTTTGATTTAATTAATTCCAGCAAACTGTTCTTCGTTGAATGCACCAATCTTTTTGTTATATTTGATAAAATTTTTTGCCATTCCTCCACTAATACTTCTTTAAGAATTTTTTTTGACGTGATATGATGATTCCTTAATTTTTATCCAAATGATCCCACAAAGTTCAATTGGATATATGTAGATCCGGAGATTTAGGGGGAGTTTTTAACGATTGGAGTGTATTATATAATATTTATAAACGAACAATTTTTGTTGTATATTTGGGATCATTGTCCCGTAATAATTTGATTAAATATCCAGCTTACCTGCATTTTTGAAAAGTTTTCTTTTAAAATATTTAGGTAAGCATGTTTATGCATTATGTTTTCTACAAAAACTACATCCCTTACACCAGAAGCCGATATTCATCCCCACACCATTACTCCAGCACCACCATGCTTAACGATTTATTGAATATGCTTATAATGAAGTGCAGTACCCTCTTAATTCCAAACCAAAGCACGCCCATTCGAGTAGTAAACACAAAATTTGCTCTCATCAGAGAATAAAATCTTCTTCCAAAACTCACTCGTCTTATTTAAATACTCTTTAGCAAAAGATAATCGCTTTGCCTTACTTATCAATGGTGTTTTTCTGCATACTCGAGCTTTATAACCCTCGCAATTTAGCACTCTACGTATAGTACGTGGATGAACGGTGGTTCCAAAGGCCTACTTTAGTACTGCAGCAATTTTTGTAAATGGAGTTTTCGGTTCTTTTTTTTATAATTTTAACTATTTCCCGTTTTTCCCGTACAGATAGCACTGAAGGATGACCGATTCCAGGACGATTCCCACAATTCGGTGCAGTGTGTTTGACAGTGTCGTTATTGCCGTGCCTTCTGCATGCAATCGGACACCCCGCATTCAGTTGGAATGTGCTTGTCCACACAAAACCAAACTCATGTGTATGTATATGCAATGTTTGCAAAACCACAATCATTATATGTATTAGTAAGTAAGTTAGCTTATAAGAAATTAATAATTGTATAATTAACTGTAGAATAAACATTACTAATGATCGGTCGCGCAACCGGCTGATCATTAGATCAAAAAACAAAATTAAATAACTGTAATTTTTTTAAGTATCATCGGATCAGTTCTGCAATGATTAATGATGCTAGAAATGTGTGTAAATACATATTAAACTAAATCAAAAACAGAACTGACGAACACTTTTGCACATATGAATTATGGACTCTTTGTATTTTTAATTAATTATTTATATACAAATAATTTCAAATGTCCTCAATATCTTACTAAAACTTAATAAATACATTACAATATCTGTGACAATTTTTTAATTTTCTGTTGTAGTATTTGTCTGGGTTGCCATGCCCATGTCTGCAAAGTGCGAAAAATGTGTATGATGAAAGTACTGCTATGGGAGGAAACTACTTGCGGTATCTGCATCTCAAGTTCATTGTTAACCGCCAATATTCATTTTCAATGAATTTATTTAAATTTAATAATAATAAAATTATTTTCAGTTTTATTCGACCTTTTTTTTATTTCTATTAAATTTTAATCTTTTCACACGGTCATTTAAATTATAACGATTTTATTTTTTTATTTTTTATTTTTTTTTAAAAATAAAATCGTTATAATTTAAATGACCGTGTGAAAAGATTAAAATTTAATAGAAATAATAATAAAATTTAATATGAAATATGATAAATTTGTAATTGAGTATTAAATAAATAACGAGGTTTTTTAAAGAGGTAAAAAACTTTAAAATAGAATAAAACAAAGATGAACTTTTTTAATTAATATGAAATTTACTTTACTCGAAAGATAATCATCAGGCCTTATAATTTAAATATATCTGTCATATAAGCCCAAAAAAATAGTCTATCCACGTTTAATCGCACAATTTTGAAGACCAATTCACTGATCTAAAACGTGAAATTATGCGACTACCAAACGTTTTCTTTAGTAAAAAAATTAAATTGTGAAATTAACCACTGCGGGCGTATATATACCGGTTGTTTAAGATGTATTATTTATTACATATACTTATAGGGACTATTACTTTAAAAACGGATGTATCGGTGTAGACTATTTTTTTTTTTGTCTTTTTGTTTTAGATGTTGTTGTGTCTTTTCTGAAGGTTATATTGATCTTAGAAGCTGCCAATTGCTAGAAGGTGGAGCTAAGATACAAAAATGACATATGGGCTCTTTTATTAAAAATTTAGTTAAGGTGCCTGATTTTCTCGCCAACATCGGGATTTTAAATTTCGTTCTTCATTAATTGTGTGTATGATTTTTTAGAAAGTAATAAACAAAAAATTAATGCTTCTTAAAAATACACATTCAATTTTAACTCAAACTTTTATAAAACATTAACACATTAATGGTTATAAAAACACTGTAAGAAGAACACTTTTGAAGACCAAAGATGACTATTAAAGTACTCTTTTCTAGTAATTTAAATGTGTCAATGTGTTTTTCAAACACGTTGTTGTGAAAAATGTATTTCTCTTGCCATAATTTTACTCAGACTTGTGTGTTTTAGTGTGTTAAACAAATTAATTATTGTTTTATAAATATAAACCCGTTTTTTATTGCTATCGTAAATTAATCCTTTTGTAAGAATTATTTTTCTTATTTTCATTTTAATTAAAATATTCCTAATGAGCAGACAAATACACAGAAATTTCTGGTATAAATAAGACATATTCTTCATTTATTTAAAAAATAAAGGGTGTTTTTTATAGAGGTGTAGAACTTTTTATTTGCCTTCAAGTGATTTATATTTAGTTTAGTTAGGGATTTCAACATGAACAGACTGACATCTAAACAACACTTTCAAATTGTACAAATTGGGCCGAAAATAAAATTGCCATTGTTTAGCGATACATAAACAAAACTAAAGGGTTTTTCAGCAAAAATTTTGTTTTTTAAAATAAAACAAAAAATTTAGATTACGATGATTCAATATTTGATTGCATTACGAAGGGAAAATTTCGGCAATTATGAATAAAAAATGATATCTAACAAATGTTCACCACGACCGCGCTGACAGATGTCGATTCTTTCATCAAAGTTTTTATTTACTTTTTGTTAAATGGCGGTCCTATTTCGTTAATCACATCATGAATTTTAAGTTTTAAGGCTGAAATCGATTGGATTGGCTCCGTATATACTCTACCCTTCATATAACCTTACAAAAAATATTCCAGAGGTGTCAAATCACACGATCTGGCTGGCTATTTAACTGCTAATTGTCGTTAAATTATGCGATCAGGACTTTGCAATAAATTGATCGTTTCATTGGCTATGTGACATGTGGCACCGTCCTGTTGAAACCACATGTCAGCGAAATTCACGTCGTCAATAATAGGCCAAAATCCAGTTTTTAGCATCTCGCGATATCGTGATCCATTGACCGTTACAGCAATTTCAGCCTCATCTTAAAAAAAAAACGGCCAAATCACGCCTCCAAACCACATAGCACACCATACAGTGACACATTGACCATGCAAAGGCTTCTCAATAATAACCAGGTCGTCAATAAAACACTAAAATTGAGTTGTTAGCATCTCACGATAGCGAGATCCATTGCCCGTTACCGTATTTCCAGCATCATCTTGGAAAAAATACGGCCCAGTCACGCCTCTAGACCACATACCGCACCATACAGTGACACACTGTGCATGCAAAGACACAAATACGGCAATTTTGCTTGTTGACATATCCTGACTAGTGAAAATGGCTTCAGAAAAATATTTTTTTTAGAAAAACCAGCCGATTGTTTCTGAATGAATTGAGCAAATCTACGGCCATGTGAATGGCACCAGTTGAACACTGTAAGGCTTGAAAGTCAAATCCTTACGCGAAATTCGCCATGTGGTGGTTTTGAATGAGTCCAATTCTTGAGAACGTCATGGAATTGAAAAATTTGAGTCTACTTCAACACTGTAGCTCATGGCTGCGATGTTTTCAGTTGAACGACCCGATCGAACACGTTGGTGTTCACACATGTTGTATCGAGCCTGTCGACTCAAATTTAACTACCAAATTCTTAATAGCGATCGAAGGACATGTATCTGTTACTGAAATGTAACTTTAATAATACCATTATGTTCTGAGTGGGTTTTAATTATTTTAATGCATTTACTGCGAGTACGTTAAAAAACTAAATGTCAAAACTATGGTGTTGTTGTTGTTGCCACAACTAAAAAATAAACTTCCGGTTAAAAAGCCCGATATAAACAAAACTACCGTATTTGGTGTGATGGTAATCCCCAAGTGTATGTTAAGACACTGTTACATCCAGACAAACTGGCTGCTTGATAAAATTATTGGACCATATTTCCTTAAAGCCAATGCAAGTCATAATGCTACAGTTAATGGTGACGGTTGTAGATGGTTACTGACTTTTTCATTCATCAATTGAAGAACCATGATGTGAAAGAGTTGTGATTTAAACAAAATGGAGCTAAATGTCACCGAGCTCGTGATTTATTGAAGGAAATGTTTGGTAACCGCATAGTTTCAGCTTTCAGATCAGCTGCTAGACTATTTTGTGTGGGCATATGTAAAATCGCTAATCGACGCCGATAAATCTGAAACGATTGAGCACTCGCAGGACAACATTCGCCGGGTTAATGCCTATGTACAACCACAAATGTTTGAAAAACTCATCGAAAATTGGACATCCAGACGTCCGAACCAGTCATGGCCGGCACATGCCACACGTCATATTTACATTATAATGCCAGAAGATTATCTCCCGAATACAGTTAATTTCAGGGTGATTTAAAAAATAAATTTTTCTTTTATTCCGTTTCAAAGTTCTATCTATACCTTTATAAAAAGCCCTTTATATATAAATTTAAACACATATGCTTAGCTAAAGCTTGTGTGTTGATAAAGGTGATTTTATATTTCCTTTTTGTGTGAATATTCTTGAGATATTGCAGCTACATCTTCTAATTAGTTGCATATTTATTTAATTTACTTGGTTTTTTTACATTTACCTTATGTCACCGTATTCTACTGCTTAGTATTTTTTTAAATCACAAGTACTCCGAAGCTTTTTTATATTTAAATTTTAAATAGATCTCTGATTGAAAGAATATTCTATATGTTTTAATTAAATTATATTATGTCACATGTACAGTCTTTCAGTTTTGATGGCAGTATTATTTGTTTATACTAAAATATGGAAATTTTTGAAACAGATATTTCTTTATTAGAACACAATAAAATTAAAATGTTGCAAAAATTAGAGATGATAAAAGTACGTCAGCCTCGATGATTTGAAATCCTTTGTGGCATATAAAATAATTTTGCATTAAATTAACTAGATGTCAGCTCATCTTAATTACAAAAAATTTGCTTTACATCCATAAGCTTAATAAAGAGCTAGTGCAAGCAATTGCATGTAAGTTGTGTTACTACTTTAAATCAGGATCATTTTGATGACATTCTGGTCATCGACAACAAATATCAGAATCATTACAAAAATCATTTAACAGGTTCAGATATCAAAGACCAGAAAGAAAATACTAGTTCGCTATCACTTACCTTCCAATTAAAGGGTGGAAAATTTGTGGTTACGAATTAAATTGGCTTAAAACACACACTCTTTTCGATGACTTTAGTTTTATTGACACCATTGTAAAGTAGAAATACGGGAATTGATAACAGAGTATGACATCGGGTAAATGTCTACTTCTAACATGTAGGCAGACGACCCATTTTTTTGAAAAGTAAGAAACACATTTCGCGACAATTTAAGCATCTCTTATCTCGTTATTGGTTAATCACTGTTTGGTAGTGCATAGAATTTACGGTGGCGTCGTTTCCTTACGCCTGACCACAAACCGCACCCTACGATCACTTTCTTTGGATGTAGTGGTTTTTCGAGGACTGTTTGAGGATTTCGTGAGCTCTATATGCGAAATTTCTTTTGTTTACATAACAGCCCTATTGAAAATGAGCCTCATCAGTAAAAACGATTTTGTTTAAAAATGCTCTGTTTTCATTCAGATTTTCAAACAGCCAATTTACAAATGTCGCAAACAATGGTCGGTCGGTTTTAATTATGAAACGAATTGAATTAATTGAATTTATGAGTAAAGATAAAATCATATGAAAAATGTTCCGCAAAGTATCTCTAGTGATGCCCAAATGATGTTCGTCACACTTTGCCGTGTAGCAGGCGTATTGTTTTGGTCTTTTATCAAAAACAGTACTGTTAGCGATTTAATTACGCATCGCGTTCTTAGAAGGAGCTCGAATTTTATGAAATGATACAGTGCAATTTTCACAATTTTGATAGTAAATTTTCACAATTAAAATTTTTTTACCCAAGAGTGTAACGTTCCATGTTTACTAATTTCATTTTTACTAAATAAATGTCAAATTTGATAGGCAATTTACTTCTTAACCTCAAATTTTCCCGCTCTTTTATAAACATAACATCTAAAATAGTTTATTAATACGCATTTTCAAACTCATATCGTTTCATATGTATGGCTCATTTTTAATTCCGTTCTTAAAGGGATACTGAAATAGAAAACGACTAAACTTTCACCATTTGACCCTGAACTATTTTTATATCGTAATAAAAGTAAATCTCCATACTAAACTTGTATTGTATATCCTTCATCAGGGGGAACTGTGTTATTATTTTCTTGCAATATAGCATTTTTCTGTAATATATCTAGGATATAATGCAGATGTTATTGATGATATTTAAGTAATTGGGTTGTTTATTTATCGACTATGACTTCTTTTCTTTGCCCATTAGAATTCAACTGATTTTTTACACATATTATTACGTGTGTTCTTTTAACACACAACTTTTAGAATTTTATTTATATTTACTACACGATGGTAACTTCATTCAAAAACTTTACCACTTTGGCGGCTAAAATATACTGTATCAACTATTGTGTATTCACTTGATCACGTTCACTATTAGACTTCCTAACCTGTTTCAGATGGTTCAAGAATGTAATAAAAAAAAACATAATTCAACAGATTTGAAAAAGTACTATAATTATATTTACTATGCAAGCTGTCGTTATAATTATTTAGTGTATAAAATGGATTGTTTTCGCTCAGTTTTTCAAACAGCCAATTCGCAAATGTTGGACACAAAGAATGCCAGCATTTTTAACGAGTACAACTTTATAAGCGTCTCCCAACCAATACAGTGAACCTCGAATTTAGCTACTAAATTATGCACAGTAGTTTAAAAATATCAGGCTGCTTGAATATTATAAAATAATGCAGTGGAATATTCATCTTTTTGATAATAAATTTGCACAATTAAAATATTTTCTACTGGCTTCACTAGAATAACTTTACGCAACATTTTCAATAAATATCTTCATCAACACACTTATAAAGTTCAAGTCGTTTAAGAATTAAAGCCTATTGACTCTTGTTTGCGTCGAACGTAAATATCAGTGGCCTTTGGTAGACATACAGCCGATATCAGACTTAAAATTTCTTAACCTTTAATTAAAGAAATGTCAAAAGACAGCATCTCAATTCTTCACATTCAATCATTTTACATATAATTGAATTCCTAACCTCAAATTTGCCCACACATTATTTGTCTTTTATTAATTTTCAATTAAGTCTTAAATTTCCTAATGCCAACAATGAAATGTCATACACTACTTTTCGACATTGACTAATAACTTTTTTCACAACTTTATTGTAGTCGTATTTTGGGTAAAATTCGTTTGTTTGTTTTTTTTTTGTTTTACTATAAAATTTCCACTCAAACTCAAAATATTATTTTCATTCATAAAAACACAACTTGTTTGCAGCGGCGCATTGATCCCTAAACTCAATTTGCTACGACTGCAACTATAACGTAACTTAAAATAAGAATTCATACAAATTTTATAAACAGTTGATAAAGGTTCATCAATCAAATCGGGTGAAGCCGTTCTGCATTAGATAAAATTGCCGAAAAAATATCACGTGGTCAAATAAACAATTTAAAATAAACGTACAAATAAAAAATTATCGTAAATAAAATAAATTAAACAAGTAATTTAAGATTTTCAGTGTCAATTGAACACGAAAGAATTATTGTAATGATGATCGCGACTTAAGCGTTTTAAATGCAAAAATTAAGTGATAAAAGTGTATGCAATTTAATTTAAAAACATAAACAATTTTTTTAAAATCGCCAGCTATTTAGTTGTGTTATATCTATTAAATGATATCCATTTAAATTCAATTTAGTTATTGCACGCTTTTTATTATTTTCTATTTAAAATAATTTAAATTATTAATTAATTATAAATAAATTATAAATATGTAAGTACGAGGTGGGCATATTTGAGGTTAGGAAGTAAATTACATGTCAAGTAATTAAATCCGAAAAGCTGGGCTGTCATCCTTTAACATATATTTAGTAAAAAGTCGAAAAATTGTAAGCATGTAGCGCTACAATTATGAGCAAAGACTTTTAGTTGTGAAAATTGACTATCAAAATGGTGAATATTTTACTATATCACTTCGTGAAATTCGAATAGCTTTTCCGTGTAATCAAATTCTTTCTGAGATCGCTGTGCATAATTTAATCGCTAAATTCGAATTAACGGTATTTTTACTAAAAGTAGACCAAAACAATACGCTCATAGTGGCCTTAGGGACGTAAATATATTCACTTCACCGCAATATATTAATAATGAACGTGGAACACCAACTCTTCGACATTCGCAACAATGAAGCATCACTAGAATAACTTTACGCAATATTTTGAATAAATATCACCAATATATCAAGTCGTTCATGATTTAAAACTTACTGACTATTGTTTGCGTCGATCGTAGATATCAGCTGTTGTTGATTAATAAAACTAAAGTTGTTATAAAAAGTGTGTGTTTTAATCTAATTTATTTCCTAACCTCAAATTTAGCAACTCATTATATGTTTATCAGGGAGATAACAGCATGGATCCAGTGTATGACGCAAAGCTGAAGTGGCTGCGTAGAAACATCAGTATTGAAAACTTTAGAATGAATAAATGAAAATTTTAAATTAGAAACTTTTAATTGGCAACACTGTAATTGCAAAAAAAATATTTATTGCGGTTTTCCATCGCTTAAAAATGTTACGAATGGTAAATATAGATAACGTGTCTTCAATAGATCAGATCAAACATGTTTACAAATCACGAACATATTCTCTATGGAATTTAGAATGAATATTCTTTAGCACTCTATGACGGTGATATTCATGCATTAGCTGCTTTAGCTTGTAGTTTTATTTGAAATACTATTCCAACAAACACTTGACTATAGAGATCAGATCTTTGGGTCTTAACTTGCAGAAGTATAGCTATAGAGCTGTATTTCTGAATGTCTTCGCATAAATGGCTCATTTAAAGTGAATCGGTGAATTACTGCTAGTGTAGTTCAGAGGCAAAGCAAATATAATATTCTGTTGTCTTAGAATGCATCTGTAAAGACCTCAAAACACTTTCGTTTCGAGTTCGACTAAATAATCGCTCGCTATATTTGGCCGCAAACTTTTCTAATGATACCAGTGCAACCTGACTGAAAACATTCAATTTTGGCTAGTTTATCAACTGGCTTCGATCGCTCTTAATTCACACAAGTATTTCATACAAATTTTTTACTACTACCCAATCTTAGATCCCTGACTCAAATAAAAATATTTTAAACTTTGCTGTGCGTTTGTTTGGTGGTCTGTGCTACAGCATTTAGTTTGAAATATTCTTGCTTTCCATTCAAAACTTGATTAGCGATCCCCAGTTTCAACAAGCTATCCTACCACTGGATACAAGATGAATTTCCTTAACATTTAAAATAATAACACACAA
This sequence comes from Trichopoda pennipes, assembly GCA_030448955.1. Lineage (NCBI taxonomy): Eukaryota > Metazoa > Arthropoda > Insecta > Diptera > Tachinidae > Trichopoda > Trichopoda pennipes. The sequence continues at coordinate 14,398,500 of JASKUP010000042.1, forward strand.
CTTAAAATTTGTAATTCAGTTATACGATTTAATTAGAAGATTCGCGTTTATACACAAAAAAATGCACGAAGGTTACTTTACCACTTTATCGTCTGAAATCTGCTATATCCACTGTTATGTGTTCACTTGATCATGTGCAACATTAGACTGTTTTGCCCATTAGTGAAGAATCCTTTATATACTGCTTTAAGCGGTTCTGCAATTTCCAAAAAAATCTCAAATTCGCCACATTAATCTATTTTTACAGTAGCGCTTACTACAGATGCCGACGTTGTTATTATTCAGTGTAGGTGTTTGTTTGGTTGTGTGTCTTCTTTTTTTTAGATTGTTAATCTTAGTTTCTGGAATTTGAATGTAGCATTCATTTTGTTTTTGTTTTGTATTCAAAAGATTTCTCAGAAGCTTTTTGATTTGTTAACAGATACAATAGGTCATTTAACTTTACTTTGTTTTAGTGAAAATTATTTTTTGGTAATTATATGCATTTTTTTAAAATTTAAAACAACCTTAAATAGCTAATATTACACCCAATGTAATAGAACAAATGCTTAAGGAAAAATAAAAATAACAATTGTATTTATTCTTAATTAACTCCATTGTCTTCTTTGGAGAATCTCACTTACAAATACAACCACTTACAAATTAAACCGTAAAGTGTACGTTTTACACAGAAATAATAAATGAATGTCCTTGTATATTATTTTAAATGCTCAGAAAATCAATAAAACAAAATATCATATTAAATCATATCATATCAAAACCAAAAATCAACAACAACTTTAAAGGCAGCCAAGACAAGCAATATAAAAGTTGCAATGAAATTTATAAATTGCATAAATGTGTTATTCCTAACAACATTCACAATTGCTGCAGGTAAGTTGACTGTAAAAAACTTAATTTCTGCATAAATTTGCACGCACGATTTATATATATTCTTTTATTGATTTATTCATTCGTGCACGGCATTATTTAATATCGAATAAACATATTTACTTAAAAAATTACTTATTTCGAATAAATATATTGGGTGGGCATATTTTAGGTTAGGAAATAAACTGTCTGCCAACTGATTAAAAGTCAAGAATGGAACAGGCATCCTCTTTCATATTAGAAAGTTGAAAAATTTTTAGCATGGAACCTTACACTCTTGAGAAAGAACTTCGATTATGAAAATTTGCTTTTCTTCAGGCTTCTTTTGAGAATGGTGTGCGTAATTTCATCGCTTAATTCAGGGCTCAGGCTGTCGTTGCTGACAGTAGACGGAAGCAGTACGTATCACCGCAAAGTGTTGAAAATGGAACATCAATTCATCGACGTCCACAACAGTTGGACATCTCTGGAGCGCTTATAAAATTCTACTCGTTCAAACATTAAAGACAACAGCCATGTGGTTGAGGTTAGGAAATAAACTAAATTCAAAAACACATGTTTTTTATAACTACAGTTTTATTCATTCCAATGTAAAGTAGAAATATGGGAATTAATAATAGAATACGGTGTAGACCTCCGCTCTTTTCAAAAAATTTGAAGCACATTTTAAAACAATGCTTCGCTTATCTCGTCAATGCAGCCCCAAATTTCATCTCACAGAGTATCAGTTGTTTGTGGATTACTTACGCAAGTCCGGTTTTTCAAATAGCCCCAACAAAACAAAATCCAACAGCACTTACAAGACCGAGGCGGCCAATCGACATTTCCAGCTCGCTTAATTGCTCGATCGGGAAATTTCTCATGAAATAACTGATTTGTTTGGGTGGTTGTGCACATTGTGGCGCCGTCTGGCTGAAACCAAGGCCATATTAGCCAATTGTGGCCAAAAAAATTTTGTACCATGGTTTGGTAGCGCAGAGAGTTCATGATGAGGGCGTTTCTCTGTTCATTTTCGAAAAAAATACGGGTCGATGATGGAGCCTGACCCCAAATCGTAGAATATAGTCACTTTCTTTAGATGTAATGGTATTTTGAAAACTGTTTGTGGATTTTGTAAGCTCCATGTGGGACAAATTTGTTTATTTACATAACCGCCTAATTGAAAATGGGCCGATTTTGGTGAAAAGTTTGTTATTTTCGTTAAATTTTTCATACAGCCAACTCAGAAACTTATAGACCTTTAAACTTAAAGACTTTTAGTCAGTCGGCTTTTATTCTTCAATGTATGATAATAAAAATCCTGGTGCACAATATTGCACAAAAAACCTCCAGTAATACAGAATTTTTCGCGACCCTCGACAAATTGATGTTCCAAGCTCATTCTAAACACTTTGCTGTGCATTGTACTACTATGTCCATTACGAGCATTTTGTTTTGATCTATTGTAGGCAACAATACCGTGAGCCTAAATTACTAAGTATCCACAGCGGTCTCAGAAAAAATTAGACTTTGGAAGAAACAAATACTCGAACTATACGAAATGGTACAGAGAAATGTTTACCATATTGATGGCGAATTTATGCATTTAAAATTCATTGCTCAAGAGACCAACGTTCCATGCTTGAAACTTACCAACTTTTTACTAAATACTAATACCCCAAATTATGCCAATTATTATCTTTCCTAATCACTTGAAAGAATTACTAGTTCTTTCCTATTGATACATCTCGGCAGTCTGGATTTAGAATGAAACAAAGCAGCACAACCGCATTAATCAATGTTAATGGGAAGTACTATGTTGTTTATATATATTTTTTTAAGAGATTTGTAAGGAAGTTGATGACAGCAAAATAAACTTTCTGGTATTAAGAGTTCAATCCTAGAAATTCGATACTGTCGACCATAACAATATTTGTTTTAAGTTAATTAACTTGATTAAGTTCTCTTCAGTAGCAGTAGCCGGTATGTCGAAAACCCAACTAATATATTAAGTGCACTATCTGTTAACAGAATTGTTTCGTAAAAATCCATTCAACGATTCACACTTTTTTACAAGTTATGACAGTGAAGGAATTCGCTCAACACATGCTTTTCTGAAATTAACAGGTAAGACATATTTTGGCGTCAGTAAATAGTTTCCAATCAATCTGAAAAAGTCAAATCCAGTTTAATTCAAAAACATCTCACACATCTTAATATACTCCCGATTTCCCGACTATACCTGTATGAGATAATTAAATGTATGTATGTTTTAATTACAAAACCTAACATCTACAACATTTCAAAGTATCGCGATGAAAACTGCCTGTTTCCCTTTAGTTTGGCACCATCAGAACACATATGAACACACATATTGGCTATTCCAATGGGTTTAAGCTTCAAACAAAATATTTATAAGAATTTTTCTTTCGTATCTAACAATCGTAATGCGCAATACAACATTTAAAAGTCTTTATGGGAAACCTATTTTAAATTTCCACTTACTATTGAAGATATCAGCACGATTTTTTTCCTAGTCAACAGAAATTTTGACCATGATGACATAATCGAGTCACAATGGTGATGTGCTAGGCATTTTTAAAACGGATGAAAGTCAAATACAAGATACTACAAGATATACTGTGAGAATATCCAGATATGTACCAACAATAAAGCAACAATAAATTCTTTGGTGTCTGTAAAAACGTCTTTCCGATTGGTTTGTAAATACTGGCCATTTCTTAACGAGAAGACAAGATATTCTAATCTGAGATTGTTAGGTGCCGAAGCACCTGGACAACTAGTGCTTGGAAAGGTAGTTCGAATGAGTTTTTTTAAAACCGGAAGTCGACTTAAAGATCAAGTCATAGACCGGCCAGTATGTTTGTCGCAGGGTTAATTTAAGGAGAACTTTCAGCGGGATTTACTAGTAAATTCGCAGGCCATATGATCGAATGAATTACTTGTAATAAACACGTTTCTCTCCCTTAGTTTCAAATCATCAGAACATACATTACTCTTGTTTCCATTTTGATCTTTCCAATGGATTTTAGCTTCAGAGAAAAATATTGATAAGAATCTTTCTTAAGTATCTAACGATCGCAATACAGCATTTTTAGGTTTTTAGGAGGAACCTATTTTAAATTTCCACTTACTATTGAAGCCACCAGCACCATTTCTTTTCTAGTCAACAGAAGTTTCAATGGTGATGTGCTAGGTATTTATAAGCCTCAGCTCAGAGACCAATGGCTGCGATATGTACCGATAGTAAAGCAACAATAAATTCCTTGCTGCCTGCATAAAAAACTTTCCGATTGCTTTGTTAATACTGGACATATGCAAACGAGAAGGCAAGACATTAGAATCTGAGATTCTTAGGTCCCGAAGCATCTAATGCTGGCAAAGGTAGTGCGGATAAGTTTTTTAAAACCGGAAGTCGACTTAAAAATCTAGATATAGACCGGCCAGTATGTTTGTCGCAGGGTTATTTTAAGGATAACTTTCAGTGGGATTTACTGGTAAATTCGCAGGCCATATGATCGAATGAATTACTTGTAATAAACACGTTTCTTTCCCTTAGCTTCAAATCATCAGAACATACATGACTCTTGTTTCCGATTTGATCTTTCCAATGGATTTTAGCTTCAAAGAAAAAATATAGATAAGAATATTTCTTCAGTATCTAACGATCCCAATGCAGCATTTTTAAGTTTTTATGGGAAGACATCAGCACGATTTTTTTCTTAGTCAACAGAAGTTCCAATATCTGGCGTGCAATCGCTATGGTGATGTGCTAGGCATTTATAAGCATGACAGTCAAATACAGAAGTTGGAGAAGACGTATTCGTTTTTAGATTTCAGCTCAGAGACCAATAGCTGCGATATGTACCGACAGTAAAGTAATTTTCTTGGTGCCTGCATAAAAGACTTTCCGGACATCTAATGTCTGTAAAAGTATTGCGGATAAATTTTTAAAACCGGAAGTCTACTTAAAGATTAAGACATAGACCGGCCAGTATGTTTGTCGCAAGGTTACTTTAAGGAGAACTTTCAGCGAGAATTACTGGTAAATGTGCAGGCCATATGATCGAATGAAGTTACTTGTACGATATACTTCCGTTTATATCGCAATATAACTGCGAATGCCTCGGGCGCAAATATACCTGCTTTTGGCTGTGGTCACTACCTAATTACTGCTCATGCTGAGATTTTCAATCTTCCGTTCAACGGCTTCTGTAAAAGTCTATCATCTGCCATTTTCCAATACTCTACACAAATAGGAAGGTTTTTCTCCCCAACCCAAAGCCGAAAAATCATGTAGACCTTTCAGGCTTCGATGCCATGCATCAAGAAAATTTCGCACTATGGCTGGAGGGGCTAAGAAATTTGATACCGATAGGCTGTACAACCTAATCTAAACCACAATTTTAGACGACTTTCTTTTGCAAAAGAAAACTACAATTTTTTATTCTGTTTTGCTATTGTGGGGTCACATTTACTATTCTTGTTTGGAAATTTAATTTTTCTTTGATTTTAAAATTTTACAAGAACTGTAATAACCATTTTATTGTAAACACTTCTTTTCAGATCCGACAATCGATATCGTTTTCATCATACAAAATCATGGTGCGAAACATCAAGCTGAAATATGTCAAAAACTAAAAGCGAATATTATCAAGCAATCTCTGAAGTTAGAATTAAACTATAGAATTAAAGTACATTTAGTCGATGAAATATTTGATCATCCTGGAGGTTGGACAATACTCAATTTAATACCCCACCTTATGTACCAAGGAAAATATCGAAAGCACCATAAAAATCACATCGACATAAATAATCAAATGTTGAAAGTAGTTGATGATAACACAAGATGGATTGTATTTTGTGAGGATACCACTAGAGTTAACCTTAAGCTTTTAATAAAGCGATTAAAAGATGAGAATCACACGCTGGTAAAATACTATTTAAATTATTTTATTTAAAATATATTGTTAAAATAATATAAAAATAATCAACTAGAAGCATGCACTCGGTTACAGAGTAGGTTTTTACCAATAATCGATGATGTTTATTATACATCCACTTGTCTTTCACAAGACTCGAAAGTCTTAAAAATAATTCAATGATATTTTTTTTAATTTTATTGAATACTTAATGTCACTCTATAACAAAATTATTCTTGTGTTCAGCCTATATTTTATTCCTATCAGAATAATCCTGGATCATTTAGGATATTACGGGTTCGCTAATTAAAAAGCGGTGCATGCTTCATTATTGTTTATTTAAAAATTCTGCTTATTTTAATGTAGGTCGAGGTCCCTATTTAACAGTTTCCATAGGACGAATGGCCGCTGGTCAAGTCTCTAAAAGGGAATACGAATGAGAATCATTATTTCCATCTTCAGCACCAATTGTTTGTCCGTTGCGCACTGTCCAACATTACGTTTAGAGCATACATAACGCAAAGCAATCAGTACCTGATTTCAAAATTTTCTCGGTTGAACAATTGTAATAGTCTTATCTCACCACGTTATTCCTAAACTGAACAATTTTGAAATAAGTTAACATTCCTTTTCACCTTTTTCTGTCCTTGCTCTATCTAGTATAAAAGCAGCAAACTAAACTGTCGACCATTTAGTTTAGCTCTTATCCAAAGATAGAACCTTTGAAAAATATATCTCAAGGTTGTTTATTTTTATAGAACCAGCAACCCGGGAATAACCCTTACTAGTGCAACGCATCATGTCAGGACAAGGAAATAAGGTTGTAGGCAGAAGGATAGAATGAGAATTGCATGTCGATATTCAATATGAATCTTTGCATGCGATTCGACCACAAAGCAAACAGTACTGGATTTATGAGCGTTAAATTGAACGCTTCTCACAAGACCCCATTTTGAGATTGTCGTGGATTCTATTTGGTGACGACATCCATGTACCTTCGCTGGTCCTCAATTTTCAAATGAGCGTGAATGTTATATGCTTTTATCACCTGCGAAAGACGATATAGGTGGAATTCGTTAAATCAAATACCACCTATTGTAACTCGAATAGTACGATCCTTAATAAAGCAAAGAAAAGAATACATACATTTTGATACGAATACACCAAGCCATACTTAATTAAATGGCTTAGAAGTATATAGAGCCACCATCGTCCAAAATTGGTAAATAAACTGTCACCATTTTTCCGAAGAGCGTCTCCAATAGAAGCTACACTGCTAGTCATGAAGTAAGCTGTTGAACTCTAAATACCTCATAAAATGAAAACGAATCATACTATCCATCACTTTGGAAACTGCAAAGCGAATGGCAAATGATAGGTAATTTTCAAAGTTGCTAGCCTCTTCTTTTTTGGGAGATCATCGTTACATATGCAATCTTCCAACATGATGGCAATTTAGCAGCATAATATAAAATGCCAAAAAGTTTTACTTATGGACACGCTAATGGTAAAAAATCACTGCTTCAGGGCTGGAATACTATACGAATCCTGTGACGTGTTCATTTTGAGATCCGGTAAAACGTTTTTAATATATTTGACATAATTACTGATGCGAATTAGGGAGAGAACTCCTCTGTTATGAAAACTTCCTTATTAAGGAATGAATTACATCAGCCTCCAAGACATGTTGCCTTCCAACTAGAATACCATATTATTTCAAAATTAGTTAAATATTTTTAAGTGGCAACAGCGTTTATTTAAAAGAAAACAGAAGTATAATACTTTTTATTTTTAAATCTTTTCACCCATTAGTCAGGAGAGCATTGATCTCTTTCGCTATTATTAGAAAATTTGGTTCCTTTTACATAACAAGATTTTAAGTAAACATATTTTTCTTTTTTTTTTTTTTCTTTTTTCTAGCCTTTATTTTTGGGATATCCGCTCTATGATCGCGAACCAACAATTATTCATCACTTTGCATTCTTCGAAAATCCCAAGTGGTTTCCATATCCACTTTTACCAGCGGGTGTCATATTTAGTATGCCATTATTGAAAAGGTATGTGATTTAATAGTGATAGTGATTTATTGCCACTTTTAAATATTAAAAAGAAAATTTAGAAAATAGAGTACCCTTTAGTAAACCGGCCTTAAGGTAGCGGGTTTAAAAAGATCACTAATAAATTTTCCACTCTAGAAATTGCAAAATATTTGCTATAAAAGCCATAGTATAACAACACAAAGGGGTTCTTTATAAATCGGTATTTTTATAGAGGTATAAAAATTTGATGAAATAAAACAAAGGCAAATTCTTTAAATTTATTCGAAAGATAAACTTCTGGCATTTTAATTTTAATTTACTTCTAGCATATGACCGCCACGGTTGACTCAGACGTAGTCTAATCTGGAAGTCCAATAAATCAATTGTAGCTCAATCAGTGTGACATGTTAGGCTATCTTGTTGAAACCACAGCTCCTGCACATCATGATTATTCAATTGATAAATAAGCAAGTCAGTAATCATGGCATAGCAGTCACCATTGACTGTAACGTTTTAACCAGTATGGTTTTTAAAGAAGTATGGACCAATGATTTCAACAGCCAGTAAGCACACCAAACAGTAAGTTTTTCTGGATTTAACGGTGTCTCAACATGCACTTAACGATTATCATCACTCCAAATATGGGAGTATTGTTTATTGACGTAGCCATTCAGACAGAAGTGAGCTTCGTCGCTAAACAAAATTCGCTGATGGAAATCGGGATCAACACCAATCTTACTTCTTGCCCAATTTTCTTAATTTAAAATCGTTGTTCAGGCGTCCGTCTACTCATATTGAAACGCCAAACCAAACCAAATATAAATCACTTGACAGCGGACAAAATGGCCGTCTATTAAAAAAGTCTTGCCAACTTAAATTATATACCTCTATAAAAAACACCCGCTATTTGTAACTAACAATAAAAATATTAAAATTAAAACAAATAAATATTTCACGTGGTCGTTAATTCTATTAATAATATCAGGATTGTATGATTGTATAGATTCCAAGTTATACGCCATTGCTGAGACGAAAACCTCGTTCTAAACCCCTAACGCAATCCACTAGGAATTTTATTGAAGATTTTAGCAATAAAACAGGATGAGTAGCAATTATTAAAAAATAACAAGCAGCGAACATTTATAAAACAAAATTACTATAATATTTTCATATGCGAAATTTTTCACTAAATCGAGGTTCAGTTTAGAATTGAGAACGTTCTATACGATTATATAGGATGATGAATCAGCTCATCATCGCATTAGTCGAAAATAAAATCACCCTTTTAAATAATAAATTTAAGCAATACGTGTTAATATCCGCAAGTACCACATGCGGGTTTGGGAACCTAGAGCAACGTCCATAAAGCACTTGCAATCCATTTACCATCCGCTCACTTAATTAAATACAAATAATTAACAAGATTTTTTAATTAGAGTTATTTACTTAGTTATTAAATTAATTTCAGATTCATGCAAAAAATAAATAATTTATTAACTTTTAGTGGAATAGAAAATTTCTTTAAGGTAGACAAATTTGCGTTTAGTAAGTAAATTGTCTTTTTTCGACAACTTAAGTTTTATTGATGCAAGTGTTAGGTAAAAATATGGAATTTAATAATGGAATACAAAAGCGGGCAAGTATGAACCTCTAGCATGCCGATTTTCCAACATATCTTCTTCATCTTGTCAATGCAGCCCCAAGTTTTATCTTTCAAAGCGTCATTTGTTTGTGGGTTGTTCATGTAATCACGTAAATGGTCCCAGAAATAAAAATCCAGCGGCATTGAGAAATTACACTGCCGGAAAATTTCACATGCAATAACTGAATTACTTGGGTGGCTGTGTATCGCCGTCTTGTCGAAACCACAGGCCACTGATTAGCCAATTTGGTTATCATAATTTAGTAGCACATAGAATTCATGGTGACAGCGTGTCCATGCTTATTTTCAAATGAAATTTCATCGCAAACAGAACCCTACGTTTAGTTTCTTTGGATGACATAGTTTTTCGAAGACTGTTTGTGGATTTTATGGACCAAACTTTATAAGATGTATATCTTTAAGCAAACGGTTGCACAAACTGCCTCTAGTAATGGACCATTTTCACTGACGTCGTTGATGTTCCCAGGTAATTTTAAACAGTTTGCTGTACAGCGACCACCACGAGCGTTTTAATTTTGATACATTGTCAACCAACAATACCGTGAGCAGCACGAATTTTAGAAAGTGATACAGTAAAATTTTCGACATTTTGATAGTACATTTTTACAAATTAAATTCTTTGCTCAAGAGTGTAACGTACCGTGCTTAAAATTTTTCAACTTTTTACTAAATAAAACACAGCTTAATGCTTAGCATATAAGAATTTAACACAATTTACTTCCTAACCTTAAATTTGTCCACCCGATATATTTAATATATTGTTTCATTTCTACACTTCTATTATAAATTTATATTTTATTGCCTTTTCTTTTCTTTTTATTTTATATGACAATAAAAACAACAATAATGTCGATATAATGAGAACAGTATTGCCGATTTTCTGGACAACCAAAAAAACAAACACTTAATCCAGCAATTTAGTATTGATGCTGGACATGAATTGGCTCGATTTATTTATGATAACATCCACATTCCAATACCAACTCCGATCGCAATACAAAAATATAATAAAAATTATTATAACAACTTTTATCATCATACATGTTTGGACGCAACACCCAACGAGGAAAAAACTGTACGCTCATATCCCATGTTTAATAAAGAAATCATTCAAACTTTAAATGATGCTGAGCAAGAAACTACAACTGGAACACATCGTCGGCCTTTCAATATTAATGTTACTTCCACTGTTTGTGATGTTTTACACCCTGATTTATTCAGTATGACTACTAGCGAAATTATATATGAGTACAAACATAAAAATAAAATCTCTAAGCCCAGTGGTAACAAAAGCACCTCTACTGTGACGAGTAAAATCTCTTTCATAAAAAAGCAGAAAATAATTTTGAAGAAAGCTTCATATGTATGTCCTATGCCCATTAGGGAGATCAGAAGTAGAACAAGAAACATCAACAATAATAACAATGACAATGAATCATGTGCCATGTATGCTAAACATGCAACAAATACTGCGTCATCAATAATTTGTGTAAGTATACGTCAGAGGAGTTTAACAACAACAAAACAATTTTTTTTTATATAAGCACAAGAAGTTAAGAGTTGAATAAAAACGACTTTTCCGCATTCTACTTTTCAATTATTGAAACCAGACAGTAATCAGTTCTTAAAGGTAAAAGTTTTTAAAAACTGCTAAACTAATCAATTTTTCAAATCAGTTTTATGTCACATATTTGGCTGCACTTTTAAATGCAAATAATTTAAAAATCTCTTTCGTTGAAATAAAATGTTTCCAAACAGTTTCTCCTTAGATTAAAACTTAGAAACCTATATTCATCGTTTGACGTACATATTTTAATCCATTTTTTTAATACAAATATTATTAACTTTTGTTTATTATATTGAGTGAGCAAATTTGGGATTCGGAAGGATATTCTCTCTCAAATGATTAAATATGAAGAACTGAGCTGCCATCCTTTAGTGCGGTTTTACACACATCAACTTTTTTTGCTCAACTTTTGTTGTTTCCATTAGAAAGAAAGAGAAGGCTTGATACCCCTTCTCTTTCCTTCTAATGGAAATAACAAAAGTTAAGCAACAAAAGTTGATGTGTGTAAGTAAAACCGCACTTAGTGTTTCTTTAGTAGAAAGTTGGAAAATTTTAAGCTTGAGCAAAAAAATCTTAATTGTGAAAATTTCGTATCAAAATGGTAAATATTTCATCAGGATCCTTCTGAGACCGTGGTGGCCGTAGTGATGCAAACATAGCCACTGTACAGCAAAGTGTAGAGAATGACCCTAGATGCGCAACATTTTGCATAAAGGTTTTCATTTTCATGCTTATAAAGCTTAACTCATTCTAGAATTGCAGGCGACCGACCCGACCATTGGAATTTACGGTTAGTTAGTAAATTGGCTTAACACAAACTATTATCGATAATTTCAGCTTTACTAATACCAATATAAAGTAAAAATATGTGAATTATTGATGGAAGATGATGTCGGGCACGCTTTTTTCACATTTTGCAACAAAGCTTCGCTTACCTTATACTGACTTAGAGTATTGAATAAATTTAATCAAATGGGTTGGCAAATTTGAGGTTAGGAAATCAATTGGCTTAAGAGACAGACTTATTTTGGAAAACTTCAGTTTTATTGATACCAAAGTAGAAATAAGGTAATGGTATTGCATTGAGTAAATGTCCACTTTTAGATACACGTCCGCGCTTCTCACAAAATTTCGAAACACATTTTACAATAAATCTTCGCTTAACTCGTCAATGCAGCGCTGAATTTAATTTTTCAGAACGTCAGTTGCTTGTGGGTTTTCACGTAATCCCGACCTTTCAAATAGCTGCAGAATAACAGAAACGAGACGGCCACTTGGCATCGCTAAATCGAAAAATTAGACGACCAGGTAATTTATTTGAGTAATTGTCTAGCGCATTCTTGCTAAAGCCAAAGGTCACTGATGTTACCATTAGCCAATTGTGACCACAAAAACTTTGTAATCATTGTTTGGTAGTGCAGAGCATTCACGGAGACAAAGTGTTCAAAAAAATACCGGCCGATGATGCCGCAATTCGCACATGCGTACATGAATGAAATTTTTTTTCGAGTACTCTTTCTGTATTTTGTGATCCCCATCTGACTATTGTGTTTGTTGACATACCCTAATTGAAAATGAGCCTCATCATCTTTGGTTTTTGTTGGAAAATGCAATTTTTCGTTCAGCGATCTGAAAGGAAAATGTTGTGAAAAGTCATGCCCAATTTTTGCTAAGTCGCCGTTGATGTTTCAAGCTCATTCTCAACAGTTTGCTGAAAAGCTGTTATGTTTGCATCACTACGGCCACGACGAGCATATTGTTTTGGTATATTGTCAACAGCTCGAATTTCACGTAGTGATACAGCGAAATTTTCACTATTTTAGTAGTAAGTTTTCAGAATTAAAACTCTTGTAAAATGGCTGTTGGCAAAAATGTGAACGAAACAATGGTTTTTTCAACAAAATTGTCTTTAGTGATGAGACTCATTTTCAATCAGGTGGTTATATAAACTAACAAAATTGTCTCATATGGGGCTCGCAAAATCCATAAGTAATCCTCGATAAAACCATTTTATAAAAAGAATGTGATCGTATGATGTGGTGTGTGGTCAGGCGGTATCGTCGGCCCTTATCTTTCCTAAAATGTGCAAGGAAACGCCGCCACCATTAATTCTCTCCGCTACTAAACTATGATAATTTTATGTGGCCAGTATTCGCCAATGTCGAAGTCAGTTAAGTTTGTTTTCAGCTCGAAAGCACCACAAGCTACCCAAACAATTTAGTTCTTGCATGAGAAGTTTCTCGGTCGTGTAATTTCTTGATTTGGTGATGTAAATTGGCCGCCTCGTTCTTGTGATTTAATGTCGTTAGATTTGTTTCTCTGAAACCATTTGTAACACCGAGCTTACGTAAAAAAACTACAAACAAATGACGTTCTGAAAGGTAAAATTCGACGCTGCATTGACGAGATAGCGAGGATTTGTTGTAAAATGAGCTTCAAAGTTTGTTGAGAAGAGCGGACGTGCTAGAAGTGGACATTTGACCAATACAATACCATTATTAACTAACATATTTCTACATTACCTTGGCCAAAGGAAGTCTGTGTCTTTAGATAATTGACTTCCTAAGCTCAAATTTGCCCACTCGTTTGATTAAATTTTTTCAATACTCTGAATCAGTAAAAGAAAATAGAAATCTTTTCCGCGGATTTTGTGCTTGGGAGAGACATGACATATTTAATTTAAAAAAAAATAGGTTTTCGAAAAAGTTTCAAGCCAAACTTTACAATAAATAAAATAATTTATTTATATATAATAATAACAATTACTTTTTATTGTTTTTTTAACCGATCTTTTTTTATTTATCTTTAATAAATATCTTTTTTCTTTTCTAAGATCTTTTTCTATATTTTTTTTCTTCACGATATTTCGCTTTCCTTTGGAAAGCTTCTTTAGGAAAAAATTTTTTATATTTTTGAAAACAAATGTTTTGAAACATTTTTTTCAATTTGTTAATAATTTTTTGTTTTCAAAAATATAAAAAATTTTTTCCTGAAGAAGCTTTCCAAAGGAAAGCGAAATATCGTGAAGAAAAAAAATATATAAAAAAAATCTTAGAAAAGAAAAAAGATATTTATTAAAAATAACAATTACTATTATAATTTATTTATATAATCACAAATCTATTCATAATTTCATAATTAATAAAACTTGGCTATAGTCTTTAAAAGATAACAAATTGTTAAATGAACTTGAAAAAATTAAACTAAAAAGCAAAATCATAATCACACAAAACAAACGTTAAGAATATGTGCAATTAATTCTATTTTCTTTTTAATTATAATAATTTTTTTTACTAAAATAATGATAACTTTGTTGTTGTTTTGTGTAATTTCTCACAGATTTATAACTCGTTTTTTACAGACTCCCGTTAAGCGTGAAGAAATTTACTTCGCTGTTAAAACATGTTTCAAATATCATAATGAACGTTTGCCAACAATACAGGCCACATGGGCACAATACGCCAAACACCTCAAATATTTTAGTGACATTGAAGGTAAGCGATGAATTTGTTTAAATATTTAATGGCACTTGCACAATGCACAATATTTTAATAATTAGAATTTTTGTGAAAAGAGAACATTATTCCAGGCCAATAGTAGTAGGAACAAACAATTTAATTTAACAATTAGACAAAGTAATTTAAAAAAATATTTATTGCTATTTTTTAACATTTAAAGATGAGACAATACCAACAACAACTACCGGCGTGCCTAATGTTGAGATGGGTCATTGCGTTTTCTCTTCCGCATTATTGGAATGGTTCTATAATAACCATTTCCGTTACAAATCTCTAATCAAGGCTGCTTAATCTTTGTAACATTGCACATCATTCATTTCTTTTTTTTTTATTTTTATCTCCCGATTAGACAAAGTTATTCAAAAAGAATTTTTATTGCTATTTTTAAACATTTAAAGATGAGACAATACCAACAACAAGTACCGGCGTGCCTAATGTTGAGATGGGTCATTGTGCGAAAACACTTATAATTCTGAAATTATCTTTACGGAATATTAACAACTACAATCGAGCTAATCATAAAAATCACCAAATAAAATGGTTGTTCCTAATCGATGACGATACTATACTGAGGTAAGTTTAATAACTTAACTTCTATCCGTTATATTGTGGTTTAGGCGATTATTGTTGATTTTAATTGAGAGCAGAAGATTTGCAATGCGAAAATGATTTTCTCTTTTTATATAAAAGTCAAAAATCAAAAAGCCGCTTATGGCTTTTAATTTTTAAAACCGAGAAAATTGGCATAGAGAATAAAGGTTATGTTAATAGAACGGTAACCAATTAGAACGCGACTATCAACAATTAATAATAGATCTCCTTTAGAAAGAAAAATGAAGGTAATAACTTGAAAAGTAATCGAGATTACCCACAATTACGTTTTAACTATTAATGATTGCGATGGAATTCTATGATTCAAATTCTTTAATAATACATGAAAAATTGAATATTGAAAAGCCTTCTAAGGGATGAGTATCATGCGTTTTTAAAATTAAAAATAAATTCAATCATTATTATCATTATTTAGTGCCTAAGCACTAGACCCCTTCTGCCAAAACCTTAATGATTTTCTTCACCAACATCTTGCTGCTGATGAAAAATCTGGTTTTGCATTACAGATGAAATAATAGATGCGCAAATTTGAGGTTAGGAAGTAGATTACCTATCAAATGCTTACATATCAAGAATTGTGGGGTCATTTTTTCATTTCGTTTCACTCATTTAGTAAAATATTGGACAATTATAAGCATGGAACGTTATACTCTTGAGCAAAGAATTTTTATTGTGAAAATTCGTAGATTTCAAGCAGCTTTTCCTCGTAATCAGACTTCTTTTGCGACCGGTGTGTGTCGCAGCTCATGATTTGCTTGCTGACACATTTTAAAAGTTTAAAAATTTAAGCCGACCGAGCTTTGTTTTCATGTGGAACATTTATGAATTGACTGTTTGAAAATATAAACGAAAACAATGCATTTTTCAGCAAAATCGTCTTTAGTGATGATGCTCATTTTTATTTAGGCGGTTACATAAACGAACAAAATTGTCCTTATAAAATTGGGCTTGCAAAAAGTTCTTGAAAAACCATTAAAAAGAAAGCAACTGTATGGTACGGTTTGTGGTCAGGCAGTCTCATCGTCCCATATTTTTTCGAAAACGAGCTGCGCCATAATTGTGGCCATAATTGGCCTAAAAATGACATCAGTGAATGGTTTTAGCAAGATGGCGCCACAAATCACAAGGCCATCCATACAATTAATTGATTGCAGCCTCGTTCTTATGACAACCCCGCTGGATTATTTTCTCCAGGTACTTTTGAAAGACCGCTCTAAAAGTCAAAATTCGGCCCTGCATTGACAACCTAAGTGAAGCAAAATGTGCTTTAGAATTTTGTGAAAAGAGCGGACGTCTGCCGACGGGCTAGAAGTGGATCCGCCCGACATCATATTCCGTTTATAATACATATTTCTTCTTTACATTGTTTTAAGGCAATCTACTTCCTTACCTTACATTTGCCACCCTTTATGAGCTTAATAAACTTTTATAGTTATATTAAGGGAATTGACGCTTCGAATCTTTCAAATAAAGGATGTTTCTATGGAAGTATAGAACTTTGAAATAGAATAAAAAAAGATGAATTTTTTTCCATTAACATGAAATTTATTTTATTTAAAAGATGATTTTCCACATCTGACGGTCGTAATCCAATTTTCGATGACTTTTTCCAACGTTTATGGCCGTATACCGCTAATAACGCGGTGAATGTTGCTTAGCAAGTGGTCAATCGTTTCGGATTTATACCTGTAGACTAGCGACTTAATATATACTCCCAGTTTAATAGTCTAGCAGTATTAAATCGCACAATAGTAATGGTTAGCCGAAGACTATTTGTGGATTTTGAGAGCACAACCAGTTGTATTAGTAAAGATGATTTTGTTGAAAAATACGCTATTTTCATTTAGTTTTTCAAACAGCCAATTCACAAACTTTCGATGCAAACAATGATCGGTTGGCTTTAAATCTTAAGCAAGTTAAACTTTATAAGCGAGAAGATAAAGATCTTTATGCAAAAAGCTGCACAAAGTGGCTAAAGTGATCGCCAATTTATGCAAGCGTTGACGAGTTGATGTTCCAGGCTCATTCTCAACACTACGGCGGCTTCAACGACTATATTTGCATCAATACACCCCCTACA
Source organism: Trichopoda pennipes (assembly GCA_030448955.1). Lineage (NCBI taxonomy): Eukaryota > Metazoa > Arthropoda > Insecta > Diptera > Tachinidae > Trichopoda > Trichopoda pennipes. The sequence goes on from JASKUP010000042.1 coordinate 14,415,771, forward strand.
AGGGTACTGTTTGGCCTTTTGTCAGCAAAAATACATTGAGTCTCGAATTTAGCGAAAAAATTACGCACACCGGTCTCATAAGGAGCTTGATTACGAGGAAAATCTGCTCGAATGTTAAGAAGTAATACAGTGACATTTCATCAGTTTGACACTAAATTATGACCTTTAAAAATCTGTGCACAAGAGTGAAGCATTCTATGCTTAATATTTCCCAACTTTTTAATAAATAAATTCAATAGAACGACAGCTCAATTCTTGACATTTAATCATTTGATAGGCAATTTAATTCCAAAGCTAAAATTTAGCCATCCATTATTAAAGACAGCAACAATAAAAACTTAAGTCTTAAAAATTATTTGTAAAGCATTTTAAAGAAAAAAAAAATTTTATATTAAATTTATTTTATTTTTTTTTTCAAGTGAGGGATTAAACGTTTTTGTTTTATTGAGTTTAGCATTACGTTCAATTGCTTATTAATTTTTTTAATACTGTTTAGTCCGTAGGCTGTGTGCTATTGTGTGTTTTAAAGTCAGTTTTTTATATTTTTAATGAAAAATTCTATGTTTGAAGTTTTGTGGGCAATAGGCCAGCCAGCAATCCACAACATCCGTTCGTCAAACTCTCTATAGATAGTGGTTTATTAATGTGACACATATTTACTTGTTCATGATAACTTTTAATAATACTAAACTTGCATAAGCAACCGCCCTTAACCATAAAATAAGTAAATTTGTTTAATTTCTTTTTTAACTCCTCTGTTACAAATTTCACATTTCTTTATTAAAAACAAATTGAAGTTATAGTTTGTTTTTGATTTCTTTCAGTGTTTCAGGTGTTTGCGAAATACTTGGATGTTACAATTCAATGGATGAAATTTATTTGGGCGAACGTTATGGCTTTCGTTTGTATGCTGAAGATGGTTTCAACTACATAACAGGCGGTGGTGGCATTGCTTTCTCTCTGCCAGTTGTACAACTTATTTTACAATACTGTTCATGTCCTTCACCCACAGCACCGGATGATATGATTTTGGGCTCTTGTTTGCATTCGCTTCAAATAAAAGCTCTTCATTCATCACGATTTCATCAGGTAGACAATTTTATCATAATTTACTTTTAAACATATTCAATTGTACAATAAATATTTATTTAAAACATCAACACTTAAACCTTTAAATATTTTAGGCACGTCCCAATGACTATCCCTTGGAATTATTAAAACATGACCCACCTATATCATTTCACAAGTTTTGGCAGATTGATCCTATTGATGTTTATAATCGTTGGTTTGCTCCTCACGACCGTCAGTTGTTGAGTAAGAAAAACGAGGATCTTAAACAACGTAATTATGATGATTATAGTTTGCAGACGGGTAAAACTTTTAGAAAAACAGAATCTTCAAATTATAATAAAATTTCTGCACAAATGATGTCATCATTGCAGCATTCAACAAAACGTCATATTGGTCTTTAACAGGATGATTTTTTTAATTATCAAAAAAATTTAAATAAATATTTTTATTAACTGTTGTTTTTGTAAATAGTCAAATTTGAGGTTAGCAAGTAAATTGTCTGTCAAATGTTTGCATGTCCAGGAATGAGCTGTCATCTTTTAATATTTATTTAGTCAAAAATTGGACAATTTTAAGCATAGAACATTACATTCTTCAGTAAATAACTTTACTTGTGAAAATTAAATATCAAAATGGTGAAAACTTTACTGTATCACTTCGTAAAATTCGACCAACTTTTTCTCGCTGTGCGTAATTCAATCGCTAAATTCGAAGTCTGCCCTGATGTTGCTGACAATGGAGCATTGTGGCCGTAGTCATGCAAACATAGACAATGTCCCGTAAAGTGTTGAGAATGAGCCTGGAACATTAACTTGTCGACTTTCGCAATAATTAGACATCACTACAGGCAATTTATGCATCATTTTGCATTTTCACGCCTTAAATGTTTAACTCGTTCCAGCATCAAAGCTGACCGACCATTGTTTGCGTCGAACGTTTGTGAACTAACTGGTTGAAATACCGAATGAAAACAACGCATTTTTCAGCAAAATCGTCTTTAATAATAAGGCTCATTTTTATTTAGGCGGTTATATAATCACAAAATCCACAAACAGTCCTCGAAAACCATTACATACAAAGAAAGTGACCGTATGGGGCGGTTTGTGGCCAGGCGACATCATTGGCCGGTATGTTATCGAAAATAAGCAGGGTAACGCCATCACCGTGAATTATCTGCGCTAACAAACCATGATAACCAATTTTTAGTGCGACTGTGCCACATCAAATGTAGACACAAAAAAAATTCTGTAATTTTATGAGAAATTTTACGATCGCGTATTTCCCGTTTTGGCTATCTCAATTGGACGATTCGTTCTTGTGATTTGACGCCGCTGGATCATTTTCTCTGTGGCAATAACTTACAAACAATTTTATTGACTCTCTAAAAAATTAAATTCGGCACTGCAGTGACGAAATAATGTGCTTCACAATTATATTAAAAAGTGCTCGACATCATATTCCGTTATTAATTTTCCTGTTTCTACTTTACTTGGAATCACTAAAAGTGTATGTCTTAAGTCAATATATAATGTAAAGAGTATGGTATGTTCAACCTAATTCAGATAGTTTTCTCGATCATAATGAACAACAAAGCGATATTTTTTTGCTCCACTGATTTTACACGTGAGAAAGAAAAAGTACACATCACTGTTTGGTATAATGTGGCCTTTAAAACATCTTTTATTTTAAAAATTGTTAAATTTGTCAAGAATATTTTGTTATTGTTAAAAATCATTTGATTTATAATATTTACAAAAAAGAGTAGATTTAATAATGAAAAAAATTAATTTCTAGATTTCTCAAGAACTGCCATATTTTTACCAAATATTCCCAAAAATCATTTTAATTTATCCCTAAAATATTGTTGCGCTTATTCCTTTTAATAAACGTTTTGTTATTTTGAGTTCTTTTATTGCAAAATAATAACCAGAATAGCGAAATGTTCGCTCACAGTTCATTCATGTGTGAATACACACATTTCATTTTTTAGCTGCTTCTTCTCATACATGTGTGAGAGACTACAAAATATTTTGTGTTTTTTTTCATTTGTGAATGCAATGATTTATTTATTTTCTTTCTGTTCATAAGTAAATAAATGAGAAAATATTTTGTTGTTCACACAAGTGTTCACATTTGAGTATTTACATTTTTAATAATTTTTCATAAATGAAAAGATCGTTGAAAAATGTGCGCAAGGCATTTGCGTACATAAATGTACGCACATATTTTGTAATGTGTCACTTCCGGCGTATGTAGTAACAAAACGATTTTTTTTATTTCTTTTGGAATGTATTGTAAAATTGTATTTTAGGGTAATATGTAGCTATGTGTTTTTACTACAGTTTACGGTAACCTGCGATCGTAGGCAGAAAATTCTTTCACGTTCACTTATGAGAAATTTACATGTTCACTCTTCATGTATGTATGTTACATAAAATAAACAGGTACGCGCATTCATGTATGAGCAAAAGCAGAACATTTATATTTATTTGTTGTTCGTTTATGAGCGTGAAAAATAAATATAAAATTTTAGATTTCTCATTTATGAAAAATAGCATGAGTGTTTATTCTGGAATATTCATAAATGATATTCTGAACCCTGATAATAACTTAGTACTTTAGAGTTTTAAATTAAATTAAACGATTTATTTACTTTCAATGCAGACAAAATAAGCATGATGGTAACTTTGTTGTCTCACTGATAACTCAACTTGCAACAAGTGGTGCTTATATAGTAGTTTTAAGCGGTTCTCGCACATACAAAGATATTCATTCAGTTTCGGCGCCTGCTTGACTGTGTATTTTGTTTTGTTCGGTGTTAGTTTTGTTTTCTGTTTCCTAGAAAACTACTCAGTTTGTAAAATGCACAGTGGGTCGTTTACTTTTTTTTCCGACAATTATTTTCTTTTAAAAATTTAATAAATCATCTTTGTAACAACATAGTACATTTCTAACCTAGCAGCTGGAAGTTTCTCATGCAATAGTTATGTTGTTTGAGTGGCTTTATGGCTTATAACGCCATCTTGCTAAAGCCAGGGATCACTGATGTCAAAATTAGCCAAGTCTATAAAGCGGTAAAATTTATTTTCTTAATAAAATTTGTAAATAAAGTAGTCTTAGCAAGCATAGGTTTATTTACACTAATTACTCCACCCTTAACTAAAACCAAACCGTAGCCAATCAAAGTGTTATACTAATTTCGCAATGAAGAAAGTTTCTTTCTTATAATTATAAATAATTTATAAGATAAAATTGTCGTTATAATTTACATCATAATATGATATTCCCTAAGACAGTTTATATAATCAATGTTTATAAAACATATGAAATTACTTAAACTTTGTTTTAATTAATAAACAAATTATTAAAAAACCATGCAAAATGTGTTTTTATTAAGCAGATTTTTCTAAAGAATTAATTTCTTTGTATGAAGAATTTATTTAATGAAGGCTTGGAAGCAGTCAAATTATTTAAATAACTTAAGAAATGTACTAATAAAATTTATTAAAACTGTTATGTAAACCATTCGCCATTTATTGTAATAGAATAGCTGAGGTACTGTAACGTATATGAACGTGATTATTTTTGTGTTCGGTCTAAAACAACTTTCCCGCACAATGAATGCAGCAGATACATTTGTTTGTGTATTTTCAACGTAGAGAAATAACAGCAACGCAAACTTTGGCTGAAAGAAAAGTTTTAAAAATAAAAAAAACACATTTGTTATTTTTGTTATCAGATCACATGTAAGGCATTATCAATGGTAAATGTAAAAGGGCATATGTTTTTCATTATCCTTTTTTTGTATATTTCTATGTGCGACAACCATGAGTTAAAATCAAGCATGTATTTTGCAAGAGTATCGAATGCAAACAAATATTTTCCACATCGTGGTCTCCATGCTTGCATATAATTTTGGATAAGATTTTCGTTTCCTCTGTCTAAATTATTTCACTTTAATATTAAGAATATGGTTTTAGGGCATATGACAAAATATTATCTCAGGGATTTTGTATATATGAATCGAACTGCATGAAAGTTTTAAGCACTCTATTCTACGGTATTACGGTAGTTTATGTTTGTCTTTTTTGTATAGTTGAACTGGAAAAGGCTCTCACTTATATAAAGCGTATTTTTATAGAGGTAGAGAGCTTTAAGCTAGATATACTTTTTTACGTAGCAGCCATTTAGTCAGCTGACAGGTGATTTATGTTTGGTTTAACATTTCAACTAAGCCAGGATAACGCCTTCAAATTATGCAAATATATTTTGAAAGTCATAAATCTGTTTGAAACACCCGATTTCAATTTCAGAAGCGAGTGCATACGTCGGTGAACAGAACTATCGTATTTGGAACTAATGATAATTCTTAAGTGTATGCTGAGATAGAACATGATAGAATTAACGTCAGCACCTGGCCGTGATGGTGGTCTTATCACTGCGTGCAGGAAACAGAGGCCACCCTCGCCCTAAGTCATACACACTAGGTGCATATACGCTATAGTAGCAATTTTTGAGTGCATGGTAGCAGAGGCTGTGTCCCTACTCCTTGCTGAAGAATTGAAGAGTATCCAACTCCTAGTCCTGTTGCACGCGTAAGCTAGGACATTTTTGGATGTTAAGGTTTTCTTTTCGTTAATATCTTTTCAGTAATTTTTTCAAAGCCCGATTAAACCGCAGCCACCACGTTGCTTTACGAAGAGCCTCACCAATAATCAGAACAGGGCCGTAACCCTGCAAACAACTGGTTCCCGTGGTACCAGTGTGTGTAATAAGTCGCTGGCCGGACTTCGAGAGTCCTATATTTCTTCCAGTTTCAGACTCCTGCTACCTCAGGCCGCCTTTTACTACCGAAGACACATGTCAAGATAGGAAAGAGATCCATCAAGACTGCGTGCCCCCAGGGGGATATATATTGAGACACCACAGGAAGAAAGGATAAGTTTCAGAGCCGTGAATTGGTCTCCAAAATCGTGCGATTAAGCGCCCTTAGACTATTTTCTGTGGAGATATGTGAAGTCGACAAGCCGGAAATTATTGGAGAACAGCATTCACCGCGTTAGTGCCGATATACAGCTACAAGTGTTGGAAAAAGTCATCGAAAGTCGTACCTTCAGATTACACTACGTCCGAACCAGTTGTGACGGTCATATGCCAGAAGTCGTATTGAATTATAATGCCACAAGATTATCTTTCGAATAAATGTAAATTTTAATTTGCATTTCGAAGTTCTATAACTCTAGAAAACAATGACGTGTATTGTGATCAATGTCCTTCACTGCATGCTTCCGCGGTAGATAGAGACTTACGCTCCATCCATATGGCTTCTTTGTGAGTCCAATGATTTGCATAACCTCCTATCACTATTTACAAAAACGGCCTTTAAATAACACCGGCCTTTACATTAAAGTCGCATTCCACTGTCATCTAACATCATAAATGTTTTTCACATAATACCTACTTACCTGTGCAGAATTAATTTTCTACAAAAGCTATCATGATGAAAATTTGTAAAAAAGAAAGTATTAAATTTTATTGTTATTTTCTTGGGACTAATTTTATTTGTACTTCTGTCTTTGAAATAAAACCTAAAATCAAATAAGTTGAAGATTTAAATACGCGATAACAGGATTTGCATAATAAATAATGGGGAGTGCATTAAAAGAAAGTACTTTTTCACAATAAATTCAAAAAACTTTCTACTGCACACGTTTGTTCTTATGTGTGTTTAAACTCACAGAAATAATGAAATAAATTTATTTTTTGGTGAAATATTAAAAAAAAGTTACATTTTCCTTTAAACTAAGTTTGAATATTAAGACACAAATAGAAACGTTGTAAGAAAAAAAATAACCTAAATAGTTTTGAGCCATGTTTGTGTAACCACCAGAACTAAATTTAACCAAAAGTTTTTAGGTAAAATAAATCGTTTATACGTGATTTATTTTTGTGCACAAGAAAACCTTTTTTCTTTTGCTTTTAGTTCACAGTTTTTAGTTTGAATACTGTTTAATTCCCTTATGAAATAATATATGCTTAAAGAGTTTAATAATAATAAATCCGTTCAGTAAGTTTTTAAGCAGAAACCAGCAAAGATAGAGTAAAAATTTGCAAAATTACAGTCTGTCCCCACTAAGGAAAAACGCTTTACTAGCAAATTTTAGCAAGTAAATATCGGTGGCTTCAGGAAAAATATTGATGACTTAGAGATAACACTGACTTGATCATTATTATCATTATTATTAAATAACACATCTTTAAAAGTCATGGCACTAAAACGATAAATATAAAATACACACATATTTGTATACTCACACATATACTTGTATCCTTTAAATTTTGAAATCAGAATTGTATCTGAACATTTTATGAAATGTATCATACCTCAAAAATGCAAGAAGAGCTAATTCGAAATATAACCTTGACATTATAATTTAAATATACTTCTGACATATAACCGCAACTTCAACTGGCAAAAATCCAAGCCATATTTTATCATACAATAAATCAGCCAAAAGAATTCCATCTATGAGGTTTATTGTTAATAAAATTGAAATTCCAATTCCAAATTAAATTAAATAAAGGATTTTTCCACAAGAAATTTGTTTTCTAAAACAAAATAAAACAAAAAATTTAGATTAAGATGACTAAAAAGTTCGGCAATTATTATTGAAAAATGATATTTGCAAATGTCCACCACAACCACTTTGACAAATGTCGATTCTTTCATCAAAGTTTTTAATCACGGATTTTGAGTTTTAAGGCTGAAACCGATACGATTGGCTCCGTATAGACTCTGTCCTTAACATAGCCCCACAAAAAATAATCCAGTGGTGTTAAACCACACTATCTGGCTGGCCACTTAACTGCTGATTGTCGTGCAATTATGCGATCAGGAAATTTGGTTTGCAATAAATTGATAATTTTATTGGCTGTGTAACATGTGGCACCGTCCTGTTGAAACCTAGTGGCAGTAATATCCACGTCGTCAATAATAGGCCAATATTCATTAAACTTAAACTACATTTTAAGCCTCATCTTCGATAACAAGCAGCCCAATCACACCTGCAGCCCACCTAATGCACGTTGATCATGCAAAGGCTTCTCTCTAGAATTTTCAGAATTTCAAATTTTGCTTGTTGATATACTCTGACAAGTAAAAATCGGCTTCGTCTGAAAAAATGATTTTTTTCAGAAAGAAATCAGCCGGTTGTTCCCGAATCTACGGCGAGGTGAATTGTCGATCGACTTCAATTTATACACCAGTTAAACCTTTTAAGGCTTCAAAGTCATATCCTTACGCAAAGTTCGTCATGTGCTGGTTTTGGATACCCCCATATATTCAGAACGTCGAGGTATTGACAAATTTGGATCTGCTTCAACACTTTGGCTCACGGCTGCAAAGTTTTCAGTTGAACGACCTAGTCGAACACGAGTTGAGGTTCGCACATTTACCATCGAGCCTGTCCACTCAAATTTAACGACTTAATTTTAATACATTATAACCTGAATGTTACAACTGCCATATGGGATATACCCGCCACGGCTGGCTCGAAGATAGTCTAACGATCTTGCAGTCTAAAGGCCCGGTTAGCCGAACGTTTGTACGTGAAAAACGTACCGTACTGTAACGTACGGACGTTAGTGTAGTTATAGAAACGTTAAAAACGTGTCAAACGTCAATAAAATATATATAAATAGAATATTGTACAACGCGTTTTGTTGGTGAAATTTTATTTTATTTTTCAATGGAGTGTGAGGATTTAGTTATTGACCTAAGCTTCTTAAATTTAATGTATATGTTGAAGAAAAATAAAGCGAAACGTGTATGCCGCCGCAGAAGATGGGGTGTTCGGCCCATTAATAAAGACTATATTGTTGTGGGCTACAATAAGAAAGTGTTTTTAAAAATTAAAAGTTCGATGAGGAACAATTTTTTAAACATACGCGAATGAATCGTAAAATGTTTGATTTGTTACTGAATCTAGTACGTGGTGATTTGGTAAGACCAGGGCAAAAAATTGGTGCAGAAGAGAGATTAGAAGTCACCCTGCTGTAAGTAATTAAAATTGAAATTGATAATGGAAATAATTAAGTATGCTTTCTTGTAGATATTTGGGGCATGGATGCTCACTGCAGTCAATAGCTTAGAGCCACAAGATTAGAAAATTTATAGTGCGAGGTATTGTGCTGGAAACCTGCGAAATAATTTGGCGCGTTTTATCTCCAATCTACCTGAGTGAGCCAACAACAAGTCAATACCAAGATATTGAACAAGAATTTTCTTCGATGTGGGATACTCCGAATTGTGTTGGTGCGATAGATGGGAAACACGTTGCTATAAAGTGTCCCCCCAATTCCGGCTCTATGTATTACAACTACAAGAAATATTTTAGCTTGGTATTGATGGGTGCATGTGATGCGAAGTACACTTTTACATCTCTAAGTGTGTGCAGCTACGGTAGCCAAAGAGATGCAGGTAGTGATCCCAATGTGTTTCATATTTTAAAAATTGTTAACCACATTTGTTATAGGAATATTTCAAATTTGGGTCAAATTTGGATGCAAGGAAAAGAATATTTAATTACAGGCTCTTTCGTGCTCGGAGGGTTACCGTGTTACACAACTTTGTTATGCTAAACGATCAAAAACGCTGGTATTGCCCTTCAAGTTACGTTGATCAAGAAGTTGAAGACGGTACTATCCAAGAAGGAGGCTGGCGGCAGGAGCTCAGAAATAATGGTGATAGGCCTATGCGTTCTTTTGCAACACATAGCCGCAGATCTACTCAAACAGCGCTACCTTTAAGAGATAAATTGGCGCAATATTTCTTAAATGAGGGGGCAATTCATACCAACACCGAATGGTTTAATCCGAAAATTGGTTTGTCTGATCACTTTAATATAAAGAAACGTGATATTTATTTGAAATATGATATTTATTGATTTGTATGAAGTGCATTATTAAATAGCACATAGTAAAAAATAAATATTTCCACGAAATGTTTTTATTGCAAACAATTTATTGTGTACTTTAAAAGCCAGGTGAAGAAATTTGGTCTTTTATAGTAGACTTTAGTTGGGATCCCCAAATTTCCTTCAATTATACTTTCTCTACAAATTGTATTGATTACTGTATTCTGCTCCAATGTTGCTTCAATTTGATTGTTAGCCAAATTTTATTTAACTATTTATGTATTTAATTCAAACCAGACGAATTTTATTTATTTTTATAAGTCAGAGACTAGATAAATTTTTATTTATTATTTTATTATTTTTTGTTATTTATTACATTTATAATTAAAAGTAGATAGATATTGTGCTTATAATTCAAAAGAGATCCATTTTTATATATAACATTTATAATTAAAAGTAGATAGATATATTACATTAATTCAGAATTCAAACTAGATAAATTTATTAAAATAATAATTAATAATAATAAAAATAATTTTTAATTCAAAACAACACTTCACTCACTTGTAATAATTTTAATTTAATTTTGTAAACACAACCCAGTCACCTGTTCATAAAAGAGATGGTATTTACAAATTTTCGCGTAATTTATGCTTTTACACAAAACGTACCGAACTCATACTATGTACTTTTTTAACCAAAAAATTTTATATTTTCAAAAATTCGTGTAAAAATTGAAGTTTAAAATAAACATACGTACGTATGTCTATATATATTATGCGAATATAAATTCGTACGTATTTCGCAAATTTGCCAAAATAACAAACTGACATGCTAAATTTTTTATTCAAAATAATTAACGGTTACATCTAATTGGATATATAATTCAATTTGAGATTTTATTTGCATTCAATGGTATATGATTGTTTTTTAAAAAGTCATTACTATCGAAACATTATGTTTTTAGACTTTGCAAATTCGAAAATTCTTTAATAATATACATTATCTATAAAAGTATCGTAAAAACGTTAGCAAATTATATTTTATACAGGTTCAGCCGTTCCGGCAACGTGACATTTCATTTGCATAAGCATTTGCATTGTTTTCATATGCTGTAAACAAACGTTTCTTACATTACATTAGGTAACGTGAACGTTCGGCTAACCGGGCCTTAATTCACGAAACCGAAACGTGAAACTATGTGTATAAGTCGATTGTGGCAAAAGCTGTTTGATACGTCGCGCCTTATTGAAAACAGTTTCCGTATATGATGGTTGTTCAATTATTGAACGAAAAAGTCAGTAATCATGGATCCACAGCTTTAACTTTCTGATCAACATTGTTTTTAAAGAAGTGCATCCAAACAGTAAATTTTTTTGGATGTGACGGTTTTACACTTAAGAATTATTATCACTCCAGATAGGGCAGTTTTTTTATTTTTTTTTTTTTGTTTTTTTTAAGAGAAGTAGCACTGCAGGCAACAAGGCCTATTTAGTCAAGTATCGTGCTACTTCCTTTAGGAAAGGGATAGAGAAGAGATAAAACAGGTGGTGAAAGTAGAAGGATAGTCGGAAATTAACTGCCGTATAATCGCTGAACAACCCCACCGACAGTCAATTTTTATTTTTGTAGTGAAAAAAACAAAGGTCTTCGTTGGGAATCGAACCCACAACTCTCATACTGACAAGCTAGTACACTACCTACTAGCCTACAGGGGCACCTTGTTTTGTTTTTTGACGTGTCTATTCAAACAAAATTCGGTTATAAAAGTCTTGATTAACGGCAATCTTGCTTTGGGTCCAATTTACAAATTTTGGAAGCTTTGTTTAAGCTACAGTATATTCATTTTAAAACGCCAAACCAAACGTAATATAAATCACTTGACAAAGTAGCAGCCAGTTGAAAAAGTATTGCCAACTGAATGTTCTACACCCCTATAAAAAACACCAGATATATCGTTTATCGTGTCGTTAGTTTTGTATCAACCAACATCGCCCAACAATCTTATCAGAAGACAACTTGTTCACATATAAAAGAAAAATCAAAGAAAAAAGGACGAAAAGTAAAAGTGGAAAAAAAGTATGAAATTCTATCGAAAGATAAGTTAACAATTATTTGAAAAATTAATGTTTGCAAATAAAAATACGTGGGTTTGTATTTCACATAAACATATATTTAGAGTTTCTAAATGGAATAGAAAATGGGAGCAACAAGAAGCAAATTTGAAATCGGAAAAAAATCGAAAGATTTAGTAGGATTTATGGTTCGGATTACATAACTAATTTTAATCTTATTCCACGAATTTATTTTAAATAAACTTAAATATTAGAATATTGTATCAGGTTGTTTTATTGAATTCGCTTCTCTTTTCGAACAGCTGTTCCTTCATTTTTAATATATGGAAAAGGGTATTAATAACATTGAAAGAGATAATACCGATTAATGCAAATCCGATAGTGCTATTTTTATGGAAAATACAAAATAAAATTCCTAACTGAAAAGACGATCATGAAAAATTAAGTACAACAAAGCCTGTATGGACATAGGAAAGCAACAAAGTTGATTATAAAATTTTATTATTTGCACATGATGTTTGACTCTGTTGCTTATCCGAATGATTTATCTGCACCGTTGCTATTTAAAACTGTATACATGTACGTGTATATCAACCACGTAATTTGGTAATTTTTCCAAATACAAAAATGTAGAAAAAGTGTTACGTGAAAATATGTTTCATAATCATTCTAACAATGTTTACAATGTTCATTAAAAAATTTTTAAAAAAATGTGTTCCGTAGTAATAAATGGTTAGCGAAATTGTTGTATTGAAATGACCACCAATTTGTAAACGACTTGTTGAACAAGTACGACAATATTTATTTACATATGCAAATTATCGGTACCTTAAGCTATGTTAAATATTCAAATAGAGTGTAAAGACCACTAATAGTCCTGTTAAATTGACAAATACTTATGAAAACCATTTTTGCAAAATAAGGGCAAAACTGATTGAAACTGTTGTAATTTGGAGCCACTTTCAAGGTGTGCCCTATAAATATTTTATGAAACTTTTTTTTTTAGAGAAGTAGCACTTCAGGCAACAATGCCTATTTAGTCAAGTACCGTGCTACATTCTTTAGGAAAAGGATAGAGAATAGATGAAAAAAGTGGTGAAAGTAGAAGGATAGTCGGAAATTAACTGCCGTATATAAGACAGCACAACGACCAGTGACTATGCCTTGCCTTCATCGCTGAGCAGTCCCACCGACAGTCAATTTTTATTTTTGTAGTGAAAAAACCAAGGTCATCGTTGGGGATCGAACCCACAATCGCCATATTTACAAGCTAGTACACTACCTACTAGCCTACAGGCACCAAACTTTTGATATGGAAACGTTTTGCAAGTGAAGAGTTGTCACGAAAACATTAAAAACAACCTTGAGAGGTAACATTTAAAATCTAGCAGTATTATAGTCAAGGAAAAGGCGTTTATATTCTTAAAAAATATATTTCGAAAATATTGAAAGCTAGAAAAAGTGAGAAGAATAAAAATAAAAACAAAAATTATTATTTTAATAATTATATAACGTGTCCACCGGGAAGATATACTATTTTGTTTTGCCGCTATTTTGGTAAACATTAGTCTTGACAGTTCATATTTGGCAGTCGTGAAGTAGACACGTGGCAAATTTATTATGGAAAAATATTCGATAAACCAACGTGTTTTAATCGTTAAAACATTAAAAAAAAATCAGTCATTGATTATCAGACTATAAGAAATTACGTGAAATTTTTGGGAGAAACTACGTGTCAACAAAACGCACTATTTATCGCGTAGTGAAAGAAGGTCTGTACGTGATAGGCCCAAGCATGAAACATAACGTAACACAAAGTCGGCTGAAAACATTAATGCTGCTCGAGAAAGTGTTAAAAACAATCCACCAACCTCAATTCAAAACCGCGCTCAGTAGCTTGGTCTTCAAAGAACAATTTCGGACACAATTTTTCACAGTGATTTGCATTTTTCCATTTAAGATTCAGTTGACACAAGAGCTTCTTCTACAAGACCACTTATACTGCCGTATTAATGTTAATAGAGTGTTACAGCTCGCCCCTGATAACCCCGATTATCATGAAAAAATCAAAATGAGTGGCAAAGCACATTTTCATTTGAATAGTTATGTGAATAAACAAAATAGTCGATTCTTGTGAATGGCAAACCCTCAAATTCTTCAGCAGTCACCTTTGCACTCAGGAGGAGTCATTTGCTCTTACTTCCTTGAAAATGAAAACGACGTAATGGTAACTATGAATGGGGAGTGATATCGATAACGCCACAACTGCATGCATTGGGCTTGATTAACATATGGTATCAACAAGAAGGTGCCACATCGCATACAACCTACATTACAATGGAATTACTGAGCGACCTCTTTCCACAGCAAGTTATTTCAAGAAATGGTGATGTTGATTGACCTGAACGGTCGACTGATTTGAATGCTCCGGATTTTTTTGGTGGGGATATCTGAAAAGGAAGGTTTATTTATTTTATTTATTTATTTATTTATTTTCGATGTCCCACACACAAGACTTTAAGTCTCATATTGCAGTGTGGAACTCAGTACAAGTAAGTACAAGCAAAAATATAATCAAAAGTTTAACATAAAATAACAAAAGTTTAGCAATAAAAAAAAAAAAACAAAGGGAAAAATAACAAAACGAATAAATACATAATTGTCAAAATAAAAATATATATTAAAAATTAGTTAACACTAGCTTACAAAGTGACAGACTATATTTCTTCTGAAATGATGTGCGTTACTAATAATCTGAGAGCTATGGGGAATTTCGTTCCAGAGTCGTATTGCATAAATAAAGAATTGGAATTGCGATACAAGAGAGCTGTATCTAAAACAGAGTAGTCTTTTGCCTCTATTAAGGGTTGAAAAATTCAATCGCTCTTATAAATGCTCGGGTTTTCGCTTATATATAATCTTCTGCATTAGGATTGAGACTCTTATCTTCAAGACACATGCCATAAAGTTTATTAACATAAGAAGAAACATGATCAAATCTTCTTAAACCATATACATAACGAATAATATTATTGAAAGTCACATTCAGTCTGATTTTGCTAATACTATCGCAACTCGAAAAAAGTTCACACCCATATAGTAAAAGTTGCATCAAGTATGTCTTAGCGAGAAGTATGCGAATATTTAAGGGAGTGCAACGATGACTTTGCCAAAGCAGATACACGACCACAAGCAAAATTAATATGGTCAGGCCAAGACAAGCCTCAACTGATCTAATATAACAACTTATATAAAGCTGCACATCATCAGCATATAATCTAACTTTACAATGTTTAAGTGCTGTTGGTAGATCATTGACATATAGCGCAAACAGTAGGGGACCCAAGATTGAGCCCTTTGGAACACCTCGACTTAGAGGCAAAGTAGTTGATTTTGAGGTACCTGTTTCAACAAATTGACGTCTGTCAGATAGGTAAGAGAAAATTAGATCAGCAGAAGTTGATGAAAACCTATGAAAAGATTTTAATTTGTCTCTTAAAATGTAATGATCAACAGTGTCGAAAGCTTTCGAATGATCCAAAAGTACCAAAAAAGTAACATTGCCGCAATCAACTTGTTGCCTAATATCCTCCGAAACATCCACTAGCGCCGTTATACAGCTGTGATCCTTACGAAAACCAGATTGGCAATTTGAGTCACCTGATAATGAACCAACCTTTCAAAAACTTTCGAAAGGAACGGTAGGATTGCTATCGGCCTCTAATCAGAGATAGATTTTCTCATAGGGATGATTCTTGCAACCTTCCATATTTTTGGGTAGCAGTTGGTAGTCAAAATCTTGTTGAAAATCAACGTTATTATTGGCGCAAGGTGTGGTAAGAGAATCTTAAGAAACTTTGGATCTATTCCATCAGCTCCTATTGCATTGGACTTTACTGACAACATACCACAAAAGGTTTATGCAAACAATTATAAAATTATAGACATGTAGTGTATAACAATGTTCGACAAAAACGCTGCTGAACTGTACTGTAGTTTTTGAGATCAGTACACAAAACGTTTTCTCTGTAGAAATACAAAATGCACATAAATTTGTTTAGCGTTTGTATATGTGTACGCAAACAAAATACCGTACAGAATGATTCTTAGCTCATGAACACAAACACTAAACGCATTGATCTTTTTTTAATGTTCTTAAGTTTGTTTGTTATTATTATTGTGAGTTTTTAAACTTAAGACATGAAAATATCTACATAAAATTGGTTCCGATAACATGTTTCGTTAAAAAGTTAAAATGGAAAAATGGGAAAATGTAAAAACTACAGTTTTTTTATGATTTTCCTCAAAAAGGTCGTATGGTTTTTTTGCTTACATAATTAAAACCTACCTGCGTACTAGTAAATTTTTTGAACATATTAAAGACAACACGAATGAAAGAAAAATTGCGTCAAAAATGGTTACGGTTCACCCTCCAGCCCTATCAAATTAAAGTCAATTTAGAAAGAAAATTTATGAATTACATCAAAATTCCTCGGAGTGCAAAGCACAAATTGAAAAAAAAACTAAGCAGGTTGAGAAAGCTCTAAATCTTGCTTAACAAAGCCAGGGCGGCCAGTTTTATACAAAAAGCAATTTTTTTGAACATTTTTCCCCATTTAAGAATTTTTTGTGTTAAAATAAAAAAAATTAAAATCTTATTTTACCATTTGAAAGACCCATTGAAGTCTGGATCAATCAAATGTGGAGGCCAATCAATATCACAATTTCTTGAAATAACTTGTTGTGGAAAGAGGTTTTCAGCCGATCTTGCTGTATGTTGTGGTCCATGCTTGGGGCTATCACCTACAGACCTTCTTTCTTCGAAATCATTCACTAAACAATAAATAGTGCATTTTTTGGTACGTTGCTTTTCCCAAAAATTTCACGTAACTTTCGCATCGTCGATGATTGATTTTGATAAAATGTTTTAACGATTAAAACACATTGGTTTATTGAATATTTTTCCATTATAAATTTGCCACGTGTCTACTTCACGACTGCCAAATATGAACTGTCAAAACTAATGTTTAACAAAATGGTGGCAAAACAAAGTAGTATACCTTCCCGGCGGAAATCATGTATATATTGCTTCAAAATTTTGTAAGAGTATCTCAAACCATTTAGATTTTTTGTGACAATTCAAATTCTGTATTTTATTTTTGAAACAACCACTTTAACGTGAAATCTACAGTTTTAAATAAATTGTTACTCTAGAAGCCATAAGCTTTTTACTTGCATAAAGAGTACATAAGTTGTAGAAGCTTCGCAAACCGCGCCTTCTGATGAAGTTTTTCTCTATTTTGTGCAAAACTGAAAAACGGAACATTGCATGAAAAATGTATTTGCACACATGCGTTTACATACATTTTAATTAAAAGACTAGACTTCCGAAGCTCCCACAATTTTATTATATGCTCCTTAAACAAGTAGATGGTGTTAGCGGAAAGCTTTTATTCGTATTTGCTAAAGGTTGTCTTTAGAATGGTCCAAAAAATATTTACTAGTACCGTAGTAAATTTCGATTATATAAGCAAAAAAAATCCCTACCACCTTTTTGGGGAAAATCCTAAAAAAACAGTAGTTTTTACATTTTCCCAAATCAGAGGCTTGTAACTTTTTAATGAAACGTTATCGGAACCAAGCTTGCTACCGTTTTATTATTCATATTTTTAAGAATCTTAGACTATTAATCCGAATATAAATAAGTACACCAAAAATAGAAAAATATTTTTTCTAAGACAATTTTCTCCCAAAATCAAAAGAGGTATCGCATGTATATACTTTCAAGGTCGACTTAAGTTCAACAACCTAAATTATTTGAATAATAAATAAACTTTTTATGACATTTCCAAAAAATTTTACGCCCGAGGAGACATTACCAGAAGCCTTCCTGTACTTCAGGCTGCCGATCATCCGTAGCTTCACTCAGAAATACCTCGGCTTAGCCTCTGTAATTTCATTAGCATATCTTAAATGATTCCCGAGCTACCGAATTATTTCAAAAATAAAAGCGTTTTCAGCCATTATAAGATGATAGAATAAATAAAATATTTATATAAAATAATTATTAATTTTTAATAATAAAAAATAAAATGCCTGCCGCACTTTTATTATTTGATTAAAATATGCAATTTATTTTGCATTTTATTAAAAAAAATGGTTCTACATAAATTTCCAATTGACGCCGTTTGTTTTTATTTCAAGTTCTTGTTGAAAAATAATGTTTAATTTATTTAACAAAAAAGAATAATTGTTTCATGATTTTTTTTAATTACGACAACTTAACATCGGTAACAAAACTAGAATTTGCTTATAAACAACAACAAAAACAAACCCAAAAACTTTTTCATTTAATTTTTCAACAAATAAAAGTAGCAGTCGTTAGGTAATGTTCAGACGAGCCAAACTAAATAAAGAAAATAATCAAGCGTATTGCCGAAACAGGCAAATAAGATGGGTATTTTATTTAAAAATATATCTTTTATTTAATGTGTACTTCATTTTAAAATTAGAAATTAAATTATAATTCAAAATAACAATCTTGCAAAAAACACAAATAATATGATAAGTAATATATAAAATAAGTAAATATATTATTTAGTTAAATATGAAATAATCTTTTAACGGTCTTTTAAATAATTTAACGATTTTATTTTTCTCGATATTTCGCTTTCCTGTGGAAAGCTTCTTCAGGAAATTATTTTTTATATTTAACAAAAACAAAAAATTATAACAATTTGAAAAGAAAAAATTTTTTGAAAACATTTGACAAAACATATAAAATAATTTTCTTCATACATACAAACATACAAAAATTAAAATTTCAAATATTTAAACATACAAAAACAAAGAAACGGAAATAAAATAACAAATTTTTCCTATGAAATAATTATAACAAATTATGTGTCTTTTGTATTAAGTACCTATAATTTTGTGCTAAATTGTCTGTGTCTGTTTTGAAATTTATTCTCCTTACATTTGGTACATTAACAATTTCTAACATTTCTAACATATAACGTCTCTTGTAGTTTTTTTCTATATCTAATACTGATGTTTCATCAAACTTTGGATAATGATTGTATTTCTTACAATGTGAAGATAAGGATGTCTTCTGTGTTGAAATATTTCTATATTTTTGGTCACATCTATGAACAGCTAATCTTGTTTTAAGTTTGTTCTTTGTTGTCCCAATATAAACTTTGTCACAGTTCACCTGGTCATTTCCTCACATGGTATCCTGTATACTACATCAGATATTTCCATTTTCCCTATTTTATCCTTCATGCTGCTAAATAATTTACTTAACGTGTTATATGTTTTGTGTGCAATTATATATCTATCTGTGTCATATATTTTAGACTTTCTTAATCTTTCTGATATTCCAGGAATATAAGTTAATGAATAAAAATAAAAGTAGTAAATATATTATTAAATTTTATATTTAATTATTTTTTGTTAAATACAAGTCTAAGGTTGTTTGCTTTGAGTGTTTCCTTTTTTCATTTAATAAATCCGTGTAGGGTGTTAAAGTGTTCGTTATTTTCCGTTTTATCGCGCAGGACCTTTCAAAATTCGGATCATTTTCACTTAAATTTTCTAATGCTTGTTGGATTATTCCTAGATTGTGTTCTAAACATTTTTTTGTTAGAATATATTCGGGCGGTTCTTCCGATTCTGTTACAGACTCCGCACTTTCTGCCGGTATTTGCGATAAACTAGCGATTAGATCCTTATTGGAGATACCATGATCATCACTATCTATTAGTTCTTGTACGTTTCCCTCATCAACTTCTTCAAACCCAATTTCATTTGCTATTGTAGTTATTTCGGTAATAACTTGTGGTAGTTCATTAATTATTTCAGCTCCAACAGCTGTTCTAATTAGCAAATTGTTCCAACAACCTTTAAGAAAAGTTTGTTGTATTTCATTCCATGATGAACCGATATTTTTGATGGCATTCATGATATTAAATTTCTTCCAAAATTCCTAGATTGAACATTGATTGCTGTCAACTGCTTCAACTAGTTGTTTAAAAGTTTTTCGAATACAATAGGCCTTAAAAGTAGCAATTACTCCTTGATCCATTGGTTGCAAAATAGATGTAGTATTTGGAGGTGTAAAAATTATTTCAACTGGTAAACACGTTTCAAGTTCAGCTAAATTTTGTGGGTGTCCTGGAGCATTATCAAGAATCAGCAATGCCTTTTTTTCTAATCCACTGTTTTCGCAATACAATTTAACAGCAGGGTAGAAATGTTCTTGATACCATTTCTTAAATAATATTGCAGTCATGGATGACTTTTCTGTTTGTTATCCAAATCACAGGCATTGCTTGTTTAGAAACTCCTTTCATGGCTCTAGGATTTTCAGAATGGTAAATTAGCAACGGTTTCATCCTGAAATCTCCACTTGAATTTCCACCAAGTAATAACGTTAAACGATCTTTTGCAGCTTTGAAACCAGGTGCGAATTTTTCTTCTCTAGAGATGAATGTTTTTGATGGCATCTTCTTCCAAATAAGCCCAGTTTCATCAAAATTAAAAATAAGCTGTGGAGGATAATTTTTTTCTTTTATAATATCATCCGAGATTTTTTTGAAAGCCTCTGCAGATTCTTTATCGGCACTAACTGATTCTCCGGCGAGTCTGATGCTGTGTAAATTTGCACGAAGCTTAAATTTATCAAACCAGCCTCGACTTGCAACAAAACTCTCGGTTGTAGAGTTTTCTCCAATTCTTTTTACAAGATCCAAATACAATATCCTTGCCTTTTCCATTATGATGCACTGGGTAGAGCGGCATATATCTCTGTGTTTGATCATCAATCCAGAATGTCAATAATTTCTCCATTTCTTGTAGTTGTGTGTTTCTTGTACGAGTCACTTTTTTGGCAGATAATGAAGTTGTTGTAGAAAAAGATTTGTTAATGTTATCAGAATTTTTAAGGATAGTTCTTATGGTTGATCCAGCCAACCCAAGGCTGGAGTTAACTTCAGACTGCCGTTCACCGTTTTCAATACGCCTTATAACATTCATTTTCAACTCCAACGACACGCTTTTTCTAGGTTGTTTAGCACCCATTCTTTTCTCAGCCATCTTTTATGATATGCAAATATTTTTTTTATTTAATGAATTTTATTACTTAATCAAAATTACTAAGTCTGTACCGAACCATATGACTATTTCCAATGACTAATTTAATATGAGACAAAATTTCACAAATTATTTATTTTTATAGGGGAATTCCCAGAATTAGGGAATTTTTTTAGCCTACTTTTATTTAAAAAAAAACGTATGAAAAAAAATTCAAATTATGTATATTTATAACGAAACAGCGCTAAACGAGGTAGCGTTAACCGAGGTATGCCTGTACATCCATTTTTCAGAAACTGAATGAGTTTGAAAAAAGGTTCAGCGAGCGATTTAAAAAAATATATAATAGATAAGATAGTAACGGAGAAGATAGAAGTAAAGAATTCGGGTATTAAGAATACAGAAATCAGGAATACCAGTGGTCAATTTGCAGTTAATTGATAATAATGTGGCAAATTTGAGGTTAAAAAGAAACATGCAAGACGGCGCCTAAAGACACATAGCCACCCAACCAATTCAGTTAATACATAAGAAATTTCCCGGTCGTATAATTTTTCGATTTTCCGGTGCCAATTGATCGCTTCGTTCTTCTGATTTGGACCTCGACTTCTGCCGAGGTACAAGAGGTGAACATTTGCATGACGTCATGTTATATTATTCATTTCCATATTTCTACTTTACATTGGTATCAATAAAACTTGAGTTATCTAAAAAAGTGTGTGTGTTAAGCCAATTTACTTTCAAACCTTTAATTTTATAAAGATGATAAAAGGCTATTAAATAGAAAGTATTTCATGAATGAGCTACCCATTCATGTAGTCTCAAATATCACGAATCGTCGCAAAAATTTCGCCACTCTCCAGGAAAAACCATATGGAAACTTTTTTAGCAACAGATGATGGGTGACACCCAGCAATGACAGAAAATTGGCGGCTACTGTCCCTATTAAAAGCAAAAATGAAAAAATCACTGTATTTAAAGTCTGATTGATTCCATTTCGATAAACATATATGATTTGCGTATTAATAGGATAAAATCGGTGTATGTATATATAGAGCTTTTATAGAGGTATAGAACTTTGAAATGGAATGAAACATAAGTTGACATGAAATTTACTTTATTTCAAAAATAATTCTCTGTCATTATAATTTTAATATAACTTCACCGCCACGGTTGGCTGGAGCGTAGTCTAATTTAGAGGCCCAATTTTCGATGAAAATTCCATATTTGTGACCGTATACCGCATAATAACGAGTGTTACAATAATTTTGGGATTATCGGTGTAGACTAGCGACTTCACATATCCCCACAGAAAATAGTCTAGGGAAAATAAATTACACGATCTTTGCGGCACAGGCACCGGCACCGATCTTCGTGGCACCGAAACGTGAAACTGTGCAGGTTCCAACGTTTCCTTCAATAAATCAAACATTGAATGAGTTGTGTGAGTTGCGCTGTCCTCTTGAAACCACAAATCATACACATCATAGTTGCTCAATTGATTAACAAAAAAGTCAGTAACCATGGGTCTATAACGGTTACCATTAACCTTTTCTGGCTACCATTGCTTTAAAAGTAGTACGGACCAATGATTCCACCAGCTTATAAAACACACCATACAGTTCTAGATGCAGCGGTATCTCACCATATATATAAGAATTATCATCACTCCAAATGTGGCAGTATTCTTAATTGACGTATCCATTTAAACAAATTTCGCTTATGGAAAATGGAATCAAAGGCAATCTTGTTGTGGGCTTACTATGCCCAATTTGAAAGCTCTTTTTAGACATCAGTCTATTCATGTTGAAATGGCAATCTACATAAATTAAATATAAATCACTTGAAAGCTGAAAAATGACCGCCAGTTAAAAAAATGTTGCCAATGTTTTAAGTTTTAATTTTATACTTGTTAAGATTATGGCCGACTTAACTATACAGTTTTGTGTAATTTTTGAGCGTATAACTATAACGATTCAAAATATATTGCTATAGAAGTCAAATAACGTCACTCATGAGGAAATCCTTTAAAATTTCAGTTTATTTTTATTTAGTTTAGTTTATTATTATAACGGAAGTTATTGGGAGCTTTATGGATAACAAATAAAATCCTGAATTATATGGGATGCCCTTTTACTTTTACAGTTAATAATTAGACCCATTTGTGTTGATCATATTTATATTGTATAAAAAAAGAATGTGTAAGTCGGTTTAGAAATAAGTGATTACAGTGAGTTCAAATAAAAAAATATCGAGCGAGTTGCTAAACTTCTCTTTTTTAAAGCCGGTTAAAGTCAAGTATGATTAAAATAAGAAAGTTGCTCATTTATATCTCTGCAGCAATTCTTCTGAATTTTTAGAGGAAACCTGTATATGATGCATGTCCAGATAAATAATGCAGTTAATAGCTATCAGTTAATATTAAAATCAATATTTGTTGATTCACAAAAATATTTAAACTGAGCACAGAAATATTTTAAATATTTTCGACAACCAACCATTTGTGTCGTCTGACCCTGCCTGTAAGTTTCAAATTTTACTGCCACTACACAAGTATAAAAGTTGTTGTGAGTTTAACCGCAGTTGAAACAGATTTTTTTAAACTGCTGCAGCAATAACAATGCGACAAAAAAATTATTTTAGTGTTATTGGTCTGTTTACGGTTTGACACTTTTAAGTTAGTTATTAATTACTTTACACTTTTTTACACCAGATGATTTGTTGTTTTCATTAATGTTAAATAAAAAGGGGTTTATTTAATTTAATTTAATTAAATATTAAATAAAAGTCTTGGATGTATAATGTGTTATTTACTTTAATTCTGTGACGGAAAGAAAAATGTTAGGAATTTATTCGCCTTAACATTTGCACCTTTTCTGCCGTACAGAATCGCAAACACGCCTCACCGCAACGATTTTAGCTCTATGAATTTTTATAATCATTATTGCAAATTTATTTTCTTTATTTCTTTATTCTTTTTGTTAGTAAATTTCGTCAATTACTATTGTATTATAAAGGGTTTTTCAGCAAGAAGTTTGTTTTCTAAAATAAAATAAACAATTTAGATTAATATGACTCAAATTTTTATTGTATTATGAAGAGAAAAGTTTGACAAATATAAATAAAAAGTGTTATCTGGCAAATATCCATCATTTATCAAAGTTTTAATAGCGGTCCTATATCGTTAATCACATTTTGAGTTTTAAGGCTGGAATCGATTCGATTGGCTCCGCATAGAGTCTGTGCTTAACAAAGTCCCACAAAAAATAATCTAGTGGTGTTAAATCACATGACTTGGCTGGCCACTTAACTGCTGATTGTTGTGAAATTATGCAATCGAGAAATTTGGTTTGCTGTGTTACATGTGGCACCGTCCTGTTGAAACCACATGACAGTGATATCCACATCGTCAATAATAGGCCAAAACTGAGTTGAATCTCGCGATA
Source organism: Trichopoda pennipes (assembly GCA_030448955.1). NCBI lineage: Eukaryota > Metazoa > Arthropoda > Insecta > Diptera > Tachinidae > Trichopoda > Trichopoda pennipes. The sequence goes on from JASKUP010000042.1 coordinate 14,440,371, forward strand.
GCCTGATCCATTAACCATTACCACATATCCAGCCTCATTTTGGAAAAAAACGGCCCAATCACGCCTCCAGACCACATAGCGCACCACACAATGTCACGTTGAACATGCAAAGGCTTCTCAATAATTTTGAGAAATCCAAATGTGGCAATTTAGTTTGTTGACATACCCTGATAACTGAAAATAATATCAGGATAAGTAATGATGATCATATCATTATATCGAATAGAAATATCCTGAAGAACCGATATAAAAAGATCGAAATACATACTGTCATGAGTCTATACACACAGCCTATCAAGAATTTTCTACCATCTGTACCCAAGGCTTCAAGAAACAGATACTCGATTTTACTATTATAACATTACTGAGTAGCAAACAACTTGTACACGTTCACGAAAATACACTGCGACGCCACCTTCCCTAGCTGCCGTCACTAAGTCTTTAACAAGTTTTTTTTCTATCAGATCGAAAAAGGGCGAAGCCTGAAACCGAGTTCCAGAAATGCAACAATACTGGACGACACAAAATAGCAGACAAAATTTAGTCCAAACTCATCCATTTACAAAATTTTGGGCATTGGGCATTGGTTACACTTTGAATAACAAAATTTAATTGTGTTTTTACATTTTAACAAACCAATAACAATTTAAATTTAAAGCACGTTTCATCAATGGCATTTTAACTTATTTTAAATGATGTAAACACATGAAATAAACTGTAATATTTTTGATTTAATAATGAAAATAGATATTGAAACTAAAATAAAACAGTTTATTTATATTTATAGCTTTGAACCCCAAATAAAATGTGAAAAATAAATAAAACTTTTTAAGTGCTTTAAGTAAACAGATCACGTTCTAAAAACGTAAAACCTAAAAATTATATCACTTTATTTGTTCCCCTTTGAAACTTGCAAGGGACAAAATCTAGCAATAAAGAAAAATTAGTAACGTTTAAACTGTAACTCCTAAAGTTTAAAATAAATTCCGAACTTTTTACCGATTGTGTAGCAAACTTTTATTTGGCTGTGAGTACCGCAGCAAAAACAGGGAATTGCATGAATTAAATCAATTTTCGCTTTGCACTTATATTTACAATGCTTTTGTTTTTAGATGTCACTATATACGGTATATATAGGCTGATTAGCCTTATCAGTGATAAGTGATGGGAGCACAAGGCATAGCAGCATTCAAATAAGTACTAAAAAGCTTAATTTAGAGCCTAAAAATTTAATGGAATAATAAAGTAAAAAGTTACTGACTGTACATAAGTGTAAGTACAGTCTTGCCAAATAATATTTAGTGGCGTATCCTTTATTTTTGATTAACCTCGGAAGTACAATCACCGCATTCGAACGTATTGTTACGTTTATTCCTTTTAATAAACGTTTTGTTTTATAGAGATCTTTTATTGCAAAACTAATAACACAGTACATTAGAGTTTTAAATTAATTTATACGATTTATTTACTTTTAATAAACACAAAATAAACACCATGGTAACTTTGTTGTCTTTACTTACTGATGACTCAACTTGAATTAATTCATTTGTCCAGCAAGTGGAGCTTATATAGTTGGTTTAAGCGGTTCTCACAAGAAAATGATTTTGTTATTATCATTTAGTTTAGACACCCCTGCATGGCTGTGCGTTTTGTTTTTGCTCGGTGTTAGTTGTTTTTTTTCTGTTGCTTATCTTATTTGATAGAATTTCTTAAAGGTATGTTGTTGTTGCTGTCTTGTGTGTATACGATTTCTTGTAAAATGCACAGTGGGACGTTTCACTTACTTTTTTACTGATAATTATTTTCTTTCAAAATTTAATAAATCATGTTCGTAACAATATTTAGTGGCGTATCCTTTATTTTTGATTCACCTCAGGAGGCAAATCATCCCATACTTGGAAACCGAAGTGTGTGCCGCCTACACATCCAACCCAAAAAGTAACTATTATATTTTAATTAGTTTCAACATATTATCATATAAATACCTTCAGGGATTTTGAACTTGTCTATGACTGCATGCAATGTCATCAAAAATTAGATCATTGTAGAATACAATTTGTTTTCTGTTTCACTTCTTACGTTTTGTATGACTTTGCACGAAGTTAGTTGTGCTAACCCAAGCTAAAAATCATCATCGGCGTTATGCTGCAAGCTGTCACTGACCAAAAGGATGAGTGTAGCGGAAAGCTGCAGGGTGATATGGACCAAAAAATATTTATTTCGAAATGAACATGTTGTTACGGATGTGTCTTGCTTAAGCATTAAATTAAACTACTGGATAAGCTATTTACTAACTGCGTGGCTTGCTAAGAAATCTTATGCACGTAACACAACAACAAATATCATAAAACAAATTCTAGGAAGAAACTTTATTATCATAAAAACAAAAATACACACAGGCATGCAGGCGCCTATACATTGAATGAACAACATACAATAACAAAATGTGATACAAAGTGAGTAGAAGATTCTTAATTTTTCTACTGGACGATTGTAAAAGGCAGCGTCTAAGTGGATAGTTAGCTTATTGGAAACTAAACCTCGTGAAGTAAAGACGTGCATATTCCATTGTTCTGTAGTGTCAACTTTGTGTAGTTAAAATAAATAAACTTTTAATTAATTTAAAAACTCTAAAAACTGGTGATATTTATTTTTCAATAAAGAACAAAACGTTTATAAAAGGTATAAAAGAAACAATATTATTAAAAAGTTTCTTTAGACAGCTGAAAACATATTTTAAATCTGGGGATATTACAATGTTCACTTTAAGTCACTCACTTCAAATGGCACAACTTAATCAACATCAGGCAATGAAAAAGGATTATATTTATCACGAATATTTCTTCTTATCAGGCTCTACCTTCGATATTTAAATCTGTAACTAAATCTTACTATTTTTTATTGATTTATTAATATTTTGGAATTCACTTTATTACAATCGAATACCCCGATCTAAAACTTTTAGCCGTCGAAAATTTTCTTAACACGAATGTGCACTCGCTATCGAATGCTTTTTACCTTTTGTGCATTGAATTATCAAGTTATGCATTAATTCTATTCAAATTGCCGACCATGCCTCTTGGGTTGGGGTGAAGAGTACTTCTGCGTTTCACAATAGATCACATCTGGCTTTCCATTATCCAGAATCGAGATTGCAAATGTGTGTTAATAGGCCGATGTACTTTTCTCATACCATCAGAGTTTGCAAATTTAAACTTGAAATTATCTGATAATAAAGCTCTATGCCATTATTGTGGAGTCCTGTAAAGATGCTTACAGGCGAATTTTATTCCGGGTTTTTTTTTGTTTTTCTCCGAAATAAATGTTTTTTGCAGTGGTACAAGGCCGTCTTCAACTGCTCTTAGAACACCAACTTTTTCTTTTCGCACTTTCTGGACCGACGTGTATAAAATCCGAAATTCCGCATAAAAAGTGTTTTCAACATCATTTCAATTTTGTTACTTGGAAAAAGGACCAAAATTAGCTATAATTTATAAAGGGACAGCAAATTTAAGGTTAGAAAGATCATAGATCACACACTTTTGTTTAAACTTCAGTTTTATTGATACCAACATAAAGTAGAAATATCAAAATTATTAATGGATTATGATGTCGAGCAAATGTTCACTTCTAGCATGTCGGCAGACGTCCGCTCTTTTCACAAAATTTTTAAGCACATTTTACAACAAAATTTCGCTTATATTACTTATCGCATCAGTAGAAATTCCAAGTTTATGTGCGCAAACCAGCTTATGCCTTATTAATCATTATTAATCACTCACAAATTGACCTGCATTATCGTTACGGACAAGCGAGTCTCGCTATTAATGGGTGTCATATTTGAAAACTATTAGAATTTATTCTTCAAAAGTGTATTAACTGAACGAACCCATGATCTTTGATTACTTTCTTTATATAACTGTTTCATTGCGTCGTATACTAAAAATTTTATTTCTTCAACAAGAAGTTTGTTTTCTAAAACAAACAAAATTAGATTAAGCTGATTCAAATTTTTATTATATTACGAAGAGAAATGTTCGGCAATTATAAAAGAAATTAGATATCTGGCAAATGTCCACCACGACCACGCTGACAGATGTCGATTCTCTCATCGAAGTTTTTAATCACTTTTTTGCAAAATGGCTGCCCTATTTCGTTCATCAAATCACGGATTTTGATTCGATTGGCTTCGTATAGAGTCTGTCCTTAACATAGCCCTACAAAAAATAATCCAGTAGTGTTAAATCACACGATCTGGCTGGCCACTTGGCTGATTGTCGTGCAATTATGCGACCAGAAAATTTGATTTGCAATAAATTTATCATTTCATTGGCTGTGTGACATATGGCACCGTCCTGTTGAAACCATATCTCAGCGATGTCCCCGTCGTCAATAATAAGTCAAAGTTAAGTTGTTAGCGTGATCCATTAACCGTTACCACATTTCCAGCCTCATTTTGGGGGGGAAAAAACGGTCTAATCACGCCTCCAGACCACATAACGTACTATACAGTGACACATTGAGCTTGCCAAGTCTTCTCAATAATCGCTCTAGGATTTTCAGAAGCCCAAATGCGGCAATTTGGCTTGTTGACATACCCTGACAAGTTTAAATGGGCTTCGTCTGAAAATATAATTTTTACAGGAAAACCAGCCGGTTGTTCCTGAATGAATTGAGCGAATCTACGGCAATTCGGTCGGTCGACTTCAACTCCTGCACCAGTTCAACCTTGTAAGGCTTCAAAGTCAAATCCTTACGCAAAATTCGCTATGTGGTTAACCTCATTTGGATAACTCCAATTGTTAAGAACGTAGATGAGTTGACAAATTTGGATCTGCTTCAACACTGTGGCTCACGGCTACAATGTTTTCAATTGAACGACCCGGTCAAATTTTTAGTTTTTATTGTTTTTTTTTTTTTGAAAAAAATTGTTGATTACTTTATCAACAATTTCCCATTTATTGATAAGTTTAATAAATTCTTTATACACTTTTTTCTTTTCCTGAAAATGCCAACCAATGGTTTGGCGAAATAGCAAGAACTAAAACTAAAAGACCTAGTGCTTAATCAAAAAATTGCTTATTAAAAAATAATTTTAAAGGGTGTCATTATACATTTATGGAATATTTTATTGAACCATAAGAGGTAGAAATTGGAAATTTTTAACAGGACACTTTGACTGCTATAACACTTTTTTAAACATTTTCTAACAAATCAGATCCATTTAAATTTAGAATTTAGATTTCAAATCACTCTACCCTTTTTTTATTTGTATTATTTGTTAATTGAATTTGAAAACAAATAATAAGGATATAAAAGGTGTTTTTTTAAGCTAGATAGAACTTTAAATTGTAAAAAGTAACACAAAAAATGAAATTTTGATGAAACATTTTTTTTTATTTGTTTCAGTATACTCTGACAAATCATCATGAATAGACTCTCGCTTGAACAACGCTACGAAATTATCCAAATTTACTTTGAAAATCAGTCGTCGATTCGCGCAACTTATAGACGACTTCGTCATATTTATGGCGTACATAATCGTCCATCCGAACAAGCCATTTGTCGAACTGTCGATAGATTTCGTACCACATACTCTCTAGAGGATGCAATAACACCAACACGTCGAAGGAATGTGCGTACTGAAGAGAATATCGCCGCTGTAAACGAAAGTGTGGAAGAAGATCCAAATTTATCAATTCGTCGTCGGTCGCAGGAATTGGGGCTCTGTCCGTCCACTACGTGGAAAATTTTGCGCAAAGATCTCGGCCTACACCCGTATAAGATCCAGCTGGTGCAGGAATTGAAGCCACGAGACCATTATATGCGTCGTTCTTTCGCCGATTGGGCTCTAGAGCAGTTGGCAACTGACCCGTTGTTTTATCGCAAAATTGTGTTCAGCGATGAGGCGCATTTTTGGCTTAACGGGTTTGTTAATAAGCAAAATTGCCGCATACGGAGTGAGACCAATCCACAAAAGACCCTAAAGACTCCATTACATCCAGAAAAATGCACCGTTTGGTGCGGTTTTCACGCTGGTGGCATCATCGGACCTTATTTCTTCAAAAATGAGGCCGGAGCTCGCGTTACGGTCAATGGAGATCGTTACCGCACCATGATCAATGATTTTTTGTTTGAAAATATGGATGACATTGATCCGGACGAGATGTGGTTTCAACAGGATGGCGCTACGCGTCATACAGCGAACGCAACCATCTACTTATTGAAATCAAAATTTAACGATAAGTTGATTTCGAGAAATGGACCTGTCAATTGGCCTCCAAGGTCGTGCGATTTGACACCACTCGACTATTTCCTGTGGGGCTACGTGAAGTCACTGGTTTATGCTGATAAGCCAGCAACAATTGACGCCTTGGAGGACAGCATTGTTCGTGTTATTCGTGACATACGCCCAGCAGTGCTCGAAAAAGTGGCCTAAAATTGGACGTCCAGAATGCGCTTCGTCAAGAACAGCCGCGGTGCCCATATGCCCGAAATCATTTTCAAATGTTAATGTCACGTATTGATCCTTCGAATAAAAAAGAAATTTTGATTACAATTTAATTTTTTGTGTTATTTTGTACAATTTCAAGTTCTATCGGGCTTAAAAAAACACCCTTTAAAAAATCATAAGACGAAAGCATCGAAAACTACGTTCGCTTTAAATATGAAAAAATCATAATAAAATTTCCAATAAGACATATCTTGCAGAAAGACTAAATTTTATTTTTTTATTCAAATAACTAAAAAAAATCATTAATATGAAATACCGGTGTTAGCTTTAGTCCAATCTAAATAGCTGGTAAGTCGAGTAAAAACAGCACCCTTGGTGCAACCATTATGACTTCCAAACGAAGACGAACCAATTTGAATGTTATCATATTCTAAAACCAACGGACCACCAGAATCACCATGGTAGGTGGATTTACCACCAGTTGGGTTAATGCAAATATGTGAGGAAATAATTTTGTTTATGTGAGCCCTTTTGACATTCATTGTTGCCAATGACTGTTGTATGAATATATTGTAAATTTTCGGAACCCTTAAAAGCATCATCAGATGTATAACCCCAACCAGAAGCAATAACTAAGTCGCCGTTATAAGTAGAATAAGAAATCGCCATGGCCGGCAATTTAACAATTTGAATTGTAGCAGATAAAGACACCGAAGGAGTCTTAATCAAAGAGAGGTCATTCGTTAAGGTGTCTCTATGCCATCCATAATGAATGATAATATCCTTCTGTGTCACGGTTAAGCTGACTTCAGACTTTCCAGATAGAATAGAACCCAAGTGAACGGTTATGGATAGAGTGTCTTCAATACAGTTTGCAGCAGTCAAGATCCATTAATTATCGATCAAAGAGCCACCACAAAAAGAAGTAAAAATTTCATTAATTTTTCTGGATAAAAAAACTTGATAAGGAAATTGACCCACTGAGGCATTATAACCATTAGTAATGCGTCCGTCTTTTTCCATTACAGGAATTATAAGCCTGTGTGACTTGATTTCATTCTCATGCAAATCAATAGCTGAAGCAATTGGTAAAGCCATCGAAAAAACAATCACAGTTTCCATAGTGCTGTCGTAAGAAAAAAATACAACTGATGGTATTTTAATAATCAAGCCAACTTATATTGTGCAATAAGGGGCAATTATACCTTTTTCATTTGGATTTTGCAATAGTTTTTTCTCCTGTTGAAAATTTCTGACATCTTAAAATTTTTAGTTGTAAGGGGCGAAATTATTTTACACCCACCCTTTAAAGAAGGTACAATACTACCTTCAAAGACTTTTTACAAAGAAAAACGAATAAAACAAAATAAATTTAAATTGTAATTGTTGCTGATCTTGTCCATGTCCTCCTTAGTGTTCATTGTTCTGTTACCTTTTTGTCTTATTCTCAAACTTTCTAATATTAAGCGTCTGTTTTGTTTACTCTCTATGTCTGTTATTCGTGTTTTTTCAAAATCTGGTGTGTGTGTGTGTGTGTGTGTGTGTGTTCTAACATATGCTGTGCAATGCCCGTAGTGGTCTTCTTCTTTTTTATGTCTGTTTCGTGTTCATTTATTCTTGTTTGAAGTGATCGTTTCGTCTGTCCGATGTAAACTTGGTAACATTGTTGGTCAGCTGTGCCTTTACACGGAATTTCGTATACAACGTTACACATGTCCCTCTTTTTTATTTTGTCCTTGGCGTTTTTGAAGAAGTGTTTTAGTGTGTTATTAGATTTGTGTGTAAAGGTAACGTTGTTGTCTGAAATTATTTTCCTAAGGGATTTGTTATCGGTAATGTTTTCAACGTAAGTTACGCTAATGTATTTTTTGTCAATGTTGGAATTATCTATTGTTGTCTTATTCATGTTTTTTGTGGATTTGATGGAGTCAATTTTCTTATTTATAAGTGTTATTATTGTTTTTAGAGGGAAGTTGTTTTGTTGTAATATTTCTTCTAATTTGTTAATGTTATTGTCCAAGAAATCTTTATCGCTAAGGTCTATTATTTTGTTGATTAGGCTATATGCCGTGTTAAATTTAGTTTTATATGGTTGGAATGAATTGTAATTGAGTATTCGACATGAAGATGTTGGTTTTGTGTACCAGTCAAAAAGGAGTTTGTTCTCTGATTTCTGTATTCTTAATTCTAAGAAAGGAATGTTATTATCTGTTTCTATTTCTACAGTAAACTGTAGTTTGTTGTATTGGTTGTTCAGTTCACTCAAAATAGTGTCCACGTCCTGTTTTTTAACAATTGCAAAAATGTCATCAACGTATTTTGTCAAGAATCTGATTTGTATATCTCCAATCTTCAGATCGTCAATAGTCTGTTGTATTATGTTGTCTAATACAATGTCTGCCATGGAGGGTGCTAATGGGTTCCCATTGGCATGCCAAATGTTTGTGTGTAAATATTGTTATTGTAAGTGAAGTAATTATTGTCCTTTAAACAAAATTGTAGCATTTTGAGGAATTGGGTTTTGGGTATGTTGGTATGTTGTGCAACTTTGTCCCACTGTGTCATGATTATTCTAATGGCTAAGTATGTAGGTATGTTGGTGAACAGTGAAATTGCGTCAAACGAGACTAGTATGTCGTTATCTTCCAGTGTGATGTGTTTTAATTTGTTCTTCAGTTCGAAGGAATTCTTTATGTTCAGGTCTGGTGAGATTAAATGTCGAATAATGTTCCCCAGGTATTTCGCCATTTTGTAACATGGTACACTCATTGACGAAGATATTGGTCTCATTGGCATGTCTTCTTTGTAAGTCTTTGGTAGTCCATATAACCTAGGTGCGATGGATGATGTACTGTACAGTTGAAGTTTCTGTAATCAATATGTCCTCGTTTGAATAATTCATTAACAATGTCATTGTTTGTCTTTTGGAGTTTTTTCGTCGGATCTATTCTACTTAATTTATATGTATTCTTATTCTCTAATAATTGGGACATTTTTTTGTGATATTCTGTCTTATATAAAATAACTGTTTTGTTGCCTTTATCTGCTGTTGTTATAAGAATTTTGTCCTTGTTTTCTTTGATGACATTATCCGTTGTAATATAAGTTTGTAGAATGAATTTTTCCAGGTTACTATTCCTTATGCCTCTTTTATGATTTGAAATCTTCTTCGTGAGATTCGTTCTAATGTAGTCTAACTTTTAGCCGAGTTAATAGGACAATACAACAAAATAAATTTAGTTTTTTAACCATTTTATTAAAGCTTCACATTTTTTAAGAAAAGTGTTTAATTGCATTGTTGTTCTAGTCTGTATTGCGTGGCTCACGTTGTGCATGTTTTCCAAAACGACACGTGCAATAGCTTCCAACCACACATAATGCTCTATGCTTTCCATGAGGTTGTTAAAAACCTGTTTCTTTATTTAGTTCTACTACAATACTTCGTTCAGACATCATTTCTATAGCATGTCGAACAAAAGGTTTGTTCGATGTGCTATTTTTGTTGATACTGTGTTCTTCAATTGCAGGCACACATAGCTGGCTAAAAAGATCTTTCAGAAAAGAAATTTTCTTCTCTAATCGCTTGTTTTCTTTTGTTTTTAATGCTCTCTGTGTATTACATGTGACGTTAGTCCAGCGACGTTAATCATTTTACAAAATAGCGCAAGGGACCAACGCAATATCTGTCATATTACTGTAGATTTTTGCAACATTTTGTCCATTACATTACAACGCCTCCTTTGGTTTTATTAAATGTGATGATTTCAAGTTTTGCATGTTGAGTTTTTTCAACACCTCCAATAACCGACCCCTACACATGCAATGTATTGTGCCAGAGCTAGGAAATTAGGTTATGGGGAGGAGGAAAAAGGGAGTACCGTTTGTGGAAATTCAATTTGAACTTTCCTACATTGAAAGTGACATAAAAAACCTCTGGAGGAAGTTTATTCCACATACGGTCTATTCTGCTAAAAAAAGAATTTTCCCTGTAATGCGGTTTGCGATTCACTGGCCAATTAATCACATATGGATGCGCTCTCAATGAAAATCGAGTTAAATGCAAATACGTGTGAGTAATGGGAACAAGTTCCCTAATTTCATTAAAGCACCTACCATTTTAGTAACAATAAAACAGTAAAATACATCCCAAATTGCGTCGATGCTCTACAGTATCAGTAGAGTTGGATATCCTAGTGTTCCCAATGAGCTTCTTGGCCTTCTCCTATACGCGGTTGGCCAATTCCACAATAGTCTTACATGGTAGTTGTATTCCCTTTTTTTGGGATGAATATAGGTGGTATAAATAGTACGAAGATCGAATGGAGTGAAGTATCTCTTACACCGTTTTAGAAAACCGAGGCACTTGAAAGCTAGTTTAGAAAACTAAAAAAATGTGTTTAGTCCATCGAACATCACACGGAGCATCAAAGTTGATAGTAATATGAAAGCGTTGTCCTTTTTCTCATGTATAGGCAAACTGTTACATCACTATTATATGCAAAGTTGGTTAAATTGATCGCTCTGTTTTTTGCTGGATCGCATATTGCAGGGAAACACCTTTTTATTTTTTCTTACTGTATCAACTAATGTCATGTTTCAGGAGTTCTGTCCAATTGCGAAGGCACAATAATTGGCAGTAGTTGCATTTATTTCTGTACCTTTGAATTTAACTAAGTCGCCAACATTTGTTTGTCGTGGACCATCGTTCGGCAACTGGTCCTGAAATGCTGCTAAAAATAAATAACTGTTCATCGAGTGTGATGCATTCACTTCACGTATAAGATTTCTCCAAGTTCTTATTCAGCATCAACTAGGTGTCGCGATGTGGGGCAGCTTCATTCACTTTTATCCATTCTCGTGTATTCTTTGTATAATTGTAAAAACTTCAGCATCTTTTGAGGCGTTTTCTAGGCTTTGCAGCGCATGCAAGAGGTAATGCATCAGAACTTCAAATATGCACACACCTGCAATAAAAATATCCCTATTGGTTTATTGATATTTGTGCTCAACGGCTATTCCTCTTTCTAAGCGGCGTGGAATACATTCTTGTCACGCAACAACCTTGTAAAAGCTAATTTCAATCATTTTGAAATGAAAATTTATGTATGAAGTAATAAATGTATGAAGGTACAGTTGTATCTACTCCGTCATTTAGCGTTGCAAAAATCTTCAGGTCGACAAGGGTTAAGGGTTAAAAAAATATAGAATTTTATATAATTAAAATATAAAAGGTTTTTCAACAAGAAGTTTGTTTTCTAAAACAAAATAAAACAAACAACTTTAGATTAAGATGATTCAAATTTTTATTGTATTGCGAAGAGAAAAGTTCGGCAATTATGAATGAAAAATGATATCTGGCAAATGTCCACCACGATCACACTGAGAGATGATATTTCATCAAAGTTTTTAATCACTTTTTGGCAAAATGGCGAAACTACTTAGTTTTAAGGCTGAAACCGATACGGTTGGCTCTGTATAGACTCTGTCCTTAACATAGCCTCACAAAAAATAATCCAGGGCTATTAAATCACACGATCTGGCTGGCCACCTAACTGATGATTGTCGTGAAATTATGTGATCGAAAAATTTGGTTTACAATGATCCTTTGACCGTTACTGCATTTCCAGCCTCATGAAAAAAACGGCCCAATAACGCCTCCAAACCACATATATCACTATATGCACACGTTGAGCATGCAAAGACTTCTCAATAATCGCTGTAGGATTTTCAGAAGATCAAATACGGCAATTTAGCTTGTTGACATACACAGTCAAGTGAAAATGGGCTTCGTCTGAGAAAATGATTGATACAGAAAAACCAGCCGGTCGATCCTGAATAAATTGAGGAAATATAAATGGTCGGTCGGCTTCAATATCTGCACCATTTAAACTTTGTAAGGCTTCATAGTCAAATCGTTATGCCAAATTTTGCCATGCGATATTTTTGTATAACCTTAATTGTTGAGAACGTCAAAGAATTGAAAAATTTGGATCCACTTCAGCAATATAGCTCACGGCTGCAATGTTTTCAGTTGAACGACACAGTTAAACATCCGTTGGCGTTCGCACATTTTGTATCGAGCCTGTCGACTCAAATTTAACGACCCAATTTTTAATAGCGGTCTCAGAAGGACGAATATATTATCTGAAAATATCACGAATTTTACGTAACGTTACTTTAACAGAACCACCATTTTCATAGTGGATTTTAATTATTTTAATGCGTTATTCATTGTAACAATTGCCAATAACGATAACGATAAAAAACTAAATGTCAAAACTATCATATTGTTGGTGTTGCCACAATTTAAAAACAATTATTGTTAAAAAACCCGATATTAGAAAATTGATCGTACGTATGTATTTATTTACAGTTATAATAATTTTTCAATTTGTAGTTTTTATTGTTTTGTTTTTGTTTTTTGAAAAAATTGTTGCGAAATTGCGAAATTAAATTTAACGACCAAATTCTTGATAGCGGCCTCATAAGGACGATTATATTGTTCGAAAATATCACAAAGTTTACGAAATGATACTTTAACAGAACCAGCATTAAAACAGAACCAGAAATTGAATTCATTGCAACAATTGCCAATGCATTTACTACGAAAATGTCAAAAAACTCAATATCAAAACTATCATGTTATTGGTGTTGCCACAATTAAAAAACAAGCTTCGTGTTGAAAAACCCAATAGTATTAAATTCTCCGGAATCAAATAAATTTTATGATGATTAAAAGTCTGCCGCAATAGAAAATGAACTTTATTAGATTCTTTGGTCAACAGAAATAATACAGCAAGCATTTTCCTAGAAGTCATTCCTATTACTTGTGATTAAGTTTCTCGAATCATTTAAGTTTATCTTATCTATCAAAGAAAGCACCTGAATTTTTTAAAGAAAAAGACAGCCGTTTTCTTATTATGACGACAACATAAGATTATTTCGTACGTTTTGATTTTGAAAATGCTAAAATTATGTCTTGAGGTACCGGTGATAAAGAAAAACGGTCGCCTTACCAACAACAGCACTCATTCGCTATGCCCTTCTATTTAGTCGATATAATCTCGCAGAATAATATTAGAGATTCAATTTAACTGTAAAAGATAATCTCGTTAAGACTGACATTTCCATAAAAATATTAGGCGATAGTGTAGAGGACACAGTTGGAAACTTTTTCTTACAATTCTGTTCATCGCAAACAAAGGTCGCTCGGCTTTAATTCTTCAACGAGTTGAACTTTATAAGTGTAAAGATGAAAATCTTCAATGTTGCGCAAAGATCCTCCAGCGATGCCCAATTTGTATTAACGTACACGAGTTGATGTTCGTGGATCATCTTTACACTTTGCTGTATAGTGGCTAATATGAGCTAATACCATAAGTCTCGAATTTAGCAATCTCAGAAGGAGCTGGAGCTGGTAATTTATAAAGTGATGCAATTTCACAATTTAGATTCTTTGTGTAACTTTCCATGCTTAAAATTTCCAAACCTTTTACCAAATAATCGTCAAAGGATGACAGCTCAATTCTTTATCATTTGACAGATTTCCCACTTCCTAACCTTAAGTTAGCACCCTTTATTTCATCTCATTCTATTTAACCTCACTTATGTGTTTATGATTGTGTTATTGTAATAAGTTACAGAAGATTCTGAAACAAAAAATGTGGGTTGAAAAAACGGCAAACAAATTACTTCATGTCAAGCATGATTTACAGAATTTGTCTTGATTTCGAAAGAAATTCAGTTCCTTTCATAGTAATAATTAAACGATTGAAATGTTAAAATTTATCGCAAAGTCAAATACAAATTTTTTGAAAGCAACTTTATTCCGTTTTTCTTTTTGGAACGTTCTACTAGAATTTAATTTTCGCTTCAACCCTAGAAAGTTACTTTTCATTTGAGCACATGAAAGTTACTCTTCGTCAAATTGGCGAACTAATTTTTATAAAAATTCTAGAACAATATATTTTATTATATTTTGAATGCTGCCAATAATTAAAATCTGCAAGTTAGGTGTATCAAGTCTAACTATCAAAAAGGGAGTCTGCGATTCATGAAGATTTTCAGATACTGGCGACGGTTTTTTTTTATTTTTAAAGAAAATATTGTTAGTTTTTTATGGGCTAACATACATTTTTCACCGCTATCGCAAACCATTAGTAACTCCAACCCATACTTAACTGAAAAACTAGCAATGCCCTCTAAATGCCATTAGCTGCTCATCAATTTTCAAATACAAACCGGAGACGTAGTTTTAGCAGCATTTTCGTACGAAAATATTTATCTCTGCCATTCTGACACTTCTGTATCAAAGCGAACTTGAACCGCATTTTACCCAAAGTAGACAAGTAGTGCGGCAGGATCCTAAAATTCGTGTGGTGTTGCACCTGTAAGAAGTAGGAGTCCTAATAGTACACATATCTCAGTTTTTACGATTCAGAAATTTACGGTTTTATAGATTTATAGTTTTGTAAGGTACTTCCACAATTATGGGTTGTGAACAACCATGTCACAAGAGGGGCAAAACCGACTCAGTTAAATCATTGGGACCCATTTGTGAGTTAGATTTCAAACGACTCTGTATCACTGCACAATCTCATTAATAATTTGAGAAGTGTTAAATAATTTAAAACATTCAAGAGGATCTTCCACTCCTTTGCATTCACGTGACGGTTGCTGGTCAGAATCTGGTGATGTGTTTTTTCCTTTTAGTAGACCATTTATGACAACTTTTCCGCGTAAAATTGCTCTTAAAAAGGCATGTATATTTGTTTACAGCATACGAAATTTATGGGAAAATTTCAAATTTTACGTTCATTTATATTCCTAAGAATTTAAGTATTTGAATGTAACGACTTCCAAAATTTGTAACAGGGTTGTAAGTGATGCTCCTAGTTAGAATTACAACACTGTTTTTGTTTACAAATGCTGATCAGTTGTCAGATACCGTTAGAAAAAATAGCAGTAAGGCATTCTCAAGATTTTTCAAAAACCGTGAAAGTAGAGAATTTAAAAGAAAGTAGAAATAACACTTTCTCCCTTGTTTTTTTTTTTGTATTTTGCAGGTACAAGTATATATTTTAATATTTTTAAAGTTTAGATGCGCGATATTGCCCGAATTCTTTTTGTGATTGTTTTTTAGTGTTAACCTTGTTGCTCATTCGTGCTATTTTTTAACTGTGGCTAGAGATAAAGCAAAACAGACCCTACGATGTTGTTATGCGTCATGTTAAAGATTTGGTAGAAATTCATTTTAAATGAGCATTATTAGAAAGGCAACAACAAGCAAAAAGGCTTTGTTTTTTTAAGGAGAAGTACCACTTCAGGCAGTGAAGTACCTTGATACGTTCTTTAGGAAAGGGATAGCGAAGAGATGCGAAAGGTGGTAAAAGTAGAAGGATAGTTATGGAAATTAACTGTTGTATAAGACAGCTCAATGACCAGTGATCATGCCTTTATCACTGAGCAGCACCACCGACAGTCAATTTTTATTTGTAGTGAAAAAAAACCAAAATCTTTGTTTGAAATTAAACCCACAACCCTCAGTCATGTAAGCTAGCATACTACCATCTAGCCTACAGGGGCACCTAACAGTTGGTCTTCGTATCAGCGCATGTGAGATAGATTTGAGACTGAGTTGAGGGACTGGCGAGATAGCCAGTTATTTTTGCAATGTAAGTTTCCGTATAAAGTTTTGCTTTTGCAATAAAAATTAATTGTGTTACACAATGTTAGGAAACAAATACAGGTGGTAGAGGGCGACCAAATGTTTCTTAGAAAAAAGGTTCAATGAGAAGTGGCTTCTACTTGATCTGAAGCTCTTAAAAAAGCCGCAGAAATGGTAACAGGATCAAATACAAATGGGAAAATCTCTGTTGAAAGTGCTCTAGCATTATGCATTGATATGGACTTATC
The DNA here is from genome assembly GCA_030448955.1 of Trichopoda pennipes. Taxonomy (NCBI): domain Eukaryota; kingdom Metazoa; phylum Arthropoda; class Insecta; order Diptera; family Tachinidae; genus Trichopoda; species Trichopoda pennipes. The sequence continues at coordinate 14,456,740 of JASKUP010000042.1, forward strand.
TATGAGGCAGTACAATATGATGAGAAAAGTAGTACATTTTGTTCACAAAGATTGCTTTCCGACATACTATATGATTGCAGACACTAAAACAAGATTTTGCCTGATGGCATTCAAGTAAGAGAAACTTCGGCAGAGGTTCGCTTAAGTAGAATCTGAAAATGATTACAGTGATAATTGTTAATATACTTTGATTGCCTGTAGTACTTATTTATATCTTATATATGTATGTTAAATATATGTAGTTATGGATGCGTCTTGCTTAAGTTTAAAAGAAAATAATTAAGTATCAAAGTAAACGAATTAATTGGGTATGCTGTTTACTAACTGCGTAGTTTTTTAAGAAAACTTATGCACACAAGACAACACCAACTATCTTAAAATAAATTCCATGAAGAGACTTTGACACCATAAAAACAAAAACAAAAATACACACAGTCCAATAGGCGCCTATACATTGAATGAATAACATAACAAGAAGTATAACATGTTTTATGAGTGGTTAGTTAGTTAAAAATTAAACCTCGTGAAGTAAATTTAGTAAATTGTTCTGTAGTGTCAACGTATTTACCTTTGTGTGCAGTTAAAGTAAGTAAATTAAGTAAATGAAGTAATTAATTTGAAAAGTCTAAAATCTGGTTTTATTTTTTTTTTTTAGTAACAACAAAAAGTTGATAAAAGCTATAAACGTAACAATATGTTATGTTAAATAAATATAATTTGTTTCTAAATTTTTGTTTTACTGAGCGGCAAGGACTTAAGTACGTATTAAATTAATTTTTGTAAAATACTGCTCTTATCTAAACACTAATTTACAAATTATAATAACTTTTAAATTTAGGTTGTATGGAAGGTAGGCGTGTCACTTGTTAAATTTTCTCGAAATTTCGCATAAATACTTCTTTTCCTAATAAAAACTTTCATGTCAAATTTCAGCTCCCTACTCTAGGTCGTTTTATTTTGGCCACCCGTTGTATAAAATCGCGGCACAATGCATCGCCTCAAGCGACTGGTGCCTCACTCGCCACATTACTATTCCTCCATTAATAATGTTGGCCAAATGCACACCTCTTTTCACAAAATTGTTAAGCACAGAAGAAAGCTAGGCTTATCTCGTAAATACATCGCCGAATTTCACCTTTTAAAGCGTCAGTAGTTTGTGAATTGTTTACATCAGCCCGGTATTTTAAATGGCTTCACGGAATTCAGCGGTGTTAAATCACAAGAACGAGACGGCAAATTGACATCGCCAAACCTTGGAATTACGCGACCCGGAAATTTCTCACGCAATAATTCAATTGTTTGGGTAACTTTGTGGCGGTGAAGTTAAAGGCCACTAAAGTCAACATTAAAAAAAAAAGTGACACCAACAAAATTGGGTTTGTATCGCAGACGATTCACAGGCGCGACATTTCCTTTCTCATTGTCGTACAAAAACGCGCAAAATATGCCGTCTGACCACAAATCGCACCATATGGTCACTTCCTTTAGATGTAGTGGTTTTTTGAGGACTATTTGTGGATTTTGTGCGTCCCATAAAGACAATTTAGTTTGTTTACATAACCACCTAATTGGAAATGAGCCTCACCACTAAAGATGATTTTCCTGAACGAGTTGCAAAATGATACACAAAGCGCCTAAAGTGATGCTTCAAGAAAGTAAAATTCTATTCTTAAAAATTTCCTAACTTTTTATTAAATAAACGTCAAAGTATGACAGCTGAATTCTTGTCAAATGAAACAGCACTGATTTGTATACGAATTCAACTTCGAAAAAATATATTAAAAGAAAATTTGTAAGAGTTAAAAAAATCAGTTAAGTTATAGTAATTTTTATTACTTATTTCATTAAAATATTTAGATGTACATATGTAAATCAAAGATTTTTAATTGTGTAGAAAAATAAATACATGAGAAAAAAATTCAAATTAAATTGTTAAAATGCATGTCAAAATGTTCATGAAAAGAAATAGAAATTAAATATTATTCAAAATAAACAACAAAATTCATTTAGTGCATCGGTGAGGCCAAACGTGTGGAAGCCTGTATAGTTTGCCGCATGTTAGCTTTCATACGCTTTTCGCTAACTTGCTTAACCAGTTGCTCCTGCAAGGCCAAAAGTTCACGGGTACGATTGTAAATTTTATTTTGTGGTCTCATGCTGGGATTCCAGCGACAATAGAGACCTTTCCAAATTTTCACAATACGCATACTAGCAATGGGACGTAATATATTTTGAGCACCCTGCGTAAAAGAGGGATAAAGCGGATTTATATACTGATCCAAGGAGGAGTTAATGTAGGTCCACAAAGAAATGGTTTTGTGCTTAAGATCTTAGAAACGAAAATGTCAATAAATAAGTTACTGTTATTATTTATAAGCAAAGGATAAGATTTTACCTTCTTGTATCCTATCAGCTTCTGTGTTGCATAAAAATGTTCCAAAACGACATGAGTATAAATGATCGATAATTGTTATAAGAAAATGTTCATTGAATTCGAAAGCGTTAGGATATTGCTGTGACACCTGCCACACACAATCGATGAATTGTAAGAAAACCGGTGAACGATCCGCGTCCGAATGACGATTATCACCATGACCAATACGTTGCTGAAACTTATGGCCAAAAGAAAGCCATTCTTTTTCAATGAGCACCTCAAAACCTCTAAGTGTTCGATAATAAGGATCCAATAGCAACATGGCCAAGGCGGTTAACTGGGATGTACGATCCCAACCGTCCGAACAATGAACAACAACAGAAGTGCTCATAGTTTCAACTTTATCAACAATGCGAACAGCTCCAGCTAGAATACATTTAATATGTTTTAGCCACAAACTATTATCAATGGATGACAACCATTTTGAGTCATCAATAGTTGGATAACAAACTTCTTTAACTTTTCGTAGACTCTCACGCATAACATGGATATTGTGAATGTCCAAAAAGTGTATTTCCACATTTTTATAGGCTTCTTCAGATTCATATCCGCCACCTTTGGCCTTGTTGGCAATAGCGTTTGCACTAGGGCGGGCATCCATAATGGCTAATTTGTCAGATTGTGCATTAGCCTCCATTATATAATTCAAATATTGTTCATCATCTGCACTACGTTTACCTCCCACACCCACCAGCGGCTGAGAGCATCTTGTAATAGTAGCTTGGGATCTTGGATGCATCCAGGATAAAACAGGCAGGCGACACCTAGAACGAAACTGTGCTACTCTGCGCAAAAAGTCATCTGAAGCTTGTTTTGGCACAGCCCACACTGCCGGATAGCTATCACACACGGCATAGCTTTCATTTATTTTTGTAGCTCGCCACATATCATTAGGTACTCCCAATCGTCTCAACTCAGCCAGTGGTTCATAAACAGTCCAACCGTTTTCTCCTGGTGATGAGCTACCCACAGCTGCAGCATGTGCAAAAGCAAATAATCGTCCACTATAGGACAAAGGAAACGCATACGACTGCAATTTCTCAAACACAGTTCTACGGGAATGATTTTGCTGTTTATGAGCAAAACGTAAATTTCTCATATCTTTGCAAAATATTTCAATGCCATAGGAGTTTTCACCTCTCGACGTTGATCCACCAATCTTTTCTACTCGCGCAATTACTCCCAGAGGTACATCCACTACAACTGGTGGCTCATGGTCACGCAAAGGCAAAGAACGAAAATACAAACGGTAATTTGTTATGGTTAACGCTCCATAAGCTGGTCCTCGATAGGGACAAACGTAAGTAACATCATTTTTCTGGTCTTGATCTTCTTCGCCCTCTAAATATGTGAAGGGTGTGTCTTTTGATGTGCCCATTTCTACACCATGTTTGGAGCCAGTTGAGCTGGACTTTGAATCAGTATCCAATGAATTAGTGCTGGCATTTTTCGAGACAACTTTATCGACTAAGATATTTGTTACATCAATACCTTCTTTACTGTCCATATCTATTGTTTAAAATTTCCTGAATAAATTTTCTGATAAATAAGTATCGAATTGTTTTGACTTACTGAATATTAGTTAGTCTTTCATACATTTCTTAAGCAACCCAGAATTTGTTTACGAATAGTAAAAGATAAATGTGAGGTGTCAGGGAGTTACCATATCGTGTAGAAATTTAAAACTTTTCATAGATCTTAACATAACCTGTATTAAACACCAGACATGAATTGTTGAATAATAATATAATTCTTAAGGCTCATTTGCATTTCCAAGTCTAAAACAAGTTTGATGCTATAAGTATAAAATATAAAAATATACAAATGGCGAAATTTGAGGTTAGGAAGTAAATTGTCTAACAAATGATTATGTGTCGTGAAATGAGCAGTCATCCTTTGATATTTATTTAGCAAAAACTTGGGAAATTTAAACATGGAGCGGTAGATGTTTTAGATGTTTTTTATTTTAATTTATTCTTATTATTATTTATTTATTTCATCTACAGGATTAAATTCTTATAGATTACTTTACAATTATATTGTTTGAATAAAAGAAGCTTGAACATATTATAACTGACATTAAAATTTAAGAGTGTAAATTTAATGTGAGCATCTTGCAATCGGCTCATTAATTGCATAATTCGTTCTGAAAAGACATTCTTCAAACATGCGATTGTTTCTCAAGTCCCTAGGAGGACTATACAACGTAAAATAATTTTAAATTTTCGGGCTATCAATATTATCAAATAGAATATTATAGACAAATAATAATCAGGAACAAGATCTACGATCCTCTAAAGACTGTAAGCCTAACATTTTCCTTCTAATATTAAAAGAAGGTAGTGCATGTGGCCAATTCAATTTTAAAGCAGCCTTAGTAAATATCTTCTGAATTCGTTCAATACGACTTGAGGGTGTATGCATATTTAAAATCCCTAGAATTTCTTTTAATGAAACCAAGCATACTATGAGCTCTAGAAATAACATAATCGATATAATTAGAGAAGGTTAAACGCGTCAAAAATAACGCGTAAGTCCTTAACTTTAACTACACGTTTAAGCAAGAAATCACCAGGAGTATAATTAAAATTAATTGGACTAGTAATATAAGCATACGTGACAACACAACATTTAGAAACATTCATATGTACGTCATTTTCAAAACACTAATCAGACAGTTTATTAAGATCAATCTGTACCTTTTCGCAGTCACCAATATCGTCAAAGGTAGAATACAATTTTAAGTCATCAGCAAATAAATGCCTGGCTTAAAAAAATTTAAATCACAAGCGATTTCTTATTCTTTTTGAAGCTGATTTAACTATAGCATTTATAGTTTTATTAATCCGAAAATTACCAAACAATATCCCTTAAATTGCCAGAAAAACCAAACTTCTAGTAGAATGTTCGGAATAGAAAAATGGCGTAAAGTTGTGTTCAAAACATTCCCATTTGCAAAAAAATATAATATTTTAAACGCTTAACTATCAGTATAAAATGTCTTTCGATTTTACGACAAATTTGGTGATAATTTATAAAGCTGAAACTCCATACCACGCGTTCTACGCGTAACTTAGAACTGCAGCGACAAAAATCGTCCAATGTAAATTGGGACTAAATAATATAAAGTTTATAAAAACAAATCCACTGTGAATATAAAGTATATATAAACAAATCCACTGTGCTTACATTAATCTGGCAGCAACAGTTATATTATCATATGTTTTAGAACAGCTGGTTGTTGTTTGGGTAAATAAAGACAATAACAAAAATAAATTGGAAAAAAATGTGGATGTTTTTGAAAAGTAATCACATATAACAAATTAATTGGAAGTATTGAATTAAACAGATATTAACTAAAATGTATGCAACATTATTACCAAAGCAACAACTCAAAATATTGGTTAGTTCGTGGGAGAAACAGCAACTTCAGATATTATCGTTTTGTTTAAAAAACACACATTTATCATCCCACCACAATATTAAAAGTCGCTCAGCTGCTTCTACCGGACAGCACAAAAAGAGCCCATCACCTGCAAGAGCATGGATTAGTAAACGATTATATAGTAACAATACTGAGCATTTGGGTAAGCATGCAAACCAATTGGGATTATCATACACAGATGATGAATGTAGTTTACATGTTATGGAGGAGGAGGAATCATTCAACTCAAATTTTAATCTAAAGCAATTGCTGTACAGGGAAGAAGATGACATAATGAATAAATTAAATTCGGCTGAGAGTACTCTCGAGGTAAAATAAATTTTTGGTTTATAATTTTCAAAGAACTGGTATAGTAAAAGCTAACATAGGTAGCTCGTACATACTAAACATGCGTACATGTGCATATACGCATTCCAGAAAAATTTTGTAATTTAAAAATACAATAGTGCTATACTAATTGATATCGCTTTATTTAAACAACGTATTAGACATACTGAAGAATTCCAATTTAATTAAAAAGTTGTCTAAAATTTATTTCAGTATCATATAAACTAATAAGTCAGTATCATATAAACTAATAGTTTGTATTATGAGATTCTAACATATCTTTAACATCTGATTGCATTAGTGTCGTATCTCTTATTTTAATCTTTAACCCATTAAACTTATCACTTTGAAGGGTTCCTTGACCTGCCAATTGTTGAAATTTTATATCTGCTAAATTAACCTTTTTTCTAGTGATATGCAACTTTCTGTTTTTATATAGACAAAATTGCTTACTTATAAATATGTTACCTTCTTTTGAAAGTGATATATGGAGTGGGAATATTGCACAAAAGCAATCATTAATTTAGTTTTAAAACATATACTTAAAAAAATAATTTTTCACACGCGTTTAAAGTCTCCATAAATTTAGTTGTCTTTTAATTTTAATTTAAATATTTTAACTTTTTTTTAAATAACCATACAATGATTTTAAAATAGAAGGAGTGTGATAGATAAAAAAATTTATTTTTCACAACACTTGCAGTCTTATGTTCATTTCTAAAATGCGCCTTGAAGTTTTTTAAAGTTTATAACAGTAATGATAACCTTAATATATATTAAATAAATTTAAGTTTTTAAATTGACCGTGGTTGAGGCACAAGCCTATACCAATAAATTAATAACAGCCCAACAGTCAATGTGCTAAACATTTAACATGCAGCCATTAAAGAGTAATAAATGTCTTATCACTAGTATCAGAATGAAAAACTACTATTAGACTTAAGTTTAATCCTCCTTAAGCTAAGGCTTTTGCATTTCCGTTTCCTGAACGAGTTATTTTCTTCTACAATATTTTATTGGATGAAGTGGTGATAACATCTGTTGGCTGAATTAGTTGTCTAAAGGTTATAACTGACAAAAATTTATATTTGGAGTGCTTGGATATTAAATTGATCTCTATAGTAAAACCATTATATACAAATGTCTAATATTTATCTATCTTCAAGAATGCTAAGAATTTCACACTATTTATTTATTACCATTCAATTCGTTTTCTAAATATTTTTTTTTTATTAAATTTAACTTAAATAGAATTTTAATTATTTTTAACAAAGTATCACTACCATAGTTACCGCCTTCTTTGCTTGAAATACTTAACTTTTCTAGTTCTATTCTATTAAATTAAAATTCTATTCTATTAAGTTAAAATTTTTCTAGTGTTTTTTAAATTTCTCTCGAAATGTTTGTGAAATTAAATTGATTTTGATCTTTTGCTTGGGTACATACATATAGAGCTTAAATAACGAATACGAAAATTAAGAGGACAACTAGGGAACAGTATTTTTTGTTAGCAGTTAAAGATTCGCTACCAAAATTCTTATTTTTTTTATCAATAACGTTCTTTTAAAAGTAGATATTTACCGGACATCATATTCTATTATTAATTCCCATATTTTTACTTTATGCATGTACATTTTTGATGTTTAGCATTTTAGATATTTTATTAATTTCTCTTTAAGTTTAAAAAGCAACTTTGCTGACTTTTAAAACTTTTATTTCTGATATGTTGCTATTTTTGCTAATTATTTTCTTTTTCATATTTGGAAATTTCCTTTTTACTCGTTATAAAGAATACATTTAAAAATAAATACTATTAATAATTTACAAATTAAATTAAAGAATTAAATTAATAAGAAATAAGAAATAAATTAAAACAAAGAGAAACAATAAAAATCATCACCAAAAAAAAAAAAATAAATAAATAAAAATCATCTCATTCTTTAATTTATTCAATAAACATATTCTTTAATTTTAGATACAAAATATCTTGGAAGCTGAAAAATCACGTTTGCATAAAGAACACATTGTGCAGTCCATAATTATACAATGGATGTTTCATAAAAACTATCTGTGCAATCAACAACCATGTGAAATTGAAGACCAACACTTTTTGAAATATGTTTTATCAATTTTCAAGTCTTATGTCCCTAAATTAAATATTAATGAATTAAGCATTTGTTATTTGTATTTAAGAAAAATGGGTATTGAAAACAGTGATCCAGTATTACAAACCATTTTAACAAATGCTCTTGATGAAATAAAAAGCACTGAAGGTTTCATTGAACTGCCGGCACTTTCACGCTTACTGGTGGCTATAAATACTGGCAAAGATTTCTTTACACCAACGTTATGTATCAACTTTATGAAACATATACAACATCATATTAACTCGTTTAGAAGCGAAAATGAGGCCCGCATGATAGCTATATGTCTATTCAACTTAAAAACAATAACTAACAGCGATATGATCGATTTGTACAAGAAAAAAGTATCAAATTTAATTATGTCAGGACAAATTTCAAGTAATACACCGAAGACCATTCTTAAAATATTGAGTCTGCTTAACATGGCTGTGTGGTCACATCAACACGTTCCCTTAATAAGAGAGTTACTGTTAACACAAAGAACAACTATTAAACAATTAGAGCCAAAAGATTTGAGAAGTATATGTCATATATATCAATATCACATGGAGCCGGCTACCTTACGTGAACCTTTGGCCGAAGCAATGGAAGGATTGTTGAACAAGAAAATTACGCCAGAGACATTAGCTGGTTTTGTACCATTTGCTCAGCCCTATCAAAGAGAGAGTTTAATAAATGCATATAAAGCTTTAATATTTTCATCTGAATGCTGGCGTTTACCAAATATAACTGGTTACCTTTTCTCCGCTCTTAGAGGTTTAAAAATTTCAGATGCTAAGATTTGCAATACCTATTGGAATGGTGTTATAACAGTGTTAGATACGATACCTGAGGAAATAACAGAACTACGGTTCGTACGACATTGTCATCGTTATATGAATTTCAATAATAATCTGGGCGGCACCTACAGACACATGGAATTGGAGAAGAAACTTAGCCAACTGTGTATGAGTGCTATAGAACACAATTTGGCTGGTAGAATCCCACAAACATTTGCTCGTTTAGCCTCATTTGTTTTAGCGTACGGTCATACGCCGTACAGTTGGAAAAAATATCCAAATATTTTACTTTCGAAAATTATTTCTATGGGCGAACAGTTTTCGCCAATTGACTGTGTTTTAATTAGCCGTGGACTTCAAATTTCACTTGAGATGAGGTAAGTCTTTATGCTGCGTGCTTGAAAAACTTCATAGCTTCTGCAGTAAATTGACTTAAACTGCACAGTGTGACGGAAACGAAATATTTTAGAAATTTTGTGTTTTAATAATTCCTAGTTTCAATTAAAAACTAAATATAATACGCTGGTAACATAGTAGTATTCGAGCTAAAGTTTATCTTTTAAACTTTCCAGACCTTCCAGAACTTGCGCAGTAGGCTCCTAAAGTAGGGCATCGTGGATATGTAAATTTTTGTTAGGTTTGTCATGTTTTTGACTTTAATCAGATTAAAGAATTTTTAGCTGGTACATACCGTACAGCTTAATTAAATCTGCAGCTATTCATGAATTTTCATTTGAAAATTCTAAATTTCAATTTTATTTCAAAATTCAATCAAGAAGTTACGAGATTTCAAGTTGAAATTTTTAACAATTACACATTGTATCTTTTTCTAGTCAATGAAGCACCTTCACTCCTTCCTCGAAAGCTCTTAATGAGTCTATAAATTTGTTCAATTTTTTGTAAGACACTATCGGCAGAATCGCGTAAATAATAAATAAATTTACATTTTGTGCTTCCCCAAACCTTCTTTTACTTTTCACGAAATTAGTTTTTGATGCATGGTTGGGGAAATCCATTTAAGTCAAGCAATGGTCGGTCGGCTTTAATTCTTAAACGATTCGAGCTTTATAAGCGTGAATTTTGCCCAAACTACCTCTAGTGATGCCGGATTCTTGCGAGCGTCGACGACTTGATGTTCCAAGTTCATTCTCAGCACTTTGCTGTACAGCGGCTTATTGTTTGTTCTATTGTCAGCAGGTCCTCGAATTTATCATTTAAATAACGTAAAGCAGTCTCAGAAGAATTTAATTCTACGAAGTTATACAGTGAAATTATCCCCGTTTTCATAATAAATTTTCACAATTAAAATTCTTTGAGTGTAACCTGCCAAATTAAAAAAATATCAACTAAATTAAATGCTTAATTCTTGACAAAATGATCTGTTTAGCTCTCCATCAATCATTTTCAGTAAGCTGCATTAGTAACTTTCTGAACCAATATAATGAGAAAAGGAGAGCGGTTTTTACGTTGAATTCAAAGATTACTGTTTGCAATAGAACTAATGTCTACTTAATGGGTATTAGAGGTCGTATAGGTCTTAGGATAATTGGGATAATCTAGAACTACATATGTTGTGTACCATGTTTTTGTAATGTCAGCTGGATTAACGTAATGTCAGGTGGATTTACGTTAGGTTAGGCTCTGCATTGGACCTTGAGCCACTTTTATAGGGAGCTCAATGCGGTTATCATTGAACTAATCTGTCCAACTGTATTGTCGTTAAAACTGGAGATTACAAGGAACATCATACTTTTCTCGATTCGTGCAGGAAAGTTCTTAGTATATAGTTAAGTATAACTATAGTTCAGTATATATATTCTGTATATTTTTTCCGTATATAGTACAGTATACAACATACATTGTTCAATATATTGTTCAGCGTATAGTTCAATATATTTAGTATATAAATCAGTATATAGTTCGGTAAATAGTTGTTTTGTTTATTAAGTTCCGGATTTTTACGGGATGAACGAGGATTAAAAGGAGCTATAAAGTACAGATCATATTAACTTTTGTTAGCTAGCCGAACGATTTCAAGATCGATTAGGCGACATTGGAGCAATACTGGTCCACTAGGTTCACAACTATAGTTGTTTTACTTCCCTTTCTAACTAAATTATTATGAAATATATATTCCTAAAAATAATCCTAATTAAAAAATATCTATATTATCTATGATTAAGATATCGCTTTCATTTGCCTCAGTTGGTGGCCATGCAGCTGTCTACGATTGATACTGTCTTAACCACTTCCATTGAAAACCATTTAAATAATAAAGAACTGACTGTTACCGACTTAAATATGTTAGTGCGTACGTTAAGCAATCGAAAAGGTTTAAAAAATAGTGTTATTTGTCATAAAGCACTGCAAAAGTACAAACAAATACGATGCCAAGATTTAAACTCACGCGTTATTAAGGATATGGCTTATAATTTCATGTCAACTAATTATTTGGTACCTGAGATATTAGACAACGCGTTTAGCTATATAGAAATTAATAGCGATCATGTGAGTGGTGATACAGTGGAAAAGGTGCTGACGTGTGCCTATAGCTTAGGTTATACACCAGAATCTTCTGATGTTCTGCATTATGCTGGTGCAATATTATTAAGGTGAGCTGAAGAACAAAAATGTTGATTTGTTTTTTAAATTTATTTTTATTTCTTTTAGAGATTTTAATTATATGAGTGGTTTGTCATTAGTTCAAGCCTGCCTAGCTTTATGTTTTTACAAAACTATCCCAGAAGAACTTATAAATAAAGTATTTTGTGTAAAATTTATACAACGTGTTGAAGAAGAAATTCAAATGTGTTATTCTAAGGTAAAAAAAATTATTTCTTTTAACTGTTTTTAAAAATTTCGGTTTTTTTTTTTTGCCAAGGCTACTTATCCCGAACGTGTACTTAATATTGTAATGCAATTGAACCGTACTGTTTGTTTAGACTTCCCAGAAGCTAATGTTCCTTGGTTCCAGCAAAATTTTATTGAAGCTCAAATTAGTAAAAGTAAGATTCATTATAATTTTTTTTATTTAAGTTCGAATTTTTTAAATTAAGTTCTAACTTTACAGATCCTCCAACTGAATCACAATTTAGTAGTGATGTTAAATGTTTTTTAAAAGCCTTATTTAAGAGTGATTCATGTATCAGATGCAATCATACAACGCCTTATGGTTATCAGGTAAGCAATAAAAGCTGTAACTTGTCTTAACATCAAATAAATAACTTTTCATAAACGACTTATCGCAAATAGCTAATTATTCAGCAAATATTCATTATAACAGGAAACAGGTTTGATTTTGATTTATTTTTCGCATATACAGTGGCTTACATCGAAAGTCACAAATTGCGGAAAAATTCAGCAGCTTTAAAATAAATAATACTTAAAGTATTGCAAAAACTAAAAACCAGGTACTTCAGCTTTATAGCAATAGAAATAAAAGAAAGAAAACTCAAAGAAACCTTTTAACTATGATTACACTAAAAGTCGGGCTGTCTTTAAATTCGATTGTTTAATGCTTTAATTAATTTTTGGTTGCATATCCTTTTTTATTTTCTACAGCTTTTAATCTTTTTGGAGCAAATTCCACTCATTTTTTGCACACATCAGTAGTTATTTTGCTCCATTCCTCCTGCAATGCGGCCTTAAGCTGGCTTTTATTAGTGCACAATCTGATTTGCATACAACGAACAAGTTCTTCCTATAAGTGCTCTATTCAGCTGTAAAGCATCTAGCTCTTCACTGTTATGTGTGGTTAGGGTCGTTTTCTTGATAAAACTTTAACTTAACATTGGTTTTTAAAAATGTCAAGTTCTTGTCCATGATACCTTCTTCACTGTTTTCCTAGTATTTTTGTGCAAAAATTCTTCATTAAGTTTATGCCACACATAACACCGACCATCAGAACCAGCCAAAGTAAATTTGCTTTCATCCGTATAAAGAACCTGTAGGATGTTAAAATGTTGATAGGAAAAACCAACATAATGTGGCACATTAATTATCGAACAAAGTAGGTGCGCGTTGTTTACAAGTAATAATGCTTGTACAGTTGATTTGTGTTTATTAACGATATTTGCGTTTCTTTGTTGAGTTTTACCTTCTAAGTAGTTTTCAATAACTATTTTTCGCTCTTCCAAGATAGACCGTTTGATTGTATGCTTTTTTTACAAGTAATAAGTTTGTTTTCAACAAGAAGTTTGTTTTCTTAGCAAAATAAAACAAAAAATTTAGATTAAGGTCATTAAAATGTTGATTGTATTACAAAGCGAAGAGTGCAGCAATTATGAATGAAAACGCAAATGTCCACCACGACCACGCTGACAGATGTCGATTCTTTCATCAAAGTTTTCAATCAGTGGTGTTAAATCATACGATTTGGCTGGCCACTTAACTACTGATTTTCGTGCAATTATGCGATCGGAAAATTTGTTTTGCAATAAATTGATCATTTTAGTGGCAGTGGCACCGTTCTGTTGAAGCCACATATCAGTGATATCCACGTCGTCAATAATAGACCAAAATTGAGTTGGTAGCATTTTGTGATAGCGTGATCCATTGACCGTTACCGCATTTTCAGCCTCATCTTCGAAAAAAAGGCCCAATTACGCCTCAAGAATATATAGCGCACCATACAGTGATACGTTGAGCATGCAAAGGCATGCAATAATGGCTCTAGGATTTTCAGAAGCCCAATTGGGGCAATTCTAAATGCTGACATAGCCTGACAAAATGAAAAAAGCAGCCGGTTGTTCCTGAATTGGAATTGAGCGAATCTACGGCGAAGTTAATGGTCGGTATGATTCAATTCCTGCACCAGTTGAATCTTGTAAGGCTTCAAAATTAAATCCTTCCGCAAAATTCCCCATGTCGTGCTTTGGGTCCCCCCAGGGGCATATAAATATGGTCTTTATAGAATATTCCACTATCTAGACACAGTGCAACTGGGGTATAAAGGGAGCCCAGTCCCCTGAAGACAGGCAGGTGGTCAACTGGAAACTCCACTTTATTTCCACGGGGATCAGTGAGCTCGCAGAGTTCATTATTTGTCTCTTTAGACTTATAATAGTTCTCTGGCTGATCATTGGTGTTGGCCCCTATATGGGAGCATCGTGGTGGTTGTGGTTTTGCGGCCGCATAAGGGATTATATGAAATTATGGTGGCCAGGATCAACTCGCTGATAATGACACGCTAAGTGAATGATCCAGTCCAGTGAGCATGCTTGACATGTGTTCTGGACAAGGAGTTAGAAAGTCTCCAACTCTTTAGCAAGGTGTGATAGTTTGCAGACCTGCCCTGGAATTATTCAAGTTGCAACTAGGTGGTATCTGTTGCTTAGAATTATGTCTTCGGCTATCTAGGACGTATGTATAACGTTCCAAATTATACAAGTGGTTTGTCCACCATCTGATTAAGACTACATAGTCAGACGCGGATGTAAAACAATTCACACTCTGTCGTGCGGGTTATGCAAATTTTTGAGAACCTTGATGATTGACAAAATTTGGATCTGCTTCAACACTGTGACTCACGGCTATGTTTCCAGTTGAATGACCCAATCGAACACGTGTTGGTGTTTTATACATTTTGCATCGAGCCTGTCGACTCAAATGATGTTTTCAGTTGAATGACCCAATCGAACACGCGTTGGCGTTTATACACTTTTTATCGAACTTGTCGACTCAAATTTAGCAACCAAATTGTTAATAGCGGTCTCAGAAGGGCGATTATGTTGTCCGAAAATATAGCGAATTTTACGAAATGTAACCTTAACAGAATCACTATTTTCATAGTGGATTTTAATTATTTTAATAAGATTTTCGTGCGAAATTAAATTCATTGTAATAATTGCCAATGCATCTGCACTACGAATACGTCAAAAATCTAAATTTCGAAACTATCATGTTGTTGGTGTTGCCAAAATTGAAAAACAAACTTCTTGTTGAAAAATCCGATACTTTAATTGTAAAGATGATAGAATAAATAAAATATTAGTAATAAATTATCGCAATAATTGTTAAACGTGATTCGTAAAAAAGCAAATATCAATTAGAACAAGAGCAAAAAATATAAAATAAGAAAACAATATTCTGTTATCGAATAAAGGGATTACGAAATCATTTTGCAGAATTGCCTGTAACATAACTTTTTTAATAAAAGAAATTGCAAAAATAGTTAATCTTAAGTTAACTTTGCTTAATTATCTCCTATAATGTTTCCATATTGATTATTTATTAAATTAAAAATTATATAACTATTTACCATCTTTATTTCAGATTGATTTTGTTATTAATTTTGATAAAAACAAAAATCCCTTACCAGCACCCGTAGAAACAACAATGTTGGATTGCATAACAAAGTAAATATAAAATAATATTTATATATATTAAGAAAAAAAAATATTTTTAATAATATTTTTTATTATAACAGAGTAGCCATATTATTACTTAAGCTCGATTCGTTTTGTGAAAACGATTTAAATGCGCTGAAAGGACCGGATTCACTAAAAATAAAACACTTGGAAATGATGGGTTATAAAGTGCTGCACATTAACGAACATGATTGGAATTCTAAATACATGAATGTACCTGGTGCTAAACAAAATTATCTGAAATGTTTGTTACAAATAACCAACTGATCAGAATAACAATACAATACAATAATGTTTTGCATGTTATATTACTTTTATACTTAAAAATTTTATGACGAAAATATTTGTATTTTGTTTTTATAACAATTTTTGTTGCATTAAAATAACTAGTATAAACTTTTGTAATA
The DNA here is from genome assembly GCA_030448955.1 of Trichopoda pennipes. Classification (NCBI taxonomy): domain Eukaryota; kingdom Metazoa; phylum Arthropoda; class Insecta; order Diptera; family Tachinidae; genus Trichopoda; species Trichopoda pennipes. The sequence goes on from JASKUP010000042.1 coordinate 14,472,644, forward strand.
TTGAGGGTATTTTATTTGTTTTTTCTCTTAACTACATAGATAACAATTGGTTCCTGACTTTAAATGCAATTTGTTTTGAAGTGAATTAAAAAAATTAAAATTATTACATTGAATCCGTACACCATTCATAGGCACTATTAAACATAATTTGCCAGGGACTGGCTTGCGATTTGCAATTAAAACCGGGCGGTATATAAGGCCATTGATATATTGCATAGCAGCGCTCAGGATGAGGCATTACAGCTAAATGACGACCATCCAGAGAACAAATACCAGCTATACCCTCTGCACTGCCATTAGGATTTAACGGATATACCTCAGTTGGTTTACCATTATCATCCACATAGTGCATGGCAACACATTTTTGTGATTTGAGATTTTTTAAAATTTCTTGGTTGCGGAATGAAAAACGTCCCTCGCCATGAGCCACCCAACATCCTAGCACGGAGCCTGACAACTTACTCAACATTATGGATTTGCTATCTGCAATACGCAATGAAGACCAGCGACATTCAAATCGTTCCGATTTATTGTGCAATAGGGCCACGTCTGGTTGATTAATAATTTGTTTTTCCCTTTCTTCTGTTGCAGATCCCACCCAACCAATTAAACTCATCAATTGACAGCCATTGCAAATACCCAACGAGAAGGTATTTTGACGTTTTTTAAAAGCTTGAAATTGAGGCGCTAGCAATTCGCTGAACATTATATTGGCAGCCCAGCCTTTACCTGACCCCAAAGTATCAGCATAGCTAAAGCCACCAGGGAACACAAGACCGCGATAACGATCCAGAGTGGTTTTGCCTACAAAAAATACAAAATAAATTTATTAGGCATTAGACCGGTACAACAAATTTCACTAACCGCTTAACAGATCCGACATTGTAACATCGTGAACTTCAAAATTGGCCTTGAGCAAACAAGCCATCATCTCACGATCACTGTTGATACCTTCTTCTCTCAAAACAGCTACTGGCACAGAACATGCCACACGTTTTATTATCAATTCAGAACTTAAATCAACGGTACAATTATATTTGGGACCGGTGCGATATTCTAAAGTATTGAACTCTTCAATAGCGCAGTCGGCATTAGCTTGTAATTTTTCCAATTCAAAACTAACACGTTCCCATTGCTTGTAAAAAAATTTAACAGAATTTTTTAAAAGATTTTTACCATTGCAAGCAATGACAATGTTAGAGTCTAAACCATAAGATTTAGTAGAGCCAATTAAATGGTTAGGAACTCCAGCTTGCGCAAATGTATTTTGAATTTCCTTAATGTTGCTTCTAGCAACTTCTAACACCCAACCACATTCTTCGGAATAGAGTACAGCCAATTCAGGCATATTGGTACATGAATTGTCAACGTCTTGCCGGCTGATTTTAGCTAAAGTACTGTTTAGGTCTAATTCTATACCGGCTAAGCCAGCTAAAGCCATTTCCAAAACGCACACCAATAAGCCACCCTCACTGATATCATGACCGGCATACAGTTTGTCTTCCGACAACAATTTTTGGGTAACATTAAAAGCTGCCACTAGAACGTCACTTTTCTTAAGATTGGGACATTCATTGCCTTGTTGGTTAAAGGCTTGAGCTAAGGCGCTGCCGCCCAAACGGAATTTATTTTCAATATTAATCCAAAGTAAATCAGTTTCAATGCCGTTCGAGGGTCCCTTTAAATCAGGTGTAACCTTTACATTTACATCAGGACAAGGAGCATAAGTTGAGATGACTAACGTGCCCGGTGATTTGATAGTTTTTTCACCCACCTTCGCAGCCATAGATAATGAATCCTTACCACCATCAACAGCAATTCTAAGCTCCTTCATTATTTGACACATTTCAACGCAGGCATCATACATACGCACACCTTCTCCCGGTAACTTAGCGGCCCACATCCAATTACCCGAGCACTTGACATCAGCCAATTGAGAGATTTTAACAAACACCAAGTTAGATATAGCTTCAGCCACACTCATGCGTGCCATAGCGCCAGCGTCTAACAGACCTTTAATAGGTTGAGTACCAATTGAAGTAGCAATACCTTCGGTGCTAAAATGTGACACAGTAACCAAACCGAAATCAGCCAAGGGTGTGTGCAAAGGGCCGACACATTGCTGTTGAGCTATAAGACCAGTTACACATCGATCTACTTTGTTGGTTAAATAACGTTTACTGCCCACCGAAACTAAGCTGAGTACAAGCTCTAAACTCTTGTTATAATCAAATATACTGTCGAAATTTAAAGGCAGCAAATTATTATCTAAACGTTGTATATGATATTCTCTTTTGGGCATCTCTCCCAAAACATGTCTTAATTCCAAATCAAAAGGTATAGGTCCCAGTGCTGAGCGTTCGGTTTTCTCATTTAAGGCTTTTTCAAAATCTGCCTCACTTTCGACTAAAGTAACGCGACCGTCACCCGTTACTACACCCACAAAACTAATGGGACAACGTTCTCTTTTGCATATTCTTTCCAATAAATCACGATCCTCAGGTTTACAAAGAATGGCATCATTTTCTTGATATTCAGCACCCCAAAGCTCTAGGGCGTTGATAGTAGGATCACCCAATTGAAATTCTTTAGAGAAAATAACAGCACCCGCAAAACCAGGTTCTACTAATTCTTTTAAAACATTGCCATTACCTCCAGCGCCCTGGATAAAAAATGTCATACTTATTAAAATTAAGATCAGCTAAATTATTTCACTTACTTGATCATGTATGGCCAATATGGGGTTTTTATCACCTAATTCTATGCAAGCTCTCACAACACGATTAAGTTTATTTTCCATTTCGGCATCGCCGCGTTGAACAGCATTAAAATCTAATGCAGATTCGTTGGAACCTTGTACTTCTACGGAACTGGCAGCACCACCTCCTACACCAATACGATAAACTGGGCCACCAATTTTTGCAAGTAAATTTCCTAAATTAAAATAATTAAATTTTTAATATTTTTGTTGTAAGTAAAAAACTAGAGTCAAACAAATATTTTTAATTCCAGAATCAGTTATTTCTAAAGTTAAGAACCTATGATACCATATCGAGATAACTTTGTGTGTGTTTTGAAAAACAATTTTTTTTTGCGGTTGTCCTTTGTTTAAGTTGAAGGGGTATCCAAATTTGTGGTTAGTAAATTGTCTGTTAAAGGATTAAATGTCAAGAATTGAGCTGTTATCTGCACTGATCGTTAGTTACACTCTTGTGCAAATTTATTCGTAAACATTTACACTTCACAAAATTCGAACAGGTTTTCCTCTTAATCAGGCTACTTCTGAGACCGCTGTGCGTAATTTAGGCGCTAAATTCGAAGCTCACGGTATTATTGCTTATAACAGGCCAAAATAATACGCTTGGAGTGGCCGTAGTAATGCAAACAAAGCCGCTGTACAGCAAAGTGTTGAGAATGAACCTGGAACATCAACTCGTTGACGTTCTCATCTTCCCGCTTAAAAAGTTCAACTCACAGCGAACTATTAAGTGCAAAGAAAGTGACCTTATGACGCGGTTTGTGGTCAGGCGGCATTATCTGCGCGTAGGTGCCCCTGTAGGCTAGTAGGTATTGTAGTAGCTTGTCAGTCTGGGAGTTGTGGGTTCGATTCCCAACAAAGACCTTGGTTTTTTTTCACTACAAAAATAAAAATTGACTGTCGGTGGGGCTGCTCAGCGATAAATTCACTGGTCGCTGTGCTGTCTTATACAACAGTTAATTTCCGACTATCCTTCTACTTTCACCACCTGTTTCATCTCTTCTCTATCCCTTTCCTAAAGAAGGTAACACGGTACTTGACTAATAGGCATTGCTGCCAGAAATGCTACTTCTCCTTTAAAAAAAAAAATTATAACGAAAATAACCAAGGAAACGCCTTTACCATTATTTGTTTGTGTTACCAAACCATGATAATAAATTTTTTGTGACCACATTTGACTAATTGACTAATGTTTATATTAGTGCCCTTTGGTTTCAGCATGACGGCGCTATAAGCCACACAGCCACCCATTTATTGCATGAGAAATTTCCCATTTGCGTAATTTCTCGATTTGGTAAGGTCAACTGACCGCCTCGTTCTTGCGATTTAACGCTAGATTATTTTCTTTGGAGCCATTTAAAGGACCGCGTTTACGTGAATAGCTTACAAACAACTGACGGCCTATATACTTAAAGGCAAGAAAAACGGTAGTTTTCTTTTAAGCCGTTTTATTGTTGTCACCAATAGCAAATTGTCAAATTTTTCAAGCGAAATGATAAATGTTGCTTAACAATTTCGCTTTTGAAATAAAAAGCACGGAACTTTGGTTAATTTATAAAGTATTCCTTCTCTCAAGATTATTTAAAGACCTCTGGATGGAGTTCATTCCACATATGAACCGTTCTACTGAAAAAGCGAATTTTCCGCGTAATACGTAGTGCGATTCACTAGCCAATCAACCAAAAATCGATGCGATCTTAACGAAAATCAAGTTAAACGCAAAAATGGCGATTAACTGGAACAAGTTCCTTAATTACTCAAGAGCACTTACCATAACGATAAAACAGTGATATGCATCCCACATGGCGTCGATGCTTTAGAGAATCAATAGAGTTGGATACCCTACTGTCTCCAATAAGCCTCTTGGCCCCCTCCTATACGTGGTCGAGAAACCCCAAAATAGACTTTGGATCGCCGGCAGATACATGAGATTTGTATTCCATTTTTGGACGGATATAGGTGGTATAGATAGTACGGAGATCGGATGGAGTGAAGTATCTTTTATACCGCTTTAGAAAACCGAGGCACTTGAAAGCTTCTTTAGAAACCTGAAAAATGTGTTTAGTCCATCGAACATGCCAAGAACATCAAGAGCTTCCGATTCCGTAATACCTATATCACCCATAGTAACAGATGCAGCACCATTACCGTATGTAGATCTATGCGTAAGAATGCAGCATTGCGTCTTACGGGCATTAAAATCGACTCTATTGACACGACCCCATTCCAAGATTGTCGCGAGGTCATGATTAAGCGTATCATTCATGTTTTGCCTTTTGGAACTAACCTCCAACTGGCCTGGTCTATTACCAAATGAATACGAATGACAAATGGCGCTGTCATCTGCAAAAAAATATTTAGGGTTGAAATTTCAACAAAAAAGGTCGTTTAGAAAAATTCGAAATAGGGTAGGATAAAGAACGGAGAAGACTTTTTAAAATTGTACCGGTACCAGGGAATATTTCGTTAAGCATCCAAGATCGCAAATAATAAGTGTTTATATATATCATTTGACTACGCCGACAGTTTTTTTAGTTAAATTTTCAAATATCACGCATATTCAGTCATTACTTTATTTGGGGAACTCCACGCCTACTTGAAATTTTTAAACAGCCGAGGTCCGTTCTAAACATTCGAAAGTAGAACAAAACAACCATCCTTTTTTTAAAATATTACGAATAGTATAGAGTAAATACATGCATGCAAAGATGTAAAATTCAGTTTTCTTTTTAATATTTACCTCGTTTTGGATCAATTTTCTGACGCATTGTTGAATCCATTATACCCATACCGCCACTAAACATAATAGGCTTGACATATTCATCGCGTTCTCCTTGGGCATTGGTTAAACCATATGAATTAACAAAGCCTGTTATTACTGGCTCACCAAATTTGTTCCCGTAATCCGAAGCACCATTACTAGCTTCAATAAGAACCTTTAACGGCTTGGCAAAAGAGGAAGGATATTCATAGTTGGCACTTTCATATGGTTGGGGAAAGCCTTAAATTAAAAATGTTTAGTTTAAAGGAGACGAAAAAAGACAATAAAATATACCGGGTATATTTAAAGAACCCACGCAATAGCCAGCAGTACCGGCAATAGGTATACCACCACGACCCACACCCTGAACATCTCTAAAAGCAGTAATTAAGACTTGAAACATATTTTGCCAAATACAAGCACTTCTTACCTTAAACGTCCTCCTGTGCCAGTAGTAGCACCACTAAAAGGTGCCACAGCTGTAGGCATGTTATGGGTTTCAGCTGTATATATCAAGTCCGCTTCAATAGTTTGCAAGGAAACTGAACCAGGACCGTCAAATACTTGAGGCCTTATAGTAACATGTTTGAAACCACGTATGGCACTACTATTATCACTAAATTTAATAGTATTATTGGAATTTGTATGCTTTTGAGTATCCATAATCATGCGTATTAAAGACTGTGGCTGCTCAACACCATCTACAATCATTTTACCTCGAAAGAACCAATGCCTAGAGTGTTCACTATTACTTTGGGCACAATCAAACAATTCCACGGTGGTAGGATTACGCTTGAGTACATTCTTAAAAAGGTTTGTATAGTAATCCAAATCCCATTCGCCGAATGCTAGACCCAGTTTAGAATTCACCATTTCAAGCGCCTTGCGACCTTCTTCCATGATTGGAACTTTATACCAAGAATCCTTAGAGCTGGGTAACTGTTCGTTAAAACTATTGATAGGTAAATTTTCCTTGTTATAGACACACTCTGTCATACGATCACTTAGCAAATCAACTAGCTTTTCCAAGCTAGGTTGTTTACCGGAATAGCAAATCATATAACGGTTAGATGATTCTAAACGTATTACTTGAGTTAAACCAACATTTTGGCAAATATTGACACAGTTAGTAGAAAAGGCTGTTGAAAAATTGAAACGTGGACCAATTTCAATTAAAAACTCTTGGTCTTTTTCGGCTGGTAAAGTAGTCTTCTCAAATAAGCTGCTATCATTGCCCTGGGGACGTTTAAGCAACCATTTTAATAAAATTTTATCGTTGGGCTGAATCAATTCTGTAATTTCGACATGATAGCACTTCTCCACTAGTAAGGTTTCAATGTTAGGGAAGGACTGAAAAATAGAATATGGAAATACAATAGATTCTTTAAGTGAAAACTTATTTTCGGTTCTAAAAATGTCTAACACGAAGTTGTAACGGTTATGAGGTTAGGAAGTAAATTGGCTTAAAACATGCTCTTTTCTCACAACTTCAGTTTTATTGATAAAATGTTAATTAGAAAAATTGGAATTAATTTGATGTCAACAGCCAGTTGTGGCCATAACAATTAGATATCATGGTTTGGTAGCGCAGAGAATTCACGGTGACTGCGTTTTCTTGCTGATTTTCAAAAAAATGCGGTATACGAATATGCCGCCCGCCTGACCACAAACTGTCACTTTCTTTGGATGTAATGGTTTTCCGGGAAAAGTTTGTGAGCCCCATGTGCAACAAGTTTGTTTGTTCACAAACAAACACAAAAGTGATTTTGTTGAAAACCGCGATGTTTTAGATTAGTTTTTCAAACAGCCAATTCACGAGTTGAACTTTGGAAATGTAAACATCTTTATGCAAATGTTGCGCGAAATGACAATTGTTGCAAACGTCGACGAACTGATGTTTTGCTGTACAGTGGGTATGTTTGCAGGGTTACTGCCCCGTTCCAGTTACTGATGTAGCTCTTTGGGTATAACGTAGTGGCTGTGGTTTAAACCCAAACCGCAGGTGGGTCATGGTTTTTCCTATCCGATGTTCTGTTGCATTTTCAACAGAATGTCGCCAAAGCGAGGCGGTGGGAGCTTATACAGGCTGTCATTACCACTCAGGGTGTGCTGTATGCCTCGGGAGCTTTAATAGACGTATTTATATTCACCCTGGTAAGGCCGTCCACTGACGTTAATCTGCATCCCAATTTGTTCTTTGTTATTATTATTGTTTTTTACTTAATTGCTTGCATTGAAAACTATAAATTTAAAGAAAAAAGTCTTTCTTACTAAGAAATGATAAATTTCCAACAAAATTTCACTTTAATTTAAAATTTTACCTAAACATTTTAATTTCTTCAAACACCGAAAATGCACAAATTAATTAATTAATTAAATAATTTAAAACCCAAAGTGCGGCAACACACGTTCTGCGTTATATTTACTGTATTTAAAATCATATTGTTAGCAAGTAAAATTCGAATCGACTTTTTAGAAGGACCTTCGAAAATATTATTTATAAATTCGCGTTTTTAATCGTCTATACAGTCTATCGACGGCAGAACAAAATCATTTTAGAAGAAAATGATCCAGTAACAAAGTATCTCTCTTGCTAACTTCCTACCACATATTCTTAATAGTTTCTTTCTTCTTTCTGCATTATTTTTGCGGTACATGCAAAAGCAGGATCTTTGCCCTCTATTATGGAAATTTATATTTTAAAATTATTTAGAAAATTTGTTTATAAATATTCATACATTTTAAGCTTATGAAATTTAGCAGCCTATATATGGTTAACCATTTGTAACATAAACCTTTAAACGTTTTTATTCTACAATTGAACATTTCAATTTCAAATTGTACCACAACGCATATACAGTACTGTGCAGAACAAAAGCAACGTGAATGAGTAATACTTGAAATTTAATTTATTATTATTATTAAATAAATTGTATATAAACAGAATAAGACACAGTAATTTTCTAACGTGCAAAAAATATAAATTTTAATTCGCTACATTTCAAAGCAACAAATTAATACTATGTACAAGAACCCTGCATATCTGCGAGGCACGGATGCCACAATATTGCTAGTTGCAGATTGAGGAATCCGGTGATGCTTGTCTTCAGTATTCTGAACATGTTTTCAATAGGACTCATGTGTCGGCTAATCTAGAACTTGAATACCATGATCTCTAATTTAATCTAAAACGAACTTTATGTGTTTCGGATCATTGTCATGTTGAAACACCCATATAAGTGGCATATTCCACTCATCATATAAAAACATTTCGGTTTGTAGTATACCTTTTTACGTAAAGCGGTCCATTTTTCCATTTTTTTAATGAAAAAATCCCAACTTTTTTCCGCCGAAAAAAAATCCACACCATCCCGAAGCCACCGCCATGTTTAAAATTTACTTTACTTTACTTGCTCGAAACGGCTACCGAGCTGCCGTTACACTGTGCACATACCATCATTTAGAGGCATCGCTAAAAAAACACTGTTTTTCCATTTTTGTACTGTCCAATACAGTACTTTTTGACAAAACGTAATCTAATACATTAAAAATACCACAAGTTTTAAAATCTAATTCACTCAAACACATAATATCTTTGATTTTTATGCCTAAGAGTTACTAGGAGTTTTTTGCACGGTCCATAACTTTTTAGATTTTTTTTATTGCGTATTTTCTAACCGTGCTGTCATCAATTTTTAAGCTAACTCTTTAACAACCTCTTTTGAGATAGAAAATGGCATTCGCTTAAAAATGCGAACAATTTTTATATCTTCCTGCTTTATAGTTCTTCTTGGTGCAATTAAAAGGTGACTTAATTTATATTTTTTATTAATCTACTAATAATAGATACATTAATTTTGTATATTTTCGCAATTAATTAATTTGTGTCTCTTCTTTGTTATTATCGACTATAATTTGCTTTTTAAATTAAAAACTATACTGTCCTCATGTTCTGGCTGTTTGTTTGGTATGAACGGCGAGCACTTTCGTGAAGACATCCAAGCAAATTAATACCAAAACTATACTTAATTCCTGGCATTCTTAAGCACCGGTTAACTTGCTAAATTACGACACAAAGCTAATTTCATAATTCTTTTATTGCATTGTAAATTACGCCAAAACAGTTTTCTTATTAGAAAAGTACCATTATTGTTGCTTTATTTATGCACACTCCTTTTTGAAAGCTAGTGAAAATTTGTTGCTTTTTGCTAAATAATCTGTTTTCTTTTCAAACAAATCGAGTTCGCCAAATACACTGATGAAGTAGTTAATAAAATATAGTCAAATAAAAAGTTAACACAAATATCTAAAAATTATGTTTTAGTGGGCAGCTTGTTGATTTAGTTCTGCACAATACTGCAACTGTACACAATAACCGTCTCCGTCGTAAAAATCTTTTGCAGTGCTGTTTTCTCTTTTATTTAACGAGTGCAATACTTTAATGTTTAGATACTTATAATCATATTTTAAGTGTAAAAGCAATACTCACGCTTTTCAGTTGTTTTAACACTTTTACACGATGAGCTTCTTCCCAAGCTTCTGTAGAGTAAAAGCGTAAAATGACCATATTTCTATAAATTTTAGGTACGAACTGCGGATGCAAATTAATGGAAACAAAATTAAAATGTTGATTTATTTGGAACTAAATCTGATCAATATCAACAACAAGCCCACACACAAACGGTAACGATCACAATTTATTAAAATTGTTAATAATTTATAGATTAGTTCTGTTTGGGGGGTTATCAATTTAAGAACCGCAAATATTTAATAAAATTTTTAACAGATAAAGCAGATTAAGGAGCGGAGTGCGAGGTAATGAGCCTAGATTTGATGAGGTATGAAAACAAAATTTTCGCTCTATTTATACCATTGATCTCTAACTGCACTGGACAACCAACTGATAAGAATACAAAAACAATTATTTTTATTTTGTCAGTTTTTTTTTCGCAATAACAATATGGTTTTTTAATAAACAATCATTTCTTAGTTTTATTTTAAAATAAACTTTATGAAAATTCTTTTAACAATAACTTCATTTATTTTTTAATTCTTTCGCACAGTTTACACTTGTTAACTCGATATCTTTTATACACGTGTCTGTAAATGTTTATGCGGCTAGCAAATTAATATTAGTGCGTTTCATTAAGGGAGAAAGCAGTACATACTTAACTCTCTGATATTATGTTTAAAAGAGAGTGTATAGCAGTGATGAAAGTGTACTTCTTACGAAAAGTACTTTTTTAAACTATTTGATACTCAACCACTGCACTCTCTTCACTTATTTCAAAGTCTTAATGTAACTTCACTGACGCACAAATATGATTGTTTTATAAGCAATAAACTGATTGAAACCACAATTTTAACATAGAGTAAGGAAACAAGAGCAAGGAAAACATAAATAAAACTTTGAAAATTATATATTTTAATCTGGTTCCTATATCCAAAATAAACAGAATCTCCTAACGCCAATTACAATTAGTATAACATATATACAATTAGTATAACAAATAAACACAATATGTTTGACAAACAAAGGAGGAGTCAATTAATTGAAGTATTGTTTAAATAAATACTTTCTGACACTTTTAAGTTAGGGGGTCATAAAGGTACTATTTAAAAATAGTTTTGGTTCCATAAAAATATTAATTTTTTTATCACTAGTGAATAAAATCTATTGAATCTATTATGCATTAAAAACATTCGACACAGCAGGTTACACAACTACAAATTCCCTCAGCCCCATTTGCCGCCCTGTATCCAGTTGCTTAATTATTTTGAGAGCGGCAGCTTTATAAATATTAAAAAATATTAAAATCCATATCTTTTATCTTAAACTTAGTAATAATATAAAAATACAATAAAAATTAAACACTTACAAAGCACAATAAAGCAAATCTATAATTGAAATCAAAACATGAAAAATATGAATAGCTGCTGCTAAACAAACTATTTAAAGAGTAAAGACTTTCATTGAATGGCCAGATAACTATCAAATAGTACCGTCATTTATAAACCAACGATACAATTTAAAAATTTAAATTTGTGAAAAACTTGGCAAAGTTTCTATAAATTAAGGGAAAATATTTATGTTTAAAAAATATAACTTGTTTTTAAATACTTTTTTTGCAAACAAACTAGGCCTCTATTACTAATGTCATTTTCTGTCTTATCTGGCTTTTTTAAAGTCAAATGTGAGCGCTTTCGATGCGATAGCATCATTCTCAAGCCGCGTTGTGGTTTGTACTCTATTATTATATGGTTAAACACTTGTTTCTTTAAAATTTTGCAAAAACTGTGTACAAGGCTTATACACGGAAATTTTGTTTAAACAAAAACAATGTTTTCTTTTCAGCTGTGTGCTAGAAAAATTCCCTTATTAAATATTTTATGATTTTCCTTCTTTTCAAAGCATTTATTTCTTTGATAGTTTTTAATGTATTGACATCACTAACCTATTTGTAACCTACGAAAATTGAAATAAATCTAATCTAGCGGCGGATACAACAGTGTTAGTGTAGCCGTGTAGCTATACTGTCGCCAGTATAATTATTTTCATAAGAACGTGTGTGTTTTTATTTTGGCAGATTGTAGGCGGTAGCCTGCTATGCCGAATGTGGTTAACGCATTACTGTAACATAAAATCGTCATACGTCAGTCAATATGGGGCCTCAATTTTTGTTGTTGAAAATACACTAATTTGTATATTTTTGTTTTTTAATGTTTGTTTTAACAAAAATCTTAAAAAAAAAATTTTTGCCGTAAACGTTTGTAGGTCATAGTTGCGTCCACGCATCTTTTTTTTTTTTTTATTGTATAATTCATGTAAAGCTTTTGTAAACAGACAAAAACTGTCATTGAAGTTACAAATGAAATTAAAGTTTAAACGAACTCTACAAATCATGGCTCATTCTCGCTCTAAACAACTTTTGTAACAGCGAAATCTTTTGCTGCTTTTGTTAAATGGTTCCATTCATACCCTACTTCTTGTAGTTAATATATTTAAAATTAAAACAAGTTTCTCATGACTAACTTGTTATCACATGTTAGTCTGTATAAAACGTATCAGTATGAAGTCTTATTTGTTGAAAATATAATATCAAAATCTAGTGACTTTGAGTATGAAGTTCTTAAATCTACTCTCTAAGGGAAAAACAAAATACAGGATTATCTATAAAACGACCAGTTATCAAAACTCTTTTATTTATATAAAAGGTGTGCAAATTTGAAGTTAGGACGTAAATTAATTTAAAGCATAAACTATTTTAGACAACGTAAGTTTTATTGAAACCAATGTAAAATAGAAATATGGGAATTAATAATGGAATATGATCTGTGGTAAATGTCCACTTCTAGCACTTCGACAGACATCCGCTCTTTTCACAAAATTTCGCAGCACTTTTTGCAGCGCAGAATTTCATCTTTCAGAGAGTCAGTTGTTTGTGGGTTGTTCGGGTAAACTCAACAGCCAACAGATATCGCTAAATCGAAAAATTACGCTACCAAGAAGTTTCTCACATAATAACTGAAAAAATTTATTAGCATGGTTTAATAGCACATACAATTCACGGTGACGGTGTTCCCTGCTCATTTTCGAAACAAAAACTACGCGCCAATGATTATACCATACGGTCACTTTCTTTGGATGTAATGGTGTTTGTGTATTTTGTGAGCCTCATATGCGATAATTTTGTTCGTTTCGTTCAACCAATTCACAAACGTCCGCCGCCAACAATAGTCGATTAGCTTCAATTCTTGTACGAGTTGGACTTTATAAAAGTCCAACTATAATATGCATAAGCTGCCTCAAGCTAATGTCAAAAATTGACTTTTAAGTGGCTATAATGCACTTACACGAATGTAGAAATTATTATACACTGTTCCACATTTGCTTTATTCGCACTTTTGCAAAAAAGAAAATAATTTTTTTTAAATAAATGAAATTTATTAACAAAAAGATGTTTAATAATCATATTTTGTCCAATCTCTGATGGACCTCCCATCCTCTTCATTTTCTTGCAGAAACGTCCCCGTAGTAACATCCATCTGTGTTTGCACTGCGCGATGTTATATAATTCATACCAGTATGAAAATGAAAAACGCAAACAAAATTCTTCAAGCTATGCTTCTTCTGTTACTTTTTCCATACTCATTCCTTTAAATTGCAGTTATAATAAAACGCATCTCTTTTGTCATATAACTATTTTTTCCTTGTACGTTTTCTATTAAATTCGCTTTCACCTCCATTGCAATTTGTTTACTAATGTATCTATAACACAATGCACAATGCAAAATCAGCTATTTTCGTACGGAATGTACTATCAGTTTCGTACTTTGCTTAAGCAATTGATATTTAACGAAACTTGACGAAAAGTTTTGTTAAGTACATTATATTTTGCCACATATGATTATAAGGTATTTGCACAGTTGTTTAAGTTGGCTTAAGCCAGTTTATGCATATATTAGTTGGGCCTTAAGGGTGAAGATGCAAATGCAAAATTTTTGTGAACGTCAAGGAGTTGATGTTTCAAGCTCACTCTCAACACTTTTCTATACAGCGGCTGTGTTTGCATCACTACAAGCACATTGTTTTAGTCTATTGTCAGCAACAATACCGTGAGCCTCGAATTCAGCGATTAAATTACACAAAGCTGTTTTAGAAGGTGCCTGATTACGAGGAAAAGCTGCTGGCCTTCTACGAAGCAATACAGTAAAATTTTCACTATTCATGCTTAAGAGCATAACATTCCACATCCAAACTTTTTACTAAATAAACGTCAAAGGATGATATATCAATTCTTAACATTTTATCATTTGACAGTCAATTTACTTCCTAGCCTCAAATTTTCCCAGCCTACCTAACCTACTCCACAAGCGAAGTCACCAGATCATAGGTATAAAGAAACATTTATTAAAAATATAATAAAAATGGACGTTTAAGATTACTCGCCCATAAATTTTATTTATTCCTAAAAATCTTCCTATCCAAAAATAATTTAAAACATATGCTTTCTCAGAACATTGCTGCTTTTGGAATGTCTTCTGGTTGGAATGGTTTCAATTTGTCTACGAAACAGTATATTGTAAGATGTTATCAATTGAGATGCTTAAAATGCATCTTAAACATTTTACTTTGCATTTTTGCATTTACTCATCAAGTGACAGATAAATTGATGAAAATTTGCAACAAACGAAATATTTAAATTATAAAATAAAATACTAAAAAGCTCCATGTCTACAGCGTTCTTACAATCCATAAAGAAACATTTTATATTGTAAAATGTGAATTCATAGCAGTACTAAATAACAGTTGAAAAGAATTCATGATGGATCACCATAATGAAATAAGATCTACGATACAGGTATACGAGATGAGAATTAATAAAGAATTGCTTTATTAAAAGGAGCTGGGGTCAAATACACGTTCTTCTGAACATACAAAAAGTTCACATTCATTCCACGCACAAGATGAGTCTTGACTGAGACTAGGGCCATATACTTCCAGATGTGGTCCTAATCCGCTTTGAAAACTTATACGCCATAAAAATTTACGGATTTTTAAAAAGGTGATAAGTAATTTTACAAGCTTAATATTAAATGTCTGTTCTACGACGTAAAAAAAAATTCTTTCATTAGCACAATTCATTTAAAGCAAAAATAAACTGTTAAGCATTTATGTATATGCGAACGATTAATACAGATAATAAGGTATTAAAATGAGTTTTGACGTTTTTTTTTTCTATATTAATGGGTGACTTTCTATAAGATTTATCTGGTAACTTTGATATACATAAGTTATACACATATGTATTTACATATACATATATAAATTTGTTGCCTATTTTCAAGTTCAAAGCTTAGCGGCTTGCCAAAAAACGTTCACTTAATTGGGGAGAAATATCAGAAATAGAATTAAATATTATTTTTTCAACAAAAATGTTTTAAGTAAAATAGCAAAGGCAAGTGACATGGTATTTTTATTTCCCATATTTTAATTTTTTACTAAAAAAATTGTAACAAACTATCAAGTACACCAACTTTTTTGAACTAATAATAATGTTATTTTAAATGCCTTTTAATAATGAATTTAAATTTAGCCATAATATTCATATAAAAGCAACATGTGTTGTAAAAATAATTTTAAAAATTTAATACCGTTAATCTTAGTTTTTTTTTTATGAGATGTATTTTCGCAACAAAACCAACCAATAAAATGTTATTCTAATATACTTTTTAGTTTATTTTTTTAGTTTATTCAACAATTAAATTTAAATTTCGACTTGCAAAAACGAGTTAACGAATTTTGAGTAAAGTTTCGACTGAATAGTCCACACTGTATATGAACCTTGAAAGTTATAAAGTTTCTATGGATGGTACAACTCCAGTCACATGCTACTCTCATTGAGTGTTATGGTTCTGACTACTATAATTCTCTTGAAATACAGTGAAAAATATATTTATTTTGATTATACGCCTAATCATTTTAAAGCTATTATAATTTTTTTTAATCAGAGCATTTTGTAATAAAGTTATCCTTATAGAGTTTTAAATGCGCAAGGAAATACTTCTCTTTTTAACCAACAGTGCATTTTACTCCTATAAAATTTCAAGTACCCAAGTAATTTAATAAATGTAATGTGAAATACATTTTGTGTGGGTGATGTTATGCCCACTATTTTAAATCTGTTGATTTTTTGAAAACCCCACATAGCGTTGGACTGGAAATTTATAACGACTATACATTTTAATGGAGATGACCTGCCCCTATATATAATTACTGCTACTGTTTCTATGAAGCCAATTTTTTATTCACTTATCCACGTTAATAGAAGAATAAGTCATATATAATTCTAGTTATAGCTATTATATGTATGTATCTTTTTACCCGCAGGTGCAAATAATTAGCTAAAAAAGTTTAATCGCAATTGAATAAACGAATGCATAGACTTCTTAGCGTTAGGAAACATGTTGGACAGGTGCCAAAACAATTTCGTATTTTTTATTGTTCGACTACACAAATTCTATAATAGAGGAGGGAGGAAACAGTTTAAAAAAAAGAAATAAAAAATGCATCTACAAAATGTTTTTTCATTAGTTTTTTTATTGAAATTTAAATAACAATAAAATTACAAGCGAGAATTTCGAATACAAAGATGCATAAATTAATATATATATTTTTTTAATTTATAAGAAATAATTTTAAAAAAACTTAGCTTTTATATATATTTTTTAATATTAAGGTATTAATTATTTTATAGTTAATTTTGTTTGCAGGATAATAATTTCAATATTTTGGAAAAATCGTTTTGAATTATCTTAATATATGTGTCGCGAATATATCTCCTCTACAAATCTGGCATATAAAAACTATTTTGGCAAATATATTATACCTAATGTTATTTTCACAATATTCTTAGCTCCAGTCCCATTAAGTAATTCCAAATTACTGAAAAATCAATCAATAATAAAAACGCGAACAATATATAATTTTAAATCAATTTTAAGGATTTCGTTCCTGTTGTTACTTTTTTCTTTTTATGATAAACATGTAAATTCTTTCCAAAAATCAAATGTTATTGACATTATATAAACTTATATATGTATGTATTTGATGGGGGTATTAAAAAATTATTCATAGTCAAACGTGATCAGTCTATTCGTTGAATTGACTTTGTTTTGTAATACCACTTTCGAAAATTTTTCTTTTGAATTTTGTACAATTTTAATAGCAATTATTTGTAAAATATTCTATGACTATTGCAAGATTTTAATCTATGTACTAAAGAAATATTTTTTAAACGGTCATTAGTTTCCGATTTACCACAGTCAGTGGTATTATTTTTACATCAAACGTTCTCTTAACCATTTAAGAAATTTAGATAAGCTTATTTGATCATTGTTAATAACAGATTTCGTATTTTGAAAACAAAGTTTTTATCCATAACACATCAAAAGAAAGAAAACGTTTGCTTGTTTACTTTCCATTATGTTTGCTTCCTCAATTTAAAAACAAAATTAATTGCATTCGATTTATAAGTTAAAAAAAATTAATACATATTTTTGATATTATACTTTGTTTAATATTCTTTTGCATTTTAACAAGCTGGGTAAGGCTTTTTTATATTCTTCTTTGAGCAAAATTGGCAATTATTAGGAAAATGTTGTGTACAAACAAATATATATTATTTTATATATATTTCCACTTCAGAAAGGCAGTAATATTTATTAATTTAAGAACCTACAGTATTCGTCCTGCGTCGCAGGATCCACGTATACATTTCGCTGTAGTTTAAATTTTATTTTCTATTAAAGAAATTTGACAATAGAAACTTAAACCAGCGTGTTAACAACCCTGTAATATTTTTCAACTTCTAATTTACGACAGATTGTAAACTGGGTAATTAATAATAAATTATATTTCTGAAAATTGTGTAGACCTTTTTATATTGCCGTTAAAAAAACTGCGCTCCATTCAATTAAAATGTTTTAAAAGATTTTATTTATACAGTTATTTGGTCTATTTTAAATTATTAATTAGACTACTCTTTCATATCAATATTACCATTGAGATTATAATAAATTATATTTCTGAAAATTGTGTAGACCTTTTTATATTGCCGTTAAAAAAAACTGCGCTCCATTCAATTAAAATGTTTTAAAAGATTTTATTTATACAGTTATTTGGTCTATTTTAAATTATTAATTAGACTACTCTTTCATATCAATATTACCATTGAGTTTATCTCCAAGCGTTACATAAAGTGATTTTTATTTCTTAGCATAATTGTACATTTATGTATATAAATTTTTCTCTTTTGTAACACATAATTTTATTTTATTTTTACAGATGGTCATAAAAACTTTTAATATGATAACTAGACTACTATAAAATTCCAAGTCTTCAAAAGGAAAAAATATATATTAAACAGTATGACAATTGGTTAGAGAAGTGCGGAAAACTTAAAAGAAAGCATAACATAATTTGGGATTATTTTTTTAAAAATTATATTTTTTTTAAAGTACTCTTCATAAGATTGTGGAACAAGAGAAAGAAGCACACCTTCATACACTTAAAATTCTTTCGAAAATAAAATTGTGTGTAAAGAAACATATAACTTGCAGTATAGAAAAAAAGGAACGACATTTAGTTCAGTTATTTACAGTTATAACCATACTGAATTGGAGAAACCTTTCCACCTCAATAGCTTGTAAACACATTCCGAAGTTTTTATTTACAACACACAAAGAAATACCTTTCATTAAATTGTTGATCAAATTGCAGAGGATGGTTGGTATTACTCTACAATTTCTTATTTTCTAGGCATTATAAAAAACCAATTGCACGAGCTGTTTAAATTTTTTTTTTAATTCTGGTTTTAAAATAGTTTGGCGGCCTGCGCACTAATTTCATCCAAATTTTTGCGCGCACTCTCTGTCATATCGTCGAGGGAGCGCCTTGTTGTCATAATCAAATCATCTGTACTTTTAGCAGCGGTTTCGGCAATACCCTTTACTTCGGAATTGATGCGGCCAATTACCCACTCTAAACCCTGTCGACCTTTCCCCGCATTTGTGCTAATAGTGGAAGTAAGTATATCTTCCATATAGTGAGATAGTGGAACACCGTGCACACTTACAGATGCCTCCTGCTTAAGCAGTGTCTTTGACGGGTCTGACGGATGAGGCTCATAGTATATCACTTCGTCAACAGAAATGTGACGACAAAATGTCAAATTAATTGTTTTAAGGGTCATCGTTCGTTTGCTTGGGTCCACGGTTGAGCGTTCACTGGCAAAACAGGTTTTAGCAGTGCCAATTAGTTTATGGGTCCATTTTGGGAAACACCATTTTGATTGTACCAGGCGATGTGTATGTAAGACACCATCGACCACCTTTCGCTCGACTACATCAGTGCCAATGATGGATGGTGTCATTGGATTGGGATACTTACGCCACGCTGCCTGCGTCACAGTTTCCCACGGATGATTAAACGTATGCTCTGACGTCCAGATTTTCATTATGCAAGATTTCAGTGAGTGGTAAATCGATTTCCGTGTATCGCCTTCGTCTTAATCAAGAGCTATAGCAGTTTAATTCTGCTTGTAACTCTCGTTTTATAGTTGGATTATCTATAGAAAAACAAAAAAATGGTTAAATAAATTAAACTGCTTTCTTTTTTTTCAAATTAAAAGTAATAAATTAAAGCACGTAATAACCTTTGTATATGAACAAGAAAAGAAAAAAGACTGGTGAATGTCAAGCAAGTCCCATGTAAAACACACATGGTAACAAAAATAAGTACTATGAAAAACGCAAATCGAAAAACAGAGCTTTTACACTCATCACATTTATTAAAATGAATTCCTGAAAAAACGCAAAAATAAGAATACAAAATATATACCATATTTTTAAACAAATTTTAATGCTACCTTTTTTACTAAACAATATGTGACAGCACCAAGGCAACTTCATAACAAATATAATAAAGGCAAATTAAAACCGTTAAATTCAGAAGCGAATGGCACGTCGGTTGATTGTATTTCTTTTGTCATATTTTAATTCGCCGTTTCTTATTTTGTTTTGGTTATAATATTTCTAAAAATATTTATATAAAAAGTGAGAGAATGTTATGTCAGTTGCCAGTCGCCGGTAATATATATTACCGTTTGAATGTCATCGAACCCAGGGAATGTTTAATTAGGGTATGCAATGCGAATTCGATGGTTTTTGTTAGGCTAAGCGCGTTACAAAAAGCAGACTAATATACAAAGAAAAACGACTGAAGCAAAAAAGTTTAATTGAATTTGTTAAATTTATTTTTATATACATTTAAAACACTTTTTTAACTTAAAAAATGTTCAGAAAATTTTTGTAAATTTATATTTTCAGACCAAAAAAGAACTTGACTGCTGAATTAACAGTTATACCTTTTACGATGTCGTCATGATAGGAACTCTTTTACATATACCAGATGCCAAGGCGAATTCATAGATTCATAAGCAATTCGCTTTGGTAAAATGCAAATTAAAAACAGGCAATCATTTAGAGGGAGTATAACCTTTTATTGATCAGCTTTAGTTCCACATTTGCTATTTATATACTTATGTATTTATCGATTGACAATTTTTTAAACAGCAAATGAAAGGTTGTTTTTAAATGCAGATCACTACATTTTGGATATCTTGTAAAAACAATAGTATAAAACTCGGTGCCATATGTTTTTAATTTTAAAAAATTCATACAGCTACACTTAGAGTTTGAAATAATAAGCAGTGTATGAAAATGTATATATTTTCATGCGCATTTAGATATTGGAATATTTTATTAATTTTTCACCGAACATGTAAGTATGCTGAAATTGTGAGCATGCTTAAATTGTTAATAATTAAGGCAGTAAGTTTGCTTTAACAATAAAACTTAATCAGCTGATATTATATGATTATCATTTGGTGATAGCATTGAAGCCTTAAGCCCACCAGTTTCAGAACATGCTTCTTTTGATCCAAATGTTTCAGTTTTAACAAAAGCCATGCGGAAAGTATAAGTTTCCTCTCCGAATTTTATTTTGTGAATTTAATTTTTATTTAGTTTTGTTTTTATAATAAAAATTTTAAATTCTTTAAAAAATATAAGTTATTAATTAACTTTTATATTATATTGCGCAAAGGAATCTGAAAACCTTTAGGGTATATAAGATTAAGGGCAACTGAATATAGCATTCTTACTTTTAATTCAAAACGTACAAAGAATGCTTGCAATTAAAATGCTCCAGAAATTTTTAAAAATTGTAGGCAAAGTTTAAAGCGAACAAGCAAACAAGAAAGCTAGCAAATAAAAACGTATTCAAACCATGACTACATAATAATATGCTGTTTTTTTTTGTAGTTGTAATTTCATTGGCAGTTTTTTTAAACATCACTGTAAGATTCTTTTAAACACACATACTTACGTGTTTGTTTTGAAAATATTGTCCACTCATTCAATCTGTATGAGTCACATTAAACCGATATTTGATAACAGTTTAAAACTTTAAAAACTGTAATCAAAATAGGTATTCACAAACAATAACAGCATGAGATAAAGAGCTATTCTTCCTATAGATCGTTTTGCAGAAATAAGACCCCTTTCAGACAGGCAAATTTTACTTTGACAAAGTTTTTTTAATTTTCTTTTAAACTTTCTTTGGTGTTCAAACACAAAAAGTTTTCTTTTACAAATTTTGTTTTAGTCAATGTAATCTGTAATGTAATCTGTGTATAAGTACAACTGTGTATAAGCGACGAAAGAAAAACAAAGCAACTTTGCGAGTATATCAAAGTCTGTACTCTCAATCATGCTTTCTCCCTCGCTCTCACATAAAATCAAAACTTTGCAAAGTAAAATTTGCCTGTCTGAAAGGGGTCTAAGTACATGCATACATACCTATGTATATACATATGTATGTATGCTGTATAAACTAGCGTGGCCATCCAGAGCAACAGCTTTAATGACTCAATCGTAATTAAGCCACAAACAATATGCTGAACACAAATCACATGAGTGAAAATTTTTAAACAAAGTAATGTAATAATCAAAATAAAGATTTCAAATTGAGAAACTTTTAAATTTATGATTTTGTTGGATTTTTATGTATTTTATTAATAAGTTTTGAATATTAATTACAGTTTTTATACTTATGAAATAAAATTAGTTTGTAATAAAAAATAGCACGCAAAGCTTTTAGTAAGGCTTTCGGCTTTATTTTTTTGTATCTACACAATTTCCTACAAATTTCAATGATGTTGTCAGTTTGAGACAATTTTTTTGAACAGAAAAAAATAATTTGTTAACTTCTTTAGTTTGATATTTTCTAGATGTTAAAACATGATATTTGTAAAAAAGCCTAATAAGTGTCTGTTAGTGATCGCAACGTCTCATGTTCATTAGTATTCGAATGGAGATTTCATTCTTTATCGAATCAGTGATATAGGTTTTATATTAATGTCAAAGTCATATATTTTAATATTTTCAAGAATTATCAGCTTTTTTGTATTTAAACGAACTGAAAAATAAATAAACTAATACTTTTTTAATTACTTTCAAGATAAAAGCGTTTAAATATGTATTTTAAAAAAAAATTTAACTGATTGAACATCTTTAAAATATTGCGTTGCATAATTAAGTGTCAATAAAATTAGCACGATTTTAGAAAATTTAAGAGATCACCAATATTCAAATTAAAATGAACGGAAATCACATTTTGGTGTGAATTGGAAAATTTCACTTTTTTGTGTTTAAAATAAATGTTGTTGTCTAAAAATTACCAACTGCCATCATCTAAATTTCCAGCCTTATTCTTGTACATTATACATTTCTTACTTTACTTTTTTTTAAATTGGCCAAGCATTTAGTTCAATCAGTTTTAATTTAAAAAGATTTTTATTAATTTTTTAAAAATTTCTAACTATTTCAGAACAGATTTCATACTTATTTGCATTGGATACAGTGTAGTTTTTCTATTGAATTGTATGTTGTTTTTTTTTTATTAAATGTTTACCTAATTAACTATAACTTTCGTATAAAGCATATATATCATTGTGTTTTGTTTATTAATTTTGTTCGTTTTTTAAAGAATTTTATTTAATATATTTTATGTTTATTTAATTATATGTATAATCAAAATTGAATTAAATAAAGTTACAAACACGTTTTATAGTTTTAAAAAATAATGGCTTAAATTAATATAAAAATGAATATAATTTCTTGTTTGAACTCTCAAATTGTTCGCAAACTCTAAAACAAAAGAAAAACTTATGTAAAATTAAAAGGAGATAATGTTTGTTACTTAAGAAATTTCCTTCAGAATGATAACATAATTTTTATGTTTTATTTGTTGATACTGCATTTTTCAACTTTTAAAGATTTTAGGTTGTTTTGGGAGGGTTGATGCTTCGAAGATTAACATAAAAAGAAAACAAATCGCTTTTACCGGACAGCAAAAAATAAAATAAAAATTTATTATTTTTAAAAAGAGGCCGAATACTATCAGCCAGCAACCAGCATCTTAAATACACTTGTATGTTAATTTAGAGTGTAAAACTTAAATTAGCACTGACAGTTATCAGCATTTCCGGGACGATTGTTTCGATCAGCATTCAAACGAATTTGATCAGGGAATTCATTGTACAACTCAACTTCGGCTTCTTGGGCTAATGCATTTTTGGCAATAGTTTGAAAAGCTAACTCTACGTTAATACCTTCCTTTGCCGATGTCTCAAAGTATGGTATATCACTCTTCGATTGACACCATTGTTGGGCACGGCGTGTCGACACTTGCCTGTTGTCCATATCGACTTTGTTTCCCAGCACAACAAAGGGAAAATGTTCAGGATCTCGGGGACTGGCCTGTATAAGAAACTCATCACGCCATGAGTCTAAATTCTTAAAAGTGTTGGGCGCTGTGACGTCATATACTAATACACAACAATCGGCCCCACGATAAAAAGCAACGCCCAGTGATTGGAATCGCTCTTGACCAGCAGTATCCCAGATTTGCAATGTGACAACACGATCATCTACTACTACTTCTTTCGTACAAAAATCAGCGCCGATAGTGGCCTTATATTGATTTGAGAAACGTTTGCTTACATATTGATTCATCAACGAAGTTTTTCCTACACTGCTGTCTCCCAAAATGATAATTTTCAACAATGACTTCTTACGTGTAGCCATATTTTTTTCAGCTTTTCTTCACAATTAATTTCCAAAGATTAAAACTCCCAATATCTATTAGAACGTAATAATTTGTTGCTTTTATGCAGTTAGATTTTTAGTTTTTCCTTTTTTTATATTTCGTATTTCTCTTTACTATTCTTTCGAATTGCCACACACACAAACTGCGTAATTTCTAGATATATTTTATAATAAATTTTTTCTTTATTTTCTTAATAATTAATTATTACGTAGCTTGGTACCAAAATTAAAAGAATGTGTATAATTACACCACTTAGAGTTTAGCGTTAAATGAAAAACCACTTTTTTCTTTACTTAACAAGGAAAATACAACTTTCTGTGCAGTAATTGTGTAAAATTTTTCTTTGTTTGTGTTTTGACAGATAATGGGATTGACAAAGCAGTAGTGGCCTTTTAGCGTTTTTAAAAAATACGTGTTCTTAAAAGCGACTTTTAAGATTTATCGAGATTTTTAGCTATTTAAAAAAGCAATTGAAACGTTAAATAGATTTACCATGTATATGTCGTTGGACAAAAATCTTTCCCTTTCTTTTCTTGTAGCAAATCTGATTTTTTACAAAAATTAATCTTGGAGAGAAAGTTTTTGCATGTTTTTCTATAAACCCATATTGGAGACTAGTAGTTGCTAATAAATGAGTTCCCGTATATTAATACTTAATTCCTTTAATTAAATTATTATATTTTGTAATGACTAGACCTTCGATTTAGCAAAACGAAAGAAAAATCTAAATTATTTGATTTCTTTTGACAATAATGAAAAATTTGTCTTAGCAAAAGCATTTAATTAACTAAAATTTTCTTAAAAAATCTAAAACAAAAAACCCCCTTTATTTTAAAAAAAAAGTACGTGTATGCACTAAATAAACAAAAAATTTGTATATAAAATTGTAAACCCAAGGTTTGTTATATCGAGATACATAACAAATATTCAAGGTTGTGTTTCAGTTGTTCCTATAACATTTGTTTAACCCGCGGCATTGTTTTATGGCTCTAATTTCTAATGAGTGTATCTTATATCATCGTTGAATCTTCACTATCTACATTATTTCAGTCACTTGAACGTATTGAAGGCCAATATCATTATCGTTTTCATCTAAATAAGTTTTACGTTAATGTATATACCTACTTTTGTTGTATTGTAAATCTTAATTTCAAGTAAATACTTTGTGTAGTTATTACTTTATTCTAAGAAATCCATTTATGTTAATTGAACGCCAATATTGTCTTGTTATCCTCCGCTTTATTGTGTTTATACTTTTACATGTAAAATATACACAATAATTTTTTTTTCAAACACTTTTTTTTGTTATATACAAATCATAGATAAAATATTAATTTTTTTCAATCGGTGATGTGAGCTTTTTCTAACTCACAAGCATTAAACTTTAGCTTTCATCTACTTGATCCTTGAGCAAGCTTATAAAGTACAAATGCAATAAATTTATATCTATTAAATTAAAATTCTATTTCAATATTTTTTATTTACATTAATATTATCTAAATTGGCTTCTTATAACCATCTAATCTTTTAACTTGTTTCCGTGCAGGTTTGAAGGTCTGACAATATTTCTCAAAGGTAGCCGGATTTATTTGCAATAAGTTTTGCTCAACTATTTTACGAAAATTACGCAAATTTTGATGTTCTAAGCGTAGCTTCTCGTGTTCGGCATCAATAAAACTTTGTACAATGCTTGGAGAGTTTTGATTATCAACACTTGGTTTGTTGTGTAAAACCTGTTGCCGGGCTTTGTTATATTCATTGTCCATTAACTTTGTTAAAGATTCTGGCACACTACCATTCATATCTTCAAACATCTCCTTTTGACTTATTTTACGATTTCTGTCGCTATCCGTGCCAATCCCCAACAAATTGGCCAAATTAGTTTCATTGGCAATTGCTTCCGAAGATCTATCATTGGTAGAATGTTTTTGGAAATTGTTTATTTCATCCTGCATCCCATATATATCGTAAAATTTGTAGCCTAACATCTCCAAGGCAATTTCAGTAAGTAAATAGGACATACCGAATTATTGTTGTAGAAAAAGGAAAAGGTATTTAACATAGATAATTATTTATTTAATATTAAGTTTATTTGGAATTTCGAGTATAAGCGTATGTTCAGTGTTCAGAACAATAAACAAGTATAGATTAGTGTAGCCAAGTTTGGCTTGATAATAGTCCCGTTAAATTAGAAAAATTCTGTTCCTTTTTCCGAAATGATTTTCGCTCTTAAGTGTGCTTAAGCAAGTTCATATGCATAATCACAAAACAAGTTTTCTCTTTATTTAGAAGTTTTCTCATATTTTCGTGAAAAGCTTTACAAAGACTTCGCAAAACAAGGTGGATCTAATGCTGCAGTATGTTCAGTTGTTTCTTGGATTATAGCGTTGCGTGATTTTTAAAAGCAAAATATATTCAAATGTTGGGCGAAAAAATTAAAAAATCACACATCCTTATTTAGATTTGAAATATAAAATGTATTTTAATTTGCAAAATATATTTATAGCACGGGTTTAATTACGACAAATTTAAAATAAACAAATTTTCATTGCATAAAGTTTGTTGCTCCCTTGAGAAAATATTTACGTATTTGTTTGTAATTTTTAAAATAGCTGCTTAAACAGCTGACAAAATGTTAAACTAAAACACTTTAATTGTAGTTTCCTAAATAACTTTAAAGATAAATGATATAAGCGAAAAACATTTTAATATTTCGAACCATTTTATGGTGTATTAAGAAAGCTGTATCTATATATAGGATTTTTTAAAATAATTGTTTATTATGTCATTGAATGTTATTGCAAACTTTTTATATAAACAGTTTTTGAATTATTCTTATTAATTAGCATACTCAAGGGCATTGTTTTACAACTAAGCACGTAGTTTATAAATTCGAATATTCCAAGGCTCTGTGGTTTTCAAGCCAGGGGAAACGTAATATATGACTATTCTGATGTTAAAATTATTTCTATTAGAATGCTAAGTTAGTCATTCGAATAGAAATAAATATTAGTGAACCAAATTTTGACAAAAAAAACGTAAGTGCATATCAAAAATATTTGGTGTGAATAACAAAATATAATCAATGACTCCAACAAGTTTGTCACTAATAATGTTTCAGAATGTATAAATAGCTGAAAGAAGCGATACTATTTAAATAAACATAAGTCTTGGATGTAATCAAAGTTATACACTTTAGACTTCAACTTGTACACAATTTTGTAACAATTTTCAATAGCCCTCCTATGTAAATTTAATTTTGTTAATTTTCTAAAGCATTAAACACACCCATTGACAGCTGTTGCAACAACAACACTTTGACAGGCTTTTTACCTGTTTATTTAACTAGACCGCTTTCACACAGGCAAATTTTACTTTGCAAAGTTTTGATTTTATGTGAGAGCGAGGGAGAAAGCATGATTGAGAGTACAGACTTTGATATACTCGCAAAGTTGCTTTGTTTTTCTTTCGTCGCTTATACACAGTTGTACTTATACACAGATTACATTACAGATTACATTGACTAAAACAAAATTTGTAAAAGAAAACTTTTTGTGTGTGAACACCAAAGAAAGTTTAAAAGAAAATTAAAAAAACTTTGTCAAAGTAAAATTTGCCTGTCTGAAAGCGGTCCTAGAAATTGTATGTAATTCAATTGTATTTTAAGGTTGTTTGTATGTATTGAAATATAGTTATATCTCTTGGAAAGAGTCCTTGAAAATAATGTTAGAAAAGGTATTAATTTTTTAAATACTGAAGTGTGAACTGAGCGAAAAAATCATAGCCTTAAAGATTTTTGAAATCATTGTGTCATTTTGCATTGAAACGTAGAAATATGAAAATCAACGAAAAAAATTTGTGTGTTTTCGCAACCAGTCCACCATATGACAAAGAGGGATTTCTTCTAAAAAAGGGTGAGGTTAACAAAGCCTTTCAGAGACGATACTTCGTCCTTAAAGGAAATTTACTGTTCTACTTTGAGAAGAGAGGTGACAAGGAGCCGCTTGGTTTGATAATTGTAGAAGGGTGCACAATTGGTAGGTGATTCATTAAAACTCTAAAGCTAAACAAAAAAATATTTATTTTTAATTGCAGAACTTTCTGAGGAAAGTGATCAATATTGTTTTGAAATAGCATTTAATGGCAATCGTACATACATATTATCCGCTGAAAATCAAGAAAGTATGGAATCCTGGATGAAAGCCTTAACTTGTGCCGGTTATGAATATAAGAAGCTAATGGTGGCCGAATTGCAAAGGCAACTGGAAGAAATAGAAGGTTCTCGCAATAGTATGTACTTACTTACTTACTTTGCAGCTTAGAATCGATTCAATTTTCTAAAATTTTAATTAATTACAGAAATAAACACAGATTCGATGCCCTCCTTTCCAAATGCTTTAACCCCTAAACCTCCACCACGTCGAACAAATCCCTTTAACCGCCCTGCTCCTCCTTTGCCTATATGCGTAAACGGAAATAATGTTTTGGCTGCTGCATCCCAAGCAATGCCGTTTATAAATAGTCACTTTGGTTCATCTACGCAACGCAACACAACGACTGCTACCAATGGCAGCAATAATTATACAGGTATGTACATATATGATTAAATTTTTCGTTAAATTTATTGAGTTCATATATAGTTATTTTAATTTAAGCAATTAAAAAATTGGCTTTGAAGAGTTACACAAAAGTGTATCCTAATTTCCAAAAAGCTAGTAACTGCTACTATAATAAATATCTTACACATGGATGTGCTTCAAGTTTCATATGTGTCTACATTTTATTTATATATGCTCTACAAACATTCTCTATCGAAAAACTCACTATATCTTTACTTCATGAAGTATAAATGTATCGCAAATGATATCAAATTCTGATGTAATTAATAAAGTGTGCAACTAGGGTGCTGTCACTTACTAATAGCAAACTATATAGCATCACTGGGAAGGATTAAAATTGAAAATTGTAGTAATGTAGAATATGTGTGTGTTAGGAATGCAAAAAAAAATGTGGCTTTCATAAAGTATCGAATATATTATTTCTGGGAGTAACAAATTTATCCTTCATTAAAGTGATAATGATAGTAAAATTTGAATAATAGAAACCTTTAATTTAAATCTTATAAATTTGCGAAATTAGAATGTATGTATATGATATATGATTAAGAAAATTCAAGCCTAGATCATTCCCTTGAAAATGTTATATGTACATAAATATTTAAATGACAAACATTCGCAAAAAAGGATTTACACATTTTTTAAGTTAAAATTCGGTTACGTAATGCTAGGTAACTGCTTGGGTCCTCTTGCTTACAAAATGGATTTTAGGCTGTTGTTTATTACAAATTTCTTTTTGTTTTTTGAAAACGCCACCTCTTCGACCTTCTTGTGTTAACAATGATTTAATCGTTAATTTTTCTTTTTGCATTTGTTTATACTTCAAGTTGTTCTTGAAATTCTAATATTCATCGCAATTTACGGTCACTTTTCGAAATGAATGAAACGAAACTTAAATGTAAATAAAATAGAATTAATAAAGTAGAATTAGGTTTGATAAAGGGAAAAGTTTCTTTTTTGTGTATCACTAATATACACTTGTACATGGTCCAAAGTAATTTTTGATATAGTACAATGAAGACGTCATATTCGGCTTGCGAATGCAATATGAATCTGCGAAGTCTCTCCAGTATTCTAAGAAAGCAGATATTTTTTGAACTGATAGGACGATTAGAGGATGCTCTATGGAATTAACATATGCGACGATCCTACCCAAATCTTTAATATGGGTGGAAGTGCCATTGAGAGCTAAGGGTCTTGGCTTTAGGATTTTTTGGGGTTAAGTCAAGTTCAAACAATCTTTTTTGCTATGAAGAGGTTATATTTCTTGTTTCATAAAAAGATAATCAGCAAATTAAAAAATCCGAAGAAATCTCCCGAAAGGTCTCTGTAAAAATTTTAAATAATGTCAGAGCTAAATTATTTCTCTAATACATCTATTTAATCGGGTGGGTTTTGAGATTCAGTCAGGCAATTATGTTTTTTCTAGGGATTTAAGCACCACACAGATAAAAAAATAGGTCTGTAGTTTTCGGTGATGAATTCAATTTTCTTAGTGAAAGATATTGAAGAGTAGTGCCAGGTGCCGATGAAAATCTTTAGACAATATGGCTAGGTAGTTTTTAGATTGTAGATTAGTCCAAAATTCTTATTAACTAATTCTGATTTTGTTTTTAAATTAGTTGCGTTCAGAACACACTTTATGATGCTGTTTTAGTAAGGTCTGATAATTCGTCAAAGGCAATCTTTTTCGTTTGAAAATGTATACTTTTAACTTGTAATCAAAACTTTTTAAAGCGATAAATGCCTCTATTGTTCTGTAATCATAAAACTTTTCTTCTCTGTTTCCCGAAGTCTCACGAGCTGCTTTATAGTTCTCAATGCGGATTGATTATCCATACTAGCTGGGCAGTAGCTACAGATAGCATTAAAATTTCACCTTACTTAGCGGTGGTAATTGTCAGTTTACCACCATTTGGATTACAGTGCGTTATAAACAATTCCATGCTTTAACGATGTAGAAGTTCACATTTCCAAATCCGTCGCTCAATTGTTACCGATAAAATAGTACACTTGGATAATTTAGCAGGAGTTGTTTAAAAGCTTATGTCATAAGTAATTCAAAAAGTATTTTAATTCCTGTTTTTTTAAAACTCTGAATATTAAATTGTAGATTAATTATTTTAATTTTATAGCAATGTTTGAAAAGACATCGATCTACTTATAGATTCCATATCTTAACAGTTTATTTTTTATTAACATTTTCTACAAGTTATGTTGCTGTCGGCTGTTTGGGTCAAGTACAAAGGCTTCTGTAAAACACTGAGGTAAGCTTGGTTCATCGATTGCTTTAATTGCTTTGAAATTTTAAAAGTTAAGGACTATTTAAGTCCTTTGTAATTTTCCTTTAAATTGTTTGTTTAAACAAAATCAAATTTCAGGCTACAATTGCAGAAACGTAATTTTAGAGTGCGGACCCGAGTCCAGTTTTAAAACAGAATTTATAAAGATAGCAGGAAGAAAAATTGCAGGTGTGCAGGGGACTAAGGCGTTTTCTTACAGTTTTTTAATCAGTTTTGTTTTGCTAGTTAAGACGACAAAAGCGCACAGTTCTATGCCATGTGTGGACAATCCATTAATTTTTATGTTTATTTTAAGATTTTATTGTTGTGTGTATCTTTTTCGATATTGTTGTGTTTATTCCTTTATTAAAAGTTTAGTTATGAGTCTTAATTAAGCTCTACAACACGATTTGTTTAGATGATTATTCGATTCGATTGGATTCGCGATTATTATTATTTCCCGTTTGTACAGCAAAATACAAGATGGTAACTTTAACACTTCAATGGATCTAAGCTGCTGTATCAATTTTTATATCTTCGTGTCTTTACTTGATCACGTTCATAATTAGATTGTTTCTTGCAAGAGAGGATGCCTATATTTACTGTTGAGCGGTTCTATAATTTGCTACAAATTGCAAATTCATCGAATTACTTCAGATACCAACCGTACTTATCATTATTTAGTAGGGGTTTATTTGGTTGTATGTCTTCCTTTTTTTGTGATTATTAATGTTCGTTTATGGAATTTTAATAAATCATTTTTTGTTGTTTTATGTTCATAAGATTTCTTAGAAACTACTTGATTTGTTAACAGACACAAGATCTCATTTCACTTTACTTTCTTTTAGTGGTAATTATCTTTTTATACCTAAAACTAAGCACCCTCGTCACCATAGCAGAGGCCTTTGCTTTAATTTTAAAATTCTAAAGGTTGCTGTTTAAACGATAAAATTATATAAATAAGACAAGTCTTATTTATATAATTAATGTTAATATTAATATTTGCCACTATAGCGGAGTACTGCATATGCTATAAAAATACAATGCGAGATTTTTACGAACGTTATTTCTTCTTTTATTCCTCTTGTTTTATTTCTATCCTGACATACAAACCAGTGACACGTGGGCAGATTAATAAATAGGGTTACATTTTTAGCCTTTAAGTACTAAATCCTAAAAACACTTATTCATAATTATAAATAAAAACCTTTTTAACAATATTTTTTAAAGTTTGATATCTTATTGTGGGGCATACCTCCCAGCAATATGGTTATTATTATATTTGTACTTAAACGTTGTTTTATATGAACTACTTCTCAAATTTCTCGCAAAATAAAATGCACAAGGTAAAACAATGCGCCACTTTATCAATGAACATAGAGTAATTAATCCAACAAAAATAAAAACAACAACAGAGTCTCATCAAACAAACACATTGTTTATACATTTCGCAGCATTAACGGTTTATTTATTTTAATCATCAGACAAGTCCCCTTTAAACTTTTCTTAGCGATTGATGTTGTTTATTTGTTTTTATTGTTTCATCAACGAGAACAGAAAATTAAATAATGGGCAAAAATTTGTATACCTGCCTAGAATATATTTGTTGTATTAATCCAAGAAATGGTTATAAATTGTTATCATCTATTTCAGGGCGTGAAACTAGTCCCATACCACCACCAAGAGGCATAAATTCAGCACATGGTTCGACATCATCATTAACTTCAAATTCAAATGTAAATACAACAATAGTTACGGCCAGAAGTGAATTTTTTATACCAACTGATGATATAACACAACAGTTGCAGTTACAACAAACTCAACGCCAGCTTCATCATCCTCAAAAATACCATCATAACTATCAAAATAGTCCTAACAAATTACCTTCTAATACAGTATTCAGCAATGCACTCAATGATTTTCAAAATCACAACAATTCGATAAATTTTAATGAAATTCATGAACAATTTCGTCAACTTGTCATGAAAGATATTTTAGAGTATCAGGCTCAACGAGATGTAAAAGCTAAGCCTTTAATTCAATTGTGAAATCTATCAAAATATAAAGAAAAATAAAATGTTATAAATACATAATGTCTGCTTTCCTTTTGATTTGTTAAAAAAATTTACTCAGCAGACTTAACTTTATTATTAATTTAATGTTATTTATTTTAAGTCATTAAAAATTACCCAATGAAGGTAATTCATTTAAATTGTTAAGAGTGACAAATAAAAACGTTCTTATAAGATTTCAAAGAAAAAACAATAAAAATGTTTTGCTAGAAATTTTAATAAAAAATAAATAAAGTTGTGTTATACATTTAACAAGCAGAACCGGCCCTTATCTGAATTCGTAAACGAAAATTTGGAAACGAAAATTTTGTTTTTGGAATTTTGCTTTTGGAATTTCCGCATCTTTCGAATTAGAAACATTTATGCCCATATGCATAAAAAATAAAACGTATTTTGTATGAAAAAAATGTACTAAAATAAATTTGAAATATATTTTATTTATTAGGCATTAGTGCTCTTTTTTATTATTTAAATAATTTTATTTGTTAAAAAAATCAAACTTCTACCACATTTAATTCTGTAGTTTTTATTTTGAAATCTTTAATTATATTGTTACGAATGTGTCTTGTTTAAGTTTTAAAAGAAAATAATTAAGTAATAAAGTAAACTACCGGGTATGTTGTTTACTAACTGCGTGGCTTGCTAAGAAAATTTATGCACGTAAGACAACAACAAATTTATGTCTACTAACTGCGTAGAAATTTTGTTCACGCAAGACAACAATAAATATTTGAAAATAAATTTCAAGAAAAACTTTATCAGTATAAAAATAAAAATACACACAAAAAGCGTGAAGGCGCCTATGCATTAAATGGACAACATACGTCAACAGAATGTGATACAAAGGGAGTAGAAGATTCTTAACTTTTCTAGACTTCTAGTGGACAAATATAAAAAGGCAATATAAGCCTCGTGAAATAAAGACGTGCAACTTAATAAATTGTTCTGTAGTGTCAACTTTGTTTGTAGTTAAAGTAAATAAATTTGTAATTAATTTAAAACTCTAAAATTTGGTATTAATTATTTTGCAATAAAATAAAACGTTTATAAAAGGTATAAACGTAACAATATTTTAAAAGACTATTTAATGAAAAATAACCTTGTAATGTGCGGTTATTTTCGGACGGGGTTTGATTTAATTGGGTATGACTTTTTCTCTTACTATAGAGAAAAAGGAATACTGAAAATGGTACATAGCCTTTTTACAAACTTTTTGACGTGGGATGACGTAAAATCATACCCAATTAAAAAAAGGCTTTTCAGTGAAAAGTATACACGATTGTAAGTGAGAGCGGGAATATTATTACGAAATAGATACCAAGCAAAATTAAAAGGCTAGCATTCTTGTAAGAATATATCATTATTGAAAAAAAATATATATATAAATTCACCATATATATATATATATATATATATATATATATATATATATATATATGTATAATAAACTTAACTAAATCCTGATTAATTAAATAATTTATTTGCCGTAATTTTTGGAATTTCAGTACCACCTCTTTTTCAGTGTTAATACTTCTATGAAAATGCAATTAAAAACAATCAATATGGTTGAGGTCTGAACTATTTAATGTTATATAATGTGTTTTATACTGTATTACCTACGAACGAGACAATCACCCGTATTCTGTTTGGCGACGGTAACATCGTCGTCGATTTTGAGGCAACATCAATACTAATTTGATATTCCCATCATTTTAAAAAAATATAACACACATATCTAATATTTGAGTTAGGTGATTCATTTGTATACTATTTTTAATAAAATTGTCTTGAAAAAATATAAATTGTGGGAGGTAAAAGTTTATTAAATATGTCGCCTCCAGTAGCTTTGCATTCCATTTTGTTTTTACTTTAAATTATAAGTCGCGCCAAATCTGTAAAAAGAATTTTTTCAAACATGTATTTGGAAAGAACTACATTTTATCTCTTGAG
The DNA here is from genome assembly GCA_030448955.1 of Trichopoda pennipes. Classification (NCBI taxonomy): domain Eukaryota; kingdom Metazoa; phylum Arthropoda; class Insecta; order Diptera; family Tachinidae; genus Trichopoda; species Trichopoda pennipes. Next base: position 14,507,816 of record JASKUP010000042.1, read on the forward strand.
CTATCCATCACTCATCCTATTTGGTGGAAAAGTATACGTAAAGAACAAGTTCTTAACAAGTTTAGTTAAGGGTGATAATATAATTAAAAATGTAAGTAATTTTATTATTTGTGCTTGATTCCTTTAAATAAATATTTCATGATATTCTCACGAAATATTTATTACAAAAATTTTTATTAAAAAATAAACATTTTATGATATTCTCATAAAACATTTATTTCAATAAAAATAAAAAATATTTGAAATGTATTACTGCGGGGGAGAGCATATCCATATTGCAATTTCACTTTCGCTCACAAAGCTCATCAGTGAATTTTACCCCAATATTGTATATTTATTCTGGTATTTATTTATTTATTGTCAAAATTCTATATTTACATGTTCACTTAAAACTAATTTTGATTAGATAATTTTTCCTTACATACTATTGTATTTTTCAAGGACTTGTCATGTTTTATTTTATTTAAGTGTCCACAGAATACTTAGATTGAAAATGATTCCGATGAATAAATTACTTATAATTAAAAATGTTTTACAATTTTGATAGCTGTAGTATTATTTCTTTTGTACATTTTTACTTGTCATGTTTTTAAAATGTTATGTTCTTTTGTTTATCGATTATATTTTTAAAGAAAAATTAAAGTCACAAAATAGTGATCGTCTGATCATGATTTAAGCACCAAGCACTATTTTGTAGTGCTTGGTGTAGTGTAACTGCAGTTGCAGGTTGCCGTATTAAGACATAAAAATACAAAGCTGATTAAGTAGCATATATTGTTTTATACACACAGCAACTCTGTTCAGTTGCCGCGGTTCAAGGAAACAGAGTGGTGCGTTTGTTTGCGACTTTTCAGTTCTTTGAATTTTTGGAATTATTATTTTTGTGAACAAAATTCCATAACAATTTCTTAAAATAAACGTAAGTTAACTAAAGTATATATTTTACTGATAATGTGAATTGGAAACGTTTATTGCAAAATGTCTTTTGGTCAAGGATTGCAAAGCGCATAGTGAAAAGAACAAAATGACTTTGCGGCGTCGGTAAAACTGACGCTAGCGTTCGCATTTTTTTTTTGTTAAAAGAAACGCAGCTTGCAGAGGCTTCTTGCTGTTCTTGTATTTTTGTTCGTTGTTATTTGTTTTATTTAAAATTAATTAAACAGTAAAAATTGTTTTTTGTTTAATTTATGAAAAGTGTTTTAATTCGATTTAAAATTTATTTAGTAAAACAATAATTTTTAAGTAAGTATAAATTTGAAAGTATCGTTGCAGTGTCCTTCATTTTGTTTTTCTTGTAAAACCACTTGCACAGTTTCCCCCTCCGATTTTTTAGTTTACCACTATTAAACATTATACATATATACTCCAACAACATTTGGCCAACGCTTAATGAGAAAATCAGATATAAACATTCTTTATACACATTAATCGTATATAGTATGAGCAATTTTACAATTGTGTACATTATGTTTTTGTTAAACAGAACTAACGCAAAAAAGAATGAACGGGCAAATACATACAAACAAACAAACATCGCATTCTCATTATTTCATTATTGTCGCTTCTTTTGACCCCAGCCAACGTTGTAGATATGTATTTTCTTTTTGTTATATTTCTTTCTGTATACAGCTTATTTGTTGAGCATAATAATTACGGCTATCGTTAAGTATTAGTAAATTGTTAAGTTCCATACAGAAATAAATTGTCTTTGACTTAACCAACCAACCAACCGTTACCGGCGAAATAAAGCACTTATTTCAGCTTTTATTGACATTAAGAATTTCATATGTAAACAACATTTACTCCAAAGTTTAATTTCAATTATCGTTATATTTGTAGTTTATTTTCTAGTATTCTAAAATGTCGGCCAAACGTAAAACGGGTGGAAATGGCAATGGTCCCAACAAAAGGCGCCCAAAAAAGAAGGAATCTGATTACGATGATGAAGTAAGTGACGAGAGTGAGGATGAGGGAGCGACTGCACAATCATCTTCAAATCAGGTGGAAGTTTTAATACCTAATGATGATTTGGATCCACCTGAAAAATTGCCTGATGATCTCTTGGCTACTATGGAAAAGACTCCAGGAAAAGTGTTAATAGCAGGCATGGTAACTTGGGATTTAACCGGCAAACGTGATCGTAAAAATGTAGTTAAAGTTCGACCGAATCTCTATAATTTTCATCGATTCACAGATGAAAAGGTAAGCTAAAGATGGTTTAATTTCCTTTAGTTAAAATATGAAAACTAATGCAATTATTTCAAAACCTAAAAAACAATTTAATATCATTTCCATTTTAAATATTGAGGAAAAAAAAGTACAAATAACTTACCCTTTATTTTGTAGTTTTAAGAATAGGTTCGCATTTATTATAGATAGCCAAAATTTTTTTTGTTTATTCAAATATTTGAACAGACAGTTACATACAATATTGGACATAACTAACGCATGAACTGCTACTTTTCAATAAATTATCGAAAAGCTAAATTAGATTCTTCATTTAAGACATTCAAAAGTAAAGAAAATTAGTAAAAGATATTATTTTAAGGCGACAAAACTAAACCACATCCTCAATAGTGGGTAAATGGTAAAAAAACTCAATATTTTGTTGCGGATCCATTATATTTTTTTAAACTGGAGCACATGTATGGAATCAATTAAATTGAATAATATCACTGAAGAAATTCCATTTCTGGCAGTTTCCGCATTTTTGAAGAGCTCATCTATAGATTTTCTATGGAATTGATATTCGGCGATTGTACCGACCACTTTAAAACATTAATTTTGTTGCCAAAGAACCTCTTTCACACATTTAGATGTGTTCTAAGGGTCGTTCCCCTTCTGGTACCTTTACTTAAAATGCATTTCCTTCTCTGCATGTGGAAGCTTGCCATTTTGAAAGATGTCTTTATAAACGAAACGATCCATTATTCCATTTATTCTATGAATAAGGTGTATGTCACAGTGAATTGTAAAACATGGATTAATACGGGACGTTTAAAATTAAACTTCGATTCATCGGAGAAAACTACGGTTTTCCATTGTGTGGTAGTCCAATTCATGTTTTTCTTTGTTAATTCAATACTGTCGCGTAATTTTTACGTGAAGTGAAGGGCTTGTTTGAACTTTTATAAGATGTTAAGCCACCTTCTACAGCCCGTCTTTAAACGGTTCTTGACTTTGACGGAATGAATGAATCAGTTTTAAACCTGAGTATTATTGCCTTGCCACCTCGTTTGCGTTATGTACTATAGCCAATGAGTCTGAGGAACGAATAATTCTGGATAAAACATTGTCATTAATACCGAGTTTTTTTGCAATGCACATCACGGATTCATGATTATTAAAATCAGCTATGAGCTTTTTTTCAAATGCATTGATTTTTTTTGTCATTTAACAACTAACAAGTAACAACTAATAAGTAACCATAAATGCAAATTTTCTCTATTCTCACTTCAAGTGATCAAATGAGAAAAAAACGGTAACTGTTATTTTGTTTTTAGAACGAAAGACGCCACATCAAAGATTTGTGTGCTTATAGTTTTGTCGCTGCGTTTATGGAGTATTTGCATAAAAATTTGTTTTTTTCAATTAGAACTACAAACAGTTTTTATTTTAATTTTTAATATCTGTTTGTAAGTAAAATAGATGTTTTTCTTTAAATAAACCTTCTTGTTAATATTAGTACATTGCTTCTTTAAAAGCAGAAGTTCGTGATTTAGCTTTGTCCGACACTGTATGTCTGAATTTTTCCCTATAGGGAGATTTAATAGGTTATGTTTATTTAACAGATGCGCAACTGGTGAAAGTTATTCGCTGGTAGAAAGAAAAACCTTTTGGACAAGCAAAGTGTGCAATATTTTGCGGAGTTCGACTCGCTCGTTTCAAAAGTTTAATTACTTTCTCATGTTTTTTAAGGGAATATTAATACGCTTTATAGAACAAAAAATTATCTCAATACTATACTACTTTAAGTATGGGTTGGCATGGTCGTGAGATCATAAGAAAAACGTCAAAGATAAATTACCGACAATTTAGACAAATTATTATCAACATTTTTTAACAAATCTGAAAATCGTTGATAACATTGCTGAAAATTTAGCCACATTCTGTTACTAACTTTGTCGGTTGCAGTAACTGGGGGTTAAGATGTGATTAACCCCATTTATTTGTAAAATTACCCTGCTTTGTTATCATACATTTCCCTACATTAAATTTTATACGTGACGAATCACAAATTGTTCTGCAGACATTGTTAATAAAAAAATAGTGTATGATATCTGGGTCAACTAGGTTATGATGCCATATATAGCCAATTGATTGTCAGATGTAATCTCAAAATTATTTTTATATATTGTCTAATGTTTAGTTTTTATTGTTGCTGCATTAAAATTTTAAATTTAGCAAAACATACCTGCTAATAATGGTTACTAATTAGATAAATTTTTGTGAAAAGGTGAAATAGTTGATTATTTCTTATTTCATTATTTGCTTACGTTCCTCTTGTGAGAAAGAAAATTGATATTGCTAATGTGGGTTGGATAAACTCAAGGGAGATTTTGTTTGCTCGCTCTCTCAGAGATTTGTCTTTCAAAGCTTACACATTAAATCGTACACAAATCAATTGGATTATTTTTTGTAAACTTCGTAATAAGGCTAAAAACGTTATTCGTAAGGCAAAAAGGAGGAACTGCGCTAGCGTTTTTAAGGGACTAGACTCGTCTGGGTTATGGAAAGTCTTGAGAGGATCTGGATGTTTGGAAAATGAGCCTGTTTCTTTCGATTGTGATGTAAATGACCTGAATACATTTTTTGCTTCCTCTAGCGCCAGTGCGAACGCAAATAATTTTAACTTTGAATCTTTTGAAGACAATTTTTCTTCTTTTTCATTTCGATGCATTAGTGAATATGAATTGTTTATTGCATTACACAAAGTTACATCGAGTTCAGTTGGAATCGATGGTATACCCATTAAATTCATCAAATTAATATATCCGTATGTTTCCAGATACATTTTGTCTTTAGTTAACACTATACTAACCTCGTCATGTTTTCCATCTTCTTGGAAGACTGCTAGAGTGACTCCTATACCTAAAATAAAAAATGTTCGTGGGCTTGAAGATTTTCGGCCTATTTCAATACTCCCCTCTCTATCAAAGATTGTTGAGCATATCTTAAAAGATCAAATACTTGAATTTGTTTCATGTGATCTTTATGATAAACAGTATGCTTTCCGGAAAGGTTTTAATACCACTACTCTACTTCTTTCATTAACGGATAGTGTTAGACAAAATGTTAATGATGGTTTTCTAAACGTGCTCATTTCTCTAGATCTATCAAAAGCCTTTGCTTCTATTGACCATTTAATTCTTATTGATAAGCTCTTGATGGATTTTAATTTTGCCAGGTCTGCATGCAAGCTTATTTTCTCTTATTTAACTGGTAGATCACAATTCGTGGTTTTTAACGGTATTAGCTCTGAAGCGTGTTCTTTAATGTCCGGAGTTCCTCAGGGCTCCGTTTTAGGACCGCTTTTGTTTACATTATACATCAATAGCTTACCCTCTTCTACGAACTCATCTACCTGTGAAACTTATTTGTTCGCTAATGATGTTTTCTTATTATTTAAAAATTCTTTCGGCAATGTTGTTACTTTGAGTAATAACATAAACTCTACTTTAGATAGTGTTCTTCTGTGGACATTAAGAAATGGCTTGAAAATAAATCCATATAAAACAAAGGCCATTACGTTTGGCCCAACAAATCGTTTTAGTTTTGATATTGATATTTTCCTAGATGGATCACGTATTAATATTGTACCCCAACTAAAATGCCTAGGTATTATTCTAGATACTAGATTGTCTTTTACTAACCACATTGATTGGTTGAGCTTCAAACTCCTTGCTACTCTACGTAGGATTAACTCTTGCAACTTGTACTTACCTCTACATATTAGAACTCGCTTGTCTTGGGCTTTGTTAATCTCACAACTCTTCTATGCTTTCGAAGTTTTCAGTGGTACAGGTACGATGCACTTGCATAGAATTCAGAGGATGTTTAATACTGTGATACGCTTTGTATATAATGTGCGCCGTCGTGACCATATTTCAGGCTATTTTCATAAATTCTTTGGATGTAACTTCGCTAACTTAATTAATTTTCGCAATTTAGCTCTTTTTTTAAAAATAATTCGGAATTCAAGGCCACCTTTGAGTAATTCATTTTTATTTTCGCGATCGGTTAGAAATCCGCAACTTTTGATACCCCGAATTTTTACATCTTTTTTTGAATCTTCTTTTAGGGTTCGAATTTCCCGTTCGTGGAATTTTTTACCTTTGTCATTGCGTTTATTTTCTCACTCAAATAATGCATTTCGTCTGAAACTTATGAAGCATTATAGTAATTCTGAATAGTTTTCATATCTCGATTTGCTGCCAAATGGGACCATTGTCTTATTGTTTCAAATTTTTCGTACTTTTTCACTTATTTTCGGCTGGGGAGCTATTTTTTGCATTGTTTATTTTTTTCTTATTTTTTCCTTTTCAACAAATTGTACACAAAATTATTAATGATAATATTTTGATCAATGATTGAAGTATTTATGTAAATATATATCGCATTATAGTCTTAGGCAAATTGCTTTGTAATATTGTTAATTTGGCCATCTATGGCTTCATATTACCAGATTGAATAAATAAATAAATAAATAAATAAAATAAATTGCGGCTATTTCCTGTTTCGCCTAATACTAATTGATTACGAATACAAATAATTTAAAAATAACTAGTATTACTTGGGATTAATTCGATAAAATAAATGATTTTTGATTACATTCAGAGATTTGTAATCTTGAAAATAGTCGAATTACTTTTTGATGATTATTTATAGTCATTATCAACTAATAACAAAAATTTCATATTACTCACTTGTAATGGGTGGGCAAATTTGACGTTAGGAAGTAAATTGGCTTAAAATACAAACACATTTTTTTTAAATCTCTGCACTACGAAACCGTGATCACCAATATTTTGTGGCCACAATTGGCTAATGTTGACATTAGGATCCGTCAATTCAGTGACGAATTTCATTTTTCAGAGCGTCAATTGTTGTTGTTTACGTAAATTCAATCTTACAAATGACCCAGAAAAATAATACAGCGGCATTAAATCACTAGAACATAACCGCCTAATTGAAAAATTGTGTTGAAAAATGCGTTGTTTTCGTTTAATTTTTCAAAAAGCCAATTTACAAACGTTCGAAGCAAACAATGGTCGGTCGGCTTTATTTATTGAACGAATTAAAGTTTATAAGCGTAAGGATGAAGCTCTTTATCCAAAGTCTTGCGCAGTGTCTATAGTGATGCCCAATTGTTGCGAACGCCGACAAGTTGATTTGTTAAGCTCATTCTTGACACATTGCTGTATAGCGGCCATTATGAGCGTATTGGTTATTTGGTCTGTCGTCAGCAACAATACCATGAGCATCGAACTTAACGATTAAATTACGGACAACGGTCTGATTACTAGCAACAGCTTATCGAATTTTACGAACTGATACAGTGAAATTTATGGTAAATTTTTACAATTAAAATTCTTTGCTCCAGAGTGTAATGTTCCATGCTTAAAATTTCCCAACTTTTAATTAAATAAATGTCAAAGAATGACACTTTAATTCTTAACATTTAATCATTTGACAGACAATTTATTTCCTAACTTCAAATTTGCTCACTCTATATTTGAAATAGTGTATCTGAACACTACTAAAAATTATTTAGCAAAAGCTCAACAGAAAAATTTTATTTAGTATCGTTTCGTGACTAGTGGATGTGCCGCCGCTCATACAATTCTCATAAATATGAATCGTAAAGCTGTGTCTTTTGGTCGCAATCCATCGGGACAATTGGGTTTGTCTGATACCAAATTATATGAAAAGCCCACTGTAATACCAGCATTGGAGAAAATGAATATTGTACAAGCAGCAGTTGGACGTCATCATTCGCTTTTCCTTACAGATACCGGCACTGTCTATGCATGTGGTGACAACAAGTCGGGTCAGTGTGGTATTGGTAATACTACTCCGTCAGTGACAACACCAACTCTTATAAATTATCGTGGTCCACCCATTATACGCGTTGGCTGTGGTGCTGAGTTTTCCGTCATTTTAGACATTAAGGGAAATTTACATACATTCGGTTTGCCGGAATATGGTCAACTGGGTCATAACACGGATGCCAAATATTTTGTAAATGCCAACAAACTATCATTCCATTTTGAGACATCACCTAAAAAAATTGTTCTCTACATTGAAAAAAGTAAGGAAGGTCATGTAACACCGGTGGACAGCGTACAAATTGTTGACTTTGCTTGTGGCAATAATCATACAGTAAGTTTTCATAATTATAGCAAAATATATACAAATTAAGTTTTGTGTTTATGCTTGCAGGTGGCTATAGATTCTAAAAAACGTGTCTATAGTTGGGGTTTTGGCGGTTTTGGTCGCCTGGGTCATGCTGAGCCGAAAGATGAGATGGTACCACGTCTTATTAAATTTTTCGATATGGGAGGACGTGGTGGTCGCAGTGTTTATTGTGGAGCAACTTACAGCTTGGTTATTAATGAGCTGGGCGTTCTTTTCCTGTTTGGACAAAATAAAAAGACTGGTGAAGCTAATATGTATCCTAAGCCGGTACAAGATTTATCGGGTTGGAATATTACTGATATTGGCTGTGGTAACACATCAATTATAATCTCAGCGGATGATACTTTAATTGCCTGGGGCGCTTCACCCACTTATGGTGAGTTGGGTTTAGGCGAGTTTCAGAAGTCCTCCACGGTTCCTAAGGAAGTACCAAAAATGGATGGCATGAAAATACCTCAAGTATCCATGGGCTATTCACACGCCGTCCTTCTTGTCGATACCGATAATGAAGCCACACAGGGTAAATATGACAAATTACCCGAATACACCATTGATGATTAGGGAGAAGGAACCGTACGTTGCATTGAGACATCGTCGATACATTAAAGTGGTTTAAGCAAAGAAACAAAAAACAGGCAGCATTTGTTTTCATTTTTTTTTATTCATTTCAAAAGTTGAAACAGCTATCTATTAAACGAATAATTCAAAACAATAATTTATAATGCATAACAATAATGCATTGCATTCAAAAGGAATGCGTTTAAAACAATTTCATTTAAATTTTATATTTCATTCTGAATGTATATTTATATAATCTGTATTCTCAATTTTTGTTTTGTGTTTGTATTCGTTGAATATTTTTTTTAATTTATGGGTAAAATGTGTCATGTCGCAGATAAACCACTTATCACATTTATTTTTAATGAACTTAAATTATTGTATTTTTAAGAATGCAAACCATTTGTTTTTAATAAAGTATCGATCCCACTTATTTTTGTAAGTTTTAGTGTTCAAAATATTTTTTATTTATTTTATTTAACTCAGTATTTGCATTGCCCTGAAAAAAATACATTTATTGCACGGTCATGTCTAATTTTTTGTATTTTTTTTATAAATTATCCCATTTACTCAAAACATCAAATATTAATTATGAAAAAATCAAATATTTATAATAAACTGTTAGTATTTAATTAAAAAAAAAACTATCAAGATAATTTTTTTATAGAAGGTTAACAAAGTAGAATTTGGGGAAAAATTATTAAAATTGGTTGTTGGCCGGGTGCCTGCCTGACATGAGTCACAAATTGTACCGTTATATATATCCAAAATTGCGTATGTAGGAAATTTGCGGAGATCAAATAATTTAAAAACTATCGCTGCTTGTGTTGTGTTATCGCTAAAAATTCATCACGTACCGAAATTTAGGATGACGGCAAACATTGTTGGATATTAATATTTATTTTTTTACGACAATTTGTAACATAGTCGATCAATGTTAGCCGAAGTATTGACAAATCATCACAGAAACGACTATTTCTCTTAAGCCCTGTCTTGCAAAATTTTGATAAGCAATATACGTTTTTCATGTTTTAAAAGGACTAATTAGTGTCATCATATTTATATTTTTATGATGTAAATATTACTCCGCAAGTTCTCGTGTGCCTATATTTACTGCTACGATAGTCAAAAATATGGGAAAGGGTGCGATATAACGCTTGCGTTTATTCCTCGAGAAAGAAAGTAGAAGAATGTAAATTATTTACCTCATGTGCTGCGTGTGTAAGTTTTCCTTCAAGTAAACATATGGAAAATAAATAAAAAAGTGGCAACCCCCTTTTGGTTACTTTCATATGGTATACTGGGAAACAAATTGACTGTTATAAAATAGTTGATCCAGACAGGGGAAAAATTTGATAGAAAAGGACAACCTATATGAGCATAACAATTAAGTAAGAGAACATTTTAGATTTTTGTTTGCGATAACAAGATGGTGGCGCGGCATGAGACCTGTTTTTTGTTGATCAGGCATTAAAGACTATCAATTGAGTGTGGTTTAACACCACTGGATTATTTTTTGTGGGGCTATGTTAAGAACAGAGTCTATACGGAGCTAATCGAATCGATTTCAGCCTTAAAATTCAAAATTCGTGATGTGATTAACGAAATTTTGCCAAAAAGTGATTAAAAAACTTTGTTAAAAGAATCGACATTGTCAACTTTTCTCTTCGTAATACAATAAAAATTTGAATCATTTTAACCTAATTTTTTTGTTTTAAAAAACAAGCTTCTTGTTGGAAAACCCTTTACTTTGATTTGGCATTTTTTAAAGGATTATTAAAAATATTTGATGGTATTTTTCATTTTTATATGCGTTATGCAGCAAAAATGGATGTTGATGTCAGCTACTGGTTTTTTAAATTTTCGATATTTTTTGCGGTTGGTGACGCGAATATCTTTGTTGTTTAAATTGCTTTCAAACGATCTGTTTTTAATATGAGGGTTGCCGAATTATATACCACAAATTAATCTGACTCCAGCTATTTGTAACATAAAATAAGTTAATTCAAATGTAATTATACATGTTTGAACGTAAAAATTTAAGTCGTCTGTCATGTCATATAAGGTCAATTACATGAAAATTATGAAAAATTTGGGGGCTAAAAGCTCGACCCCTAATGGATTGTAATGTCAAGAAGGACATTTTGTAAACATACTGCGAGGCACTTCGCAGCGTGGCTTGGTAGAATAAAGACTTCCTTTCGGTTGATAATTAATAAGCAAAGTGATAACATGTTTTTTCTAGAAGAACGTTTCTAACCACAAAAGGTAAAAAACAACATGGTGGCAGCGGTAAACCGTAAACCATAAATTAAATTACAATATTAACTAAATTATAAGAAAAAAATTTTTTTTTTTAACAACAAAAATTAATTTAATTATAATAAAAAATTTTTTTCAACATTAAACCCATAAACCAAACAAATCAAAATACAACCGAACAAATTAAAATATAACAAAAGCATACAATTACATAATAATTTAAATTACATGGTTGAATAATGTCTAAGGAAAAACAACAAAAAATGGAAAGCATTTTTGTGGCAAACATCGCTCCTCCAGAACCATTTAATTTTTCGCTTCCAGAAAATTGGCCCAAATGGCGGAAAAGGTTCGAGCGGTATATAAACGTTTCTGGACAATCAACTAAGGATGCGAAGGAATAAATTGATTTATTATTTTACATCATGGGAGAGAAAAGCGAAGAGGTTTAATTACAACCTGGTTCTGCACCAACAACTGTAGCAGAAGCACTAACGAAATTTGACAACTATTTCAATTCAAGGAAAAATACAATTTTTGAACGCTTCAGATTTAATTCACGGGTTCAAAGACAGTTGATGAATTTATCACAGATTTACATGCTCTTGCTGAAAAATGCAGTTATGGAAATCTGAAAGATGAATTAATTCGAGACAGGATTGTCGTTGGGATGCAAAATACGAAAGTCAGTGAGCAGATGCAGATGAAATCAGATCTTACGTTGAAAATTGCAATAGACACGGCTCGACAAGCAGAGGTTCAGATGTTGCAAACAAAAGTCATTAAGGATGACAGGAACGTGTTCAAAGTTCAGAAATATGTTAAAACTAGAGGCAGTGTTCAACAGGGAGACCAGGGCGGTAAATGTGACTCATCGTCTAGTGGTAAAGGTAGCTATAATTATATTAAAAATTATATTAAGAACAATAGATGCGATAGATGTAGTTATTGCGGTTTCAAGTCACATAACAGAAAAGATTGTCCAGCCAGGGAAAAAAGTTGTAATACTTGTAAATTGAGAGGTCATTTTGCAAGTGTATGTAAGAAAAAAATGAAATTAAAACAAAGCCAAATAGAAAGTTAAATTCAATTGCAATAGGAAGCGAACTCCCAGAATCATGCAAATGTTGATTACATGGTCGGAACAGTAAATGAGTTATTTGCAGGAAATATTCGTAGATCAAATATTGAATCGTGGTACGTACAGTGTAAAATAGCTGAATTGGGGAACGAAATTAAGTTTATTATAGATACGGGGGCAGACTATGTCTGCATCCCTAGAAATGTAGTTCCAGGGGATCATAGCTGACCATCTTGCATACGGGCACTACTTTGAAAGGGCCGGATGGTAAATCATTGAAAGTTTTAGGTATGGCCAGGGCAACCTTGATTTATGATAACAGACAATGTAAAGTTGACGTTTATATTGTTGAAGGGCTTAGCATTCCTATTCTAGGGCGGGATGCGATAGTAGAACTAAATATTTTTGAGTCTCCAATTTTGAAGAATTTTTGTGTCTCACAGAATGAAAGTGAGAATACGTCATTGAGGTTAGTGGAAAATTTCCCCAGACTTTTCCGTGAAATTGGGGAGTTTAGGGGCGAAATAAAAATAAAGTTGAAGGACAAGGTGACTCCTTTTGTGCAAACAATACCAAGAAAGGTACCAATTCCCTTATTGCCCAAACTTAAAACGGAGATCGATAGATTACTTGAATTGCACATAATAGAACGCATGGATGAGATTACGGAATGGGTAAGCCCCATCGTAGTTGTTCCAAAGCAAAAAGACCAAATAAGACTGTGTGTAGACTATACCCAGCTTAATAAGGCCGTTATGAGGCCATATTACCCTATGCCAAAAATTGAGTTTTCCTTAGCCAGAATAAAGGAAGCGAAAATATTTTCGAAAATAGACGCGAATAAAGGATTTAATCAAATTAAACTGGATCGGGAAAGCCAATTACTGACTTGCTTTATATGCCCGTTCGGGCGGTTTGTTTTCAAAAGGCTACCCTTTGGTATTTCTTGTGCACCTGAATATTTTGTCTCTAAATTTAATAAGGCCCTAGAAGAAATAAGTAACTGCATATCGCATGTGGACGATATTTTGATTTTTGGGAGAGATCAAATCGAACATGACGCCACACTCAAGGAAGTTTTAGTTCGACTGGATAGGGAAGGTATTACTATCAACAGGGAGAAGTCGTGTTTTGGGGTTAATCAAGTAACTTATTTAGGTCACGTTCTCTCAGAAAGTGGCATTTATATTGATCCAGAAAGAATAAGGGCAATGGTTGACTTTCCCAAACCCGAAAGTAAAACTGAGGTCCAACGTTTTCTCGGAATGGCGAACTTCGTGGCACGGTTTATTCCTAACCGCTCTGTACTATTAGGACCAATAAATGTGTTAACTGGAAAGGGAGAATTTGTTTGGGATAAAGTTCAGGAGAAAGCTTTTTCTGAGATCAAGGATAGACTGATACAATCGCCTACTTTAGCTTTTTATGACCCTTCAAGACAAATTATTATCAGTTCGGACGCATCGTGTTATGGCATAGGAGCCTGTCTTTGTCAAGTAGATAAGCGGAGGGAGAAACAAGTGGTTTCGTACATTTCGAGAACCATAACGGAAACAGAAAAGCATTATGCTCAAATTGAACGAGAAGCTTTAGGTATAACATGGGCAGCTGAGAAAATGAAAGAGTTGATAACGGGTATTCACGTCATATTTGAAACTGACCATAAGCCATTGGTGCAAATTTTGCAAACAAAACACTTAGATACTTTGACACTGAGACTTCAGCGATTCAGAATGCGCCTAATGCGCTACGATTACTCAGTAGTATACGTTCCAGGTAAAGACTTGAAAATAGCTGACACTTTATCCCGTAGTCCTCTTCCTTGCCGGGCAGATGAGCCCCAGGAGCTAGCAATGGAAACTGATGCTTTCGTACGTTTTGTAGTAAGTCATCTACCAGTGAAAGACTACTACATGGAAAAGATAATAAAATCTCAAAAACAGGATTCAGTATGTAAACTTTTGGTTCGGTATTCTGCGGATGGATGGCCACCATGTAATAAATTGCCAGAGTTTATGGTGCCTATCAATTTCGCCATGATATCTCTTTTTCTCAAGATTTAGTATTGAAGGATACTCGGATAATTATCCCTCCCGACTTACAGAACGAGGTGATTGGTTTTATTCACGCAGGACATCAGGGAATTACTAAGAGTCGTAGGCTAGCACAGACTTCGGTTTGGTGGTTGGGTATTAGTTCTCAGTTAGAGGATCTGGTAAGGAACTGCCCGAGCTGTATCGAAGAACGGCACAACAGAAAAGAAACATTCAGAAATGATCACTTACCAACTCGACCAATAGAGAAAATTGGGTTGGATCTCTTTAAGTGGAATAAATGGTACCTTATAATAACTGATTATTATTCACGCTACTTCGAGTTCTTCCCATTAACGTCATTGTAATAGAAAAAGTTAAAGTTTTTTTTTACGGTTTGGTATTTGTTCTACATGCAGGACTGACAACGGTCCACAATTTCAATCAAAATTCAGACAGTTCGCTATAAATTACCATTTTAGGCACGTCACAAGTAGCCCTTACTAAAGCCAGTCGAATGGTGCTGCCGAAGCAGCGGTGAAAGTTGCAAAAGTGTTGATAAAGAAGTGCAAAAACATTCATGAGGGTCTTCTCAACTACCGTTCAACCCCTTTGGCAAATGGATTTTCGCCCGCAGAATTAATGCTAGGTCGAAAAATAAAATCATTAGTTCCAATTTTACCAAGTTTATTAGAACCAGAGAATAATAGGAAATTAATAGAGAACGAACTTAAAATTAAGAAAAAACAAATAGCAAATTACAATAAACGACACAGAACTAAAGATCTGTCGGAGCTAAGAAAAGGGGATAGAGTATTGATCGTAGATTTACGAAAATATGGTAGGGTTGTAAAAAAACTGAACGAACCAAGATCATATTTGGTTGAGGCGGATAGAGTAACGTATAGAAGAAATAGGTGGCACCTAATTACAGTGCAAAATAGAGGTACAGATCATTTGTATGATTCTGAGGAGATCTATAATCCAACTGAGAATTATATAGTCGAAACTAATTCGGATAGAGACTTAACTAATAATCCAACCCATCCATCTACAGAGTTATCATCTTCTGGAGAAAGTCCCGAAGCTGGTTCCTCAACACGAGTAGGTAGACAGAGAAATAAACCGCCTTGGTTAAAAGATTATGTCATTTACTAAACAAAAATAAAAAAAATTTGTATAGTATCGTAACAAAATTAAACATGTATAGTAAATTTAAAATACAAAAACAAAAATGAATTTAAAAAAAAATGTATAGAATCGTAAGTAAATTTAAAATACAAAAACAAAAATGAATTTAAACAAAAAAAATATTTGTAATATACATATATAAAATGTATAATAAATTTAAAACACAAAAAAACAAAAATGAATTAAAACAAAAAAAAAAAACAAATTGCATAGTATCGTAAGAATTATTTTTTAGTAATTAATTTAAAGCACTAGGTCAATTTTAATAAAAAATGTTAAAAAACTTTTATTTTTTATTAATTTTTCGATATTTCGCCACACCGTTGGTTGGCATCATCAGAAAAACAAAAATAATAATGAACAAACAAATTGAAAAAATTTTTTGATTAACAAATTCAAAATAATCAAAAAATTTTTCAAAAAAAAAACAAAACAAACAAAAACAATAAAAAACGACAAATTGAAAAAAAATTTTTTGTTTTACATACATACAAACAAATTTTTAATACTAACAAATTTTCAATACTAACAAATTTTTTAAATGAAAAACAATTTTGAAAAAAAAAAAAAAAAAAAAAAACATAACACATTTACAAAACAATAGTATTTTACACATATATTTTAAAACATAAATTTAATGACCAAACGTTACAAAAATTAAAGTATTAATTATTAATATTATGCAGATACAGAGTTTTGTTTTATAATTTTATGCACTAAATATCTATAATTTTGTGCAACATTCTCCGTATCTGCTTTAAAATTTATTCTTTTCGTTAATGGTACTTTAATTATTTGTAACATTTCTAACATATAACGACGTTTATAATTATTTTCTAAATTTAAAATTGAAACATTTTCAAAATTAGGATAGTGATTAACTTTAGAGCAATGCGAAGATAATGCTGTTTTTGGTAAACTAATATTATTCCTGTATTTCTGGTCTGACCTATGTCCTGCGATTCTAGTTTTCAATTTATTTTTTGTTGTGCCTACATAAACCTTATTACAATCCTCCTTATCATTACCGTTACAAGGAATTTTGTACACTAAATTGGACATATTTAATTTTTGAATTTTATCCTTAGTTTTACTAAACAACCTATTTAATGTATTTGTATTCTTATATGCCATTTTGTATTTATTTGTATCATAAATTTTTGAATTCTCTATTCTTTCAGACAAGACTTCTATATAAGTTATCGATTTATATATTTTCGGTTCCGTTCCACTACTTATAACTCTTTTCCTCCTATTATTAAATTTATTAATTAACCTATTAGTTAATCGTATTGGAAAATTGTCTCAGTTAAAATATTTCTAATCTTTTCTTTGTTCTTTCTATGGAATTCTTTGTCACCAATTTGTTCATTTGTTAATTCACCATCTTATGAATTATGTAAATATGTTACTAACATATTGAAGAAGATCACCGAGGGTTCTACGTATAATATAAAAGATTCAATTGAATTTAAAGAAAAAATTAAAAACCATCATGTGCAGGATTATGAAAAATTAATTTCTTTTGATGTAGTATCGTTATTTCCAAGTATTCCTGTTGATTTGGCGATCAACACAATAGAAGAGAAATGGAATGTTTTGAAAAATTTTACAAAGATTGAGAAAGGTTTATTTTTTCGTATTCTTAAGTTTTGTATAGAAGAGAATAGATATTTTCAGTATAATGAAAAGATATATATCCAGCAAAAAGGACTTCCGATGGGCTCTCCAGCTTCTCCAATTGTGGCAGATATTGTTATGGAAAAATTGTTAGATAATGTTATTGAAAAATTAAATGTTAAACCAAAAATTATGACAAAATATGTAGATGATTTGTTTTGTATTATATCTGAATCTGCCATTAACGAAATGTTAGAAACATTAAATGAATTTGACCCTTCAATAAAATTTACAATTGAAAGGGAATGTGATGCTAAACTTCCATATTTAGACACTTTAATAATAAGAAGAAATAAAGAATTAGTTATAGATTGGTACCAAAAACCAACTGCTTCAGGTAGAATTATTAATTATTATTCTAAACAAAATAGAAGAATTATTATTAACACGGCCAATAATTTAATAGAGAGAATTTAAACAATTAGTGACAAAGAATTCCATAGAAAGGACAAAGAAAAGATTAGAAATATTTTAACTGAGAACAATTTTCCAATACGATTAACTAATAGGTTAATTAATAAATTAATTATAATAGGAGGAAAAGAGTTATAAGTAGTGAAACGGAACCGAAAATATATAAATCGATAACTTATATACCAGTCTTGTCTTAAAGAATAGAGAATTCAAAAATTTATGATACAAATAAATACAAAATGGCATATAAGAATACAAATACATTAAATAGGTTGTTTAGTAAAACTAAGGATAAAATTCAAAAATTAAATATGTCCAATTTAGTGTACAAAATTCCTTGTAACGGTAATGATAAGGAGGATTGTAATAAGGTTTATGTAGGCACAACAAAAAATAAATTGAAAACTAGAATCGCAGGACATAGGTCAGACCAGAAATACAGGAATAATATTAGTTTACCAAAAACAGCATTATCTTCGCATTGCTCTAAAGTTAATCACTATCCTAATTTTGAAAATGTTTCAATTTTAAATTTAGAAAATAATTATAAACGTCGTTATATGTTAGAAATGTTACAAATAATTAAAGTACCATTAACCAAAAGAATAAATTTTAAAGCAGATACGGAGAATGTTGCACAAAATTATAGATATTTAGTGCATAAAATTATAAAACAAAACTCCGTATCTGCATAATATTAATAATTAATACTTTAATTTTTGTAACGTTTGGTTATTAAATTTATGTTTTAAAATATATGTGTAAAATACTATTGTTTTGTAAATGTGTTGTTTTTTTTTTTTTTTTTTTTCAAAATTGTTTTTCATTTAAAAAATTTGTTAGTATTGAAAATTTGTTAGTATTGAAAATTTGTTTGTATGTATGTAAAACAAAAAATTTTTTTCAATTTGTCGTTTTTTATTGTTTTTGTTTGTTTTGTTTTTTTTTGAAAAATTTTTTGATTATTTTGAATTTGTTAATCAAAAAATTTTTTCAATTTGTTTGTTCATTATTATTTTTGTTTTTCCTGATGATGCCAACCAACGGTGTAGCGAAATATCGAAAAATTAATAAAAAATAAAAGTTTTTTAACATTTTTTATTAAAATTGACCTAGTGCTTTAAATTAATTACCAAAAAAATATTAAAAAAGGTAAAAAAAATTATAACTATTATCGTAAGAATTAAAAATGTATAGTAAAAAAAAAAAAATTAAATATGTATAGTAAGGATAAGCAAAAAAAAAACAAAGAGAAATAGGGGATATGTAGTGTAAGCTCGACCCCTAATGGATTGTAATGTCAAGAAGGACATTTTGTAAACATACTGCGAGGCACTTCGCAGCGTGGCTTGGTAGAATAAAACTTCCTTTCGGTTGATAATTAATAAGGAAAGTGATAACGTGTGTTTTCTAGAAGAACGTTTCTAACCACAAAAGGTAAAATACAACAGAAAGTGCAGGCTTTTTCTTATTTTTAAGATTTTCTGATTCCTTATCGAAAGAACGGAATCGAAATTTCTAATGATGGCATTCCATAGCGTATAGAGTTGAATGCAATCATGTTAGTTTTACTGGCGCGCCAACAAGCAACTGAAATAACGTTTTTCTGATCAAAAATCATAAAAAAAAGAAAATGCTAGTTGAATTTTTTTATATGCGGTAAATAAAAATAATAACTTTAGTAGTTTAAGCCAAAAACTGACAACAATAATTTCACTCAAAAAGCAATTTTGGCCAAATATAAAAATTTAGCAAAGAGCACATTTCCATTTAACCAACTTTGGGAGCAATTAACGGTTAAACTCAATGTTTCTGGGTCACCAATAACAGATGCTAAAACTTGGCTTAATTGTATTTGACCAATAATTTTGTTATGTACATAAGCACTTCGCATATTCTAATCAAAAACAAAATGTAGTTTCTTTTAAGAAATTATCAAAGAAAAAACTGGCATTGAACCGTATGAAGAGAACGTTCTTTCTAAGTAGAAGAACGCAAAAAGTAAAAAAATTAGCAAAATTTTATTAAATTTAAATTGTGTAATTTTGGTTTTTAATTTCCGGATTTTTCTCTACTTTCTGCGAACATATGATTTTAATGTTTACTCTTTTTACAGTGTTGCAAAATATTTAAAATAAATGAAAAATTTGAGGTTAGGAAGTAAATTGTCCGTCACATGATTAAATGTCATGAATTGAGCTGTCATCCACATTACACTCTTGAGAAAAGAGTTGTTAAAATATCACTGTATCACTTGATCAAATTTCAGCAGTTTTTCCACATAATTCCTAAATTCGTTAATGCTCCCAACAATTGGGCATTACTAGAGTTAGTTTGCGCAGCCCCACCGACAGTAAATTTTTATTTTTGTAGTGAAAAAAAAACCAAGGTCTTCGTTGGGAATCGAACCCACACTACTAGCCTACAGGGGCACCTTGTGAATTGTTTGTGAATTGACTTTTTGAAAAATGAAACGAAAACAACGCTTTTACGCTTTTCCAACAAAATCAGCTTTAGTGATGAGGCTCATTCTCAATTAGGCGGTTATATTAATAAACAAAATATTCACATATGGTACTAACAAAATTCAGAAGCAGTCTTGGAAAAGCCATTACTTCTAGAGAAAGTGACCGTATAGTGCGGTTTGTGGTTAAACGCCATCATCTACCCGTAGTTTTTCGAAAATGAGTAAGGAAACGCCGTCAATGTTAATTGTTTGGGTTACCAAACCATGCTAGCCAATTTTTTGTGGCGAAAATTGACCAATGTTGACATCAGTAACGGCTGGTTTCAGTAAGAGGGCGCCACACACTACACAGCCACCCAAACAGTTCAGTTATTGCATAAGAAATTTTTCGGTTGCGTAATTTCTCCATTTGGCGATGCCAATTAATCGCCTCGTTCTTGTCATTTAATGCCGCTGAATTATTTGCTATGGGGCCATTTAAAAGACCGGATTTATGTGCATAACCCACGAACAATTGACGTTCTAAAAGATGAAATTTGGTGCATCATTGACGAGATAAGCGAAGCTTTGTTGCAAAATGTGCTTAAAAATTTTTTAAAAACAGCGGACGTCTGCCAACATGCTAGATATGGACATTTGTCCGATGTCATATTCCATTGTTAATTTACGTATTTTTACTTCACATTGGTATCGATAAAACTGAAGTTGTCGTAAAAAGATGTGTGTTTTCAGTCAATTTACTTTCTAACCGCAAATTTGGTCACCTTTTATGATGTTTTAAAGCATTAATTCTATTCGACTGATTTAGGCTCCAGTTTATTTTCAAGGTGTTAAGAAGTTTTGTTGTTTGATGGCTTGAAATAACTTGTATAAATAGAAGCTTAAGAACATAAAGGGGTGTGTAAATTGATCCATTGAGGTAACTTGTATGAAAAATATATTTTATACTCACCTTTAAATATCTTTTGAGCCTTTTAAAAAACTTTTTAGATTTGTAGGTTTCTTTATGGGAAAAAATTAAATTTTCTGTTTTTTATTTTCAGTTTTGTCTTTTTTAATGTTGTAGATAAATATTATTTTTTAGATAATATAACACAAAAAAATTTTATATAGTCTATAATGCTACAGAACAAAATTAAAATTTTTTGGAACACAACATATTTTACAAAATAAAACCGATGACGTTAACATAAATTTCAGATTTTTTCTCAAATTCAATGCATTAAATATAAATTGTTTTAATCACTTTGTGTTTAGTTTCATTAGAAGTTAAGCAAATAATCGACCCAAATATTCCCCGGGAGTTTTTTCTATTTTCCCAGTTCCACTATTTTAAATAAATTCTCCCCAGGAAAGTTTTCTCTTTTCCCTTTCCCCTTTTCTTTCATAATGTTTCCAATAACACTGTGCTGCAGTGATAAAAAATACTTGACTAGACACTTCTTTGCTTCGTACAGGTCAGATTGAATTATTTATCAGAAGTTACTTTAAAAAGTTTTTTGTTGGTGACTTGGTAAATAATTAAATAATTTAATAATGAGCTTATTTTTAAGCTCAAAGAGTTCTGCTATCCTATCCACCTACAGAAAATCATTCCAGGGTTTTTGCGAGACAGATCATTTATAGTAAAAGTTGAGGATCAATTTTCCAGCTCCGCTTGTGTACCACAAGAGTTAGTTAGTATTATCACCAACATTATGTTCAATATATATTTCAGATCTGCCGCACTGTGTATGGATGATACTGCAATAATTACAATAGGAAAAGTCTTAAATAAAATCATTAAATGAATGAAATCTGGCCTTTTACACCAAATACAAAATAAAAGTAAACTAAGCGAAAACCATACGATTAACTATCCAAACGCATTCCATCTAGTAGGTTTGTTGTTGATGGAAGTAAAATTTGAATTCTAAATTAAATATCTGAGAATTATTTTAAACAAAAAATTTGACGTTTAGATACCAGAATATTCTACAAACATGTGATGAAACTGTAAAATGTGTTAGAGGTTTATTACTACTGCTTAACCGTAAGTCGACACCATAGGCAAAAATAAAATTTTACTTTGCAGAATATGCATGCAAACAATAATGACCTACGGCTTTCAAATATGGTCAACAAAAGTAGCTTAGAAACATAAAAAAGCTACAAGATATTCAAAGTAAAAACCTAAAAACTATTTGTATTTGCCAAGGCCCTACTCAGCGAAACTTTTATATAGTATGAGTAAAATGAGTCAAGGATTTAAAGTTCGATAATAGATCTTCATTTTAAGAAATTTGTAACCTTACAGTCTTTATCAGCCTCAGAAAGAAAAGTCGATGTAATAGTTAGAGTTGGATTTTACTTCAAAACCGAAAAAGTTTTATCTTATCTTTTCTTTTAAATCTCTGTATTGTTATAAATTAGTTGTAATACTTTCTATGCGGAAATTTTCAAGAATATAAATATATGTTAATTATAAAAGAATGTAATTATAACTTAAAAAAGTAAGTGAAATAACCTATTGTGTCTGTTTGCAAGTTAAGAAGTTTCTTAGAAATTTTATGAACCCAAGACAGCTTATTTAAAATTCCAGAAAATGAAATAAACAAAGAGAAAAAGGCACACAGCCAAACAGCCACCTACACTAAATAATGATAGCAACAACTATGGTAATGTTGAAGTAGAATTTTCTTGTATATGCGAGAACCGCTCAAAACAGTATATATAAGCAATAAAAGCAGTTTAAATGCAAACTTCGAGTACCTTTACTCGATGACAAGCTGCTTATTATGCTTGTTGTTAGCGAGTTTTGGTCGTCTTCAGTTTCATAACAGAAATGCGCTCATAATCTGGAGGTATTCATAGGTGTGCAATTTCTCTTTTCTTTACTGCAGATCTTATAAAACAGAATGGACAATTAAACTGTATGAGAGAACGTGAAGTCAATCGCAAAAGTACATTGGCGGGTCGTATACAAAAAAATGTAGAAATTTGAGTTTCATTAAAGCCACTAAGCAAAATTTTATACGAAATAATTATGTGTTCTTCTACTTACCACCACTGTTGAAATGGATAATTGCGTGACCTTAGAAACTTTCAATGGTTAAAGTTTAAAAAACTGAAAAGTTAGTATGGGACGGTGAAATATTGTTGAATTTGGTAAAAGAGCATATAGACGAAAAAACGGATTGAGATACAAGTCGCTTATTTGGCTCTAAAAAGATAGAAATTATTTGGAGAAAAGCAGGGTAAAAAGAAACAGAGAGCATTTGTATTCAATTCCCTTAAGCAATCGCTGCAATATGTGCGATGTTCATATACGAACTCGAATTCTGACTCGATTTGACGTCAGAGTATAAGATCGTAATCTGTAACACGAACATGTGAAAGTCAAACTACATGTATATGTATAAAAAAACATGTTTACACACAACTTTTAGAGTTTAAATTAAATCATTGTATGCGAATGATATTTGAGTAAAGATGCTTAGTTTAAGTTATAAAAGAGACAATTATCACTAAAAAAAGTAAAGTGAAATGACCTTTTGTGTACGTTTACAAATTAAGAACTTTTTAAGAAATCCTATAAACCCAAAACAATAACAATATGCTACAGTAAAATTCTATGAACTAAGATTACCAATCAGAAAATAAATACAACTAACACAGAACAAAAAGACACAGAATCAAATAATTATATACACTGAAAAATGATAACAACGTCATGTGTATTTGATGACGTTGAATTAGAGTTTTCGAATAAATGCTGAAACTGCTAAAAACAGAATATAAAAGTATTCTTTCTTGGGCAATAGAATCAGTCTAATTATGAACATAATCGAGTGAAGACATAAAAGTTGGTATTGCAGCTTTTAAGAATTGAATGGTAAAGTTAAGGATTTAAAGCCGCAAAAGATCGTTACTGGGTGGTAACGTAGGCGAAGATATCAAAATAAAACCGCTACTAGTACATCACTCTAAAAATCCAAGAAGCGGTGAAAGGCATACCTAAATTAACTGTAGCTGTAATTTGGGAGTCTAATAAGAAATAATAGGCAACTACGAAAATTTTTCAGGATTAGTTCACTGAACAGTTCTGCCCGTCTAATAATAATGTTTAACATTACTGCGAAATTAAAAAACTTCAAATAAAGAGCACTACTGTTAATTGATAATGATCCAAGCTACCTAACAAATTTATCCGATTTAATATGCACTCCAGTCCAAGTGGTTTTTTGCCGCCTAACACAATTGCCTTAAAACAACCAATGAAGCAAGGCATTATATTCAATTTTAAGGCTTATTACTTGCGGCGAATATTCAAGCAGATATTTGAAAAAACAAACGGAGAAGAGAAGCAATCAATAATAAAATTTTGGAAAAACTGCAATATTATACGGCCTTAGGCTGTTTTTTATTACGGAACAATTTGTTTTGTGTACTAAGTCCAAATTCGTCCAATATGTGCTCGATTACGCTTATATTTGGGCTTTGTCCAATTGGTTTGATGACCTTAAGGTACTTTTAAAGCAATCAGTTCTTGACTCTCAGTGATGTGTGCTTAGAATTGTTGTCTTGATGAAACTTAAAATTATCAGCAATAACCAACTTGGGCATACTTTCCTTAACATTAGTTTTTAAAACCTTCTGTAAGCTGAAGGTTTCGGACGCCTGCAGCTGCCATGTGGCCCCACATCATCACTGATAAGCCTACACGCTTCTTAGTGTTTTTGTGCAAAACCAAGGAAATTAAAGTTGTTTTTATCTGCAAAAAGAGCCTGTAACATATTAAAATCTTGATAGGAAAAGCTAACATAACGTGGCATATCAATTTTACTATGCTTTAAAACGAGAAATTCTTTGATACCTGCTCTCATTTAAAATCCAAGCAATTCTTTCTATATTTCACACTGATACTTGGTTTCTTTCAAGCCACTCGGCCATTTAATTTGTTTTTCTTAAAACTCTTATTGTTTCCGCATGTACTTCCTTTCCAAAATTGGTTTTGGAGTGAACGGAGATGAATGAGTCATTTTGTACTTCTTTTGTAAAGCTTTCTTTTTACAGGAGTGCGTTATTTATTTGCACTTCTTTGCAATTTCTCGTTTCTCGGGTTTTACCTTATTAATAGTTTTTAATAACAATTTTTCACTCTATCCAAGTAGACATAGACTGTTTGATTGTACGCGGCATTACAAAAAAAAAATAAATTAATTAAATATTTTCTTACTACGAAAGCAAATTTCCAACTTACGGCCTTGCTCAACTTTCAGCGTGACTTTAGAATTCTTAAAACTAACGTAAAGCTTTTACTGCAAAATTTTATTGTTACTAAAAACTCAAAAGCTTTTCAAAAAAAAAATAAACTCTGACACCTAAAATAGTTCATAAACATCTACAAATGAATTTCCCGACTTTCAATGTGATCTACTGTTAATATAGGGATAGAGATTTGCACTGGCCACATGTTCGTAAACATTCCCTATACCTTTTCGACGCAAGTACTTAAATGAGGAGACCAAGATAAATTATTATTAAGGCTAATTCCAAGTATAACTGCGTACAAAATATATTCGATGTTTTTATCATTCCTAGACAAGAAAAAGCGCAGACTTTGTTGTACATTGGATTTCATCAGACGAGTACAAGATTAATTCAGGGGTACCGTAAGACTCTGTTCTTTCTCCTGCCCTATTTCCTACTTTTCTAAATAACCTTCTTTGTCAAACTTTAATAAATATAGTTTAATAAGTATAGTTTAATAGTAATAGACAGAACCAATTGGAGGTTGGTTTCAAAAAGCGGAACATGAATAATACGCTCAATCACGATCTCGCAACAATCTTCGAATAAGGTCGTGTAGATTTTAATGCCCATAAAACTCAATGTTACATGTTTACGCATATATTTGTGTTCGGAAGTGGTGCCGTATCTGTTACTATAAGTGTTAAGGAATCGGAAGCTCTTGATGTTCTTGGCATGAAACTTCAGTGTGATGTTCAAGCACATTTTTCAAGTTTCTAAAGAAACTTTTAAGTACCTCGGTTTTCTAAAACGGTATAAGAGATACTTTACCCCATCCGATCTTCATACGTACTATTTATACCACCAATATTTTTCCAAAAATGGAATACAACTCTCATCTTTGGGCCGGAGCTCCAATGTCTATTTTAGAGTTGCTTGACCGCGTACAGGAGAGGACCAAGGGGCTCATTAGGGATAGTAGGGTATCCAACTCTATTGATTATTTAGAACATCGACGCAATGTGGGATGTATTTCACTTTTTTATCGTTACTACAATGGTAAGTGCTCTAATGAAATTAGGGAACTTGTTCCTGGTATTCGCACGTTTTTGTGTTTAATTTGATTTTCGTTGAGAGTGCATCCTTTTGTGGTTGATTGGTCAGTAAATCGCACTACGCATTACAGGGAAAATTCTTTTTTTAGCAGAACAGTCCGTATGTCATTCCCTGAGTGCTGATCCAAAGAAAAAAAGTCATGTTTAAGTAAACACTTCAGGAATCAATATGCTCCAACATAGTGTTCAAGTGCACTTAAACATCATCAGCATACTCCTTACAGTTTATGTCAGTAAGAAATGCCTTATTAATGTATCATTTCTTCAAACGATACTAATACATTTTTGTGCGTGATAGTTTCGTCAATTAATAGATTTCCACTATTATGACTACTCTTATATGCAGCAACAGCAACTTTTTTCGTTTAAATCGGTCGATTTTGCTTTAATTCTGAATCGACTACATTGCAGCACATCTGGAAGATCATTGATGTATAAAAAGATATAAAATGGGACAAGAATAGAACCTATCAACCTCAATGGTGTTTGACGGTTTATTGTTTATGAAAACAGATTGTTCGCGGCCAAGAAGGCATGATGGAATAAGATTTTTAGCAGTTAAGGAAAAGCAGAAGAGTTTTAGAAGTTTTGTTAGCAAAATTGAATGCACAATGGAATCGAAAGCTTTAATATGATCGGATACTAAAATTACAAAAGATTCCAAGTTATCGTCCAATATAGACCCAATTTCTTCTACGACATCAATTAGTATTGTAATACAGCTCCTTCTATGCCTAAAACCTGACTGCAAATCTATTTTTAAGTTGCGTTTGGTTAAATATTCACATATTTGCATATTCATTATGTTGTCTATAGCTTTGGATCGGAATGGGAGAATCACAATAGGCCTAAAGTCCTTGCTGCTTTTAGGAATAAGAATTTGCTTTTTTTCCAAATATCTGAGTAAATATATCTGGTGATTAAAGTAGTAAAAATGTACGTTATAAATCGTAGCAGTATCGGAATGAGAAGTTTCAGAAATCTAGGATCTATGTTATCTATGTTTTGCTTAATTTGCCACATCGTAAGCTTACAGCTTTTAAAGTTCACATTTAATAGCACATCTTTAATTTGAAAATAGTTTTTTAATTACGCTTAATTTCGTTTGTCTTTTACAATTTTCTATTTAAAAACTAACAAATATGCTAAAATCTTTATATTTCTTTTAATCGTTTTTAGTACATTTTATATTTTGTTATGTTGTGTTGTTTTAATTTTGTTTTTATGGAAACCTTGTATATAGTTTTTGTTATTGCTTTTTAAGTTTACTTTAGACAAAATGACTTCTCAAAATAGAACTATAACCTCAACTTTCTTAAATAAGAATAAATTTATGTTTTATGTTTAAGTACTCGTACATATTTGTGTATGTACTTATTGTATGTATGGATTTCTGTTGGAATAATCAATTAATTAAATATCTAATTTGTTCGAATAAAGTTTACCTGTAATTTATAAATTTGCTTCATTTGTTCTTTCATATCAAAAAGGTGGGGAAGAATTGTAGTTAAGAAAACATAGAGTTTATTTTGTTTTGATAAATTTAAGAGCATTTTCAGAAAATAGCATAGTATAAACGACATATTAAATCTGTGTAAAAATAATTATCAGCAATTAGCAGTTAAAATATAAGGAAATCGTTATGCTTATTTAAAAATCAGTTATAAGTTATTTAAAACCAGTCAAAAATATTCGCATAACAAGAAGAATTTATTATTGTTGTTAAAAAAATCGTTTAATAATATAATTTTTCAATTTTATCATAACTTGTGATGGACTTATTAATTGTTGTTATTGGCAACACCATTTGTCATCTCTATAAAATTATCGACAGATCGAGCCTTAACATAATTCTAGACACAAGATCAGAATTGTATTGGGTGAGCAATATTTAAGGTGAGGAAGTAAATTGTCTGTCAAGTGTTTAAATGTTAAGAAAAAAATGGTAAATTTAAGCATGCAACGTTACACTTTTGAGTAAAATATATTAATTGTAAAAATTTACTATCAAAGTAACAAAAATTTCATTGTACCCCTCGTAAAATTCGAGCATTTTTTTCTCGTAAACACGTTCCTTTTAGTGCGTAGTTTAATCACTAAATTCGAGACTTACGGTATTACTACTGACCAAAACAGGTACTTGTAGTGGCCGTAGTAAAGCAAACATAGCCGCTGTACTTCAAAGTGCTGAGAATAACCATGGAACATCAACTCGTTATAGTTCGCAACAATTGGGTAATACTTTTCAATACTTTTCATAAAGATCACGTTTATAAAGTTCAATTCGATTAAGAACTAAAACCCATCGACCCGACCGTTGCTTGAATCGAATGTTTATATATTGGCTTGTTGGAAAAACTAAACTAAAACAACGCAGTTCTCATCTTTAGCGATGAGGCTCATTTTCAATTAGCCTCAAAAAAGTGGTCGTATAGTGGTGTTTATGGTCAGACAACATCATCGGCCTGTATTTTTGTTTTTTTAAATGAGCAAGATAACAAATTATTCATGACGACAATTGTCTAATATTGAAATCAGTAACATTTGGTTTCAACGAGACAGCGCCACAAGCCATATAGACGCCCTAACAATTCATTTATTGCATGAAAAATTTTCCGGTTTTGTTAATGTCAACTAGGTCTTTTTTCTCGGACCAGTACTCCGGAGATGACTTCTACTTATGCAATGCATTGTACCAGAACTAGGAAATTAGGATATGTGGAGGAGGAAGGAGGGAGTAGTGCTTTGATTTCAATTTTCTTACATAGAAAGTTTTAGGAAAGATCTATGCAGGGAGTTCATTCCACATATGAGCCGTTCTGCTAAAAACGAATTTTCCCTGTAATGCGTAGTGCGATTCAATGGCCAATCAACTACAAAAGGATGCGCTCTCAATGAAAATCGAGTTAAACGTGCGAGTAATGGGAGCAAGTTTCCCAATTTATATAGAGCACTTACCATTGTAGTAAAGCTGAAACAGTGAAATACAGCATACATTGCGTCGGTGCTCTAGAGAATCAATAGAGTTGGATGAGCCTCTTGGTCCTCTCTTGTACGCGGTCGAGCAACTCCAAAACAGACTGAGTTGTATTCCATTTTTGGACGGATATATATGTTAAAATAGCACAAAGATCGGATGGAGTGAAATAGCTCTTACAGCGTTTTAGAAAACCTTGAAAACACTTGAAAACTTTGAAAAACCTGAAAGATGTGCCTAATCCATCGAACATCACGCTGGATTTTTATGCCAAGAACAACAAGAGCTTCCGATTCCTTAATACTTATATCACTCATAGCAATAAATGCAACACCATTTCCGAACACAGATCTATGCGTAAGCATGCAACATTGAGTCAATAAAATTGACTCTATTCACACGACTCTATTCGGAGATTGTTGGGGGATCGCGGTTGAGCGGATTATTCAAGTTCTGCCCTTTGGAACCCACTTTCGAATAGTTTGGTCTATTACTGAATGAATACAAATGAAAAATGGTGCTGTCATCTGTGAAAGAGTATACAGGGTTGAAAGTTTTGACAAAGAAGGTCATTTAGAAAAATAAGAAATAGAGTAGAAGAATGAACGGAGGCTTGCTAAATTAATCTTGAACTCGTCGTGAATTGTTGACATTTAGATCTTCTAAAACTTTTTTAATCGCTCCAGCTCGTAAAAATATTTTCGGCCTAGTAAAGGAACTAGCATTATCCCTTACTTTTTTCACAAATGACCAAAAGTTCTTACCACCAAGAGAAGAAAAACTTTTTCAAGTATACACGTTAGTCAAGTCTTGTTTATTGTTGGCATGCAACCCTTATTTTATTTAGTTTACATTTTTGTCTTAACCTTTCAAACTTATTATTAATATACTGTAGTACTGTAGTTAGGGTTAATGTCGAAGTTCCAGTATTTTCTAAGCACTTCTGCCGATTCTGGCCAGCATAAAAATGCCAATTTGTTTGCGGTCAGTATTTTCTTACCACTGCTGCCGAAAATAAAACAAGGCCTGTCCTTTTTACCTTATGATAAGACCGGGCTTATGAGAACAACTCACAGATAACTGAAACTCAGAAAGATGTAATTCGGTGCTGCATTGACGAGATAAGCGAAATGTGCTTTAAAATTTTGTTAAAAGAGCGGACGTCTGCCGACTTACTAGAGACATCATATTCCTTTATTAATTCCCATACTTTTACTTTATATTGTTGTCAATAAAGTTGAAGTTGTCAGAAAAACTTGCGTGTTTTAAGCCAATTTACTTCCTTACCCCAATTACAAGTTGCAAAATTTTTCCTGTCAATTTATTTATGCTTTATTTTTGTTATATTTTTATTTAAAACTAATTATTTTTATTGTTTCGAATCCATTTTACCGCTATTTAAGAAAATTAGTTTAAATTTATGCATCAATCATTCTAATGTTATGCGAGCATCAACGAATGGTCTAAAGGTTCAATTATCGTATTTTTAGTTTTTTTGTGTATTTGACTCTTATCATTTTAAGTTTTCTTTTTGTAATCGATTTATTACAGTTCGATATTTATATATGTTTTTATATTAAGATTACTTTTAATACGTTGTTAAACGTTATAGTTTTGTATTTAATAATGCGTTCAATAAAACAGCATCTACATACATATTTATATATAATAAGAATTTGTTAATGATTTTAATTTGTTTCATGAAATTATTATTTTTATTATTAATGTTTAAAGCGTAATTATTGCTTGTTTTTTATTTGAAATTAAGGAACCTGGTTTTTGTATATATTTTTAAGTATATTTTTTATTTTATTTCGCTTGATTTATAAAGAAGAACTTTCTTTGGATATTGCAATAGTTTTATAGTAAAAGGATAAAAATATTTTTGAAGACCTGCTTTATATACATTTTCTTTGTATTTTTATTTAAAAAAATTTAACATACATATCGAGTGTTATTGTAAGGCGTTTATTGAATTATTTCTGTTTTGTTTGTTAACACATGAAATTTTTTAATATATATATAAGTATGTATATATATGTATGTATGTACAGAATAAGGCTATTTAAGTTAATGTTTACTTTCTAAAATGATGATTGATTAAAAATTAAATTATAAAGGTAATTTTTATAAAGAAATTTAAAATTTCACTGAACAATCGATTTTGATTTCTTTTAAGTGTCTTAAGAAACAAAGTTTATCTGCCCCTTTGTTTTGTTGTTTTAACGTATAAATTTATTTGATTTGTAATTTTACCACAATTGAAATAAACCGAAGTATAATTTTAGAAAACACATGCTAATTTGGCTTAAGCCATTAGTTAAAAATTAATATCTGATACTCACTTGATTTCTACGAGGTTAGAAAATAAATTTCCTGTCAAATGATAAAATGTCAAGAATGTGAAATGCGAAATGCTATTAAAAGCAAATCAGGCGTTTTTTAATAATAACGTTTGCGATGATAGTATTTGTTCTAATGGATAGTCAGTCGTATTCATAGACCGAACCAGTTGGAAGTGAGTTCTATAAGGCGGAACATGAATACTACGCTCAATTACCATCTCACAACAATTTTAGAATGGGGTCGTGTAAATAGAGTCGATTTTAATGCCCGTAAGACACAATGTTGTATGTTGTGTTCGGAAATTGGGCTGTTACTATGGGTGATAGATATAGGTATTACGGATTCGGAAGCTCTTGATGTTCTTGGAATGAAAATTCAGTGTGATGTTCGATGGACTAAGCACATTGTTCAGGTTTCTAAAGAAGTTTTCAAGTGCCTCGGTTTTTTAAAATGGTGTAAGAGATACTTCACTCCATCTGATCTTTGTACTATTTATACCACTTATATCCATCTAAAAATGGAATACAACTCTCATATATGGGCTAGCGGCCCAAAGTCTACTTTGGAGTTGCTCGACCGCGAACAGGAGAGGGCCAAGAGGCTCATTGGGTACAATAGGGTATCCAACTCCATTGATTCTCTAGAGAATCGATGTACTTCACTGTTTTATAGCTACTACAATGGTAAGTGCTCTAGTGAAATTAGGAAACTTGTTTCCGTTACTCGCAGGTTTTTACGTTTAACTCTATTTTTGCTGAGAGCGCATCCATTTGTGGTTGATTGGCCAGTGAACCGCACTACGCATTATAGGGAAAATTCGTTTTTTTTCAGAACGGTTCGTACGTGGAATTAGCTCCCTTCAGAGGTCTTTCCTGTCACTTTCAATGTAGAAAAATTCAAATCGAATGTCCACAAACTTTTTACATTTTTACTCCCTTTTTCCTCCCATAACCTAGTTCCCTAGTTCTGGCATAATGCATTGAAAGTGTAGGAGTCATCCCATAAAAATAAAAAATCTGCCGACTTTAAGTCAGAAACCCATTCTGATGTGAAATAAAACAATTTACTTAAAATGAACTTCAAAGTTATAAAATTCTGCAGATACTATTTTCAAAATGTGCAGAACAAATTTTCTACCAGTATCAAAGCATGAACGAAGACCTCAAATTTATCCATCCTTTACTAAAAATTATTACAAAATCATGTTATCTTTAACTTCTTTCTATAAATATTTTTAGTGTCAAATTGCGTGTATGCGCTCGATAAGATGCTGTTTAGTTTCATCACATACGCCAATAACATATTTAATTTTTGTTATACAAACGGTCTTTACATTTTAAATAGTAAAATTCTGTTATTATATTACTTATTTTTTAAAGTTACTACAAATGAAATTTTAAATTCCTTTAAATCTGTTTTGAATTATTTGTATTTTTAAAGAAGTCTTTTAGAATTTGTCTTAAAATTAACATATAAATACAATACAAACACCAACAATATTTTTAAAATTTTAATAATTTTTTTTTGTTTTATTTTATGTAACACACATTTCTCTAACTTAATAGTGTAATAATGTTTAATAACATCAAACCTGCCATTATAAATCTTGACGTGGTAGAAAATATTTTTTGTACATTTTAATAGTCTAACCGTCTTTGGTCAAAGGAAACTGTTTTATTTATTTCAAATTAGTTCTGTGAAATATTGATAATTTTATATTCAGTATTTAGTGTCAAGTAAACACACTTTAATTTTTGAAAATATTTTATTATTTAAATACTTTTTTTTTTAAGAATCACAAAAGTCAATTCTAAAAGTGAAAGTGAACTAGTAAAAGAAAAAAAAGGATAGTAATAAAGATTATTGAAAATTAAAAATTTAATTGTTTTTTGTAAGAAATTTAATTAAACACTGAAACACAGTTTATCACGAAATTAAGAGCGAACTTCGCCGACTATGTCGACCAGCGATTTTAGTGCACGCCGTTGATAAAAGTAAATCATGATAAATATATTTATTTATTTTTTCGATTCCAGCAACATCAGCAACATCATAATTTCGACATTTAGTTTTTTTACTTAAATATGTTTTATTGGCAATTGTTACCAAGAATTCAATTTCGCACGAATGTTGCATTAAAATAATTAAAAAAACTTTAAAAATGGTGGTTCTGTTAAAGTTACATTTTGTAAAATTAGTGATATTTTCGGACAACATAATCGCACTTCTGATACCGCTATTAAGAATTTGATTATTAAATTTGAGCCAACAGGCTACATAAAAATGTGCGAACACCAACGTGTGTTTGACTGAAAATATCGCAGCCTCGTTTTCAACAACTGGAATTATCCAAAACCCCTACATGGCGAATTTTGCGTAAGGATTTGACTTTGACCATTCACATCACCGTAGATTCACTCAATTCATTCAGAACAACCGACTGGTTTTTCTGAAAAAATAATTTTTTCAGACGAAGACCACTTCCACTTGTCAGGGTATGTCAACAAGCAAAATTGCCGCATTTGGGCTTCTGAAAATCGTAGAGCAATTATTGAGAAGCCCTTGGATGCTCAACGTGTCGCTGTATAGTGCGCTATATGGTCTGCAGGCGTGATTAGGCCGTTTTTTTTTTCGAAGTAAGACTGGAAATGGGTTAACGGTCAATGGATCAACAGTATCGCGAGATGCTAACAGCTCAATTTTGGCCTATTATTAACGACTGACATGTGCTTTCAACGGGACGGTGCCACATGTCACAAAGCTAATGAAACGGCCAATTTATTGCAAACCAAATTTCCCGATCGCATAACTTAACGACTATCAGCAGTTAAGTGGCCAGCTTACAGCTCACAGAAAGGCTTACAACAAAATATTCACTGAAGCAGAGTAACACTTGCTGATCAGGAAAATAAAAGCGAATCCGTTTTAAATTTCTCCAAAATTTGCCGCTATATTGTCCTAGGAGTAAGGCCAACAATTATTAGAAATTTGCTTCACCAATATGGATTAAATGGGAGAAAAACTTGTTAGCAAACGGAATTAAACTGTGAGAGTAAAATTAGCCAAAAACCCTGAAAATATAAATTGTTCGTTCTCAAAAAACGTATTATTCGCAGACGAAACTAACATCAATATGTTTAAAAACGATGGAATACCTACTGTTTGGAGGGAACGCTACCAAGAGCTACTGTGTGATTAGATTTACTTCCGCGCCTGGCCATGAAGCCTTAATCAGATGGTGTATCAAACCACTGCATAATTTGGAACGTCATGCTCGTCCTAGGAAGCCGAAGCTATAATTCTATGCAAAAGAACTTTCTAGTTGCAACTTCGATGATTCCAGAGCAGGGCTGCAAATCATCACTCCTTGCTTAAGAGTTGGAGACTTTCCAACTCCTGTCCAGAACACATGTCTAGCATGCTCACTGGATATTGGGAACATTTCACCAGGTAGGTGTTATTAAAGGTGAAATGAACCCGGCCACCATAGAACCATAGACTGATATGGGGCCGCGAAACCACAACCACCACGATACTTCCATATAGGGGCCAACCTCAATAATCAGTCAGAGAAGAGTTAAATGTCTAAAGAGACAAATAACGAACTCTGCGGCTTACTGATTCCCGTGGAAATAAAGTGGAGTTTCCAGTTGTACCCCTGCTGACTTCAGGAGACTGGGCTCCCTTTTTCCCCCAGTTTCACAGATCTACATAATAGCTCTTTATTAAGACCATATATGTGCCCCCGGGGTACCAAGAGCTACTACTTAAAAACCTAAAACCAACTGTAAAACATGTGGGTGTTTCAGTGATGATCTGGGGTATATTTTCTGCAGCTGGATAGGAATCGCTGCATTTGCATTGATGGGACAATGGACTAAAACGTATATTTGGATATACTTAAGGAAAACATACCAAGAAGTGTGGATAAACTTTCGTTCAATGTCAGTTGGCTTTTTTTTTTATCAGGACAACGATTACAAACACAAGGCTTCTAAAGTAGGATCCTGGTTACTATACAATTTACCCCATACTATAGAAACCCCACTACAGAGTTCTAAAATAAATCCCATAAAAAATGTGTGTGATTACTTGATTCTAGCAAATCTGAGCTAGAAAGAGTTTGAGTGGAAGAATTGAACAAAAGACCACCATGCTATTGCTAAAAATTAGTTAAGTCAATCCCTAAAAGATTTCAAGTTGTCTTAAAAAGCAAAGGGTTACACACAAAGTGTTAATTGTTTAAGCATAAGAACTAAATGAAACATTTTTTAAAGCTGTCCGAGTTTGGTTTGTGCAATATTTTTAAGCCAATTGAAGTATTTTAATTTTTTTTACTGTTTATGTTTAATGATTCATAATTTTGTTTTATACTTTAATTGGCCAATTATATCTTTAATTAAAATTTAGTAAACATTTTTACAATCGTTAAATATTTACAAATAAATTTAGTGAACAATAATGTTCTAGTTTGGCTTGGAGCGACTGTATGTGTCTTTGCTTACTTTTTAGTTGATTTCGATAGTACTTGATATCGAACGTGCCCTATACGATTAAACGTGGTCAAAAGAAGTGTTAAAAAGTTTCGTTAAATTTCTTGGTTGGAAAAAGAATTTTACTGCAATTCGATTTGTTTTAAATTTCATCATTCAGTAGAAACAACGAACTGACAAATGTGATGATCAATTAGAATCAAACTGGAAAAAGTCATGGTGATTAAAATAAAATATTTTGCTTTACAAAATCTTTTCAATTGAAAATAATGCTTAAAAAAAAGAAGAAATTTAGTTTTATTTTCATAAAGTTTGAATGTAAAGGAAAGTGAAATATAGTTTTTAAGATTTTAAATAACACAATGTCAAGTCTTTAATTATTAATTAAAAATACTTAAAAACAATTCTACATTTCGATCGCTGTTAGACGATCTTAACATTTAATTAATTAAACACTTATTAAATTTTATTAATGGCTACATGACATTCAAATTTGTTTTAATAAAGCAGAAAATCTCTAAGAGAATATTTTTAATTAAAATATGTTTTTAATTTGTTTTAGAATACTTTTTGTTACTAAAAATTGTTCATGTGCCTGTATGTATGTTTGTATGTTTTTGTTGGAAAGAAATATTTTTGTTTTAAATTAACACCAATAATTTGTTAAATAATGTTTATAATTTGAAACAATTTATTTTTAAAAATAATGTACGTGATTAACTTATATTTATATAGATTTTGGTTTTGTACATTATATTTTAAATATTGTATATTTTTATACTTAATTAAATAAACGCTTATTTTTTAATTATAAAATACAAATGAATGAATTTCGGTTATTTGTTATTAAATTTTTAAGTTTTTTTATTTATAAAAATTTTCAGGAGTTTGTTAATATTAAATCTAAGTTCAGTGTTAAGTTATATTTATATATGAAATAAGTTCTTGTTTAAGATAAATTATTTAATAAATTAGGAAAGCCTCGAAATTTATTTTTACATTTAAACAATGTTATACGTTTATTTTCTAATTCTAAGAGAATTTAACTATTTTGAGATTATTTACAAAGTTTTCAAGACACTTTTTATTGAAACGTTTGTGAAAGTTTTCATAACAATTTTATAAATTCTTTAAGGATTAAAGAAATCTAAATTGAATGAGTGTGGCTTACTATCGTTCAATTTGGATTTCGGTTAATATTGTGGCCACAGCTAAAATTTTGAAAAGTGAAAGTGAAATGTAATTTGTTCTATATTGTTGCGATGCTTGAGTTATAAAAAGATAATTATCACGCAAAAAGTAAAGTGAAATGATCTAATGTGTCTATTTACCAATTGGTAAGTTCGAATCTTACTACGATAACTACACTGGTGTGCATATCTTGGTAAATAGGACATCTTGAATTTGATTCTCGCCGGAATCACACTGTATTGTGGTGCGGATGGCTATTTATGTTTACAGTGCATTTTAAGTTGCCAAAGCACTAGTAAAAGCATACCTATTCAGGGGAACATAAAACAAGAATCTATATAAATAAAAATGAAATAGTGACGAAATCGCACATGTTTTTCTTTTAAATATGTGAAGATATTTAGGGAAAGAAAAAATTGGGAAACTTGCTTAGAATCGAAAGAAACTAAAATTGTGTTTGTTTATGGGATTTTATATTTTTTTTCATCTTTTTATAGATTCTACTAAAACTTAGTAAGAATGGTTTAAGTTCGGAAGATATACATGTACAAGTTTAATTGGCCACTTCACCAATCACATACAAATTTATTTTAATTTTCCAGGACGTCTGTTGGGTCAGCTAGTAAGTAATAAAAATTGACGAGTTTGTAGAAAAACGTGTCTGTTTCTAAGAAATCTTATAAGCACAAAGAATCAACAACACGCTACAATAAAATTCCATTAACTACGTTTAACAATCAGAAAATAAAAACAACTAACACAGAACAGGAACACGCACAGCCAAGCAGCCGCCTACACTGTATGATATTAACAACATAATCTATATTTGATGCAATTAATTATAGTTTCTTAGTAAATGTTAATAATCCTCAAAACAGAATATAAGTAAGGGCCCCCTCTCTTGAACAATAAAGTCGGTTTAATTATAAACATGATCGAGTAAAGGCATAAAACTTTGTACAGCAGCTTTTAAGCTTAAAAGTGGTAAACTTAACATTGAGTATTTTTGTGTACACAAAAGTAAATAGTAACAATATCATTGCATTTTAATTTTGCTATAAATGTTAAATCCACATCCACATCTTGTATTATCATAACAGAGAATTAGTTTATTTGAATTCAGAAGATTACTGTTTTCCAGAATTCATTTTTAAAACGATTTGGCAGTTCCCAGTTTTCATTACATTAGAGTGGGTCATAAATCAGCTTTCCTCAAGTGATATAGTAAAATTTAGAAGTAAGCGATTCCTTGGTTTTTAAGTTATGATTAATCCTTTAAACACATTCGACACAGCTGGCTACCGACTACAATCTGCCAAAATTAAAATACACACGTTTTTATAGACAACGACATTGTATTGAACTTGTTTTTATTCTGTGGCAAGTTATTTCGTGATAAGATTTACATCTGCACCTGGCCGTAGGCCTTAATCAGATGGTGGTCAAGCCACTGGGAATGACAAGCAACGTCATTCACGCCCTAGGAAGCCAAGGACTAATTCTAGCAAGAGGTCATTCCTAGTTTCAATTTCAGCGGTTCCAAAGCAGGGTTGCAAACCACTACTCCTTGCTGAAGAGCAGAAGACTAACCCACTCCTGGTCCAGAACACATGACTAGCATGCTCACTGGATCCAGATCATTCACCCGATGGTGTTATTAAAGGCGAGATGATCCTGGCCGCTCATAATAAAATTCATGCGGGGGCCGCGAAACCACAACCACCGCGATACTCCCGAAGGGCCAAACTCAGTAATCAGTCAGGGAAACAGCTAAAAGACTAAAGAGACATTTAGGGGAACTCTGGGACTTACTGATTCCCGTGGAAGTAACGTGGAGCTTCCAGTTGACACCCTGCTTACCTTCAGGGGACTGGGCTCCCTTATACCACCTGCAGAACAAGTCTAGATGGTTGAGTAATCGATAAAGACCGATAAATGTGCCCCCGGGGGGGCACAGGATGTGGCGTGAGAATGCGTTAGGCCCTTTAAAGTTTTGTTTAACAACTTTCTTTCAAAATCACTTCGCCCAATTAAGCCGCCATCACTTTGGTTTCCTAAAATTTCAACGTCTATATAAGTGCTGCCATTAATACAATATGTTTCTTGTAATTGTAAAACAAGGAGTCACATTTCTTTGGACAAACTATACGAACATGTTCAATACCTCTAAAGAAATTTGACATAGAATTAGTCAAATATGGATGTAAGCTCGTATATATTTGTACATAACAAATACACATCATGCAGTCCACTCCGAACTGCTGCACACGTTTCGCAGATTGTTTTGCGAACAAAAGTTTATATGCAGAAGCTAGCATTTGGATATTAGATTCTTGCGGCAAATAACTGCAAAATTTCGTTTCTTTATTAATCACTCCTGACCAATCACAAGTTGACTTAAATGATTGTTATGGACAAGCATATCTCGCTAATAATAGGTGTCCTGTTTAAAAGCCTTTTCAATTTATTTTTCGAAGGAGTAAGCAATAAATTTAAACTAGCTACCTCTATCTACCTCTATCTACCTCTCATGTGGGGTTTACTGGACAAACTCACTATCCTCGGATACTTGTTTTTAATTTTTTCTTTGCTTCGTATACTAAGGAAGTAATTCGCACAACTTTAGCGATATGTGCAATAAAATTTATTAAATTTTCTCCAGAAAACAAACATTTCGAATGTTTATGTTGCTGTTGCCGCTCTCAAAGTAATGAAGTAGCTGGCTATACGGCGGCAAATGCAGTTGGCGGAATTTGTAGTCGTGTAATATGCTGCGTTAAATGTGTTTAAGTGCTTTAACTACAAAAAATATTTGATCCTTGTTTGCAGTAATTTTTTTTTAAACTAACTGACCTTTAGATTGTGATGGTTTTAAGAAATTTAATTTAAAAAAATTTCGAACATGTATTATTTCGAATTGAGATCACAAAGATTCAAAATATATTTTTTTACACTGTCTATAAGAACGACGCACACTGGGGATTTCGTGGAAAAAAGTCAAATAGTCAACATACTCTTCATGCAATATGCAATGATATTTTGAAATTTTAGACTAAATGGTACAATTAAATCAAAAAGAATTACTCCGATCTGACTGTTAGTTTTTTTTAAAGCCGTCTCCAAGCTCAGTACTTGTATGTTTTACTGAACCAACTTAATTTAAACGTACGAGTTTGAAAACGAATATTATTTTATTAAGTGAGCTAACGTTTTTCGTTTTATTTTTTATTTAAACTAGGATATTTCAGTATACTAAAACTGGAAAAATGAACTCTGCAGAGACTTAAGTTTTTTTTGTTTGTTTATTTTTATGAACATATAAAAAAATCCCTTTTTTCTCCAAACATTTGGACCTGCAATTTTAGCCATACTTTCCCTCAGTTGGAAATTACTACTAATACATTGTCTCATCTCTGTTTTTACATTTTTAG
Organism: Trichopoda pennipes; assembly: GCA_030448955.1. Taxonomy (NCBI): domain Eukaryota; kingdom Metazoa; phylum Arthropoda; class Insecta; order Diptera; family Tachinidae; genus Trichopoda; species Trichopoda pennipes. The sequence continues at coordinate 14,548,705 of JASKUP010000042.1, forward strand.
TCAATTTCAAGTGCCACCAGGTGCCACCTCTCAATTTTTTGCATTACACAGTACAACATTTTTCAGCTGATTGCTTCGCGACTCAATTCTGATAACGCCCTTTTGTTTAACATAACTCAAGAACCACTTTTTACATTGCTGGTAACGATCGACATTTCTCCAACTTTCTTTACTTTGATTACTTTTGTGTATTACTATATAAATAAAACTAAATTTGTGATGAAATCACTACATTTTTTGACAAATATATTTTTTTCCTCACCTCCATACAAAAATCCCCAGTGTGCGACGTTCGAGTAAGAAAACAAAAAAATGTTTTATTTTGATTGGTTCACTTTATCATGTCGTTTTATTCAATGCTTTATTATTGTTTTGTTGTGTGCCGCTAAGTTTCCAAATAACACTTCTAATTTTTCTTTCCTTAAAAACTGTTTTTCGAATATCAGTTAAGGAAATCAGTCAAGCCGTTCTCAAGTAACACGCTTAGCAATGGACACTATGTATTTCATTTTTATTTATATAGATTAGCTTCCAAAAATCCTGCCTAATTGAAAACTTTAATACAGAACAAATATTTTAGGCCACAGGTAGTAAAGTTCAGAAGAAGAAATCATAAAAGACAAATAAATTGGTTCAGTTGTACGAAATTACAATCGATAGTTTGAAGGTGTTTACAAAAGTTCACACTTAAACTTTTCAGATCGTAGAGTTACATTTATGTCAATACAATTATATTTATTATGTATGGACATACATAAGTTATATATTTACATATGTTATATATGTATGTAAGTATGTATATAATTATTTTTAATATAAACCATTTAATACAAATAATGCGAAGATGCCTGAGCTCTATATTGTTTTGGTGTTAGTTTTATTAGTTTTGGATTAAAGGGCCCCAGCTGTGCTTCATTTGTTGATGAGGGCGCTGGCGGCACAGGATGCGAACGAAAGCGCGCTCGTAGGAATTTTTGCATTGAACGTAAACGTATTATGGGAGCACAGGGAGATTGTCTAAGACTATTGTGATTGAGGGCCCAATAGATAATTGGACTTAAAGCTGAATACATGTAACCTATGAAAGCAAAATATAATCACATATCAATTAAAAATAAAAATAAAATAAAATAATTTAACACACACATCTTTACCTAATAATAAGTTAAAATATCTTGATGACTTCTTGCAATACTCTCTGTAACCCATTATTTTATAAATGACGCAAAATACATGCGGTGCCCAGCATGCTATAAATATTATTGCCGAACCTATCAGCATGTTGGCTAAATGTCTACGTGATCGCAGCGTTGAGGTTTGAGGTAGGGGTATGCCAGGTGTTGCCACTCTTCTGCCACGTTGCGCCGCACGTGCTATACGTTGTCGTTGTGAATGTTCGCGTATTTCACGCATTGCTCTAAAATTTAAAACGAAAAACAACAAATAAATTAGTTTTAATAATCATAGTTAAATGGCCTTTTTTATTATTTATAAATAAATTTTTTAAGCACAAAAAAAATTTTATTTCCGATATTTCGCTACTCTTTTGGGTGACATCTTCAGGAAAAGAAAAGTGTAGAAATATTTGTTTAAATCACATTTTTTTAATTATTTATTAATTAAAAAAATGTTTCTACACTTTTCTTGTTTTTTGGATGCCACCCAATGGTGTGTTGCAAACTAATTTATTTAATTTTTATATAAAGCCGACCTATTGTTTAAAAAAATTATTTACAAATAAAAAAAGAAATTTATAAACGTTTTCTTATTCATCAGTCATTTATTACCTGGGCGATATGGGATTTTTTGATAAAATCACATTTCGATTGCTATGTAAATTTCTGGGATTGAGATTCTGCATTTGAATATCGCCACCATTGGATGTTTCATCCGTGGTACCGCCACAGCCAGCCTGATGAGCATTTGCTATACCTGTCACAATCACCATATGGGTTTGTCGTCGTAAGATTGGCATCGGAAGTGGTAGTTCACCGTGAGCAGCACGTGCTGTTAGCGAAAGTGCGCACAATTTCCTACGCACACCATAATGATTGAGCAAAACACCCAACCCCGGTAAAATGAAAACTATAAATGTGTGTATTAAAATGAAAATAACAAATACGGGATTGGCACCAGGATCCGAGTGGCAGCTTATGCTAACATTAGGAAAATCAGCAGAGGGTGTAAAAGCTGTTGTTGTCGCCATTAAAGTTGATGATGATGATGCTGTCATTAGGGATGCTTTTATGGCAGATTTTTTTTTAACAACTGTATTTGCTACAATTTTATAGATAAACAAAAACGGAACACTAACAATGGCTGATGTCAGCCAAGAGAATACTGCTAAGGAAACATGTAAATAACGTCGCTGACGTAGTTGTGCCAAACGCGGATGTTTTACGGTGGCATAACGATCCAGTGAAAGAAAAAAGAATGACAATGTACTGGCAGCAACTGGTGTAGCCTAAAAGGAATAAAAATAAAATGTAAACTATGGAAACAAAAAACACCCCAAACAAACAAAATGGGAAACGGAAAGCAATTAAGTGTAAATGTAAATTTTGTTTGCGACACCTTGACGTAAGTTGTGTTAAACATTAAACATTAAATCTTTGTAGCAAATATTTAAATATATTTGTTTTCTTTAGCAAAGTATGTATTTCATTAATAAAAATGTTTGCTTTTAGCTCGATAAACTTTCCAATTATTTTATTCCGTTTAAATATTCAGGCAAAAAGTAATGTGTCCATTTAACTCCTCTGTTCACAGCTTCAGCTATGTTACGTACTTTTGTTCTTCAATTATCTTACATTAATCGATTCTGTATGGAGGTTTAAAATAAAATATTTTATTAGAGTGCAAACAAAGAGAGAAGATATAACAGAAGATATAGAGTGAACGAGTAGTGTGTAGGTATTATAAAGTAGGTTTCACAGTGGATGTTATTATGCCAGCTATCAAACATAGATTATATAACACAGATTACTTAAAATTATATACGGGTAACAAAAGTTTTTCTTTATCCAATTTCATTGTGAGTTGGCTTCTTTTAGGGTCTTTAAAAGTCTTCTAATAACATAGAAATATGAAAATAAGTTGAAAAATATGTGACTATTCAGAGTCGAATTTTTGAGTTCTTAGGGATATAAAACACAGAACCGATCTACATACATTTTTATGGCATTTTACGAGCTAGAAAAATTGTATTTCTGTTTTAGTTTTTTTAACATTAAATAATAATCAATGTTATACAGGGTGGTCAAATTTGAGGATAGGAAGTAAATTGTTTATCATAAGATTAAATGTCAAGAATTGAACTCTCATTCTTTATTTAGTAAAAAGTTGGGAAATTTTAAGCATGTAACGTTACACTATTGAGCATAAAATTTTAATTGTAAAAATTTACTATTAAAATGATGAAAATTTCACTGTCTCACTTCGTAAAATTTGACCAACTTTTCCTCGCAATCAGACGCCTTCTGATACCGCTGTGCGTATTTGAATCGCCAAATTCACACTCGTAGTGATGCAAATATAGCCGTTGTACACCAATTGGGCAATACTAGGATCGCTTCACACTTTGCATTTTTCACGCTTATAAAGTTGAACTCGTTCAAGAATTAAAGAAATTAAAGAATTAGAATGTTATGTCAATAAATAAAATTTTTGCATATGGGGCTCACAAAATCCACAAACATTCCTCGAAAAACCATTATATAACACGAAAGGGACAGCATGATTCGGTTTGTGGTCAGACGGCGTCAACACCGTGAATTCTATGATAATCAATTATTTGTGGCCACAGTTTCTTTTTATTTTCTCTGTGGCCATTTGAGATTCAATAAGTTGTTTAAGATTTTGTGAAAAGAGCGAGCGCGATGTGAAGACATCATTCTCAAGCCGTGTTCTAAACTGTACTAATGATTCAGTGTTCGGGTTGACTCAGCAGTTCAGTTTAAATGATGTTTTCACATCGAAAGCGCTTGCTTTCTTACTGAACAAACAGCTTGCAAAGACATTTATATTTAGGCAGAATACGCTTGTTGCTTTTAAGATTAATGTTTTACATTAATTTCAAATTTCTTACCTGTATGAAATCAATCACTTTGCAAAGTTCCAGCGGTAAAGATTTCGTTTTTCGATTCATGGCCAAATTTAACAGTGTTACTGGAGCCGATATCCCCGTCACCAATAGATCAGCAATACAAACGGCTAATAACAAAGGATTACGTAATCTCACCGAAGATGCAGAGCATAAAGTCAATAAGAGTGTTGCATTTCCCAAAACACCACCAAATACCACCAAACCATATGAAATAGCCATAAAGAGCAGTGTAATTGAGGATATTGAATGTTCATCACGATCTCCATCATAAGAACTTATATAAGAAAAATTGCCAAAATTTTCATAATCAAAAACGTCGCTATTTTGGCTCTCGGAGAAATAGTTTTCATTTTCATTAAGATTCTGTTGTAGAGCTTCAAAATTTAATATTTCTCTGCTGTGAGTGCCATTTTGTATTGCCGAAATTGTATCAAAGTTAACCTGTTGTTGCTGATAATAAGGATGCGTGTTTTCCCACCATTGTCCGAAATTGTTGCTATTCATTGTACGGTTGCAAACCAACTTTTATAAGCAATTCCCTCCCGCAGTGATAAATGCAGATGTTGACGTTTTCATTTCATAAAAATGCTTAAATAGTTTTAAGGCAACAATTTCAAAAATTTTCAGAAAAATAGGAAACAATCAACAAACGGGAAATTAACCTAAAATGATATAAATATAAATAAATGTTAACAAAACATGTTCCCTGGTCAAACTTATTTTATTGCAAAATAATAATGGCCCCATAAATAACTACATATGTAAGCGTAGTATTACTTATTTGACTAAGAAAAACATCACAATAAGATTTAAAAAAGAACAAAAATAATGTAAGAAAACATATATAAAAACGGTTAACACATAACTTAAGATAAACTCAAATATCGTAAACTTTGTTAAAATCAAATAAAAGCTGTTTACTGCGCACAACATTGTAGCGCATTTTGTTAAAACTTTGTAGGATCTCTTAATTTTAATTTATAAAAAAAATATTGATGTTAATTTTCATGCCCATAACCAGAGCTGAAAAGGCATATGAGTGTGTAATAAAGTTAATATTCTGGATTCTTATAACGGGTGGCCAAATTTGAGATTAGGAAGTAAATTGGCTTAAAACACACACTTTTATATGACAACTTCAGTTACATTGATACCAATGCAGAGTAGGAGTGGGAATTAATAATAGAATATGAGGGCGAGCAAATCTTCACCTCTAGTACGTCAGCATAGTCCGCTCATTTTACAAAATTTTGAAGCACATTTTGGAACAAAGCTTCACTTATCCCAGCAGTGCGGCGCCATCTTTCAGAGCGTCAGTTGTCTGTTGATTTTTTACGTAAATCTAGTCTTTCTAATAGCCCAGCGCGGCCAATTAAAATCTCCAAATCGAAAAATCACGCGACCGAGAAATTTCTATCGTAATAATTGAATTGAATTCTTTGGATGTAATGGTTAGGGTTTGCAATACCGGACCGAATTTCTAAAACCGATATTTCGGTATTTGATTTTATTGATACCGGGATCCCGGTATTAATACCGGTATAGTTAAAGAAATTAATCGAGGACAAAAAAGCTTTTAATATAAAAATAAATTCAATTAAAAAACAAATAAAAACTATTTAATTCACAAAAACAATTCAATTATAAAAAAATAACATAAATTTTGGATTGATTAAAAATTAAACATTTTGTTTATTTTTTTGAAAGAAATTATGCCCGCAAAAATGTTAATTTGTCCAGAGTTGTATCGTTTAGTCTGGAACGAAATTTTCGTACATAGCAGCACTGCTGCTGAAAAGGCTCGCTCCGACTCAACGTTGGTTGGTGGTATACACATTAGGTATTCATATGCATGTTGGAGATATTTTCCCCTTGTATTTTCAGCTTCGAAATAGGTTATTTCCTGTTTAATAATTTTATTTAATGTTTCCGAATTTTCCTTTGTTGATACACCAACACCACTTGTAGTTTTCTTTATTTTAATGTTGACTTTCTCTGAAATAGCCATATACAGTTTTTCATTCATTGTCATTAATATATCTGGCTCTGAATCGGAAGACATATCTTCATTTATTTCATCTTGAATAGAAGAGGCTGCTACGTTGTCACTATCATTATCATTGGTGTAATACAAGCGTTGCAATAAGTATAAAATTTTCCTTATGATTGTTGTCGTATTAACTTGGGAAAAAATATCCCTGCTTTGGTTAACTTCAAATTCGCTTGAATTATGCAGCTATTGCAAGAGACTTGATAAATCAGTACGTCTTTGTTGTACACGAATAATGAGTTCTTCCGTGAATTCATTACTCAAGGAAGTATTCTGTTCTGTCAATTGATTAAACATGAATTGTAACGCGGCATCTGCAGTTATAAGAGTAGCATATTGACGACAAAGAGCCTCCACAGTTAATTTAATTGGAAGAAGTACTGAAATAACTGTTGATGTTAAAAAAAAATAATTTTCCGAAAACGACATTTCGCCGGCATTTTAATTTAAATCAATGAGAGCCTTTTGAATGCAAGTCTTTAATACGACAAAGCGTGCTAGCATAGCAACTAAGCTATTCTAGCGCTTTCTAGGATCTAGAACTAAATTCATTTCTTTTCCAAACTGTTCTTTAACATATTTCTGTAAAGCTCTATCATTTTTAGTTGGCGAACGTCTAAATAACTTTACAATTTTTTGAATCAATCGACCTATCTCTTCATAACTAAGCAAAGAATTACCTTTATTGTTATCTTGAATTAAAGTTAAACCATTATCAATGTCATCAATATTATTCTCAATTTCATCTCTTGCGTCCATGTTATAGTCTTCCTCAGGATCAGACTTCTCGGAATCAGATTCATCTGTGACCTCATCTTCATTTTCTAAATTTTGGCGAATCGTATAAAGATCCTTAATTACAGCCAATTGTATCCCGTGAACTAAGCAAAGTTGTTGACTTGGAGAAATCAATTTTCCAACTTTGACCATAATAGATGCGCCATCTGTAGTAATGCACACAATGTGTTTATTTAAACAAAGTCCAAACATTTTAAGTTTTTCTTTAATCAGCTCGACGCACTTTTCTGCAAGCAAAGATCCATGCACACGAATTAATCCTTAGTTTCAGAATTTCTTGTTACTAGAATGAACATTTACATTTAAGTAACGTCGATTCTTTACCGATGTCCATTCATCAAATGTCAGACTAAATCTCTGACCCGAAAGCATTTGTGACGCTAATTCTTTAATTATATGGTCACGAATTATTTCACTATACTCCATAAGATTTTGGTATATTTTCGTATCCTCTGGCAGCTTAACCTTTCCTGATATCAATCGAAGGGCGAAAAATGTTAAAGGATAAACCATCACATGCCGTCATTCGAGCTAAAACTGCAGCCAAAGAATTGTCCATATCAGAAACAATAAATGATGATATTTTTACACTTGAACTCTTTTTTAGTTTAGAGGTTGATGGTTCTGGTCCACTTCTAATACTCAAAGATTGGAGCTAGGAACATCCCTTTTTTTTAATTAATTTGATGCAATGTCTTCAGATGGGTATGTAGACCATTTGTACTACCTCCCTGAGCTTTAATTATTTTATTGCATTTCTTACACTTTCCAATTTGTACTTTTTTTCACGAAGGAAATAAAACCACACTGAATTTTCATCAGCCGATTTCTCTTCAAAGTCATGATTTTCCATAGTCTAAAGAAAACAAGCGATGATAAAATTATCCATAAAATAAATACAAAACAATATCTAATTTTAATACTTACTTATTAAAATTGACATCTGTTTTTATGACTACGATTTATTTTAAGTTTTAAATATTCAACAAACAAATAACACAATTTCACAATAACTTTGGGGAATCACAAAAAACTTGTAACAGTTGACAGCTATGTGTAGTGCTGCCAACTAAAATGTAAGGTATCTTAACCCCATCTGTTGGCATCATTTGAAGTTTTATTGAAGTTATTATAAGTTTTATATTATTGAATCATTTAGAAATTTGTAACTTTGTTAAAATTTAATTTTATTGTAATACCGGAAACCGGTATTTAAGTTTCGTCTAATACCGGTATTGCACGGTATTGAAAATGTCCGGTATCCCGGGATCCCGGTATTCGGTTTCCCGGTATTGCAAACCCTAGTAATGGTTTTTCGAGAACTGTTTGTGGATTTTGTGAGTGAAAATTTTGTTTGGTTATATAACCCCCTAATTGATAATGAACTCATCACTAAGAATGATTTTGTTGAAAAACGCTCTGTTTTCAAACAGCAAGTTGAAAATCATTTAACGCAAACAATGGTCTGCCGAATTTAATTCTTGAACGAGTTGAACTTTGTAAGCGTGAAGATCTTTAGGCAAAATTTTGAACAAAATGCCTCTGTAATGCGTCGACGTCGACGAGTTGCTGTTTCAAGCTCATTCGCAACAGCTTTCATAAACATTAATAGGCATCTAATTTACCGCAGTTAAACAAATTTCTATTTGTAATGAATGTCAGCAAGCGTTAAGTCAATGGTCAATAGAAAGAATATGGATATTAAGGACACATTTTGGTTTGTTTTGTGGTATTAAGTTGTTTGGTTTTGTTCTGCCAGTAAATGAAATAATGCTGTCATTTTCTTCGGTGTAAACCGTTATTCTTAGCTCTGATCGGCCGATTACATCAAACGAAAGAACCATTAAAAGAGGTACTGAAATCCAGGTAACTTTCAGGGGAACATACCGCAAAATCGAAAAATAAGCAATATAAGTATCAAAATATCGCTAAAAAATATTTTTATTATGTCAATGATATATTACGCCAACAAACCAATATTTCAAGAAAAACTTTGGAATCTGGCCATCAGGACTAGGTTACAAGTAAATGTGACTATAATAACTTACAAATTTAAATAATTTGTCACTTAACTGCGTTCCTTAACAGCTTATGGCCTAAATTAAAAGAGCACAATTAGGATATACTTGAGTTTTGTATAATCATAAAAAACTATAAATAAGGAAAGTAGAGAAGAAAGCTTAAGATGTTATATGAACGAGATAATCGTGATCAGAGTTCCTAAATTTTTTCCAGTTGAGATTCGAGATCTCCAAAAGTCCCTAAAAACTAGTTGTTTTTATCTGCATTGAAATGCTGAATGCATTTCTTACATCTACAGTAGCGCGACATACATTTTTACCAGGTTTTCAAATAGCCTTAAATCAGTGGCATAATACAGGCAATGTGTTAAGTCTAGAGTAATGTTGTATTTGCATATTTATCTGTCCAATTATGTTTCAGTAGCGATTTTAGTTTTTATTATGTTGTCAAAATGATTAACGATCAATTATAGAACTTAAAAAATAGACCTTCTAATGCATCCAAAAAGTGCACTCACTATAAGTCCAATATGATTTAACATTTAACAAGTTAGATAAACTTGTTATCATTCCCCTTGGTGAAAATCGTCGTTACTGGATGTTTGTTTGGTATGATCGGCGAGCGCTTTTGGTGCGATGACATTAGTTTCAAGTCGCGAGGGGAACGATAACAGTATTTCATTTACTGGTGCAACAATGTATGGACTTCTCAATTAGATACACTTCTTCATATAACAGTGGAAAATAAAGGGTGTTTTAAAGAAGCGTAGAACTTTGAAATGGAATAAAATAAGGATGACTTTTTAAACTGACGTAGTCTAACCTTTTGAAACATTTGTGGCAAATGCTGTAGTGGTCAATTGTTTGCGGGTTATAGGGGAAGACTAGATACTTAACGTATCCCTATAGAAAATAACATTGGAGGTCAATTCATGAGTCCGCAATATGAAACTATGAGATAACCAGACGTTTCCTTCAATAAGTCAATTTTAGCATGTGCTGCATGACAACTTGCGTCGTCTTGGTGAAACTGCCGCTTCTGCACATCATGATTATTCAATTGATGAACGAAAAAATCAGTTTTCATGGCTAAATAGCGGTTACCATTGATTGTTACATTCCGGTCAACATCCTTTTTAAAAAAGTACGAATTTAACGGTGTCTCAACATACACTTGAACATTCTCGTCACTTAAAATATGGCAGTTTTTTTAATTGACTTAGTCATTTAAAAAAAGTGAGCTTCCTCGTTAAGCAATTTACCTATGGAAATCGAGATTAACCTTGGTTTAGTCCTAAATTACACTGATTGTGATATATATGGTAATTTACAGGTGGCAATTTCAGAACACAGGAAGCAGCGCCATGACCCGTAACAAAAAGCGATATTCGATTGAAGTGCACATCGGATAGAAAAAAAACCGCACCTTCCAGTGGTTTGTGCTTAAGGCGCAGTCGCCACCCTGATACCGGTTCTCGTAGTACTAATTGGTAAGGTGCCTCTGTAGGCTAGTAGGTAGTGTACTAGCTTGTCAGTATGGGGGTTGTGGATTCGATTCCCAACAAAGACATTGGTTTTTTTCACTACAAAAACAATAATTGACTGTCAGTGGGGCTGCTCAGTGATGAAGGCATAGTCACTGGTCGCTGCGCTGTCTTATATACGGTAGTTAATTTCCGCCTATCCTCGTACTTTCACCACTTGTTTCATATATTCTCTATCCCTTTCCTAAAGAAAGGGTCTTTGAGGTGACTGGTAGTACCTTTTACCCTCAGAAGCTTCATGTCAAGGTGAAAAAGAGTCCACCAAGACTGCATGCCTTGGAGGTCCCAATATAGGCAATTTGGAAGCATTGTTCACGCGTCAATCTATTATTTTTTAAATTCCAAACCAAACTTTAATAACTTGACAGCTGACAAAATGGCCGGCAGTTAAAAAATTTTGTCAACTTAATTTTCTATACTCATTGAAGCAGTTCTCCGTTAAGTAAACATATTTATGTTAATAGTTTTCTAAATTGAAAACTTTTTTGTTTAGAAAATAACCAAACGATATTTTGAAATTTAAACTTTTAACAATTCATAAAACTCACTCAGTTTTTAAAGTTTTTACAAAACTTTTCAATCATCTTTTTTTACTGATGCCGCCTCTTTTTACCTACATATACTTGATTTTTTTATTACACTACATGACACTTTAAATTGATTCACTTAAGAGTGCGTAAGTTTAAGTTTCTTGTTTTTGCTTGCTTATTTGAAGTTTTGTTCTCAAGCACAATGAAATTTTAATTTAAAAGTGAGTATCCACTTGTATTCGAATCCTTTTTGCCCATTGGCTATTTATGAAAACAATGTTACAAAATGATATTAAATTACGTAATGAATGGATAGTTGCCATAACAGTCTTTGTTCTACTTAAGTTTACAAATTATGAACCAAGTTCGCACTATTGCATCTAATAAAGAAGAAAGAAACAATTAAGAAATTGTTGCAATAAAAAAAGTTATAAATTGAAATTTGTAATATAAGTTTAATAAAGGTTTAATTAAGATGCACATCAAAATACTTAGTGGAAACTTTCATTTTATTTCATAGTGCTGGTTCTGTGCCTGAAACGTTATAATTTGAATTTTCATTTAATGAATAATTTTATTTCTTAATTAACTTTTTGAACAATTTCTTTGATTATTTGTTTAATACTCGCCTTCTATGAATGAAATTTTTTTTGAACGTCCACTAAAGACATCTGCAGTACGTTGAATCTTTTTTGCTTAGTAACTGTCAAATTTAAACGTTAAGAGAAGTTTCTTTTCATACAATCAATCTTTTCCTATGATTATTTTATTTATTACTTGTGAATATTCATCAAGTGGAGCAAGATAGTATTAAAAAAACTATTTTTTTATCTTTTAAAATAATAATAGAAGTAGTTTGTTTTCCAAAACAATATGAAACAAAAAATTTAGGTTATTACGAAGAGAAAAGTTCGAAAATTATGAATGAAAATTGATATCTGGCAAATGTTCATTACGACTACGCTGACAAATGTCGATTCTTTCACCAAAATTTTAAATCGCTTTTTGGCAAAATGACAGTCCTATTTCGTTAATCACATCACGGATTTTGAGTTTTAAGACTGAAATCGATTCGATTGGCTCTGTCCTTAACATAGCCCCACAAAAAATAATCCAGTGGTGTTAAATCACACGATCTGCCTGGCCAGTTAACTGCTGATCTTATCTCGTCAATGTAGTGCCGAATATGGTTTGTTCACATAAACCCGGGCATTCAAGTGGCATCAAAGAAATCAAATCAGCGGCGCTAAATCACAATAACGAAGCGGACAATTGACATCGCCAAATTGAAATTACGCCAGTGGGAAATTTCTTATAAAACAACTCAATTGTTTGGGTGGCTGTGCGTAAATTTTAAGCGCCTGTTTATAACGGTTTAAAAAATAATGTTATATTCGTTAAAATGAGGAACTCCATAGAAGCACCTGTTTATTTTTTAAAATACCGTTTGTTTTATATTAACTAAGGATATAATTGTACATATTCCGTTTAAATTCTTAATACCTGAATTCTGCAGTTAAAAAATTAAAGCGTTATCCATTACGCCACTAGAGGAACACTCTTTTATATTTACTTTTAATTTATTGTTTTTGCTTTTATAGCGAATTAAAAAATAATTCAATTGAAAATGTCTGCCTAGTGTTAACGAAGGATACTAAAACTAAGCTTAGAAGATTTATGGACTTGTTTGCACCGGAATAACACATTATAACTGGGAAAAACCTTTTAAAGTCCCTGCAGTTCAGATAGCCACTTTTGAAAAACCTTAAATTTTTAAATATATATATTTTAGGTGCCCCTGTAGGCTAGTACGTAGTGTACTAGCTTTTCAGGGTGAGGGTTGTGGGTTCGATTCCCAACGAAGGCCTTGGTTTTTTTCACTACAAAAATAAAAATTGACTGTCGGTGGGGCTGCACAGCGATGAAGGCATAGTCACTGGTCGCTGTGCTGTCCTTTATATGGCAGTTAATTTCCGACTATCTACTTTCTACTTTCACCACCTGTTTCATCTCTTATCTATCCCTTTCCTAAAGAATGTAGCACGGTACTTGACTAAATAGGCATTGTGCCCTGAAGTGATACTTCTCTTAAAAAAAAAGTCATGAAAATACACGTGGCATATTTATTATGGAAAAATATTCGATAAACCGTATTTTAATCGTTAAAACATTTTATCAAAATCAATCATCGATTACTGTGACGATGAGAAAGTTACGTGAAATTTTTCGTAGAAATAATGTGCCAACAAAACGCTCTATTTATCTTGTAGTAAATGACTTCGAAGAAAGAAGGTCTGTATGTGATAGGCCAAAGCACGGAACACAACGTACTGCGAAATCGGCTGAAAACAAGAAAATGTTCAAAACAATCCATCAACCTCAATTCGACGCCATGCTCAGGAGCTTGGTCTGCAAAGAACAACTTTGGCCACAATTTTGCACAAGGATTTGCATTTGTATCCATATAAGATTTAGTTGACACAAGAGCTTCTTCCACAACACCTACAGCTACAGCTACAGCTCGCCTATGTCAACCCCGATTTTCATGAAAAACTCATAATAACTGACGAGGCACATTTTCATTTGAATGGATATGCGAATAAACAGAATAGTCGGTTCTAGGGAATGGGAAACTCACAAATTATTCAACAGTCACCTTTGCATTCATTAAAAGTGACAGTTTGGTGTGAATTTTGATCAGGCGGAACATTGGACCTTACTTCTTTGAAAATGAAAACGGCGTAACGGCAACTGTGAATGTGATGCGATATAGTGATATAATTGAAAACTTTTTAACGCCACTACTGCATGCTTTGGGCTTGATTAACACGTGGTATCACACACCGCGCCACATCGCATATAGCTAGCATTACAATGGAATTACTGTGAGACCTCTTTCCTCCATGGTCGCCTAACTTGAGTGCTCCAGACTTCTTTTTCTGGGAATATCTAAAAAGCAAGACTTATGCAAACAAGCCAGAAACGCTTAAGCAACTCAAACAAAATGTTCGTGATTAAATTAAAGAAATACCGCCTGAAATGTATCAGAATGTAATAAAAAATGTGCTCAAAAAGGCTCGCATTTGTGAGGCTAACAGAGGCGGACATTTGTCTGATATTGTATTCCACACATAATTGGTGACATTAAGTAAAATATTTATCAATATAAGATCCATTCTCTTTTGTTTAATCAAAAATTATAAACAAACAAGGTAGTAAGCCTCCCGGCGGACACTCTGTCTTTTTAAAACAAACTGTTGTTTGCAGATATTACGAGTAATTACAGGAAGCCCAAGGTTACTGAGGCATTTTAAGGATCAGAGGACTTACAAGTGACTGATAAAAAATAATATGCGCCTATAAAATATTCCTAGTAGATCTTGTTTTTAGACTGGTGAAGTTGCTAATGAGCACTTCTGACTGTTAACAGTACTCTCCATAAACTAGTTCTACATTCTCTACGTGCAGCTCACTGAACAAATTATTACATATAATTATTACATATATATTACATATTACATTTGTATAAAGAGTTATGCTTTTAATACATATGATATAGCACGCTATTGTTTTCAATTTGTCAAAATTAAAATACACACGTTCTTATGGAAACAATTATTTTGGCGACACAGCTACACGCCTACACGAACACCATTGTAGCTTACGCTAGCTTAGATTTATTTCTATTTTCATTAACACGGATAGTTTTTTTCCTTGCGTTCGGAAATTTGTTTGAAGCAGGAACCTTTTACATTTGGCTTTTTTTAACAACTTTTAAATTTCATTTTAATTGAAATAATTAAAATTCACAAATTAAATTCTCCATGTATAAGCCCTGTATCGAATTTCAAGTTTCAAAATTTTGCATTTAATTCTACACGGAAATTTAATTATATGGATTTGTGTAGATATTTTAAAGAAACTTAAGTCTTTTAACCAAGGACTTTTCAGCTTGTCGGAATTTTTCTGTTTAAAGCTTAAGTCCTTTATCAAAAACCTATGTCTAAAAATGTGATAGTAAAAAATTTTTTGTTTGTGTTAGTTTATAAATCATTTACTTATTGCTACTAATGCGTGTATGAAAAGTATTAAAAAAAAGTTATAATTTTTTTACATAAATATTTTTCCTTAATTAATATTGTAGACACAAGTTTTACAGAAAGTTCAATTTTTTTATTTAGTTCTTAAATTAAATATTAATTTAATTTGATTATTATTTTCAGTTTTATTCGACCTTTTTTTTATTTCTATTAAATTTTAATCTTTTCACACGGTCATTTAAATTATAACGATTTTATTTTTTTTCTCTCAATATTTCGCTTTCCTGTGGAAAGCTTCTTCAGGAAATTATTTTTTATATTTTCAAAAACAAAAATTATAACAATTTGAAAAGAAAAAATTTTTGAAAAACATTTGACAAATATAAACTTTGTCACAGAATGACCAGGTGAACTGTGACAAAGTTTATATTGGGACAACAAAAAATAAACTTAAAACAAGATTAGCTGGTCATATATGTGACCAAAAATATAGGAATATTTCAACACAGAAGACATCCTTACATTGTAAGAAATATAATCATTATCCAAAGTTTGATGAAACATCAGTATTAGATATAGAAAAAAACTACAAGAGACGTTATATGTTAGAAATGTTAGAAATTGTTAATGTACCAAATGTAAGGAGAATAAATTTCAAAACAGACACAGACAATTTAGCGCAGAATTATAGGTACTTAATACAAAAAACACATAATTTGTTATAATTATTTCATAAGAAAGAATTTGTTATTTAGTTTCCGTTTCCTTGTTTTTGTATGTTTAAATATTTAAAATTTTAATTTTCGTATGTTTGTATGTATGAAGAAAATTATTTTATATGTTTTGTCAAATGTTTTTCAAAAATTTTTTCTTTTCAAATTGTTATAATTTTTGTTTTTGAAAATATAAAAAATAATTTCCTGAAGAAGCTTTCCACAGGAAAGCGAAATATTGAGAGAAAAAAAAATAAAATCGTTATAATTTAAATGACCGTGTGAAAAGATTAAAATTTAATATTAATTTAATTTTAATTTATGGTTAAATTAAAAATTAACAATCAATCATGCAAAACCTATCTTCAGTTCACTAGCCAACTATTTAAAAATTAGCTTTTCATACTGAAAAATTGTCTGCCCAACTCTTCAAATAGTTTGTTTCAAGGACTTTGGGGTTTGCCAACTCTTCATAAAGCAGTTGATTGTATCAAAAAATGCTGGAAAAATTTTAAAAGTGGCACCGCTGAAACACAAAAAACAGCTGTTCACAACTTATTTCAAGTTTTCATTTCCATCGTGGATTTGCTTTATTGTGCTTTGTAAGTATTTAATTTTTATTTATATTATTGCTTAATTTCACCTGATAGATAAGTATGTGGATTTTTTAATATTTAAAAGAAACATTTCAGAAGTTTATGATAGTGCTGCTTTTCAAAATAGTTAAGTAGCTGGCTACACGGTGACAAATGCAGCTGTCGGATTTTGTACTCGTATGGTAGTGTAACCTACTGTGTTAAATATGCTTAATGCATTGAAGACTATTTTACATTTTCAAAATAAAATTAAAAATGAAGTTCACTTAACATTTCAGGTTGAAGGACTGGGAGAACCCTCATGCAACTGTCATAGTTTTTCCAAGTTTTTCGGCTTGTGACAACTGCCCGGTTGTAGTTGCTATTTAATCACACTTCTCTAAAAAGGAGAATAGTAAGGGGTTTCGTGCAAAAGAGCTTATATATGTAATACGCGGAACTGGTTTATTTATTACTAGGAAATGATGTGATCAACAAACTCTTTTTTAAACAACGCTTTTTCTCACTAATTCATATTGCTACGAAGCTGTTTAGTTTAAGTTATAGAAAGATAATTATTAATGTTTAAGAAATTTTATGAACAAAAAACAATAACAACATGTTACATTCAAACTCGATGAACTAAGATTAAAAATCTGTGAAATAAAAATAACTTACACAGAACTAAATAAACGCCTACACAATATTAAATGCAATAGAATATACGGGCTACCTCTCTTGGGAACGTCATAAACTGAAGACACCAAAGTTGATACAACGGCTTTTAGGCATTAAAGTGGTAAAGCTACCATCGTATATTTTTCTATATATAAAAAAGGTGCCCCTGTAGGCTAGTAGCTAGTGTGCTAGCTTACATGACTGGGAGTTGTGGGTTCGATTCCCAACAAAGACCTTGGTTTTTTTCACTACAAATAAAAATTGACTGTCGGTGGGGCTGCTCAGTGATGAAGGCATAGTCAGTGGTCACTGAGCTGTCTTATACGATAGTTAATTTCCGTTACTATTCTTCTACTTTCACCACCTGTCGCATCTCTTCTCTATCTCTTTTCTAAAGAATGTAGCACGGTACATTAAAAAAAAAAAACTCAGCCTGTAATAACTTTTCACATGCCCAGTATAATTTGTCTTGATTGGAAATCCGATTATAATTGTCCGAGTAATTTCCAAAGCAGTTTGATTTTATACTAGAAAATCTTTAATTAAAAAGTAATAAATTAGAAAAGCTGTTATTTCTATTTAAACTGAAGTCATACTTAAGTTTTTGACCATCGTTAAGAATCAGTAAGATTCCTTTTCTTTAAATAAATAGTATTTGTATTTTAAGATTTCCTCTCCTATCTCGATTAACTATGATGACGCCTTCATGTTCAAAATTAAAAATATAAAAATAAAACGATATTGTAGTCATGATGTCAAACCAGAAATAAAAGAAACTAATTTAAATTTAAACGAGTTTTAAAATATAAAAGGCCTTTAAGGCATAACTATGTTGTGCCGTTTATAATGTGTTATATTCCTAAAGAAGAGATCCTTGCGTTTGCTAAACAACTTATGAATGATTACAGTTTGCGGTTATTATGAAATGAAACTTAAATTTACTTTTGTAATTAATTTGTAAAGTTTGTTATTGCATAAGCAACCTTAAATGGAAGAAAAGTTAAAGAATTGCTGCAGTACTACTTTCATTTGTATGAAATTTAAAGCTTTCCTCTATTTGTTTGTAGTATATGAAAAAATAAAAATAGAAATAAAATTAAAACTTAAGGGTCGCTTCAATTAGATTAAGTTCGTTGTAACGAGAAATAAATATAGGGTTTTTCAACAAGAAGTTTATTTTTCAATTGTGGCAACACCAACAACATGGTAGTTTGAGATTTAATTTTTTGACGTATTCGTAGTAGATGCATTGGCAAGTGTTTCAATGAATTTAATTTTGCACGATAATCGTATTAAAAAATCCACTATGAAAATAGCGGTTCGGTTAAAGTTACATTTCTTAAAATTCGTGTCTCCTTCTGAGACCGTTATTAAAAATATGCTCGTTAAATTTGAGTCGACAGGGTCGATACAAAATGTGTGATCGATCGGGTCGTTCAACTGAAAACATCGCAGCCGTGAACCATAGAGTTGAAGCAGATCCAAATTGGCCAATTCCTCGACGTTCTCAACAATTGGGGTTACCCAAAACCACCTCATGGCGCATTTTGCGTAAGGATTTGTCTTTGAAGCCTTACAAGGTTCCACAGATGCAGGACTTGAAGTCGACCGACCACACCCATCGCCGTCTTATTGACCATGACGTTAGTGTTTGAAATAAAACTGAGCTTTGGGTCAAGTAATGTTATTAAGGAAGCAGCTTTCTAATTCTACAGGTTGTCTGCCTAACAAAAATTTGACACTGACAAAGGTGCCACTGTTTAATATCATGTTTTTGCATTTGTTATTATTTAGTTCCATTAGGTTCAAATAAGGGAGAACAATTTTTACATTATCAGTATGTTAAAATATTTTATACCGTTTGCACACCAAGGTGGCTGCCTTGCGGTACTCCAGAAATAACATTTATAAGCTTAGATGTGCGGGTTTTCAAAAATACTTTTTGGTTTCTAACATTTAGATAAGATTTTATTTAATTTAGAGTATTAGCAAAAAAGCTTGATTAGCATATGTAGCTTGTTAAGAAGCAGTTTATGATTGACTTTGTCAAAAGCTTCGCTGTAACCAGTATTAATAGCATCAGTTTGCCGAACGTTTTGACGACTAAAGTCGTTAGCTTTAAAAAATTGGTAGCGGTTGAGCATCCGTTTTTCTATAGTTTTTGCATATGATTTAAATAACGGAATGATATGCGAGCTTTTCTATTGACTAGGAACATAGCCGCATCTGATGGATGAGTTAAAAATTAAAGATAAGGCGTTAGACAAGCTATCTACACAGTACTTTAGTACACAGTTGGGCATACTATTAGTTCCATGGTTAAAAGTTGTTTTAAATCTTTTTAATTCAAACTCTATTTCAGCAGAACCAATTTCCGGAAAATCTATTGTTAGTTTTGAAGGAATTTCAAAAAACTGCTGGTGCCATCATAAAAATCCCCAAACATATTGGCGATAAGATTATCATGATCAGGTTCAGAATATCCATATTTTATTATAGGTGGAAACTCATTAGATTCTCATTTGGAGATGGACGATTTTGGATTTTTAAGTCATTATATTAATATAATTTTTATACAAAGTGGTATTTAGCAAATTATGCTCAGCTCGACAAATAGAATGCCTTCCGTAATCAGTAGAAGAATTAGAAATTTAATATTTCTCATAAAATTATTTCTTTAAAATTTTTAGACTCGATAGATGTTTAGATTTGGGGGACCAGAGCATTTAAAATCAATACGTTTCGGTATACAATTTTCTATTAAAGAATAAATAGGTTTACAAAAAGTGCTAATCATCGTAGATGACGTTGTTCTTATTATTCAGTGTTGGTGTTTGTTTGGTTGTGTGCTTTTTTGTTCTATGTTAGTTGTTTTTATATTCTGCTTGTTAATCTTAGTTTATGAAATTTCAATGTAGCATGTTGTTGTTGTTATTTTGTGTTAATAAAATTTCTTATAGACTTCTTGATTTGTAAATAGGCACAAAAGGTCATTTCAATTTATTGTTTTTTAGTTATAATCATCTTTTTATACTTGTAATTAAACATCTTCGTAAGAATATGAAAGAGTAACTTTCAAAAGTTATTAAAAATAAATACCGAAGTTTTAAACATCGTTCGCAAATTTCGTTTTAAAAAGTCAGTTTGGATTAACCAAAGCGTACCATCAATATTATATGTCCTTTTCTACATCCCCTTGAGATAAATTTAAAATAGACTGCAATCTTAAATAAGGGAGCTGCCTGTCATGTGATATGTGGAAGGATCGTCATTTACTTAAAACCACTTGACATATGCGGTCTGCAATAAAATGTCAACTTTGATCAAGGCGCTGCAAGATTCCGCTCACCTCTCACTGTATTTCTTATGTTATCTTATTGATCTAACTTTTCTTTTGCAAATGACGGCAGGCGTTTGCCGTTCATGTTTATTCGGTTGGGACCGTAAAGCAGTATACATATAATTTATTAAATTACAGGCTTGTGAGACCGAATATAAATATTAATAAGTTTGGTATTTTTCGTTTTACTAAACAATAATATAACTGGAGCATATAAATATGAGATACTATACTTCATCTGATTTTCTTACTATATATCACTTAAATTCAATTTTCAATAGAATGTGCTCCAAAGTATTGCGGATCAAAATTATTTCTTATAGCCGATTAGTAATTTGTACTATCAACAGCCTCACCTATGAACTGTCGATTGGCAACTCTTGAACATCATTGTTATCTTAGTGTCTCTCGTAAGTGGTTTTCTTCCTCACAGAGTCTTCAGTTCCTCAGAGTGTCTGCCTACGGTTCGAAGCCAAATGATATCCGTTGCTGGATATTGATACACAATTTACGCTGTCAACTCAGTTTCTTTGAGACACAATCTGAAAGTATATTCGATTTCCTGTTATTGATGTGTCAAAGTTTTCGCACTTTTTTTTACACAGCCTGCTATAGCAGTAAAAAGTCAAATTTGAGGTTAGGAGGTTTTTTGGCTTGAAACAAACACTCTTTTTTAACAACTTAAAATTTGTTGATATTAATGTACCGTAAAAATTTGAGAATTAATACAGGACTATGATGCAGGGCAAAAATGCATTTCTAGCTGACTTCCGCTCTTTTCAGAACGGCAAAGCTGCGCTTATCTCGTCAATATAGCGTCGAATTTATCTTTCAAAGCATCAGTTACTTGTGTGTTGTTCAATTAAACCCGGTCTTTCAAATGGTCCTAAAGATAATAATCCAGCGGTGTTAAGTCACAAAAAGAAGGCGGCCAATTAACATCGCCAAATCCAGAAATTACCGACCGGTAAATTTCACATTTGTGTCACTTGTGACAACACAAAAAATTGGTTATTATGGTTTTATGGTTTGGTAGCACAGAGATTTGTTAGTGACTTCCTCATTTTCAAAAAAAAATACGGCCCCATGATGCCGCCTTAGTACAAACAGCATCATACGGCCACTTGGATTTAATGACCACTTTGGATTTAATGGCTTTTCGAGGACTATTTATGAATTTTGTGAGCTCCATATGCTACAATTTTGTTTGTTTGCAGAATTGCCTAATTGAAAATGAGTCTCATCACTGAAGATGATTTTGTTAAATTTTGTTTTCGTTCAGTTTTTCAAACAACCAGTTCAAAAACGTTTTACGCAAACAATGGTCGGCCGGCTTTAATTCTTGAACGAGTTGGCCTTTATAAGCTTGAAGATGATCTTTATGCAAAATGTTGCGCAAAATGCCTAATAATAATAATAATACACAAAACGTGGGATTCCTTGGATAACAGGTCGGTATTATATGCAAGTTTTATTAAAACACGATTTTTAAACCTGAAAGGAAATAATCCTGTATTATTGAGCACTTCTTTGTTCACCGGAATTAGAAGAGAAAGTTGTTAATACCTGTATTTTACTTTCTCAGTTATGTGCTTAAAAGGTCATGACACTTTCAATAAAAGCTTTTTAAGTTAGTTGTTAAGCAACAAAAGACTGTAAAGCTTTGTTTCTTTTGTGTGTCTGTGAGTACAAATACATGAGTAAAAATAAATTTGCCTCAACGCATTTACCGGCATTTTTTGCAGAACGTTTTATGTTGTATTTGTTGTTGTAGCAGAGTTTTCCGTGCTCCCTTAAATGTTGAAAAAAGACCAGACAAAGGAAAATATAATCATAAAAGGAATTAAGGAAAAAAAACTAAGAAGGTGGCAAACTAAAAGATGTAGATTTACACATAATCCACAAATACATTCAGGCAATTTAATTTATGAAGTGCGAAATACATGTTTAAGATTTGGAGAGTTTCTTTATGTGAAAAAGCTGTTAAAAGAGGGAGAGAGTTTTGATTTTGTTTATTTATTAAGACCCAGACAAGAACGCAAAATATTATTTTTTTTGCTTTCAATTTTTCGAAACAAGTAAAAATTGAGGTTTATTTTTTTAACAAACAAATTAATTTATTTATTTTAAAAATTGTCTAAATTAATGCAGGAAAAAAAACTTGTGAGAAGCTCCCTAATGATACCGAAATGGCCATTATCTGCAGTTATTAATATCGTGGAACTTAACCTTTTGAGGGAGAACTAAGCAAAACATAAGTTTTAAAACGTATGACGTATTGCATTGACAATATTTATATTTACTAGCTGTATGATTGATTTCAATAAGTTGCAACTTAACAGTGATCCTTGAAGACAGGAGCATTTAAAACTATATTTACATTTTTGTTAAAAAAAATATTGTTACGTTGATTCTTTTTAATAAACGTTTTGCTATTTTGAGTTCTTTTGCAAATAAATAACACAGAACTTTAAACTTTTAATGAAGTCAAATACACCGAAAATAAGCACAATGGAACTTTGTTGTCTTTATTCACTGATGACTCAACTTGAATTAATTAATTTGCCTACCAAGTGGTGCTTATGTTGTTGTTAATTGTTTTAAGCGGTTCTCGCATATACAAGAATATTCTATTTTAACATCACCCCATATTGTCGTTGTTGTCATTCAGTTTAAGGTTGTGTGTTGTGCTCTGTGTTAGTTGTTATTATTTTCAGTTGTTGACTTCTTTGGTAGAATTTCTTATAAACATATTGTTGTTGTTGTTTTTGCTGTTTATTTCTTTTGGTAGAATTTCTCTTAAGTATGTTGTTGTTGTCTTGTGTGTACAAGATTTCCTAGAAAATTACGCAGTTTGTGCAATGAACAGTGGATCGTTTACTTTCCTTTTACTGTTAATTATTTTCTGTTAAAACTTAATAAATCTATGTAATAGGCTATTTTTTATTTAAAAATTAGAATACTTATTTTCATTGCCGCAGTTATAAAAAATGATAGGTGTTTGATATGTGTTGTGTTTTAAAACAAAATTGTCATACAAAATTCATTCGAAATTCATTTTATAGCAGATTCGAAAACAAAAATAATTTTAATGCATATCGCAGTCAGAATTTATAAATTAAAATTTAACTACTCATTACTTATTAAAATGTAAAAAAGGCAGGTTATTATTTTAAGGCGATCAAATAGTATTTACGTTTTAAATCACTGTCACATTCTAACTTTAGGAATCCTTAATAAAAAATTTTAAAACTTAGTACAATTTTTTTATGAAGACATACTAACAATTTTTAAGAACAACATGCGTAATATAAATGTAAAATAATCAAGCTTTAACGAAGAATTAAACTATATTGTTACCTTTCTTTCTACGCTTGATTACACTTGGTTAGTTTAAGAATAATAATTACATATCAGGTTTTTCAACAAAAAGTTTGTTTTTCAACTGTGGCAACACCAACAACATGATAGTTTTGACATTTAGTTTTTTGACGTATTCGTAATTGATGTATTGGCAATTGTTACAATGAATACAATTTCGCACGAAAAACGCATTAAAATAATTAAAATCCATTATGAAAATGGTGGTTCGGTTAAAATTACATTTCGTAAAATTCGTGTAATTTCGGAAAATATAATCGTCCTAGACCGGTATGTGCGAATATCAACGCGAGTTCTACCGGGTCGTTCAACTAAAAACATTCTAGCCGTAGGCCACCGTTTGAAGCAGATCCAAATTTGTCAATTTCATGACGTTCTCAACAATTGGGGTTAGCCAAAATTACCACATGGCGAATTTTGCGTAAGGACTTAGCTGTGAAGCCTTACAAGGTTCAACTGGTGTAGGAATTAAAGAAGATCAACCATTCACATCACCGTAGATTCGCTCAATTCAGGAACAACCGGTTGGTTTTTCTAAAAAAAACACATTTTTTCAGACGAAGCCCATTTTCAATTGTAAGGGTATGTCTACAACCAAAATTGCCGTATTTGGGCTTCTGGAAATCCTAGAGCGATTATTGAAAAGTCTTTGCGTGCTCATCGTGTCACTGTATGGTGCGCTATGTGGTCTGGAGGCGTGATTTGGCCGTTTTTTTTAATGAGGCTTGAAATGCGGTAACGGTCAACTCAACTTAATTTTGGTCTTGCAAACCAAATTTTCCGATATCATAATTTGACGACAAGCAGCAGTTAAGTGGCCATGCAGATCGTATGATTTAGCACCACTGGATTATTTTTTGTGGGGTTATGTTAAGGACAGACTCTATATGAAGCCAATCGAATCGATTTCAGCCTTAAAACTTAAGATCCGTGATGTGATTAACGAAATAGGAGCGCCATATTGCCAAAATAGTGCTCAAAAACTTTGATGAAAGAATCGACATAATTCGTAATACAATTTGAATCACCTTTATCAAAATTGTTTGTTTTATTTTGTTTTAGAAAACAAACTACTTGTTGTGTGAAATATTTATTCGTAAATACGAGTATATGAAAAATATATAGATTTGATTTATGTAAATTTTTAAAAAGTTGTTTTGCAGCTGTAGCTGGGGCTCACGTAATTTTTTGGAAGTGTTGTAAAACTTAATATTTAAAAAAAGGTGAAGTTGTATTTATCATTTTAGGAGATTTACATGTTTTTGAATTATGTATAATTGTTTTTCGACTGGATAATTATCAGGTAAAAGATACACTTCAATTTATTTTTTTGACTTTTACACAGGATCCAACTCTAGAATAATATTCCAGATATTTTTTAAAACAGACGTAATATTCAATCATAGAAATAGCTTATTTACCTCCAAACCTCAAATTTATGTTATTGTACTTCTACCAAGTTTTCTCATGCGTCAAGTTTTCTAGCAACAAGTCTAATTTTTGCGTAAAAATAAAATAAATTAAAGTCTACGCTACTGTTTCTTCTACAAAACTCAAAATTGCTGCAACAAAACTTGATGCGTGTGAAACCGGCATATGATAATTATGATGAGATGAGTAGTTTTCATGAGAAATATCATTAAGAGAATTTCATGATATGAGCTGTCAACAGTTGGATAATTTATTTTAAAGCCCAAAAGTTGTGGTATTTTTTTATTAAATGTATTAAAAACTTTAATACATTTTTATGTCAAAAGTTATATTATGTGAACGAAAGATCTTTGGAAGTATTATGAGATTTTTGTGAAATTTATGAGATAATTCTTTTTAACTAAAATGAGCAATATTTTACCCGGAGTAAGTTTTTTTGTTGATAAGGAGCTGAAAACTAAAATAAAAGTAACTTATGTTTTTTTTTTATTGCCATAGTTGTGAGTTTTATTGTTGGGCATGATAATTTTTTTATAGAAAAGTTTTTTATGCTAAATTTATAGCTGCAATTTTTATTGCATTTTTTACCCTTGAACAGATATTTTTCATGGCTAATATATTTAGAAAGTTTTCAAGTTAGTTGAAGATAAAAATTATGCATTGTATGCGGATGATACTGCAATAATTAGAAGAGAAAAAGCTTCAAAAGGAAAAATCTTGCCTTTTAACGCGCTTAAATTCTTCATCAAATAGAAAATAAAAACAAACCAAGCAAAAACCCAAACCATGATTTTTCCATACAACAAATTATCCAAAAGAATTTCATCTAGCAGGCTTGCTGTTGATGGAAGTGAAATTCTAGTTCTTGTGAATTGTTTTAGATAAAAAATTTATATATAGACTTCATAATCTATCTGGTTTTTCAACAATAAGTTTGTTTTTCAATTGTGGCAACAACAATAACATGATAGTTTTGACATTTAGTTTTTTGACGTATTCGTAGTAGATGTATGGCAATCGTTACAATGAATTCAATTTCACACGGAAATCGCATTAAAATAATTAAAATCCACTATGAAAATAGTGGTTCTGTTAGAGTTATATTTCGTAAAATTTGTAATCTTTCTAAGGCCGCTATTAAGAATTTGGTGATTAATTTTGAGTCGACAGCCTGGATATGAAATGTGCGGACACCAACGCATGTTTGACCGTGTCGTTCAACTGAAAACATCGCAGCCGTAAGCCACAGTGTTGAAGTACATCCAAATTTGTCAATTCCTCGACGTTCTCAACAATTAGGGTTATAATCTAGAGCATCGACGCAATGTGGAATGTATTTCACTGTTTTATCGTTACCACAATGGTAAGTGCTCTAATGAAATTAAGGAACTTGTTCCCGTTACTCGCACGCTTTTGCGTTAAACTCGATTTTCGTTGAGACCGCATCTTTTTGTGGTTGATTATCCAGTGAATCGCACAGGTATTACAGGGAAATTCGTTTTTTATCAAAACAGTCCGTATGTAGAATAAACTCCCTCCAGAGGTTTTTCCTGTGACTTTCATTATAGGAAACACTACTTCCACTTTTCTCCTCCCCATAACTTAATTTCCTAGTTCTGGTACAATGATTTGCATGCGTAGTGGTCAGCCCCTGAGGGCTGGTCCAAAGAAAAACAAAAACACATGGGAAACTCAGAGAAAAATGGCACCGCAACATCATACCGAAGCCGATTATTTTTCCGCTGACCAAGCAAATACGTTCGCTTACCGCCATGAATTTGAGGACGCCTAAGCTATAATTTGAAAAGGTACGTATCGTTGTCTGTATTAAAAAATTGCCGTTTAAAAATTTGTTCGCTTTGATATATTTGCATACCAATAATTTTTTCGCAAATAATTTTTTTTTATTTTAAATCGAGAATCGAACAAACAAAGAGAAAGGTTTCATCAGGAGACCATCTTAATATAAAAGGCAAAAAATTAGATGCATTGCATGCATTTTGGAGATGAAAGCACCGAAGATGAAGCTTCAAAAAAGCTCTAGACCTAGAAGCGCATGTGTTCTAAATGCGATTCAAGAAAGGTTTACAAACAACAGTGGAAGAATTAATGCCAAAAATACAAAACTTTCAGATAAAATTAACACAATACAAGAAAACTGTGAAATAAACGGGAAACTTCAAGAAATATCAGAAGACTTCGGCAAACGGGTGGATGCCGTGGAACAGAAAATCAACGAATTTGACGAAAAGTCATCCGGGCTAGAGAAAAAAATATAATAAGAATTCCAGGAATTAAGAACGCTGTACTTATTCGAGAGGAGCCCTGAATAATCAAGATAAATAATCCGTGCTTTGACCGCAGCGCGCCTTTTAATGTTTTTAAGTTTCAGTTCAAAATAGTGGCCAGCAAAAAAGAATGGGACAATGAAGAAAAAGCTATAGATTTAATTTTGCCCATAAAAGTTGCAGCAACTGAGCTTCCCGAAAGGTTTCCAACTGGTGCTAAAAGTTAAATTTCAAATCAAAACTTAATCGTGTAATTTAATTTAAAACTCTAAAAAGTTGTGTTTTACAATAAAAGAGCTCAATAAACTAAACATTTACTAAAGGAATAATTGTAACAATGATGGAATAAATAAAATAATAATAATGCTTAATAAAGGGGTTTTCAACAAGAAATTTGTTTTCTAAAAAAAATAACTTAGATAAAGATAATTCTAATTTTTATTGTATTACAAAGAGAAAAGCTTGGCAATTATGTATGAAAATGATATCTGGCAAATGTCCACCACAACCACACTGACAGATGTCGCTTCTTTTATCAAAGTTTTCAATCACTTTTTGCCAAAATGGCGGTCTTATTTCATTATTCACAACAAGGATTTCGAATTTTAAGACTGAAATCGATTCAATTGGCTCTGTATAGACTCTGTCCTTAATATAGCCCCACAAAAAATAATCCAGTGATGTTAAATCACACGATCTAGCTGATTGTGAAATTATGCGATCGGGAAATTTGGTTTGCAATAAAGTTATCGTTTTATTGCCATGTGGCACCGTCCTGTTTAAACCAGATATCAGACCACATAGTATACCATACAGTATCCACAGGTTTCTCAATAATCGCTCTAGGATTTTGAGAAGCCCAAATGAGCAATTTTGCTTGTTGACATACTCCAATAAGTGGAAATGCCTTTCTTCCGAAAAAATGCTTTGTTTAGATGTGAATGGTTGGTCGACTTCAATTCTCGTACCAGTTGAGTCATCTTAGGCTTTAAAGTCAAATCCTTACGCAAAAATTCGCCATGTGGTCATTTCGGATAACTCCGATTGTTGAGAACGTCGAGGAATTGACAAATTTGGATCTGTTTCAACACTGTGACAAACGGCCTCGATGCTTACAATTGAACGACCTGGTAGAATAAGCGTTGGTGTTCCCAGATTTTGTATCGACTCAAATTTAACGACCAAATTCTTAAAAGCAATTTCATTGTAAATATTGCCAATGCATCTACTACTTATACGTCATGTTGTTGGTGTGCCACAATTGAAAAACACACTTTTATTGAAAAACCCGACATATTGAATAAGTTTATTATGTGTTAAAGGGAAGACTCAGTACTTAAGCCAGTTTGCGATTTTTTTCAATTCTTTCCAAATTTATGTTGCAGCCTTCGTTGGTAAAATATTCGTCATATTTAAGTTGAAATTCTAATTTTTATCTATTGAATATACAATAATAAATAAAAATGTTATCTAACACTTTAGGTAAACTGTCATACAATGACGCCTTGAACAAAGAATTTTGCTGGAGTAGTCCTTATATCAATCACTTTTGTAGTTTTGAATTTTTTTTTTTGTTTCTTGACATTCTCATTACATGTACCAAACAGGTACACATGTTTTATTGTTTCACCAGTGCTAGTCCTTGTAAATGATTTCGAAAACAAAATAATAAAAAGAAAACAAAAACAGATAGTTTTGTTTGACATCATTTTACAGAAGAAGGGAGGATTAATATTTCAAGAATTGCTGTTTTGTTGACAACAAAATAAATATTTTTTCCATATTCGTGTAACTAAACAAAAGAACGTAAAAGTATAAAAACATATAAAGATAAAAGTACATACACATACATAAAGTTTTATACTTATATGAATATTTATGCTGACATACACAGCAGTCCTTATTCTTTCAAATCTGATATAATAAATCTGAATGGCAAAATAATTAGGAACAATATGTTAGTGATGTGAACAATAACAATGCCGCCTCTGCCTTTATGTCTTGAAATTAAAGGTTTTGCGCTATTAGTTGTAGCCGCAAAAGGTAAATTGTGTTATTATTAACTACATATTTAAACCCACTACTACTATGTAAACGTTGCGTGGTTGATGCTCATGTAATTAACAGACGTTTAAATGAGGTAAGCTTATGTTACACTGTGTTTTGCGATATTGTTACATTTATTTCTTTAACAAACGTTTAGTTTATTGAGTTCTTTTATTGCAAAATAATTACACATAACTTTTGGAATTGCAAATTGAATGATACCATTTATTTAGCTATTTACTTTTCGTTTTTGTACACAAAAATACATGACGGCAACTTTACCACTTCGATGGATGTTAGCTGCTGTTTCAACTATTGTGACTCCACTTAACCACGTTTTCCAAAGGCTGGTTGAGGTTCTTAATTAGCAAATAATTAGGAAGTTTTTTGAAACCAATGTAAATTAGAAATATGGGAATTAATAATAGACTATGATGTCGGGCAAATGCCCACCTCTATCATGTCGGCAGATGTGTGTTTTTATCACAAAATTATTAAGCACATTTTGCAACAAGACTGCTTATCTCATCAATGCAGTGCTGAATTTCATTTTTCAGAACTTCAATTATTTATGGGTTGTTCATGTATACCGTGTCTTTCGATTTGTTATAGAGAAAATAATCTAGCGGCGTTAAATCATGAAACCGCTGGCTTGTGATAGCGTCTTGTTGAAAGTAAAAGTCACTGATGTCAAGATTAGTTTATTGTGCCAATAAACTAATCTTTTTTTAAACAAAAAATTGTTGATTATAGCTTGGTAGTGTAGAAAATTTATGGCGACGGCGTTTCCCTGCTCATTTTTGAAAAAGCACAGGCCGATGATATCGCCACAAACCGCACTATTTGATCGCTTTTTTTAGATGTACTGGTTCTTCGAAGGATGATTGCGGATTTTGTGAAGTCCCATAGGCATAAATTCTGTTTGTTTATTGAAAGTAAGCCTTATCAAGATGATTTAAAAAAACGATATGATAAAGATCTTAATATTGTATTACGTAAAGTGCTTCTAGTAATGCCCGATTGTTGCGAACGTCGGGTTGATGTTCGAGGTTAATTCTCAACACTTTGCTATACAGCGGCTGTATTTCATCACTATGAGCGTGTTGTTTTGGTCTACCGTCAACAACAATATAGTGAGCTCCGAATTAAATGATTAAATTACGCACAACGGTCGCGGAAGGAGCCTAATTACGAGGAGAAGCTATTCAAATTTTACAAAGTGATACAGTGACATTTCACCATTTTGATAAAACAAATTAAAACTGCATTGTTTTCATTCAGTTCTTCAACTAGCCGTTCGAAGCAAACAATGGTCCGTACGCTTTATTTCTTAAACGAATTGAACTTTATAGGCGTAAAGATAAAGATCTTTATGCATTATTTGGGCAAAGTGCCTCTAGTTATGCCTAATTGATGTAAACGTCGACGAGTTGATATTTAAGGCTCATTCTCAACACTTTATTGTACAGCATTATTATAGTCACTACGCACAACGCTCTCAGCAAAAGGAGGCTAATTACGAGAAAAAGCTGCTCGAACTGGTGCAGGAATTGATACCGCCCGTAGATTCGCTTAATTCTTTCAGGAACAAGCGGCTGGTTTTCCTGAAAAATCGTTTTTGCAGTGGAATCTCATGTCAACAAGCAAAATTGCCATATTTGGGCTTCTGAAAATCCTAGAGTGATTATTGAGAAGTCTTTACATGCTCAGCATGTCACTGTATGATGCGGAGGTATGATTGCTCCGTTTTTTCATAGATTAGGTTGGAAATGCGATAACGGTCAACGGATCACGCTATCGCTAGATGCTAACAACTCAATTTTAGCCTATTATTGACGATGTGAATATCACTAATGTGTGGTTTCAACAGGACGGTGTCACATGTTACACAGCCAATTTTACGACAATCAGCAGTTAAGTGGCCACTCAGATCGTGTGGTTTAACACCATTGGTCTATAAGGAGCCGATCAAACCGATTTCAGCCTTAAAACTCAAAATCCGTAATGTGATTAAGGAAATAGGATCGCCATTTGCCAAAAAGTGATTAAAAACTTTGATGACATCTGTCAGCGTGATCGTAGTGGACATTTGTCAGATATCATTTTTCATTCATAATTGCCGAACTTATCTCTCTCTCTCTATATATAGTTATATATATATATATATATATATATATATATATATATATATATATATATATATATATATATATGTATGCGTTAATTTTATTAAGTGTCTATTTTAATTTATGTGTCTAAGCCAACAATCCACCTTACAAGTTCTTAATTTCATACCACTGCTTATTAACACCCATCTAATGAAGTTGACGTTAAATGCCGTTATATTATTATTGTTTCCATCTTTTGTGGCATTTGTTATTCGCCATTTAACTCTTGTTCATAATTTAAATGAATTTTTCGTATCATTACTTTAAATGTTCAGTGAATGGCTAGTTGTGTGTAAAACATATGTATGGGCGTGTGTTAATGAACAAAATAGCAAGCGAAAGTGTAAGCAGTGAATTCATATACACTTGACTGCATTAAAAACAATGAACTAGAATAAGCGTGATCATATCACTACAGATTTTTTTTTGTATTTACTACAAATTTACATACATGTTTTAGCTTTATACTTGTGTAAATGTATGGAAGGATGTATGTACATATGCACAAATGAAAATATAAAAGTGTACAGAAATGTCTCTACGGTTTTTCAAAAGAAGATACAATAGCGATTAGTTACTGCTTGGGAGTATATTTTGTACATCTGACATTTGCTTGTAGTTTTTTAACAAAAGATTTTATCTAAAAACGTGGCAACAATAGAAATTTTATACAGTAGCTCAACTTAATAATCGTATAACCACGTGTCATGCAATTTTTTTTTTTTTGGATTAGAACACGGATTTTTGCAATTAAATTAAAAAATTCAGTTAGTTTCTTATTTATTCTATTTGAATCCACTTTTTAAAAACGTAAGAACAATTTCATAATTCCATAATATAATTTCATTACAATAAGCAGTTAAGTGGCCAGCCACACGATCTGGCCACTGGAATATTTTTGGTGGAGCTATGTTACATCAATATGCATGACAAGACAACACAAGACAGCATTATCGTGCTCATGTGATATTATTTTATATAAATTGAAAACATTGTTGTTAAAACTTATGAAAATAGTTTTTTTTTGTTTTTTGTTTTTTTTTAAAGAGAAGTAGCACTTCAGGCAGAAATACCTATTTAGTCAAGTACCGTGCTACATTCTTTAGAAAAGGGATAGAGGAGAGATGAAACAGGTGGTGAAAGTAGAAGGATAGTCGGAAATTAACTGCCGTATAAAGGACAGCGACCAGTGACTATGCCTTCATCACTGAACAGCCCCACCGACAGTCAATTTTTATTTTTGTAGTGAAAAAAAAACCAAGGTCTTCGTTGGGAATCGAACCCATAACCCCCACACTGAAAAGCTAGTACACTACCTACTGGCCTACAGGGACACCGTAAGGGCCGTTTTTTACGTTCGATTTTAAATTTAAGTTTTTTGGTGTGGTACTTAGTTTTGCAATTAATAAATTTGAGTGGTGGTTTTAACTTTGTAGTATTTCCGGCAGCATAATTTTTGCAAATGTTTTCTATAGAAGAAGAAGAAATTTGAAAGTACTTAATAAATAAAAATACCGGTAAAAGCAAAAAGTCTATTTATTTGACAAAAAATTTAAGTAACGAAATATGTAAATAGAAGAAAAGAGATAATTCAGTGTAAAAAAATAGATAAAACCACCACAGCTGATGGATGCAGATCATACAAACCTCTGACAGGCTGTTGACCTAACTGATGGTGGTCCAAAACCAGCGTCAAATATACACATTAAAAATAATATTGTTCAAATTCAAGTAGATCAGGTTCATGATCTGCCTTTTGTATATGGCGACGATAAAAAGCATGAAAAGATATAAATCCTTTTTAAGAAGTTTTAATTGCTTTCATTTTTAATTGAAGTGGAGAATGTTTTTTTCCAAAAACGGTTTGACTAAAGATGGGCCTCTTGCTAGGTTTATTTTCATTCCATATTTATTTTTATAGAGGTATAGAGCTTTGAAATAGAATAAAACAAAAATGATTTTTTTTAATTGACTTGAAGGAAGGGTACTCTTCTGGCTTTATAATTTAAATCTGACTTCTGCCATATGACCGCTATGGCTTTGTTGTAGTTTAATGTAGAGGTACTTTTTTTCAATATTTGTGGCCGTATAACGGTAATAACGCGGCAAATGTGGTTTTCCAAGTGGTCGGTCGTATCGGATTATCGG
This sequence comes from Trichopoda pennipes, assembly GCA_030448955.1. Lineage (NCBI taxonomy): Eukaryota > Metazoa > Arthropoda > Insecta > Diptera > Tachinidae > Trichopoda > Trichopoda pennipes. The sequence goes on from JASKUP010000042.1 coordinate 14,582,561, forward strand.
CGAAGGCTAACGACTTCACAAATAGTCTAGCGACGTTAAATTGGAAAATCTTGGAGACTAATACACGAATTCGAAACGTGATACTGTATTGTTTCCTAACTTTTCCATTATTAAATCAACTGTAGCTTAAGCTGTGTAATGTTGCGCCTTAACTCCTGCACATGATGTTTGTTCAATTGATAAACGAAAAAGTCAGTAATCATACCACTATAGTGGTCACCATTGACTAACGTTGTGACCAGCATCGTTTTAAAAAAATACGGATCAGTGATTTCACCAGCCCATAAAGCACACCAAACAAGGCAGTTTTGTTTATTTAGGTATTAAATCAAACAAAAGCTTCATCACTAAACAAAATTCAATTATGAAAATCGGGATCAACGAAAATCTTGTTTTCGGCTTAATTTGCACAATTTGGAAGCATTGCTACGGCGTCATTCATATTCATGTTGAAATACTAATACAAACTAAACATAAATCATTTGCCAGCTGACACAATGGTCGCAAGCTAATAAAGTATTGCCAACTTAAAAATCCACATCTCTAAAGAATACCCGATGACTGCATAAAAGGTATAGATAATTATTGCATTCAGAAAAGTCCTAAAGACAAATAGGACAAAATACAAATTTAGCGCATATTAAAATATAAAAGTGTCAATAAGATTATTCGTACATAATAAGGGGACAAGCGGAACGTTTGAATGAATTCTATCAATATTATAAAAATTAAAATAGTGAAGTCGCATTCTTAGAGCTATCGGCTTTCTTAGTTATTGTATTGTTTAATTTAATTAAACATAATGCAGAATCAATTAGATCTCCATGAGCACAAGAAAAGTGCATTTTTAACATCAGTTAATAAAGCATGTAATATGACAAGTAGACAAAATAAATAAGTGTATTATTTTTCTTTTTACTTAGATCTCCGCGTTTAGACCTCCTAAGCGTACCTTTTTTATTCTGTGTTTTCTTTGACAAATATTCTGCTTTTGGTTGAGTACACTCAACCGCTTATATCTATAATTAACCTAATTTATTACTGCATTCCCCCCAAACCTGAAATATACGGAAACCATGAGGAAATATGATCTGATTCATTTTGTTAATATTACAAAAAATCTATTTTAAAGTATAAATATTTTAAGTGCAATATGAAATGAACTGAACTGAACATTTGCGGGCAACTAACTCAAGGGCATTTTAGTGGTACATTATATCAAGGCCACTTAAACTGCAAGTGAGAAACACAATGTTCACACCACTTAAAGTACCCTTACACTCTAACAAACGAAAAACATCCTCAGATTTACCTGGATAATAATAAAAGACAGAAATATAAGATTAACCCTGCTTAAAACGCCAGGTGGCGGGATACAACCGTAACGAAAGAACTACCTAAGCCCGAACACTGACTCACCAAGACAGTAAAAAACACGGCTTGATAATGATGTCATCAACTTCGAAAGCGCTCGCCGGTCATACCGAACAAACAGCCAGCAATGACGTTTTACACGGTAGGAAATGACAAATGTATTTCGTTTACTGACGGAATAAATCCAAACAACAATTTAATGCTAATGTAGGTTTAAATTATCAAATTAAAATAAAAATCACTCAACTGAAAAGTAAAGAAAAGATAAACAAAAAGTGTCTCTAAATGGTTATTTGCTATGTAAATAACACAAAAATTCAACAAGCAATTAATTAATTTTTAATTCTTATAGAGATCACAAACAAAGCCGCAAGAAGAATTTATTAAAAGTTTTTATTTGGTATTTCTTGACCACAAGGTACCGTAAATAATTATAATTAAAAATAAATAGTCGTCGAACACGATATACATAATATGCTATTGTAGTCTTTGTCGGTGGTGAGCGGTTTTTTTATCAATCTACAACATATAAGTCTACAAGTTAAATATTATTTAAATATACTTTGTTTTTCAATTGTGACAACGCCAACAACATGATAATTTTGACATTTAGTTTTTTAACGTATTCGTAGTAGATGCATTGGCAAGTGTTTCAATGAAATTAATTTCGCACGAAAATCGCATTAAAATAATAAAATCACGCTACGAAATTTGTGCTCCTTTTTAAGTTACATTTCGTCACAATGTTGAAGCAGATCCAAATTTGTCGATTTCTCGATGTTCTCAACAATAGGGGTTATCCAAAACCATCACATGGCGAATTTTGTGTAGGGATTTGACTTTTAAACCTTAAAAGGTTCAATTGCTGCAGGAATGATGCGGTAGATTCGCTTAATTCATTCAGGAACAACATGTTTTCTGAAAAAAAATTTTTTTATACGAAACCCATTTTCAGGGTATGTCAATAGGTAAAATCGCGCATTTGGAGTTCTGAAAATCCTAGAGCGATTATTGATAAGCCTTTACATGCTCATCGTGTCACTGTATGGTGCGCCATGTGGTCTGAAGGCGTGATTGGGCCTTTTTTTTCAAAGTGAGGCTGGAAATGCGGTAACAGTCAATGGATCACGCTATAGTGAGATGCTAATAACTCAATTTTGACCTATTATTGATGACGTGAATATCACTGTCATGTGGTTTCAACAGGATGGTGCCACATGTCACACAGGCAATGAAAGGATCAATTTATTTGAAACCAAATTTTCCGATCTCATAATTTCACGACAATCACCAGTTAAGTGGCCTGCCAGATCGTGTGATTTAACACCACTGAATTATTTTTTGTGGGGCAATGTTAGGGACAAAGTCTATAGGGAGCCAATCGAACCGATTTGAGTCTTACACCTCCAAATCCTTTTTTTAAAGAGAAGTAGCACTTCAGGCAACAATGCCTATTTATTCAAGTACCGTGCTACATTCTTTAGGAAAGGGATAGAGAAGAGATGAAATAGGTGGTGAAAGTAGAAGGATAGTCGAAACTTAACTGCCGTATAAGACAGTCAATTTTTATTCTTGTAGTGAAAGAAAACCAAGGTCTTCGTTGGGAATCGAACCCACAACTCCCATATTGACAAGCTAGTACACTACCGATTAGCCTACAGGAGCACCTGATGTGATTAACAAAATAGGATCGCCATTTTACCAAAAAGTGATTAAAAACTTTAGTGAAAGAATCGACATCTGTCAGCGTGGTCGTGGTTATTTGCCAGATATCATTTTTTTTCGTAATACAATAAAAATTTGAATAATTAATCTAAATTTTTTGTTTTTTGTTTGATAAAATAAAGTTCTTGCTGAAAAACCCTTTATTATTTTTGATTGTCGGATTTTAAATATTCTTAATTGCTGATTTGTAAGTTGTAGGTTCTGAGGAATGGGCTGCAGAAGAGATAATTGATTTTGTGACCAATTGTTATAAAATGTTGTCAAGCAACCGTCCATGCGTTTAAGGCATCTTTAAGTCTGAAGATCATGGCCAATGGGGATATTTTTATAAAATATATGCTCTTATATATATAAACAATTTATTACACAAATTCTACTTTTGGCAACAGACACGCAAATTTCACATACAAGAAGCCATTAACCTGTTGAATTTTGAATGAAATGTGATTAAATTAAAAAGTGTACAAGGAAAAAAATCGGTTATAGTAAAAATAATATAGATTTTTTTACGTACACAAATGATAACAATTTATGTGCTTTGGATCCGTTCTTATTGGAAAGTTCGCTAACCGATATTTCTTTGTCGGTGTTGTCTTCAAAATGGTGTTTATTAAGACTTAAGATAAGCTTCAGAAATTATACTGTCATCAATCAAGTAGGAGAAAACATTAATTTTAAGCTGATTTATTCATGTTATGCTGGCCTTATTGTTCAAGTAAGTTCACGAGTCGTTGAATTTCCGCTGGTGCAGGCAACAGACCTCCGGAACAAGATCCCAAAATAGTCAATAAAATCCTAAAGGGCAAGATGGGCTTTAGTAGTTTTTAATAAAATCAAGAGGGCAAATGGACTGAGAGACGTAAGATGCCAAGGAAAAATTTACCCTTACAGGGGCCAATGAGCCACATAAGGATTCAATAAATTTCGAAGGAGTCAATAAAACCCTGGTTGTCTCCTTTTTCTGTATATGCATTTTAATAAAGCATATAACACACTGCTAAATATAAAATCAGAGTAGTTTGAATTGAGATTTTAGATTGGGCTTAAAGTTCTAAAACTTCATTTATAGGTTAAGTATTGCTATATTTACAAGTAAAATATGTGTGACTCTGTCATAAAGGGTCAAGGCCGAAATTGAGGTAAACCAACACACAATTTCTGAAAACTTTTCTTGAATGTAAAGTAAAAAAATTCCAATTAATAAGGGAATATGATCCGGCAAATCTTCTCTCTAGGTTATCGGCAGAAGTCCGCTCTTTTCACAAAATTTGAAGCACATGTTACAAAAAACCTTTGATTATCTTGTCAATGCAGTGCTACTTTTCTTAAAACGTAATGGTTTTCAAGGACTGTTTGTGGATTTCTTAACGCCTAACTGAAAATGAGCCATCATAATAATGATAGTTTTTTTGATAAATGGCTCTTCAACCCAACTTCGCCACAACTGCTGATTCAATCTTTTTATGTTTTTTCTTTTTTGATCGTCATCAATATGCTGCTGATTTAGCTCTATTTCAGGCGTCTTTATCAATTTTTTTCACATAATAATTATCTTCGTTTCCAAAATCTATAAGCTTCTAGAAGTTTCTTCTGTTGTTTTCTGTTTAATCGACATTTTTCTATACTTTATTTTCTTAATACGCATGTCTCTAATAATGTTGAACTTATGAACATCGCAGTCTTCTGTGTTACAGCATGCATACACCTTTGCTAACGCAACCACAGCGGTTGATCAGCATGTGTTAGCTAATTATTCGATTCATACACTCTAACCATAAGGAACGTGAAAGTAATATTATTCACCTCTGTTTTACTACGTCCACATAGGCAATAAAAACATTAGCTTTTTTGTTGTTACAGATGTGTGAGGGATTGCCAGGTCATATTTAAGTAACAATTTGTATTGGGCATTTTTTATAGAGGTAAAAATTTCAAGTTGGCTAACAATTTTAAGTAGCAGCCGTTTTGTCAGCTGTCTAGTGATTTTTCGTTAGTTGTGCATTTTAACATGAATATACTGACACGTGAACAAAACTTCCAAATTGTACCCTGAGCAATTATGCCATTGATCCCGATTTTCACTTTTGTTTAAATAGGTAAATAAAACTGCGTATTTGGAGTGATGCTAGTCCTGAAGTGCAGTTTGAGACACCGTTATATCCAGAAAAACGGACTGTTTGGTGTGTTTTATAGGCTGGTGGATTCATTTGGACCACACTTCTTTAAAAACGATGCCGGTCAAAACGTTACACTCAATGGTCACCGCTATAAAGCGATACTTTCTAACTGACCGCGATGTGCACGAGCTGTGGTTTAAACAAGACGGCGATACTTTCTAACTGACCGCTATGTGCAGGAGCTTTGGTTTAAACAAGACGGTGCAACATGTTACAGTTCGTGCCACAATTAGTTTATTGAAGGACAAATTTCTGCGCCCACAAAATCGTGCGATTTAACGCTCTAGACTCTTATCTGTGGGGATATGTGACGTCGCTGGACTACGGTGATATGCCCGAAACGATTTGATACTTGGAGAACAATATTCGCTATGTTATTACCGATATACGGCCACAATATTAGAAAAATTCATTAAAATTAAACCTCCAGATTAGACTGCATCTAAATATAAAATTATAATGCCAGAAGATTATTTTTCAAATAAAGTAAATTTATCAATTGAGAAAACGCATCATCGTTTTATCCCATTTCATAGTTCTGCACCTCTATGAAAAATACCCTTTAAATTTGTTTAATACACATTCAGTTTTTTATATCTCATGTATAATTGAGAATAGATTTATGATGCTAGTGAATTTTTGATAAATAATGTTTTAGTTTATTTAATGACTATGGAAAAACGGCAAAAAAGATTGATTGGTGTCACTTCAATAGTGTCCCTTTTTCCACCAGTTCATGACAGATATATTGTTTTCTGTTTATTTTATTTCTTTTTACTTTATTGCTTGACAAAAAAGGCAGTCGTTGAGTGAAGTTGCAGTGTGGAGCAATACAGCTGTTTTACAGTAAGAGTTTTCTTTGGCACGTTTCAAATTAGCTAAAACTTTGAAGCATGTAATTGAATGAAAAAGAAAACTATTGAAAATATTGTTACTCTTCGTGACTATATGCAGAAGAACCTAAAACAAGGCTTCCAGGCTTCAGCATTTTACAGATGGAGAAAACTGAATGTTATGCAATACGTGATATTCGTTACAATTGCTTGTAAAACCGAACCTATGCCCAACTGAAAATATTAATTCGCTTTTGGAGATTACGGTAGCAACTGCAACTGAACTGGCTTTTTTATTATTTGTTTATTTTCTAGCCTGCCTTTACTTATTTAATAGTTTTGTTTGTATTAATTTATAAAGTTCTACACAGTTATGGTAAAGTATTATAAAAAGGATAACACTGATAAGATAAACATTAAATATCATCAAATAATTGAATTAGAAGTAGGCCAAAGAGCACAGAAAAAATATAATTCTATTGCAACAAGCCAGCAGGTGAAATTTAATTTATTTTTTGTATTATAAAGTCGGACAATAGTAACACACAAATGGATTTTTGCTGTATAAGTAAGTAAATAAATCAGATTTTATAAGAAGACAAAAGAAATAAATAGATTTTCTTCTTCTATTCATAATTATGACAACGACGCATCTACTTTTAGCGCTTTTAAAATTAAATGGAAATCATTTTAATTTATTTAGCGATTCTTATACTTTAACCAAGATTGATGAGCCGTCCAGAAGATGGTGCCAAATTGTCCATCGGCAAATGCAATCTATTTCATTTCTGTCGCAAACATAGATTTGCAATTTTTAACGTTTTAACTACAATGATATAGAAATTAAAATGTCAAACAAGTTCCGCAGTTTGGTGATTGTATTTGTCAAGACCCTCACCTTTAAAGAACAGAGCTTGCAATTCGAAAAAAACCTAAACTTTATGCTAAATACTACTATCGGATGATGTACTCCGTCAAATTAAATGTTAATATAAGGTCCATATCATGTCGCAATTGTGGTCATTCTAGGCGCATTCTAAATGCATTATATGCATCTTAGTAAAACCTGACATACCATTAATCAAAAACCACGCAACTTATTTAACTCTTTAAATCTAACCATAACTATAAGTCTGCCAAAATAAAATTCTTTACAAAGTCAAAAATGCCAGAAATCGGGTTCGAGTCCCCAAATTCACCACAAAATCTCAACATAAATGGCCATCCGAAATTAGTCAAAGAACCCAAACACCCTACTTTGTCTTTATTTATTTTAAAGTTAGCAGAACTACCAAAACCATCAACATCGCCTAATGTTGGCCAACAGGTTTTTCATAATATAAATTCAATCATAGGCTCTCATTTACTGGTGGCTCTAAGTCTGAAAATGCTACATCTTTTGCTTTTGTCGAGGAAAAGAGAAAAATCTACAGCACTTTTAGATATCTTTACTTGAACTTTACAGCTGAGGCTTTGTCCTTTATACTGCCGTTCAGCACGTAGTAAAAAATAATTTTAGTGCAATTATTTATTCTAACAGTCTGTCTACAATACAATCAATTCAGAATCAATGGATCCTCTCTTATAAACCAAACGAGAGGCCTTTGTTACAACACAGTAGCAACCTCAAAATAATGTGGGTTCAGTCACAAGTCGGTATACTCGGTAATGAGCGTGATGAGCTCGCAGCAAATAAAACAAAAATAAGACCCCTTCTCAAATATCCCATATGAAAAAAGCACAATATTATGAATTTGGTAATTCAATACGCACAAAAAACAACTAGCTTGCAATGGGCTTAACGCTAACAGAAATGCAATAGCTTTAACTCATTAGGTAAAAAACCATCACACCCAAAAATGGCAACAAAACAAGAAACAATTTTGTTTGTTCATTTAAGAACAGCTTTTTTCAAATTCTCACATTAACTTATATTTAGGAAAAGTGGTTGAACTTGGTGCATAATATGCGCCATTAAATGTATTGTATCTTCTAAATGAATGTATTTCCTACAACTCTATAAGGTCTTTCATCTTTGGATCAACTTTACCATCCGAGCTCCTGCTAGATCCCTGTGATATTAATTGCAAACTCAGCATTAAAAATATTTTGAGTATTAAATTCTTAAACTCAGTCTAGTTCTAATTAAATTCGAGGCGAAAGCCATTGTAGCTAGTCCTCTTTTTTTCCAAACATTCGTTAAAATAATATCTTAAAAAATAAATAAAGAAAAATTATATTTAATATCCATAGCATCTCATGGATATTCATTTTATAACAGTAAATCTATCTGTATGTGATATGTTCGTTGGGGTTTTTTTATTAATCCCTTCATTGGAAAAATGACGTTTGAAACATTATGTACTCTAAGAAAATTTTTATACTAATAAAAAAGAAGCGTCAGTATCGAACATTATTTCAACCATAACACATCGTTTGTTTTATTAAAATGGGTTTAGTGTGCCCGCTAGTAATTCGCACACGAATCCTTATGCAAGATTTGTGGATATCAAAAACTGATTTCTCAGCAAACAAAAGATGTATTCTTGTCATTTATAAGCGATCTTGAAAACTTGCACTTAATAAAAATTTCTCGTTTTGTTTTTCATGCGAATTTTGTTTCATTACAGTTGCATGGTTTCAGTGATGCGTCAATTCGTGCATATGGATGCTGCTTTTATGCAAGAACAACAGATAAATATGGCAATGTTTATGTCCAACTTTTGACAGCAAAATGTAGAATTGCACCAACAAAAAAGAAAACAATGCCGCAGTTGGAACTTTGTGCAGCACATCAACTTGCAACACTGTATGACAAAATCCGTCCTGTATTTGAAAAATTGCAACCACAAACTTTTTTTAGTCCGACTCAACTGTAGTCTTACAATGGCTGCAAAAACATTCGTCTACACTTCTTACTTTTGTCGGCAATCGAATATCTGAAAATTGCACTTGCCACCATATTCCCACATCTTCCAATACAGCAGACATCATTTCAGAGGAGATAATGTAATGGAATTGTCAAAATCTATTTGGTTGCAGGGTCCAAACAATCAATTGAAAATTGGCCGAAAACACCATTATTTCAAAACGATCCTGCGGTAGATTCAGCAATAAAATGTTCTTAATTGCCAAATTGATGAAAATCCATTTATTAAATTGACAAACCGCATATATTCTTACAACCGTATTCTCAGAATAATATGTACAATGTTCAAATTTAAACAAAAGATCAAACATGGTCAAGTGACATCAGAAGAATTACGCAGATCTTTACATTACATTATATCGAACATTCAACAGCATCATTTCCGTGAAGAGTACAAGTCTTTAGAGAAAAATTTACCAATAAGAAATTCATTAAAGTTCAAGTTGTTGATGGATTTTCTTTAATACAAGTTGGAGGTCGGTTGGAAAACGCGTACATTCCCGAAAACCGAAAACATCCATTCCGGTTACCCAAGGATAGTTATTTCGTAAATACTTTAATACGTCATATTCATGTTTCGAATTAACATGCTGGTCCAAAGGCTCTGCAGGCATTCATTCGACAAAACTTTTGGATTATCGGAGCCAGATTACTAACAAGAAAAATTGTACGTACTTGTCCTAGCTGTATTCGTTATCGGCCTAAACTACTAAACCAAGTAATGGGCGCATTACCGGCAAATCGTGTAACAATTTCACGACCATTTGAGAACTGTGGTGTAGATTTCTGTGGACCGATTTATACTTATTTAAAAATACGAGGGAAATTGCTCTATAAGTGCTACATTGCAATTTTTGTTTGCTTTTCGACAAATGCAGTTCATATAGAGATTGTTTCTGACCTTACTTCAGAAGCATTTATCGTATCGTTGAAAAGATTGATCGGCCGTCGGGGCATTCCAGCCAATATCTTCTGCGACAACGCAACAAATTTTGTAGGTGCTAGTGCACAACTAACGGAACTTAAAAAATCATTTACAAATAAGTCTTTTCAGAATAACATTTTAAATTATTGTAATGAAAACTTTATTAAATTCAATTTTATTCCCCCCAGAACTCCCCATTTCGAAGGCCTCTGGGAAGCAGCTGTCAAGTCTGCTAAAGGCTATCTTTTCCTCACACTATCAAACGCAAAGCTAACGTATGAAGAACTAACAAGTCTTATCGAGATTGAGGCCATTATGAATTCATGACCGATATCAGCGTTATCAAGTGATCCCACTGACTTCGAGGCATTAACGCCTGGACATTTATTAATTGGTGCACCTCTCATTTCCTTACCAGAGCGAAATATCGAATGTCAAGAAATCAGTCATCTAGAAAGATGGAAACGTATAACTGCAGCAAAGCAACAATTTTGAAAAAAATGGTCATCTGATAACTTGAACGAGCTTATAAAAAAAAATCGTTGGTCGCAGACACAGCCTAATCTTCACATCAACACGTTAGTGTTAATCAAGGACGACAATATGCCACCAATGAGGTGGTCATTAGGTCGAGTCGTAGCTTTAAACCCAGGAAATGATGGCAAAGTAAGGGTTGCTGATGTCAAAACCACTTCAGGCCTATTCCTAAGCTAGTAATTTTATTACATTCTTGAAAGACGAAGCTTTCAATGTCCCCGGAATGTATGTGATACGTTCATTGGAAAAATGCCGTTTAAAACATTATGTATTCTAAGAATATTTTTATGCTAATAAAAAAGAAGCGTCAGTATCGATCATTATTTCAACCATAACACATCGTTTGTTTTATTAAAATCGTAGGAATCGTGTCTAAATTTTAATTTGATATTTAAATCGTACACTATCCTTTATAATGACTGTTAGCAAAGGTAAATTAAATTTGCTTTCATAAGAAGACGTCAAAAATTTATTTAGGAAACATAGAAAAACATATATAGGTGGCAATACTTTTTGAACTGGCAGTCACTTTGTCAGCTGTCAAATGATTTATGCTTAGTTTGGTTTTTCATTTCAACATGAACGGCCTAAAGCCTGAACAACACTTAAAAATTGTGCAAATCGGGCGCAAACAAGATGTATGTGATAAGATTAACATCAGCACCTTGTCGCGAAGCCTTAATCTGACGGTATTCTTACCAATGGGTGCAGGAAAAAGTGAACACCCGCGCCCTTAGACGCATATACGCCTTAGTGGCAATTTTTGAGTGCACGGTAGTGGGGCTGTGCCCCCACTCCTTGCTGAAGGCCAGCCAACTAATTGTCCTGTTGCATGTGCAAGCTAGGACAGTGGATGTTAAACCTGCTTTAACATCTCTTCGGAACTTTCTTTAAAACCCGATTAAACCAAGAGCCACCAGAGCAGGTCTCTTCTAGTTTTGGGTTTCTGTTAGCCCAGGCAAGTGATGTCGCCTCGTAACTTCGAAAGCGCATATCAAGATGGGGGAGTGATCCATCAAGACTACGTGCATCCTGTGGGGAGCCGAAACAAAATTGTCGTTGTTTCCGATATTCATAAGCTAATTTTGTCTAGCGATGAAGTTCACTTTTGTTAGAATAAATACGTCAATAAATAAAACCGCCGTATTTGAAGAGAGGATAATCCTCCGTTATATTCAGAAAAACTCACAGTTTGGTGAGATTTATGGAGTGGTGGAATCATTAGTTCGTTCATCTTAAAAGACTATGCTGTTCAAAAGGTTACAATCAATGGAGATCTATATAGAGCTATGATTACTAACTTTTTCATTTATCAATTAAAGAACCTTGCTGGGCAGGTACTGTACTTTCAATAAATCGGCGCAACAAGCTACACAGCTCGTGATTTATTGAAGAAAACGTTTGGTAATCGCATAGCTTCACGTTTCGGACTTGTGTTGGCCTCAAAGGTCGCACGAATTAATGCCGCTAGACTATTTTCTGTGGGAATAGTCTAGTTTAGTCGTTAGTCTACGCCGATAAGCCAGAAACGAATGACCATTTGGAGAATAACAATCGCCACGTTATTGTCGTTATACGACTAAAAATGTTGAAAAAGTCGTCGAACCTTCAGTTAGATTACATCTGAAGCAGTCGAGGAGGTCATATGCCAGAAGTCATATTTATTTATAATGCCAGGAAATTATTCTTCGAATAAAGTTAATAAATTTCTGTTCAATTCAAAAAAATTCATATTAGTTTTCTAGCATTTCGAAGTTCTATACGCTTACAAAAATATCCTTTAATTAGATATTTGACAAATATTAATATTGATTATTATAGTGTGGAACAAGCTTTACTGGCATTTGAATGCTTTAATTTGTTATTTAATATGTTTCTGAAATTGTTTTCAATGACTCAATCTTTTATTATACAAAATAAGCAAATCATTACACATAAAATCTTAATAATAATGTTTTAATAACTTTCGAATTCAACTAAGAAATAATAATAATATTAATAAATTAATATAAAAATAGAAATAACTTCAATAAAGAGAAATAAAATAAAACTGAATATTAAAATGTTATTAAATCATAAGCAATAAGAAAATGTCATAACTTATTTATGTATTTTATTTAATAGTAAAAATTAATAAAAAATATAGTTCAATTGTAATCTGAATAAATATAAAAAGCCAAAAGCAACAAAGGAGGAATAAAAAATTTTTAGAGAACGTATATTTTTATTTCAATTTTATAATCTTAGTTTGACTGCATAGTTACTAAATGAATAATTTTTATTACGGTCGGACTTATATATCGGGTTTTACAACAAGAAGTTTGTTTTTCAATAGGATAGTTTTGACATTTAGTTTTTTTACGTATACTTCGTAGATGTATTGGCAATTGTGACAATGAATTCAATTTCGCACGAAAACCGCATTAAAATAATTAAAATCCACTAAGAAAATGGTATTTCGGTTAAAGTTACATTTCGTAAAATTCTTGATATTTTCGTCCTTCTAATACCGCTATTAAGAATTTGCTCATGCTTAACCGGGTCATTCAACTAAAAACATCGCAGACGGGAGCCACAGTGTTGAAGTAGATCCAAATCTGCCAATTCTTTGACGTTCTTAACAATAGGGGTTATCAAAATTTTGCATATGGATTTCACTTTAAATACAAGTTTCAACTGGTGCAGGGATAAAAGTCGACGGACCATTCACTTCGCCGTAGATTCGCTCAATTCATTCAGAAACAACCAGCTAGTTTTTCTGAAAAAATCATTTTTTCAGACGAAGCCCAATTTTACTTGTCAATGTATATCAACAAGCAAGCTTGCGAATTTGGACTTCTGAAAATCCTAGAGCGATTATTGAGAAAGCTTTGCATGCTCAAAGTGTCACTGTGTGGCCGTTTATTTCGAAAATGAGGCTGGAAATGTAGTAACGGTCAATGGATCACTTTATCGAGAGATGCCAACAACTCAATTTTGGCCTGTTATTGACGCCGTAGATATCACTGATAAGTGGTTTCAACAGGACGGTGCCCCATGTCACACAGTCAATGAAACGATCAGTTTATTGCATCATTTTAGAATTTAAGAGCCTATGTACTCTGTGGTAACACATTTACTAAATTTAAAAAATTTTATAAACTGAAAAAATCTTTGTAATGGCGCCTTTCCGTTAAAAATATATGTAATTTGTTTTTTGTTTTGATATTTAAAATATTATTATAATTTTTCAGTTTTTTAATTGCGTTCTGTGCTCAAAAATATAATAAATTTTTATATAGTAATATATGTTGACGACTTGATAGTTGCTTCTGCGAAAAATATTTCAATAAAACATGTAGTTAAAATGCTCAATACCAAATTGAAGTTAATAGTTTAGATAAAATATTTTCAATAAATATCTCTTATTCTTTTTTACGGTCTTTTTAAATTTAATTAACAATATATATTTTTTTCCTTTTCGATATTTCGCTTGCCTTGGCCTACGGACTGTGCAAGTATATAACGAATATTCGTAAGGTGATAACAGGACAATCAATATATAATATTAGAAATTCATTGGAATTTAAGGACAAAACCAAGAGAATAAATATACAAGATAATGATAGATTGTTTTCATTTGATGTAGTTTCACTTTTTCCAAGTATTCCTGTAGGATTAGCTTTAAGTATTATAGAGGAAAAATGGCAGATAATAGAACAAAATACGAATATTGGGAAGGAATTATTTTTACGTATTCTTAAGTTGTGCATTGAAGACAATAGGTATTTTCAATTTGATAATAGGATATATCAACAAAAGGAGGGCCTCCCTATGGGCTCTCCAGCATCTCCAATTATAGCTAATATTGTGATGGAGGAATTACTAAATTAATGTATTAGTAAAATGCATATTAAACCAAAGATAATCACAAAATATGTGGATGATTTATTTTGTATAACTTCAGAAGATGCAGTGGATGATATTTTGTCACAATTGAATAGTTTTCATCCGGATATTAAATTGACGATTAAAAGAGAATTAGAATCTAGACTTCCATATTTAGATATATTGATCATAAGGAAGAGAAATAAGTTAGTATTTGATTGGTATAAGAAACCAACATCTTCTGAAAGAATTATTAATTTTTATTCAAAACATCCGAGAAAAATGATAATAAACACAGCGAATAATATGATAGACAGAATATTGACTATAAGTCATAGAGAATTTCATTTGAAGTTATAGGCATAATTTAGAAAATTCTACGGCAGAACCAAGAAATTATAAATCATTAACTTATTTTCCTGGAATATCAGAAAGATTAAGAAAGTGTAAAATATATGACACAGATAAATATATAATTGCACACAAAACATATAACACATAAATAAATTATTTAGCAGTATGAAGAATAAAATAGGAAAAATGGAAATATCTGATGTAGTATACAGGATACCATATGGAGGAAATGACCAAGTGAACTGTGACAAAGTTTATATTGGGACAACAAAAAATAAACTTAAAACAAGATTAGCTGGTCACAGGTGTGACCAAAAATATAGGAATATTTCAACACAGAAGACATCCTTATCTTCACATTTTAAGAAATATAATCATTATCCAAAGTTTGATGAAACATCAGTATTAGATATAGAAAAAAACTACAAGAGACGTTATATGTTGGAAATGTTAGAAATTGTTAATGTACCAAATGTAAGGAGAATAAATTTCAAGACAGACACAGGCAATTTAGCTCAGAATTATAGGTACTTAATTCAAAAGACACATAATTTGTTAAAATTATTTTATAAGAGAGAATTTGTTATTTGTTATTTATTTGTTATTTCCGTTTCCTTGTTTTTGTATGTTTAAATATTTGAAAATTTAAATTTTTGTATGTATGAAAAAATATTTTATGTTTTTGACAAATGTTTTAAAAATTTTTTCAATATGTTAATAATTTTTGTTTTCAAAAATAAAAAATTTTTTCCTGAAGAAGCTTTCCATAGGAAAGCGAAATATCGAATATATATATATATATATATGTATATATATATATATATATATATATATATATATATATATATATATATATATATATATATATATATATGTATATATATTGTTAATTGAATTTAAAAAGACCGTAAAAAAGAATAAGAGATATTTTTTAAAGATAAAAAAGGTCGATTAAAAAAACTACAAAAATAAAATATTTTCTTAAATTAGAAATAGTAAAATCAAAAGAAAATCAATATGAAATACGGAAGATACAGTATACTGAGAAAGTTGTTGGTAAATTTGTTTTACAAGATGCAAAAGCATCCAAATACCCACTTGCATGATTGCATGAGAAAACAATCTCACAACTTTTGTTACGTAATAATGAATATCAAAGTTTATTTGGTTCATTACTATACATTGCAGTCAACCTTATCCTGATATTCATGCTAGTGCATCCATCTTAGCTACAACAACGCGTAATCCATACCAGGAATATTATTATTATTAGAATTAAAGTGCAGTGGAAAATACTTAAAAGGTACAAGAAATATGTTTTTGGATCTTAGTGACATACAATCCAAATAACCTTATTGGTTATGTTGATGCTAATTGGTCTGACTATAGAATTGATAGAAAATCAAATTCTGGATATATTTTCTTTAATAATAACAGTGCAGTTAGTTGTGTTTAGGATTCTTTGAAACTACTAAGTCAGTACAACATTTTTCAGCTCATTGATTTGGGACTTAATTCTGCGATTTAAGTGGTTGCAAAATTTTCACCGAACAAAGTGCTTAAAAGTTATTATACTGTTATAATGTGGATATATGTTTTCTTTTATGAAGCCAGTATTTTATCTGCAAGACCTAACTGGACATGATGACTTCAGGTTATGGATTGCGCAGAAAAAAATTTAAAACAAAAATAGGCATTCCCACTTCCAGTACAACGCATTGCAGTAACCAAACCACCTAAGCCTGTTAGTCTGGACAGTGTGTAACTGAAACTCGTACGCGTTTTCACGGACCAACGCGAATGATACAGATTGGACAACTGATATTGAAAATAATAAACCACAACTGATAATACAAATGGAAATGGATTAAATTATGGCATTACATTACGTATGATGGGACTATCACAAAAAATTCAAAATCTTTGACATGATTTCTTAAGCGTAAAAAATTCACACAGCCAAATTTCAGGGCAACATCATACCGAAAACACTAAACTGATTTTCACAAACTTTATTCCGTTGGCAAAAGAAATACCTTCACTTACTACCATAATAACCTAGGTGCCCCTGTAGGCTAGTAAGTAGGGTACTAGCTTTTCAGTGTGGGGGTTGTGGGTTCGATTCCACACGAAGACCTGGGTTTTTTCTCTACAAAAAAAAATTGACTGTCGGTGGAGCTGCTCAGCGATGAAGGCAGAAGGCGACCACTGGTCGCTGTGCTGTCTTTTATACGGCAGTTAGTTTCCGACTATTCTTCTACTTTCACCACCTGTTTCATCTCTTCTCTATCCCTTTCCTAAAGAATGTAGCACGGTACTTGACTAAATAGGCATTGTTGACTGAAGTGCTACTTCTCTTTATAAAAAAAAAAAGTATTAGTGAAAAATATGGGAATAGATTATATATCTTAGGCGACTTGCGTTTATTGATCGATGGTACTGTTTCAAGCTTGAAAAGGAAAGAACTGTGTACAGCGAAATGACATGCAGACACGTGTGGGCAAATTGCTGTATTATTTAAAAAAAAATTAATGCTTCAATGATATTAAAATTATATTTTACGCATTTACACTTTGTTGCGAAATCAGACGAAAGAGAAGAGAGCTTCCACCCATGCTAATGAACAAGCGATTCAGAAGGCTTGCTGGTGGAGGTTTAAATTTGCGGTTTGAGGATGGAAGCACCAAAGATGAAGATGATACTCAAAATTAGTGGACACAGTGAAGAAAAAACATTCTTGAATATTAGGTCCTGCCCGAATGATGATGCAGACTTAGAACATGAATAAAAAAAAGCATCAGCACCTCAAACGTCAACTTCAACTAGGTTGGATATTGACAATAATTGAAAATGTTTTGAATTTTGTTTCCATACGGAAAAAATAAAGTTTATAAAACAAAAAAAAAAAAACGGCATGTTTGTGGATTTATAATCTAGTTATCGAGACGATTATATAGTGCGATGGTAACTTTACTGCTTTACATCTTTTATATCTTCACTTTAGAGGGAGCCCTTATATACTGTTTTAATCGGTTCAAGGATTTACCAGAATATTCCAATTTATCTCATTTACTACAGACACCATACTATTATATAGGTTGTTATGTAGAATTTTACTATTAAAATCAATATTTTGGCATATTATTTTCAGATAATTGCGGCGAAAAGTAAGAAAAAGTTACATAAATTTTAAATAAGATTTTCTCATTTTATGTGTTTTTCCGCAATAATAATTGTTAATTTATTTATTAGATTTAGCTTTTTTTAACAATAGCGTTAATGGTACATATTGGTGTCCTAAAACTCATTAAAGAAACTAATTTCTTTAGCCAGCCAAAACAATTTCTTAGATTTTTCTTATGACTTCCGAATCAAATACATCAATTGGACAAAATCACCATTTATAGATGTTTAAGTACTGGCGCAGTTTCGTCGTTGTATTCCTTTAAACATTTTGATTTATTAAAGTATTTTATTCTTTCTAGTCTCTAACTCGCCAGTCAATTCTTCATTTATTTTTCAAAATAACAAAAGTTGGCTTGATAAGTATGAAGTTTCTCAAAATAGTGCCAGTTGTTTTGTTTTAATTTTGTTATCGCTTTTTTCAAATTAATTTGCATTTTTATCATGGAAAAATAAAATCCTTTTAAACATACAAAAATTTAATTTAAGAAATTATATTTAGTATTTAGTTAAAATATTTCAATCAATTTTTATTTGAAAATTTCGATTGAAATTTAATACCTACTTATGTGTTTATGTGTTGTTTTTCTTCTATTTTTTTCTATTATTTACGTTTGGTAGCGTATGCGTATACGTTATATTTAGCATTAAAGTTTCTCTAAGCATCACGTATACGCACTGTATGAACAACTGATATGAAAGTTTTTTATTTTATAGTTTTATTGGCCAAACAAAGATGCAATTAAAATTGACTTCAGTTGCTTGTATTTCTATGCGCTTGAAAATTCAATTAAAAAGTTAAAACATCCAAAAATAAAAACTAATTAAAATGAAAACTATCAAAAATTCAAATATTGGCTTTTCAAGATGAGTTCAGTTGTTAAAATGAAACAAAGTGACATTAATATAAAATTGTTTTTTTTTTTTCAAATCCCATACGAAATAAAGCAGCTAGAAAATCATTCTTCAAAAAAAATTAGTAAAGGGTTTTTCAACAAGAATTTTGTTTTCTAAAACAAAATATTTAGATTTTGATTATTTAGATGATTCAATTTTTTATTGTATTACGAAGACAAAATTATGAATGAAACATGATATCTGGCATATGTCTACTACGACCACACAGACAGATATCGATTCTTTTTGGCAAAATGGCGGTACATACTCTGTCCTTAACATAGCCCCACAAAAAATAAACCAGAAGTGTTAAATCACATAATCTGGGTGGCCACTTAATTGCTGATTCTCGTGAAATTATGGGATATTTGGCACGATCCTGATGAAACCACATACCATATCACTGTAAAAAACTGATGTTACGCCAGTAATATGGCATGTGGTTTCACGTCGTTAATAATAGGCCAAAATTGAGTTTTTCGTATCTCGCGATAGCGTAATCTATTGACCGTTACCGCATTTCCAGTATCATCTTCGTCTTCGTTATCATCACGTCGAGCGTACAAAAGCTTCTCAATAATCGGCCTAGGAATTTTAGAAGCCGAAATGCGGCAATTTTGCTTGTTGACATACCCTGGCAAGTGAAAATAGGCTTCGTCTGGAAAAATGATTTTTTCAGAAAAACCAGCCTGTTGTTTCTGAATGAATTGAGCGAATTTTTGGCGATGCATCAATTCCTGCAGCACTTAGACCTTGTTAGACTTCAAAGTCAAATCCTTACATAAAACTCGCCATGTGGTGGTTTTGGATAACCCCAATTATTGAGAACGTCGAGGAATTGACAAATTTGGATCTGCTTCAACACTGTGGCTCACGGCTGCGATATTTTCAGTTGAACGACACGGTCGAACACGATTTGATGTTTGCACATTTTGTATCGAACCTGTCGTTTCAAATTTAACAACCAAATTCTTAACAGCGGTTTCAGAAGGACGATTATGTTTTCCGAAAATATCACGAATTTTAAGAAATGTAATTTTAACGGAATCACTATTTTCATACTGAAATTTAAATATTTTAATGCGATTTTCATGCGAAATTGAATTCATTATAACAATTGGCAATGCATCTACTACAAATACGTCAAAAAGTTCTTGTTGAAAACCCCGATACATGGCTAATTTTATCATTTTTCTAGTTAAATAGAAATGAAAATGCAATAAATATGTACACAAATCAGAATGTGTTTTAGTGAATAAGTATTTAGCGATATATTTTGTATGCGTGCTGTGTGGACAAAACGGTAGAATCTTCACTTCAATGTTAGAAGAACAAGATCTTGCTGAACAATGGATCCAGAATATTAAATGTCATTAAGACTATAAAAACAGTAGGGTTTTGTTACCGCCAAAAATGTTTGTTCATAGGTTGTATTGCTTTGATGACAAAAAGAACAAATAATAAAATGAAATTCAAACTAAGGAGCATGTGATTTAAACCAATTTATACAGACAAGACTTACCCAAGTGTGGTGAATATTTCGAAGAAAATGCTTCATATGTGTGTTTAACTCATCTTTGTCATATAAAATAATATTCATAAGAGCCTAATATTAAAATTAGTTATAGTTTTGCATCGAAAGTGTGTAATTAAAAAATTGTCAGAAAAACATATTTTAACCTCATTGATTTTTAGATGCAAATTAAAAAACTGATGTTATACCTTATACAGACTATGATCATTTTTACAAGCATGCAGTTAAGTTAGCAAAATAATTAATTATTTAATTAATTAACTCTCATACTTTTTTTTTATAATTAAAAAATTACAATAACAATAATGTGTTTTTAACTTAATTGATGCTATGAAATATTTCCCAGTTTTATAACAGATTGAGGAAAAATAATGTGATGTCATAAAATGAAAACTTTGCGACTTCTTATTTAAGATTAAGAACTAATATAAATAAATATGTTAGACGCAGCGAAAAGGAAAATGCTAAAATAGCAACCACGAATTTGGTTAAAAAATGTCTTATCTTTAACAATTCCTTATCTATTCATTTATATATAAATACTAAAGTACAATAACATTTGTATGATTTTATGAAGTTACTTTTACGCCACCTTATAATACATTAAGATACATTAATTTTATATGTCAACTGGTGGCAATTCTGATTACTAAAACTTTAGAAACACTATTTTTTATGCTCCGAAGAAGAATTCTTATCATTTGCAAAGCAAACTACGAGGTACATCACTTTAAAGAACAAATATCAACAAGGAAGATTAAAGAGTCTATTATTATTGTTACATTTATTTCTTTTAATAAACGTTTTATTTTGAGTTCTTTTATTGCAAAATAATAACAATGTACTTTAAAGTGGTTAATTAAGTTAAACGAATTATTTACTTCGAATACACACAAAATAAGCACGATGGTAACTTCGTTGTCGTTAGTCATCGATAAGTCAACTTGAATTAATTAATTTGCCCAGCAAGGGGTGCTTATGTTGTTGTTAGTTGTTTCAAGTGGTTCTCGCATATACAAGACTATTCTACTTTAATATCACCGCATATTGTTGTTGTTATTATCATTCAGTTTAGCGCCTATTTGGCTGTGTGCTTTGTTTTTGTTCTGTGTTAGTTGTTTTTTGTTATCTGCGGTTTATCTTACCACTTAGAATTTCTTATAAGCATGTTGTTGTTGTGTTGATTTCTTTGAAAACTATGTAATACGCACAGTGGTTTCGTTTACTTTTTACTGATAATTATTTTCTTTTAAAACTTAACAAATCATCTTCGTAACAGCATTTAATGTTTTGAAGCTATTGCTAAAGATGTTTCACTAAATTTTCCTTCCTATTTGTTTTTCCATACCTTAATTAATAATTTTTACTTCTGAATATTGATTTGGAGCACAATTAAGCTTGTTCAAGTTTTTGTAGGTGCCAATAGATTAGGAATTGTGTTCAAGTCTTTTTATACTCTATTCCTATTGATGTTTATGTATGATTTCTAAAATATTTCATAATTCGTCGTCCATACCATTTCTTCTGCACTCGTCGTTTTTATTTCCTTCATTTTAATCAGGCTTATCTTATCTTATTTACTTTTTCGATGATATCTTGTAAGAATTACGACATTTTTTTCAAAAATAGCCAACTGATTATTTTGGCTGTCTAAGTATTGATATTAGATAAAATTCGTAACAAATTTTGCTATAAAACATTTTTTTATATTAGCAAAACCAAAAACTAAAACTGCTTTTAAAATAAGATTAACGCTCTTTCTTTACCTAAAAAATAAAAAAATTGAATTCTATGCAAAAATCCATATTTAAATCAAGTTTCTCTAAATCAAAATAATAAAACGTATAACTGATTTATTCACAATATAGTGTTTGGCAAAATTTTAACACCCTGCCACACGATACAGTATTACGTACACATCTCTATTTTTTTACAATCATCATTTAATTGAAATAAAAAAAACGACGGGTAAATTTGAGTTTAGGGAGTAAATTGGATTAAAACACATCTATATTTCTTAGGTACTGTCTTCTCTACAGACGTTTAGGTATTTTTTGTTCACTTCAGCATCTTAGAAATCGAAGAAACAACAAAAACTCAATCACAAGTGGTTAAAGCTTTCCACTTTACCAGCAATAAGCTTGTCAACTAAATGTGTCGGGTTTTCCAACAAGAAGTTTGTTTTTCAATTGCGGCCACATAACATAATATTTTTAATATTTAGTTTTTTGACGTATTCGTAGTAAAAGCATTGGCAATGAATTAAATTTCGCACGAAAATTGCATTAAAATAGTTAAAGTCCATTATAAAAATTCATGATGTGTTCGGAACACATAATCGTCCTTCTGAGACCTCTATTAGGATTTTGGTCGTTAAATTTGAATCGATAGACTCGATACAAAATGTGCGAACACCAACGCGTGTTAGTCCGGGTCGTTCAACTGAAAACATCGCAGCCGTGAGCCATGTTCTCAACAATTAGGGTTATTCAACCGGCTGGCTTTCCTGAAAAAAATTACTTTTTTAGACGAAGCCCATTTTCACTTGTCAGGGTATGTCAACAAGCAAAATTGCCGCATTTGGGCTTCTAAAAATTCTGGAGCGATTATTAAGAAGACTTTGCATGCTCAACGTGTCACGTGCGTTATGTTGTCTGAAGAAGTGATTGGGCTGTTTTTTTTCGGAGATGAGGCTGGAAATGCAGTAACGGACAATGAATCATGTTATCGCGAGATGCTAACAACTCAATTTTAGGCTGTTATGGACGACGTGGATATTACTGACATGAGGTTTCAACAGAATATTAGGATATCATTTTTAATTCATAATTGCCGAACTTTTCTCTTCGTAATATTATAAAAATGTGAATCATCTTTATTTAAATATTTTGTTTTAGAAAACATCTCTTGTTGAAAACCCCTTACATAGTAGCGATTGTGTATTATAAGAATAGCAATATATTTATTTTTGATACGAATTTAGGCTCCAAAATTTGTTGTGTATTGAGTACACAAAAAACTGTGGCCAGTGGCCTTCAGTTTTAATGCTGTTAGATCTGAATCTCTATGCAGGAGGTATTTTCTATTAGTCTCTCGCTCCATGAGTTCTAAACTGAAGTTGACATTACGTTGAGTGAAAGAAGTACCTCCTGCTTTATTAACACAACAATAGAAAAGAAGTCAACTTAACTTCATTGGGTTTAATTGAGGAGTTAAATACCATTAATGACCACTGCGCCCATACCAGCCTCTGTTGCGACAGGCATAACCTATATTTAATTTATATCTAAACCACTTCCTGAACGTTCTCAGCAATAACCGAATGGACCAATGAAAAGCTTTAAGACTGTTAATTGATGCATCCCAGGAGAACAGTTCCAAAGCGGTGCGAATGAAGTGTAAAAGGCAAGTCGACACAATGTTACGTGTACTAAAAGCCATAAAATTATCCATATAAAATATGAGTACCGAGAGGGAGTGTGATCAGAAACCAGTCGATTATTATAGTCAACAGTCGAGAACTGAGCTGACTTCAGTGCAAAGGTCCTAACATAGGGCAATAGCATTGTTGGAGTGACAAAATCCAATAATAATACTCGTATGCAAAAAATTGCTCTTTTCTATGCCTTGTGTGTTACTCACGACACATTACTTTATAATTTGTTGCATTTTGTTAAGTTTTTCTCTACTCTGCTTTTATACGGCTATTTTAAATTAATTTATCACAAAATATCGTATAAGAATTTATATGTACAAAATGGGTTAATAAACAAAGAGCTTGAATTTATGTAGTGAATCAATCAATCCGCCTTAGAAGTTTGCCACGTTGCTAGTTCTCTATAGAGACAGCGAATTACAATTGCAACTTTCTTGAAAAAATCCAGATAAGTATGACATTAATAAACGTAATGGTCGAATAATTACTATTAAAAATCGGCGCATGCATTGCATACACTAGTTACCACCCAACTAACGTATATCAAATAATAAGGCAATCAAACCTTTAATATCATAAATGACATCATATAAATTCCTGTCTTGTAGTTTATAAAAAGTATAATTTTCTGGAAGAGGAGTTTGAATCGGCGGATGAACCAGATGACATTTACAAATATTGTAGGGACGTAAGATAGCCACTAAACGAGATTAGATTTTCTAGCAGGTTAATGTACTAATCCAGGTGGCAAAAAAAATAACAGCGTTTCTTAACTCGAGGATATTTTGCCATAATAAAGGCCATTTTTATAGAGGTATAGAACTTTGAAATGGCATAAAACAAAGAAGATTTTTTTTTTAATTAACATGAAAGTTAATTTCGAAAAATAGGCAGATAATTTTAATTTGACTTCTGACATATTGGTGGTCATATGGCTGGCTCAAGATCCAATTACCTATGACTTTTTCCAACACTTGTGGCCGTATATCGGCAATAAACCGACGAAAGTTGTCCTCCAAGTGACTCTAATATTCTGACCAACACAGCTTTTAAAGACGTACCGCTACACAAAATTCACTTATGAAATATGGAACGGGTATTTCAAATAGAACTATGATTTCCAAAATAAATTTTTAAAATTTGGAGTTGTAATTCATGTTGAATGCCCAACAAAGCTAAACACAAATCACTTGGCAGCTGACAAAAGACTACCAGTTAAACAGTATTGCCAACTTAAAGTTTTATACCTGTATAATTTATGCATTTTCTAAGCAATAGATAGTTTTAACAGCTAAAGAATGTCTTTTTAGGTAAATAGTAATAATTCATGAGCACACCCCGCAAAACCCGGTGAATTCAACTTCCCGACATGTTGCCTTGGTGAAGATACAAAAGAGCAAGAAAATACTCGTACGTACACAGTTTCGCACTTGAAAGTTTGCAACCAATTTAAATTGAACAACGTTGTCATTGCAGAGTTTTTAATATTTAATTAGGATGTACGTTTTTTAATTTGGATATAAGAGGAAGTTAGAGTAAATTTGTATAAAATAATGGGTTCTAAGGATTTTTAATAATTAAAAACTTCAAGACATTTTTTATGTTGCATCGCTGCTTACTACAGACATAACATGTGCTTCATGTATACAATGTATAACAGTCTAATAATTTATTTATTCTCAGATCTAAAATCTTGCATAACCTCATTTATTTGGTCACGTTATGCAAATGTATTATTTTAATGACAATGGCCTTTGGGTAGAGGCCGCTGCTAAATGTAACAGAAAAACAATGGTAATCATTATGAAAAATCTTTATAAAGAGTACGAGTATAAAACATGATGACATTTTAAAATAATACGTTGAAGAAGAGAGAGAGAGAGGAAAAACGAAGGTAAAATGGAATAAAACAAATGTCATAATTTGATGTTAATATTTGTAGTAAAAAATGTATGCACAGACTTATGGATGCAAATAGATGGAGAATAAAATAATATATTTTTGAACTAATTATTTGTTTTTGTTTTATTTTGTCATGACATTAATCTTTGCGAGTAATTATTACTGTAAATATATGTACGTAAGTATGTAAAGCTAACGATGTACAAATAACAAATTTTTATATAAATATAATTTAGCAGCCCTTTGGTAACTTAACCTTAATTTCAAATCTTTTCAAATATTTTCTGATTTAAAGCAAATAAAATTAATATAAAAAATCTTAAATGTAAATAGAAGTGCAAGAAAAAATAATAATGTAGTTTGTTTGCAGGCAATTTTTATTAAAGCTTCAACATTTTTGTGTTCGGTTGCACAAAAAATTCCCTCCCACTGAAACTAATGTCCACTAAAGACATTTTGGAAGTTATTTTATTTTTCCTTTTATTTGCGGGTCATTTCATGATTCTCTCCTCTGCAGTGTGACTTACCCCAGCTTCACTTAATAAATGGTATATAATTTTTATGCCTTTGGTATGTGAAATCTGTTTCATGCCATACAGAAATATGCAGCCAGATACTATGATTTTTCATATGGTCTGCTAAAAGCCGATTTCGATGTATAAGGATAAGGGAATAAGGAGAGCAAGATATATTAGCCTAATGATACGAACAAGCCCACATTTGCTTAATAAAGTGTTTATAGAGCAACTTAGCTATTTCTATCTATCTATCTATTTGTGTTGTCTCATTTTGCTTTTTATAGTCAATTGGATTGAAGATTGTTTCTTCCTCTTGGTCATCTAATTCCGGCTAAGGTTTTTCATCTCTGCACATTTTTTGGAAGACTCATTCAATAATCTCATATTCATTCTTGGTCTTTTCTTTCCCGACCATAGTGAAATAAAATGAGAACTCGATTGTCTTGAAATTATGCGATCGAGAAATTTGGTTTGAAATAAATAGATCGTTTCATTGACTATGTGACATGTGGCACCGTCCTGCTGAAACCACAAGTCAGCGATATACACGTCGTCAATAATAGGCCAAAATTGAGTTGCATCTCGCGATAGCACCCCCAGGGGGCACATTTATCGGTCTTTATATAATACTTGACTATCTAGACCTGTGCAACTGGGGGAAAAAGGGAGCCCAGTCCCCTGAAGGCAGCAGGGGTCAACTGAAAACTCCACGTCTTTTCCACGGGAATCAGTAAGTCTCAGAGTTCATTATTTGTCTCTTTAGACATTTAATAGTTCTCTGGCTGATTATTGAGGTTGGCCCCTATATGGGAGTATCGTGGTGGTTGTGGTTTCGCGGCCCCATATCAGGTTTGTTGTTTAATATAGTGGCCAGGATCATTTCGCCGTTAATGACATCCTAGGTGTATGATCCAGTCCAGTGAACATGCTAGACACGTGTTCTGAACAGGAGTTGGATAGTCTCCAACTCTTCAGCAAGGAGCGATGATTTGCAGCCCTGCTCTGGAATCATTAAAGTTGCAACTAGGAAAAACCTATTGCTAGAATTAGCTTCGGCTTCCTAGGACGAGCATGACATTCCTATTTATGCAAAGTGGTTCGACCACCATCTGATTAAGGCTCCATAGCCAGGCGCAGATGTAAATCATATCACGCAATCTCGCGATAGCGTTTCTATTAACCGTTACCGCATTTCCAGCCTCATCTTAAAAAAAACGGCCCGATAACGCCTCCAGCTTACATAACCCACCATACAGTGACACGTTGAGCATGAAAATGCTTCTCAATAAGCCCAAATGCGAAAAGTGTTCTTGTTGCCATACCCTGACAAGTGAAAGTGGGCTTCGTTTGAAAAAATGAATTTTTCCGAAAAACCAGCCGGGTGTTCCCGAACGAATTGAGCGAATCTACGGCGAGTTAAGTGTTTCGCCGGCTTCAATTTCTGCGCCAGGCAGGAACTCTCCTTGAAGACATCAAAGTCAAATCTCTACGCAAAATTCGCCATGTGACGTCATTGAATTGACAAATTTGGGTCTGCTTCAACATAGTGGCTCACGGCTGTCGACTCAAATTTAACGACCAAAGTCTTAATAGCGGTTTCAGAAGAACGATTATGTTGTCCGAAAATATCACGAATTTTACGATATCTAACTTTAACAGAACCACCATTTTCATAGTGGGTTTTAATTACTTTAATGTAATTTTCGTACAAAACTGAATTCATTGTAACAATTGCCAATGGATCTACTACGAATACGTCAGAAAACCAAATGTCAAAACTATCACGTTGTTGGTGTTGTCACAATCGTAAAATAAACCTCTTGTTAAGAAACCCCATACATGGTGGTTTATCAGATAAACCAATTTCAATAACGAGATACCAAAGACTTTAAAAATTTTTCTTATGAATCATTTTGCAACTTTGTTACAGTTTAGATTAATAGGGTATAGATTAATGAAAGAAAAATCACCCTTTATGAATACTTAAATTTTATTTTTGCTGTTTATTGCTTTTAGTTTATCCCCTAACCGCCATTCCTACTTGCACTCTAAAAGATTTAGCAGAAATATTTTAAACCTCCCACTACTTAATTTGTTTTGTTTTCAAGTGCTTTTTAAATTAGACAAGAAAATTTTGAAAATGATTAATTTCATTTTATTCTTTGGCTCTTCTTCTTTAATTGTTGTTGTATGCATTTTCTCTTCTAAAAACTTTTTAACAAATTATTTTGTAATTTAATCAAACAGTTGACCTTTTATATCAATTAACTCCTATTTTTTATTTATGTTCAAAGTGAAAGGTGTTATAATAAAACTAAAAGAATTTAAACAAGAAAAATCCGAATTGAATATTATTTAATATTAATAAATTTACAAGAGGCGAGAGTTCTTTAGAGATATAGGTTCTGCCTCTAGCAGGTCATCATGGTGATTACTGAACTTAGTAAAGCCGTCCACTATTCCTGTTGAAGGCCTACACGTGGCAAACTCTGGAAAACGGCAATTAACAGCTACTTATTGACGGTCAAGATTGGAGACGACTTCTTACTTTGCGTAAAGGATTAACGGATATTCAGTCAACTGCTGTCAATAGTTATAGAAAAATACTGATGTTTCTACGAAATTAGTGTATCTGCAAGAAAGCTGGCGTAACTCCTGGGATGGCAGCTCCAATACTATTATTTTACAAATCATCCATTCATCTAAATAAGCATTAATTTATGAAACTAATAATAAGAAAAAATCAAAAATGTTGGCAACCCTTGGCATACGCACCAGTATAAAAATTTAACAATTTGGTATCAAATCTCTAAGTGGCACTACAAGATTAGCTCAGGTAGAGCTAGGTACGATACCAAAAACCAAATAAACCACCTATGAATTCGCCACAAATGGAAAAGCTCAAATGCCCACTGAGCACGAATCAATAGATAAAACTAAAAAGTATGTAGAGAAATACAAATTGCAAATAATAAAAGAGCGATTTAATTTACGTTAATTTGTTCTTGCGGCAATTTTGTTTGTTGACATACCCTGACAACTGTGTGATTCGATTTACATTCGCGCCTGGCCATGAAGCCTTAATCAGATGGTGGACCAAACCAAAACTGCATTATTTGGAACGTCATGCTCGTCCTAGGAAGCCGAAGCTATAATTCTATGCAACAGAACTTTCTAGTTGCAACTTCGATGATTCCAGAGCAGGGCTGCAAATCATCACTCCTTGTTTAAGAGTTGGAGACCTTCCAACTCCTGTCCAGAACACATGTCTAGCATGCTCACTGGACTGGATCATTCACCTAGCGTGTCATTAACGGCGAAATGATCCTGGCCACCATAATAACCATTATACTGTTATGGGGTCGCGAAACCACAACCACCACAATACTCCCATATAGGGGCCAACCTTAATAATCAGCTAGAGAACTATTAAATGACTAAAGAGACAAATAATGAAATCTGCGAGCTTACTGATTCCCGTGTAAATAAAGTGGAGTTTCCAGTTGTACCCCTGCTGACTTCAGGGGACTGACTTCCCCCAGTTGCACTGTGTCTAGATAGTCGAAGTTCTATAAAGACCATATATATGTGCCCCCGGGGGGTGGCATAACCTGACAAATGAAAACGGCTTCGTCTGAAAAACTAATTTTTTCAGAAAATTTCCCGATCGCATAATTTTACGACAATCACCAGTTAAGTGGGCAACCAGATCGCGTAATTTAATACCTTTGTAATATTTTTTGTGGGGCTATGTTAAGGACAGAGTCTATACGGAGCCAATCGAATCGATTTCCGCCTTAAAACTCAAAATCTATGATGTGATTAAGGAAATAGGACCGCCATTTTCCCAAAAATGATTAAAAATTTTGATTGAAGGATCGACATCTATCAGCGTGGTCGTGGTGGACATTTGCCAAATATCATTTTTCATTGATAATTGCCGAACTTTTGTACTTGTAATACAATCAAAATTTAAATCATACTAATCTGAATTTTTTGTTGTATTTTGTTTTAGAAAACAAACATCTTGTTGAAAAACACTTTACTAAAAAAAGCTTATGTTTACCTCGAAGCCCAATTTTACTTTTTGAAACAAATTCACCTTTAAAAGTAGAAAACAATGATTGTGTTTGCTGTTGAAGGTTTAAGAAGATTTTGTATTGTTTCATCGAATTGGCCAAGAGTGTAGTTTTTAAACTTATATGTATGTACGTATGTATATGTATAAAAGTATATATTTATCTGTGTAAGTAATATATACGTAAATAAAATCTGTAAATGCAGTATTAATGTTAATTTGTTTTTAGGGTTCGATTGCTTTTGAAGCGATAGTAATTGCACACCTATCAGTTGCAGACGAAATCTAAACTATTGTCGCCTCATTCAATGATTGATGACATTCGTTCAGCTATGTTTTTCGATAAAACTTTCTAAAATACAAAACATTATTGTATAATGATTTATAACCTTGCTTAATTTTATGTAATATCGATATCAAATATTCTTTTCATCTTAGTGTCGAAATAAGAAACAGAAATGCTAATTTTGCTTTTAGAATAAATTTCATTTCTTAATTATAAAAATAATTAATTGATTTTTAGGTCTTATTTTATTTGCATGAAAAATATAATAGAAAAGGTAAGAAACAGAAAAGATTTTACCATCTTTTTTAACAAAATATGATTGATAAATTTTACTGCTGAATAATTTTCAATTAATTTGTGTAATTCTCATTTGGTTTATTTTAAGCAAAATGAAAGGTTGCATATAAAAGTCGATTTAGTTAAATAGCTTAATTTTTTTAACCTCATTTTTAATGAGCAGGGAATTTTATAAAGAAAATAAGATATTAGGGGTGAATGCTTTATAGCGTAGGATTAATTTCTATCAGCAAAGTGATTGTAGTTATTTGGCCGAGAGAAAAATATATTTTCCTGAAGATGCTTTCCATAGGAAAGCGAAATATTGAAAAAATATATCGTAAAAATTTAATTGAAAAGACCGTTTAAAAGATTAAAACCTATTTAATAAATAAAATAATTATTAAGAATGTAGTTACAGTAGACTTATTACTATATGCTCTGCGAAATTTTAATTCTTTGATTTCTTTAACATTCTCCATTTTTCTTTAAACAATTTCATCAAATGTTAGGTACCATTTTTTCGTATTAATTTGTTTATTTAAAATGATAATGAAGTTAACTCTATATATATATTAGTTGATATTTGAAAATGTTTTATTGTCAATAACTATTTTACAGTTGTGAAATGTGAATAAAAATTTTTTACTTATTTATTGTTATATAGACATAGGTTTGATTTTTTCATTTCTTTTAGGTCTGGATTATATATGTATTCAAAGGTTTTTCCATTATAGTGTATTATTGCTTGTGGTCTAAAGTTCGGTTGTGTAAAGTTAGCGTTTGTAATTGATATGATTACGGATCTCTTAGTGCTTAGTGTGTATTTTGGAAAATTTATGACAAATATTACATGGCCATCTTTGTACTTTGCAGCTTCTAGTTGTATGTATTGAAGTTCGTAGAAGACGATTTTAAAGTCATTAATTTCCTTGTCTGTTAAAATATTGCTGGTAATAACGTTTAGTTATGGTGATACTAATTATATGTTTTTTTGGATGTGTTCAAAATTGTCTAACAGAATTTTTAAATTGAGAAGAGTGTCAATGTAAATGATCTGATCCAAAACTGTGTCCTTATTTTTCAGTATTACATTAAATCTTCTTTTGTCACTGTCTTGTTTCATCTTCAGTTTATTTAATGTGTAATTGCAATGGTTATTTATGTATATATTTTTGTTGAGATTTTTTATTACGTTGTGACTATCGTCTATCGTTCTGATATATTCCTCAATGTCAATGCTGTCATCTTCACTCATTGTTCCTGCAATCGATTTAAGCCCTGAACCTATCACAATAATTAATCCATGTATTCGCCTGTTGAGGCGACCAGACTTCAATTTTAATTTTTTCTGGTTCATGTTCAAGAAGCATTTTGTTTTTAATGTGTTGCAACTGTTTAATCTCTTTTTCCATCATACAGTGACACGTTGAGCATACATAGGCTTCTCAATAATCGCTCTAGGATTTTCAGAAGCCCAAATGCGGTAATTTTGCTTGTTGACATACCTTGACAAGTGAAATTAGGCTTCGTTTGAAAAAATGATTTTCTCAGAAAAACCAGGCGGTTGTTGCTGATTGAATTAAATGAATATACGGTGATGTGCATGGTCGGTCGGCTTCAATTCCGACACCAATTGTACCTTTTAAGGCTTCAAAGTCAAATCCTTTCGTAAAATTCCTGCACCAATTGAACCAATGTCAAATACTTTCGCAATCCCAATTGTTAAGAACATCGAGGAATTGATAAATTCGGATCTGCTTTAACACTGTAGCTTACGGCTGCACTGTTTTCAGTTGAACGACGTGGTCGAATACGCTTTGGTGTTCGCCCATTTTGTAGCGGTCTCAGGAGGACGATTATATTGTCCCAAAATATCCCGAGTTTTACGAAATGTAACTTTAACAGAACCACCATTTTAATAGTGAATTTTAATTAAAAACTGTCATGTTGTTGGTGTGGCCACAATTGAAAAACAAACTTCTTGTTGAAAACCCCGATATAAGTGATTTTATTGTACTTTAATTGTAAAGAAGATAGAATAAATAAAGAAATTTAAAAAAAAAATACTTTTGCAGGTTTGGAATAATTTTTTAGAATTATTTCTTTTGTTCGTTTTGCGTGCGGTTGTTTGGCTAGATAATTCTCCCAAACTTTGTTGTCTTTTTATATTACCGTTTTTCTCAATTTGCGCCCTATTTGCTATCAAAGTTAAGTTTCTTTCATTTGTTGTAAAACAACTTTAATTTTAGAATTTCTTACAGTATCTGTTGCTGCATGAAATTGACCAATTTTTTAAATTTCTTCAGATTTTTTCATTTCCATATAATATAGGGTTTTCAGGGAAACCAGAGGAACTTCACAATAAATGCACAAAATAATTTATCAATAACCAGAATTTCAACAGAGAAATTATTTTATAAATTAATAAAGGTTTTGTCAACAAATTCAATATTCAATATTGTTGTGGCAATAAGAAATTTTGCAAAAAAATAACGAAAATTAACCAAGAAATTCACCAACACAGAAAATGTGCCAAGTTATAATTGACCTTTTCAATATTATAAAAAGGCCTTATATATTTTCTTTTAGGCAAATAAATGTATAAAAAATTTTAAAAAAATTTTGTAAACAATTTTATATTAAAAAAATATTTTTATACATTTCTTTTTCTGAAGATACCACCCAATGGTGTAGCGAAATATTGAAAATAAAAAAATAAAATTTATTTATATATAAGACCTTGTGCTTAAAGACTTATTTATTATGCAATAAATAAGTTTCAAGAAAACTCAAAGTTCATCACGATTCAAAGTTAAACATTTTACAAAAACTCAAAACTTTAATAACAAACAAAATAACGGAACGACTAAAAATAAATAAATAACGGAGCTATAGCAGAAATGTATATAAAAAAGATAATAATAAAATAAATAAATAAAAATAAAACAATATTGGGGGACACCTTGGACCTGGGATATGGGCATACAGTGGCCACAACTACGGGACTGATTGATGAACTGGGGAATGTGGGGGTAGCGGGGGGGGCAGAACTGGTCTCTTTTGACATAAAGGACTTGTATCCACCAATTCCGGTAATGGATACATTGAACATTGTTCATAGGACAGTAAAGGACAAAACGGAAAACAAGGAACTGGAAATACAACTTACA
Source organism: Trichopoda pennipes (assembly GCA_030448955.1). Taxonomy (NCBI): domain Eukaryota; kingdom Metazoa; phylum Arthropoda; class Insecta; order Diptera; family Tachinidae; genus Trichopoda; species Trichopoda pennipes. The sequence continues at coordinate 14,616,565 of JASKUP010000042.1, forward strand.
GGCACACTAGAAGCGATACTAGAACGGAATTATTTTAAATTTAACATTAATATATATAGACAAATAACAGGACTAGGGATGGGAAATCCAACATCTGCCACCCTCAAGGAAGTATTTATGCAGAACTTAGAAGAGGAATACGTAAAGGAATTAAAAACCAACTTCGGAGTAATATTCTACGCAAGATATGTCGACGATATCATATGTATACTAGAAGGAAATAACGATGAGCAAATTCTAGATTACTTGAATGGAAGACACAAGAACATAAAATTTACAATGGAAAAAGAAGAGGAGGGGAGAATTAATTATCTAGACCTAACGATCAAGAGGAACATAATCTCGAACAGAATCGAATATGAAATATACAGGAAACCAACAGCAACGGACACAATAATACACAACTCATTAAATCATCCCCATCAACACAAAAACGCAGCAATGAGGCAGTTAATAACAAGACTCGAGAGAACACCACTAACACGGCAAATGTATTTGAAGGAAATGGAAACAATATACACCATAGTGGAAAACAACGGATTCAAAAAAAGCGCCTCGTAGATAACATCAAGAAACTAATTAGAACGAACAAAGAACAGGAGAATGAAAAAATTGGCTACATTAACATATATGGGAAAATCAATGTCCAAACTGGCGAAATTCTTTGGAAAAAAAAAACATCAATACCGCATTCGGAACAAGAAACAACCTAGGCAGAATACTACGGAATAAAACAACCGGGGCAAATATACTAGACAGACGAGGAATGTACAAATTAACTTGTACTTGCCATTATAGCTACATCGGGCAAACAGGACGAAAAATTAAGACCAGATTTAGGGAACACATTAGAGACTATGACAAGGAACTACGGGGACCGGGGTCAACTTCAGGGTCAGAGTTTGCGGACCATGTATTCAACGACGGATGTATACCAGGACATGTAAGGACAATGGTTAAACTGCTTCATACACAGCACAGGGGAAGGGGACTAAATGTATTGGGGGACATGGGAATATGCGGACAAAAAACATTTGACGGACGAATGATAAATGGACAGGTAGACACTGCTTCGGACACAATATTTGAACCGTTGGAACATTTTTACAGGAAGGCAAACATTACACCAACACAGAAACGTTACGCAGGTGCACAGGATCAAAGCAATAAAGAACATCATAAACCTACAATTACAGATTATTATGTCACATAAAGAAAAAAAAAAAGAAAAGGAAAAAAAACCCAATAGGTTCACACATAAACAAAAGCGGACAACAAGCATGATCGTAAGAGGATTTAGTTAGAAAAAAAACAAAGACGACGGAAAAAAGGGAGCGACAAACTAGGTAAAAAGAGACAAACAAAAAAGGAAAGAGAGATGTAGGCAAAAAAAGACAGAAAGTGACGAACGCAATAACACGAAGGGAGACACGAACTATATAAACACAACTGACAATAGAACGCAACTAGTACGAAAAAGAACACTGAAGATGGCAAACAGCCGAAACCGGTTTGTTCACAAACCAAATTTGACGAGGGTCGACGGAAAACCGTACCCAAATAAAAATAATAATAAAACGTCACAAACCTTACGGCTTGTGTGCTGATCAACTAAAAGCAGATTCTCAACATAGACACAGGAGCGTCCCAATCCATAATAAGGACCGATTTAGTTAAAGCGGCAGTGGAACCGTTAAGTAATGTACGGCCGCGCACCGCCTATGGAAGAGCCAGAGGGAGACTAACTATTGGAGATATCAGCATAGATCACGTCTTTGTTGTCGCTGACATATTAGTTGAATTCACTGTCGGTACAGACTTCATGATAGCTCACGGTATTAATCTGCACATGGGGCAACAAATAATTCCTGGTGCAATGTTAACATACTAGATGTTGAATATAAAAGCAGGACAGCAGCAAAGAAGGTAGTTGCCGTGGAATGCCAGAAGTTAACACCTCAGGCGGAAATTAGTATTGTGCACAGAAAAGGCGTTAAACACGATAATGTTGATGCTCAATCAAGACGGCCATGTAATATAAAGTGTGAGCACCGCACAAAAATGGATGTGCGGCTTAAAAAAATTAGCTCAGGCGAAGACTGAACTAAGGCTTAGAATAAGGACCCTATTTTGGCAAATATTATACTTGCTAAGCAGGAGAACAAAACAAAAACCGAACCGTAATGAAATATTAGATGGGTACATGAGAAACCTTTTTTTTCACGCGATGAAGCTCACTTTTATTTGAATAGACACATCAATAAATAAAACTGCCGTATTTGGAGAGATGATAATCTTCAAGTGTATGTTGAGATATCGTAACACCCAGAAAAGCCAACAGTTAGGTGTGCAATATGGACTGGTAGAATCATTCATCCGTACTTCTTTAAAAAAGATGTTGGTCAGAACATTACAGTTAGTGAAGACCGCTGTAGAGCCATTATTACTGGCTTTTTTGTTTATTAATTGAACAACCGTGATATGCTGGAGCTGGGGTTTCAAAAAGCGGAGCAGCATGTCACACAGTTCATTCCACAATTGACTTATTAAAGGAAACGTTTGGTTACCGCATAGTTTCTCCTTACGAATCCGTGAATTCTGGCGTATGACCGCTAGGGCTGGCTCGGACGTATCTTATTTGGAGGTTCAATTTTCGGCGAATATTACTGTCGTCTACTTGAGGATTATCATCACTCTAAATTGGGCAGTTTTCTTATTGTCATATCCATTCAAATAAAAGTAAGCTTCAACGGGATCAAATTGCACAATTTGGAAGCCAAACCAAAGCATAAATTATAGTCCAGTTTACAACTTTAAATTTTTAAGATGTCAATACATTGAATCTTTCAAATTTGATTAAAAAAATCGACTCAAAATATATAATGGATTTTAATATTTCGCTTATTCCCACGAATATGGAGAATAATTTAATGAAAAATTTAGGCTACTGAATTCTATGTAACTCAGATTTGATCTTTTTGTTTTATAGCCGGCAAATATGGATGTACCACACTTGAGAAGAGAACTCAACAGGAACGAGCAGTTAGTAAATAAACCTGTTGATACGAAAATAATAGCAGACTTTTATTATAGAAATGATAAGTTGATCGGCTGTCACAGGATAAATGTATCGATCATTGAAAGAGGAAAAGATATACACGTGGAAGTACTGGCTATAGTGATCACAAACCGCACTGAGAATTAAATAGTGTTCAATTATTATTTAAACGATAAGATTGTGAAAGAAGCGGCCAGGATGTTTAAGCAGTTGTAGTAATACCAAAAAACCATAATGGGTGTCTTGCATACTCCCCGTTCCAATCAGGATACCATAACTATTCGAAGATGGAATAATTAATATTTGTAGCCAAATTTACCATATGTGACAAAACAAAATTAGCTTCAAAATTGTTACCGAAATAATATTTGCCTATCAATGATGTAAAATTATGTGAGATAAATAGAGTTGTAACTTTCATCACATACAGACATACCTTAGTTATCCCGTTATGGCCAACGCTAACAAGCAACCTTAATAAGAGCCTCATGTTATGTAGCGAACAGTAATGTTGACTCACTTTGTTTTAAAAAACTCACTATATAAAACCGCTATATTGCGACATTGCGATTAATTTTCAACAACAACAAAAGAAATAAAAATGAAGAACAAACAAAAAGACAAGCAGCCAACTTCACTGCCTAACTCAATTTCAAATTGGAATTTACCAATAGTTAAGCGCAGGCTGTTATAAAAGTAGTGTGTCTAACTAGAAAAAAAAACAAAAATGGGTACGGATGTCGCCTATGAGTTCAAGTCCCAACTGTACATTGCATGTAAAGAAAAAAAATGAAACTCACCACTTAAAACCTCTTAGAGTTTTGCGTGACCGCAGTAAGCCGCCAGAATATTAAAGTAATAAATTTATGGTCTTAAACACAACGGAGCCTTAGTTAGTTAGGAAAATAACAGCACAAAAATAGTGCGTGACGTCGGTGAGTTGGCTAAAATTGGACCCGGTTGGCAAAAAAGTAAATTGTGAGTTTATGTTAGAACCACGGAACCACAGATTTGGGTAGCCTGGATGACAGAGCTAATGAAAACCAAATCCAAAACAGTATATCGAGTAATTCGAGGGATTCGGCATGCCCCGCAGACACAGAAAATTATGCGGTGGATAGCTTTAAACTTGCGCTAAAGACATTGGGGCAAATGATGTTTACATAAACAACAAATGATATATTAATGCACAACATTTAAACGTAACGCCATCCTAAACTACTCTTTACGGTTTCACTTAAACAAAACAAAAAGTCGTTATCATATTGAAGCCAATTCAAGATTATATCCTGCTATGTGTGTATGTGCGTTGTAACCTCAATCAAAAATATTTAAGTGAAAACAAGTTACAAGAAGGACTTACCTTAAAAATTGTTTATATTTTGTTACATATTTGTACAAAATAAATGGTTGAGAAAATTTTAGTCGTGTTCTTTCAGTTTTATTGCTGTTGTTATTTTTATTATTGCAATCCCACTATTGTTTGTTGCTTAACTTATGATTTATTGAAATTTATTTTGTTACTTTTGTTATATTTTTGTGAAAAATTGTTAAATATTTTTACTGTTTATCAAAAAAGTTATATTTTCTCGTAGAAAGTTTCTTTAATTTATTCGTTACTTAAAGAATTAGTAAAATAGCACTTTGAAAAATGTGTATTACGTGCAAAGTGTGTCTAAATGAATAGGGGTTCGTAAATGATTTACACAGGATTCAATATAGCGAAATAAATTAACTATAGGGTGCTTTTATGGAACCTTGAAATGGAACAAAACAGAGAGATTTCTTTTAATTGATATGAAATTTAATTTATTCGAACGATAATCTTCTGGCATTATACCTTAGATTGTACGGCTGGCTAGGACGTAGCCTAATCTAAATGTCCATTTTTAGATGACATTTTCCAACAATTGGAGGCTAATAACCCGGCTAATGTTGTCTTCCAAGTGGTCAATCGTTTCGATCTTGTCGTCGTGCTGCGGCGTAGACTAGCGACTTCACATATTCCCACAGAAAATAATTGGCGGGGTTAAACCGCACAATCTTGGAGGCCAATAAACAGATTCAAACCGTGAAAGTCAGTGAAACTAACTGTTTCGTGTGCTTTATGTGCTGTTGGAATTATTGGTCCGTGTTTCTTTAGAAATGATACTGGTTAGAACGTTGCAGTCAAAGGTGACCGCTATACAGACATGATTACTGAAGTTTTGTAGTGTCAACATGACAGCGCAACGTAACGCACAATTCGTGCCACAATTGATTTATTAAAGGAAACGTTTGGTAATCGCATACTTTCACGTTTTGAATCCGTGAATTGGGAAACAACGCTTTCAAATTGTGTAAATTAAACCTATTCAAAAATTGTCGTTTATCCCACTTTGACAAGCGAATTTTGTTTAGCGATGAAGCTTACTGTTGTTTGAATGTATACGTGAATAAACAAAACTGCGTTATTTGAAGTGATTACAATCCTCAATCTAGAAAACCTGACTGTTTGGTATTGTTTATAGCCTAACGAAAACGGCACAGTCAAATTTAACATACCATGATGTGCAGAAACTGTATTTTTAACAATAGGTGCACCTGTAGGCTAGTAGGTAGTGTACTAGCTTATCAGTCTGGGGGTTGTGGGTTCGATTTATATCAAAGACCTTGGCTGTTTTCACTACAAAAAAGAAAATTTGAATGTCGGTGAGGCTGCTCAGTGTTGAAGGCATTGTCATTGGTCGTTGTGCTGTCTTATACGTCGGTTAACTTCCGATAACATGGGCCTTCTAGAAATGAATGCTGCCCCAGCAGATTAGTAGGTAGTGTACTTAGCCAATCTAGGGGTGGTTGTTTTCGCTACAGAAAAAAAATAAGAGCTTAAAGGCTATGTAACTATCCTCCCACTTCCACCACCTGCATCATCACTTCTCTATCCCTTTTCTAAAGAATGTAACATGGTTGTGACTAAATAGGCATTGTTGCCTGAAGTGCTACTTCTCTTTAAAAAAATATATGGCGCAATATGTCACACATCTCGTTCCAGAATTGTTTTATTGATGACAGCATAGTTTCACGTTTCGGACCCGTGAATTAGCCTCCACCATCGTGCGGTTTAATGCCACTACACTATATTCTGTGGGGATATGTGAACTCGCTAGTATACGCTGATAAGTCCGAAACGATTCAGGAGAACAACATTCGATGCGTGATTACCGATATGCGGTCCCAAATGCTGGAAGAAGTCATTGAAAATTCGACTTGCAAATTATACTAAATATGTTCGAGCCAGCGGTAGCAGACATATATCTGAAGTCATATTTAAATTATAATGTCATACGATTAACTTTCGAATAAAGTAAATTTCATCTCAATTTAAAAAAAAATATTTTATTCCATTTTAAAGTCCTATGCATCTATAACAATATCCTATATTATATTTTTTGGCTTATTGATCTTAAATTCATGCTACTGACATGAATGAATGCCGGAACTTATACGGCACCGTCAAGACTGCAAACCACATAGAGTACCATACAGTGGCACGTTGAGCATACAAAGGCTTCTCAATAATCGCTCTAGGATTACAGAAGCTCAAATGCGGAAATTTTTCTTGTTAACATACTCTGACAAGTGAGCAAGCGAATTCCTTCGGTTCATTTATTTAACCATTTTATTCCCTTCTCTAAGTGAACGGAAGCATAACAATCTCTGAAAATGAAAAATTAGTTCAAAGAGGCAGGTCACTAATGTTGGGCACAAACAATGGACGGTCGGCTTTAATTGTTAAATGCGTCAACCTTTATAAGCATGAAGATAAAAATACTTATCCAAAATGTTGCACTAATTGCCTTTAGTGATGGCCAATTGCTGCAAACGTCGGCGAGTTGATATTCCAGACTCATTCTCAACACTTTGCTGTACAACGACACAATGTTTTAGTCAGCAACAATACCGTGAGCTTCAAATTTAACGATTAAATTACTTACAGATAATGAGAAAAAGTAATACAGTGAAAATTTAATCATTTTGATGATAAATTTTCACAATTAAAGTTCTTTACTCAGAAGTGTGGCGTCCCATTCTTAAAATTGTTCAACTTTTTACTAAATAAATGGTAAAGGATGACAGTTCAATTATTGACATTTAATCATCCAATAGACAATTTAGTTTTTAACCACAAATTTGCCCGCCATATATCGGGTTTATTAACAAGAAGTATGTTCTTCAATTGTGGCAACAGCAACAAAATAATAGTTTTGACATTTAGTTTTTTGACGTATTCGAAGTAGATGCACTGGCATTTGTTTCAATGAATTCAATCGTGATATTTCGGTCCTTCTTAGACCGCTACTAAGAATTTGGTCGTTAAATTTAATTCAATACAAAATGTGTATACACCAACGCTTGTTCGATCGAGTCGTTCAACTGAAAACATCGCAGCCGTGAGGCACAGACGTTCTCAACGTTCATCGCGAATTTTGCGTAAAAATTTAACAAGGTTCAACTGATGCAGGAATTAAAGCCGACCGACTGTTTATATCGCCGTAGATTCGCTCAATTCGTTCAGAAACAACTGGCTGATTGTCATGGTATGTCAACAAGCAAAATTGCCACATTTGAGCGATTATTGAGAAGACTTTGAATGTTCAATGTGTCACTGAAGGGCGCGCTTTGTAGTCTGAAGGCCTGATTATGCCGTTTTTTTTGTAAGCTGGATATCTGGTAACGTTACATGGATCACGCTATCGCGAGATGCTTCCAACTCAATTTTGGTCTATTATTGACGACGTGAATATCACTGCCATGTGGTTGCAACAGGACGGTGCCACATGTCACACAGCCAATGAAATGATCAATTTTTTGCAAATCAAATTTACCGATCACATAATTTCAAAACAATCAGCAGTTAAGTGGCCAACCAGATTGTGTAATTTAACAATACTGGATTTCGGGGACTATGTTGAGGAAGGAGTCTATACGGAGCCAATAAATCGATTTTAGCCTTAAAACTCGAAATCCGTGATGTGATTAATGAAATAAGACCGCCATTTTGCCAAAAAGTGATTAAAAACTTTGATGAAAGTCAGTGTGGCCACGGTAGACATTTGCCAGATATCATTTTTCATTCATAATTGCCGAACTTTTCTCTTCGTAATAAAATAAAAATTTGAATCATCTTAATCTAAATTTGTTGTTTTATTTTGTTTTAGAAAACAAACTTGTTGTTGAAAAACCCTCTGCCTATGTGTATGCATACACATACGTACATATGTATGCATGCATTTATGTTTTTAAGATATTTAAATTTAAAATTGTCGCTCAAATACAAACCAAAAGTTTAAACCTGAAGTAAAAGAAATGTTAAAGTTTTTGTAATAATCAGCAGTTTAAATAAGCAACTCTAACAACGATTTCATAACTTTTGTATTCATTCGTTCAATTAAAATACAAAAGTCAAAAAATGGTTAAAAATCAGCTTTAGTACTGATTGCAGACAGTTTGTCGTTTTGTGGGTTTTTTTAATAGATAAAGGCACACATTACAGTTTTGTTTTTATTTTTTTAGTATTTATATTTTCGGTTATTCTTTTTGTTTTTGCACTTGTTTCATCTGCGCTATTTTCGGTTTATTTCTTTTTCTTAAAATTTAATAAAGTTTCAGTAGTTTGTAATTTATTTCGTTTAAACTTAATTAAAAATTAAAGTATTTTTTTTTATTTTGCACGGTCTTTTCTTTGTGTAACTTAAAAAACAGGATAACAAACAACATGTTTCAAAAGGACTACGCGGAAGACTGAAAAAGCACAAATGAAAAATTTCTTAATATACAGTTAGTAAGCAGAAAAGTAACAGACAAACAGGCAATCATTTAGTAGCGAAAACATAATGTCTCCTGGTTAAACATTTTGCTAAAACACTCTCTGCTCTCTCTTTTTCTCTGCTCCTTTAATAATGGTAATGTTTGAAGAAAAGCTTTTTGTTTACCGTAATATGGAGAATTATGTATGTATGTGCATGTGTAGATGCCAATTTGCGCGTTACGTGGCTCATATTTTATAAAGTTATTTTCACTTTCTTTTAGGCTTTACGGCGGTGTTTATTATTTGTTTGTTTGTTTGTATTTTCATAATATTGTACTTTTTGTTTAGATAGTTTTTGTTTATTTTTTATGAAAAATCATGTATCTTAATGACGTACTTTTTAATGTGAGAAGGTTTCCTAGCAGCCTGTTATTGAAACCACAGTAGATGTATTGCGGTTTTCAACAAAAAGTTTGTTTTATCAAAACAAAACAAAACAGAAACTGTTGATTGAGACGATACAAACTTTTGTTGTATTATGAAAAGAAAAGTTCGTTAATTATGAATGAAAAATGATATCTGCCAAATGTCCACCACGACGACGCTGATAATTGCGATTCGTTCATCAAAGTTTTTAATCACTTTTTGGCAAAATGGCGGTCCTATTTCGTTAATCACATCACGGATTTTAAGTTTTAAGGCGGAAATCTAGCCGATTGGCTCCGTATACACTCAGTTCTAAACATAGCCCCACAAAAATAATCCAGTGGTGTTAAATCATATGATCTGGCTGCTGATTGTCGAAATTATGCGATCGGAATTTAGTTTGCAATAAATTGTTCGTTTCATTGGCTGTGTGAGATGTGGCACCGTCCTGTTGAAACCACATGTCAGTGATATCCACGTCACCGAGAATAGGCCAAAATTGAGATGTTATCATTTTGCAATAGGGTGATCCATTGACCGTTACCGCATTTCCAGCCTTGTTTTCGAAACAAAAAAAATAACGGCCCAATCACACGTTGAGCATGCAAATACTTCTCAATAATCGCTCAATTTTGCTTGTTGATATACCCTGACAAGTGAAAATGGGCTTCATCTGAAAAAATGTTTTTTCCAGAGGAGCCAGTCGGTTGTTCCTAAATGAATTGAGCGAATCTACGGCGATGTATAAGCTCGGTCGGCTTCAATTCCTGCACCAGTTAAACCTTGTAAGGCTTTAAAGTCAAATCCTTAAGCGTTGGTGCTTGGATATTTTGCATCGAGACTGTCGACTTAAATTTAATATATCACGAATATTACGAAACCCCCATATTCATAGTCGATTTTAATTATTTTAATTAGATTTTCGTGCGAAATTAAATTCATTGTAACAATTGCCAATGCATCCACTACGAATATTTCAAAAAAATAAATGTTACAACTATCAGTTTGTTGGTGCCGCCACAATTGAAAATAAACTTCATGTTGAAAAACCCGTTGTAAATGGATATTTGCTTTTTTATTTTTTTTTTTTGTAATGCAGCGTACAGTCAAACAGTCTACCTTAGAAGAGTGCAAGTATCGTTAATAAAAGCAAATGCACTGTCATTACACGATACAAAAAAGAAAACAGATTACAAATAAACAATGCGCACCGCAGAAGTTTATAGTTTGTGAAGTAAATGGCAAGGAAGTACATGCGGAAACACAAAGAAGAGCTTTAAGGAAAAACAAATTACATATCCGAAAGAAACTAAAATCGTTTGAATTTTGCAAGAGGGTACATTATCAAAAGATTGATCGTTTAAGATCACGGTAAAATTGATATACCACGTTATATTGGCTTTTCTACCAAAACTTTATCATCTTACAGGTACCTCTTAAGGATGAATGCAATTTTAATTCGCTAAGAATACAGTGAAGCATGGAGGCTTATGAGGTGTTCGACTGCATGGCAGCTTCAGGTGTCGCAAGCCTTCTTTTTATAGAAGGTATCAGGGACAAGAACATGTATCTTGACATTTTAAACTGCACGCTTACATCACTGATATTAAAAAAGAGGCTGATTTACAACTGCTCAAAACAGTTGCACAAAGCCCAAGCACTTATGGCACGAACTTGGACGTCGTATGCAATACAATTGTGCAGTAATAAAAAACATTTTAAGTCCGCATGGAGCTAAATAACGATTGATAAGTGCCAAAAATCAATGGAATCTGTTCCATGAAGATTAAAAGCTGTAAAAAGTTAAAAAGAATATACAACCAAATATTGATTAGTGCATCAACAATCGAATTTAAAGACTGCTCGCTCGACTTTCAGCGTGATCATGGTTTTAAGGTTTTTTTGAGCATTTTTTTATTATTATAAGGCTTGACGTACCTAGTTTTTGTTATGTGGCATTTACTAAGATGCAGAATAAATATTTAAATAAAATATTTTACAAGATTGTAAGTACTATTTATTTTATAGCTGCTGAGCTTTTATGTAATTAGTTGCCCGACTATCGATGTAAGCCACTGTGCTTTTAATGTGAGAAGGATGTTTAAATATTGTTTTCGGTATCATGTGTTTTTCCTTAGAAACCTGCATATAAATAAACCGTATATCTGTCACAATTACTAATTAACAGACGATCTATGAATTTTGCGTTCAAACGTGTATGTATAATTACATATATTTGACATAACGTGTTTTATGTTGACGACATCTAATGCCAGAAGCTTTCCCGGATCAAAATAAAACATGCTCTAATTAAAATTTTGTCTGACAAAACTATAATCAAAATTATACACAAGCTACGTTAAAACTCATACAATCGGCATGTATGAGTTTTGCAGAGTAAAATTTGACAAGTCATATGGAAAGAAAAACATGCTTGTGTTTGGCAGTTTTAGTTTAAAGCAACATAATGTAGTTCACAACATTATTATCTCAATGTAAATTTCTTTTTAATATAAAAAATTAATATAATACGAGCTTTATGGTCAGCATAGTGGAGCCTACATCTCTTATTTATTATAAATTTTTTTTTAATTACGAATAAAAACTCATTTATTCATTTCACTTTATCATTTAACTATAAAATAACTTAAATTTAAAATACGAATTTATAGCCGGCAAATGCATAGAAGATTTACAAAACCCAATAAATTACCCTTTAAAGTGTTCCACGCACTTTCGCTAACGTTTAACAAATAAAAAGTTTTCAATTGCATAAAAACAAACACAAAGAAACTCCTTTATGTATATTAATTGTAGTTAATATTATTGAGTGTTAATAAGGTGCACACCTGCTATTTTAGTGTTCTTACTTTTACTTATTTTCTTTATCATTTCTTCTAAATTTTAAAATTTTTTTAAATGATTTAGATAAAGTATTAAATTAATTATATATACTAACAATTTGAAATAAAGTAACAATAGTTAATTTTATTTGCCATTTTTAATAAATAACTTTCTTTCGTTTAATTTGACGCCCTGGCCGCGTATTGTTTCATTCTAGCCTCAATTTCCGGCCTGAAGTGACGTATTAAACCTTGTACAGGCCAAGCAGCGCCATCGCCCAAGGCGCAAATAGTGTGTCCTTCAATTTGTTTGGAGATTTCCCATAGCATATCAATTTCAGAGGGATCACCGTTGCCAGCAACAAATCTGTAATAAAGTAAACAGGTTAGAGTTAAAACGTATATTTTAAACCTTCCTTATATTTTGCATTTCAAAATCAGTTTAAAGCAAGTTTAGTGTTTGAAATCATTTAGAATATTAAAATAAGTACAACAGTCTGTGGTTAAAGACTAACGTGTTATCGCAATATAATATGGCGGATTTGTATTTGTTGCAATAATATGGGTTAAAACCTATCAGTATTCGTTAGCTGAAAATAACTTTTTTTGTTTTAAATGCTATAAACTCCTAAACCAATTGGACTTTGTATGGCGTCATATGAATCCTTTAAATCTTCTCGCTAACGGAAAAAAATGCAGGATTGTTATAAAACAACCAACTATAGGAGAATTCTCTTTAAATATCAAATCGAAAAACTATGCGACCGCACAATTTCTCGTGCTATAACTGAATTGTTTGGGTGTCTATGTGGCGTCGTCTTGCTGAAACCAAAGGTCATAAAAAATTGGTTATCATGGTTTGGTGATACAGAGAATTCTCGAACGTTGACGAGTTGATGTTCCAAGCTCTTTCTCAGCACTTTGCTGTACAGCGACTATTGTCAGCAACATTACCATGAGCCTCGGATTTATCGATAAAGTTGCGCACATTGGCCTCAGTTGTTGGAGCCTGATTACGAGGGAAAGCTGTTTGAATTTTACGAAGTGGTGCAGTAAATTTTTCATCTAAATAAATGTTAAAGGATGGCAGTTCAATTCAGGACATTTAATCATATGACGGACTAACTAAACTCAAATTTTCTCACCCATTACATACAAAAATATCTTTTCAACAAAATGGACAATCACAGTAAACGACAAAATCGGAATCGTGGTGGTCATGTACAGAAAATGTATGTTGATTAGTCTCTCTCTGCACATTGTTCCCTAGTCCTCTTAGCTTGTCGTTGCTGTCAACGTACACTGAAGTCCCTTGACTTTATTTAAGCCATACAAAATTAGAAATAAACATCCTGGACTGAGATATTTATTATTTCATTTTCCACCACATTGGAAACTTTAAGAACCTACGCCCCCTACGGTATAGGTCGTCGTCCATGTTCCTCTGGAGTTCTGCTTTATTCATGAAATCATTTAATAATCTTTCATGCACCTTCTGCAGTAGGATGTCACCCCTCTTTAGTCGATTGGCAAGTTTATCGTATAATGCATTACAATAATAACTCTTTTGTATAACAGTTCGTTTAAGTAAAACTTTTCCGTTGCACAATTCAAAGGCAAACAATGTTTCTTATAGTTTCTTGACATTGCAAAGCTGACTAAGAGCTATCGTCTAAGTGATTTTTCAAGTAGAAAATGAAAGAATTATAAATTCGCTTTCGTGAAGTTAAATTTTTCAATTTGTAGTAACCCTGGACAGATTCTGTTACAATAACAAATAAAACCTACATGTTTTATTACTTACCTACTCATGATTTTGTTCATCCATCCTATACCCTCACGGCAAGGTGTACATTGTCCACAACTTTCGTGTTTGTAAAATGAAATTAATCTAGCAATTGCCTTTATAACATCTGTTGATTTGTCCATAACAATAACGGCAGCAGTACCTAAAGAAGTTTGAGCAGCAATAAGTCCGTCAAAATCCATTATTACATCATCGCACACACGCTTAGGAATGATAGGAGTGGATGAACCACCGGGAATTACACCCAAAAGATTATCCCAACCTCCACGAACACCACCAGCATGACGTTCTATAAGTTCCTTTAAAGTAACAGACATTTCCTCCTCGACGGTGCATGGAGTATTAACATGGCCGGAAATATTGAAAAGTTTCGTGCCGGAATTACGAGTACGGCCAAAACTAGCAAACCAAGCCCCACCGCGACGTAAAATGGTGGGTGAAACAGCTACAGTTTCAACATTAGTCACAGTTGTGGGACAACCGAAAGCACCAACATCAGCAGGGAATGGCGGCTTTAATCGTGGCTTTCCCTGTTTACCTTCGAGTGATTCAATCAAAGCAGTTTCTTCACCACAGATGTAGGCACCAGCACCACGATGCATGAACACATCGAAATCATAACCAGACCCGCAAGCATTTTTACCAAGCAAACCTGCTTGATAAGCCTCAGCTATAGCAAGTTGCATATTGGAAGCTTCATTATAAAATTCACCACGTATGTATATGTAGGCCGCTTGGGCGCGCATCGCACTGCCGGCAATTAAACAACCTTCAATCAACTTGTGGGGATCATGACGCATTATTTCACGATCCTTACATGTCCCAGGCTCACCTGTAAAACGAAATTGGTGTTCATACAAAACCAGAATTTTAAGCCGAGAAATATTTACCTTCATCTGCATTAACTACTAAATACTTAGGACGGCCATCTGAAGGTTTATTCATAAAAGACCATTTCATGCCACTGGGAAAACCAGCACCACCACGGCCACGAAGACCCGATGTTTTGATTTCATTAATAATCCAATCGGGTCCCTTCAAAATAATTTCCTTGGTCTTATACCAATCACCCCGTTTCAAGGCACCTTTCAACCGCCAATCATGGCGACCATACAAATTGGTAAAGATACGATCTTGATCGGCTAAATTACCAAATGTCGTTTTAGTTTGTGGTGGAGGAGTGCCTGGTGGTGGAGCGGCTGCCGGTTTGGTGCCCTGTAAACGACGTTGCACCGTAACTGGCAGGACGCACACTGAAAAAATAAAGCGAATTAAAAACAAGAAGTGCATATATTATATCAGCAATTATAAAACAATTATGGTGAAATTATTATAAGCTACTAAAACGTAGTACAAAATATTGTCACAAAAAATTTGTTTTTATATAAACACATATAAGTATGTACGTTGCCAGCACAGGAAAAATTACATAATTTGTACTAAATTAAATATATTTTTCACACTTAACACAGTCTGATTTGACAGGCAGAGATTTTTCGATTGGTGTTCGGCGGATTAACACATGATTTTCTTTTATTTTCTATTAATTTATGAAAATCCTTACCAAGTTGTGGTTTTGAGAAATTATTTAATCGCACAATTGCTCCAGCCATCGTCTGGCAGAAAATACAACTATTGGAAAAACCACAGTTGATACATAAAGTACTTCTCAAATAAATGACTATTAATCAATAGTGGTGAATTTTAATCCCAATAATTGCAACAGTGTTTTAAATATGTTGAATATATATATATATATTATTTCCACCACAATAACAATTCTTTTAACGTTATTTTTAAAATAATAAAAATATCCCATATCATTTTTAATTTAATATCATTCTATTTAATTATTTCAGTTACATGTTCTTAATTGTATTTTTAATTTGAATACAGTAAAAGCGCATTCATATAAATATTTCAATAATAAGTGCATTTTTTATAAATTTTGCTTTAAAGGAATTATTATTTAATATTAACATTTTTTGAAATTTAATTAGCAAAGTGAATGAAAATATGATTTTTTTTATTTAAGTAAATAACTTATCAAAACATATTATATTATATTATTAATATTCGAAAATTATTTCTCATTAATGAATTAAATATAAAAATCCTTCAAGTAACCAACTTTTCATAAAAAAATGAACGTTATTTGGAATTATTATTTATCTCTACTTGAAATCAGATTCTTGAGAAGAAATGCAAATGAAAAATCAAAATGAAAAAATATCGGTGCGTGGATGGTAAAAGTTCTTGATAAACAGCTGTTTATACCCAATTACATCCTCCAATAAGAAGTTTAGACAGGCTATCAAATTTTGTGTGACGAAATGCCTACGTGATAGGTTTTGTAGAACTAGATAAATACAAACAAGGTGTAAGAACATTTTCTCCTCCTGCTGTTTTTGAATTACGTCGTCTGGAATTCCTGGAATTACGATTTCTGGGGATGGAAAAATACGAGGATTAAGATAAGAATCCACAGCATTTTCATTCCGCCATTACAAAATAAAAATAATTACAAACGTCGCTTTATCAAAAAAAATGCCACACATACTCTTTGTACTAACAAATGAGAAAATTAAATTTATTGCTGATGCAAAGAACTATTCCGAAATATGACTTTCTTAATTAATAAGATTAAAAAAAGAGTACAGTAATGGGTACAAGAGAACTTCGCAATATTTTTGCTTTGACCATAAAATAGTTATTAGATGGGACGCGGCCAACAAAAAACATCAAGTAGCATCTCCAAAGTTAGCCTCTTATTTTTTTTAGAAGGCAGCATGCTGTTAAATTGTGAATAAGAATTTTTAATAAACATTTATTACGCTAAAATCTTAAAACCAATAATTTGATGCCGACATTAAATATTTTCTGAATAACACTGTTTACTTTAAATCCAGATGAAGTAATTACCAAGTGGTAGCAATGGCGAATTCAATTTTTTTCGCCGTTAATCTGAAGGCAAACTTCACATAAAAAATATGCCGATTGATATTAAAAAGTGGGAAAAAATAAACTCACCAATTTTATCATCCCCTAGTGTATTTGTCTTGCTCTAAACGTTTTCACTAAATTACATAATTTTTGACGGTTTTATATTGTTTAATTTGTTTGTGGCAACATTTTTTTTGCAAAATTTTGTAATTTCCTTCTCTGAACTCTAACTGTTTTACAGCTGTTATAAAAAACAAAGAGTACAATAAAAACATTAATGAATTAGAAAATTTTCGACTTCACAACGAAGTTTTGTTTGTTGTCGTCGTAGTAAAATTAAATGGTTAGAGAATCAAGTTTCATTTCATAACTTTTGTTTTAAGGCTTTAAAAAATAATGGATGCTGTAAGTTTGCCTGCAGAGGGAGTGGCCCCGTCTCGCACGGAAGTTATAAATAATGACATTGTAGATACGGCGGTAAGATAACCTATGTACATATTTTACAATAACTAAGAAAAGCTATTCTTTTATAAATTTATGTGTGGTCTACGATCCTTATTAAAAAATGGTAACAGTTTAATACAAACTTGCAGGAAAGCATTCAAAAAGTTGTTATTCGAAGTGGAATTTGGGATGTCACAAAGCGGAAAAGGCTAGCATATCTATTTCACAACGTTTCCACGTTATAGAAAGTACAAATTACTTGTGAAGTGTTTCAATTTAAGCGAGCGTTGTTTCTATTCGCGATCTTTTCTAGATTCGTAATTTGTGCGAAAATAAAAGGGTTGTAGTTATTTATGCGGCATTTAGAGAGGAATAGTTCGCTTCTGTCCAAATTTTTGGCTGTTTGTTAAAGCTTACACGGGAAAAGCTGTTCATTACTTCAGATATATTTTATTTATTACCTACTAAACACAACCACTCCTATCGTGAATAACAAGTGAAGAGTTTGTTCTCATGAAATTTTCATTCCCCTTCACATGAAAATTGGAATCGTGAAATTCTCGTAAACTTAGTGGATGTATTTTGCTGCATTATCTTCATATTTAAATACTCAAATTCTATTAAATTTTTATTTTATCTAAATTCGTTAATCCGTTACACCTCTTTTAGTTTTCAACTCGTTGGTTCTCTCTACGAATGGATAAACCCTTCTTATCATTCTTCCTACTTATCTATTTTGATTTTGTGTAGTTTTTCCTTTTTCTTTAATTTTGGAACACAATTTGACAGTGATCTCAGAAGGAGACATTAGGAGGGATAGCTGCTAGAATTTCATGAAGTGATACAGTGAAATTTTGATAGTAAGATTTACACAATTAATATTCTTTGCTCAAGAGGTTAATGTTCCATACTTAAAATTTCCCAACTTATACTAAATAAATGTCAAAGAAAGGCAGCTTCATTATTGACAGGCGTTTGTTGAAAATTTAGAATTATTTAATTTGATCAATAAAACAGTTTCTTCGAATTTAACAAATTTTTGTATAAATACGTTTGAGATGCTTCTTTTAAAAATCCTTAGAAGAAATATTTAGACCTGTGGAGAATTAAATTATTTTTATTTATTAAATTCAAAGATAAGATAAGCTTCAACATGAAAAGTAACAATTTTTTTGTTTGCTAATATTAACACATATTTTCAGAGTCAGCCAGTTTTAAGGCTGCGGTTAAAGAAACCCAAAATTGACAAAAAGGTTGGCTGGCGTGAAGGTACTATTGATAATGAACACATGGGCAAAAAGAAGTCTAAATGTAAGAATTGTGAAAAGTAACTAGCGATATTTAAAATAATATTCATACATAAATTTATTTATTAGGTTGTTGTATATACAAAAAACCCACAGCCTTTGGTGAAAGTTCATCCGAAGATGATGAAGAGTGTGAACACTGTTTTGGACATCCAGAAAAAAGACGTCGAAATCGCAAACATGATGCAAATGATCACCATCAAAACGAAAATGATCATAATCATGCTGAAAAGGAACAACATATTGAAAACAACGATAATCATCAGAATGATAACGAACATGATTATGACGACAACGAATACAAAAATGAAGAAAAATTCACTGAATGATTGTTTAACCATTTTTTATTATATTTGTATTCTTTATTTAAAATAAAAATTAAGGTATTATAATATGCTAAAATTCTTCATTAAGTAGAAAAGAATAGCAAAGATTTGTTAATATTGAAAATCATATTATCCGTTAGTTGCAATATTATCCATTTTAAAAAAAAGTAAGCTAAAAATAGAACCCCTAAATTTTCAATAGTTCTTTTTTTGTTGTATTTTATTAGCAAATTATTATAACAAGATACATATTTTTATATATATTATAACAAGATATATATAACTTATTGTTAGATACAATTAAAACAAGTTTAAAAAAATAGTATTCACTTTAGAAGTCAATATGAGTAAAAAAATAATCAATAAAAAAAAAAAATACATTTTTACATGCCTTTGTAAGTTTATTTTGTTTCGTTATTGATATAACATTTTTATTCCTAAATTAAAAACATTCTTATATAAAAATCTTTATAATGTTTATTGCTTAAAAAGCATCTTTTAAATTAAGTTACAATTTTAGCGATTTTCGTAAATTTTTTAAACATCAATTTTTTTGTTATTTAAAGATTTAACAAAAAAAAAAACTGTTCTACAGTTTGGAACATGTTTTTGTCTACGAGTTACACACAGGTTCTACAATAAACTAATTCACATTTATTTATTATATTTTGCTGTTTTTTATCTTTGCCGCTTATTGGGGGTAAGTTTTATTTTATATTAAGTTATGCAGAATTGTTAAGTTTTAAATCAAATGCCTCTGTATTATTTGTTGTATCAATATTAAGTTCCTTAGCTTTAGTACGTGATCGCCAAATCTAGAAAACAATTTAAAAATATTTTTAAGATTTTAATTTATAAATATTTGATTATTCTTTTTATTCGACCTTTTTTTTCTTACATAAATAAGTATTAATCTTAAAAATGGTCTTTTTAAATAAATTGATCACGTATATTTTCAATATTTCGCTTTTCCTTGTGAAGCTTCTTCAGGAAATTAATTTTTATATTTTTTTTAGGACTTAATTCTGAGATGCGCACTTGGAAGTAGCCTCAAAAATAATAACTTCTGTATTATTCATTTTGTTAAGTTGGCTGCATTGATAATTCAATGGCCATACGAATTTATTTTTGGTCGAGGTGTATTTTTGTCACTTTTTTTTTATATTTTAACATGGTTATACCTCGGTATACCGTACGGAATATATATTTTTGTGTCTGCAGCAAAGTTGTAGATATTGAATAGGAAAAATTAAACGGAAGAAAACTGTCTAAAAAAGTGTGTCCAGGGTCTTAAAATCATTCACGATATGACCACAAACGTAACAAAAATCATCCAATTTTGGCCACTAGTTATTTTCCATATTAAAATATTCAATACTCTTCAGGTTTCAAAATGTAGTTCACACTGAATAAAAGAGAGTTATTCCACAGCCATTAATGTATTAATGCTATGCTTCTTATTTTTGGTGCTACCTTCACGTGGAATTTTCAGGATTGAGTCCCAAATCAATCGGCTCAAAAATGTTGTACTGTTATTCGAAATATTTACCTTAATTGTAAAATCATCACTAGTAGTAACCAGCATTTCAGAATCTCTCGGATTAAATGCGACACTATTGACAACGTCAACATGTTTATATTTTGCCAAAGAAATGCCATAAAAACGATCCCACAAATAAGCATGCATATCCTCGGCGCCGCTAAAATGCAACAAAGACATTAAAAATTAGAAAAAATAATATGGGCAGAAGCATTCTACCTGGCCACGTAATCATCGCAAACATCTAGGAATATAAAGAAACACTCTGTGCTGGGTGTGTAAGCCTTATGAGCACGCAACATATTTCCAACTCGCTTAAGTGTCATAAGATCAATGACATGTATGTCAATTTCCTGAGCAATTGGTGGAGGTTCTAAAGCATTTGATATGATGTAGTTTTCTGGCCAAGGACGGGTATTAACATAAAGGTATCTAGAAATAAAGTAATAAAATAGTAATAATTCACAAATTTAACAATTTTTTCCTTAACCTGTGATCTGGACTTAAAGCCATGCCTATAATATGGCCATGCAATTCAATAACTTTATCAACTTTATCAAAACGATCGGCAACAGCCTCGTAATTCCACCAATCAGGATCTGGATCTCTTAATTGATTCTAGATGAAGCATTATAGGAATTTGAAATACTTTATATAACTACATAAATTTTTGAAAGAACATCACCTGTTTTTCGGCTTTTTTGGCAGCAATTCTTTCCTTAAGTGATGGACCTGGATCAAGTTTTTTGGGAAAAGACACATGTTTAATGCGTTTAATACCAATCTGATGTGGCGTATATGTTTTGGAGCCTGTAGAAAATATTAAGTATTTTGGTATGGAGTTTTCCATATCATCATATTCTTCAGCTGCCTCCATAGGCTCATCTTCTTCCTCTTCCTCATTGCCAGAGTCATCTGGGCTATTATCACCATTGAATAAACGCCGATATTCCTCAGCGAAATGTATGGAAATATCATCATTTTGTATTGTAGAACGAGCCGATGATGTTGAAGGTAAGGAGTCATCTAGTAAATGTGGGCTGGATGTAGAGGGTGAATGTCGCAATGTAGTCATTTGAGATAAAGGATTTCCGACAGTGTCATTTTGTGATGAAACTTGCTCCATTTCCACATCATGCTTCTAAACAGTTTAAAGAAATTTCATTTTAAAAAGTATAGTTTTTAGGTTAAATTATATTACTTCATCGGTGTCTTCGTTTAAAAGATTCTGATTAGTTAAGGGATCATTTGTGTCGTCCAACCAGGGACACTTGGCCATCATTATAGACCTTACTGAACTGGCATTACGATTATAAAACTTATACAATTGATTCATTATGGGCACGTGCTCAGAATCCACTTCCTGATTTGCTTTATTTAGCCATAAAACCGAGGTGCTCACTAAATGCGCCAACCAGTACAAATCACCCGATAAAAGGTACTGATCACTAAACCAGGTACCAAATATGTCGTAGGGTCGATTAAGTACTCGACAACGCAAATGAGAGCCATCTGTTGAAACAGCAATTTTTTGAAATTTATAAAACCTTTTTTCAGATATTAAAAAGCAAAATTTTACCTTTGTCGCCAACTGTAAATACCGCGATTTCACCTGATGTACTGTGTGGCGAACCAAAATGTACTCCAGATACTAAAAGCAATGTATCGCTTTGATTAAATTGTGAGTATTGTGTATATTTCCAGCTAAATTGTTTCATGTTGTGTGAATATTTTTCGGAACAAGGATGATCAGAATTCCAAATCTGTAAGAAATTTAGGTGACAGAAAAATCAAAATTTAATTCTTAAGAAAAGCTGAGCCGAAACAACGTAATCATAAGGGAGTGGAAGTGCCTTATGTTTTTAATGCAGTTATTTTTGGCTGGACCAATTATAAACTAGAACAAAATTTATATGCTAAGATTCAGATTCAGACTCTTATTGAAACCCTCATAATATTATTAATATTAAGCTGTCATCTTTTGACATTTTTTTACTAAAAGGTAGGGTAATTTTAAGCTTGAAACGTTACGCTCTTGAGTAAAGAATCTTAATTGTGTAAATTTCGAGTTTTTCTTGTAATTAATCGCTAAATTCGAGGCTTATAGTATTGCTGCTGATAATAGACTAAAACAATACGCTCGTAGTTGCCGTAGCGATGCAAAAATAGCTATTGTACAGCAAAGTGTTGAGAATGAGCCTGCAACATCAACTCTTTGGCGTATGCAACAATTAGATTTCTAGTGACAGGCAGTTTGCGCAATATTTTGTATAAAGATCTTCATCTGCACGCGTGTAAAGCACAAATCGTTCAAAACTTATAGCCGACCGATAACTGTATGCATCAAACGTTTGTGAATTGGCTGTTTGAAAAACTAAACGAAAGCAACACATTTTTTAACAAAATCATCTTTAGATTCATTTTGAATTAGGCGGTTATCTAAACAAACAAAATTGCCGCAAATGGGGCTCGTAAAAACCAAAACCGTCCCACTGCATCCAAAGAAAATGATCGCATGATGGGGTTTGCGGTCGGGCGGCTTCATCGGCTCGTATTTTTCTCGAAAAAGAGCAATGAAACACTGTCAGTGTTAATTTTTTGGTCTAGCAAACCATGATAATCAGTTTTTAGTGGTTATAATTGATATCAGTGAATTTTGGTTTCCGAAAGACGGCGCCACAAGCCACACACTTACATATTTCCTAAGAAATTTTACGGTAGCGTAATTTCTCGATTTGGATATTTTAATAGGCCGCCTCGTTCTTGTAATTTAGTTTCTCTGGGGCCATTACGTGAACAACCCACAAACAGCTAACGCCATGAAATATAAGATTCGGCGCTGCATTGGCGAGATAAGCGAAGCTTTGATGCAAAATAAGTTTCAAAATTTTATGAAAGGAGCGAACGTCTGCTGATGTTCTAAAAGTGGATATTTGCCCAAAATCAGATTCCATTATTTATTCCCATATTTCTAGTTTACACTGGTATCGATAAAACTGAAGTTGTCCTAACCTCAAATTTGACCACGCACATTGAGTTTTACTGTACTAGACAGAATGCTGTGGACGATTTCAGCTTCCGATAGAATCGTTTACATAGTCTTAGTGATTGTAAGGCAAACAACAAAAAGTCAGCAGACAAGAAAAACATTTTTTTGTGATCAAAAAGCGAAGTATAAGGGCACCGTCAATTTCTGTAGTGAACGTTATAATTTTAAGAATTTTTTATTACTTTTTTTTGTTAAAATATTTTTATAAGCAGCAATATTTATTTTGTGCTTGATTCCTTTTTTAAATATTGCTGCTTATAATGAATATGATTCCGAATAATTATAATTTACTTAAAATATTTTTATTATACTTACAATCACATAACCATCCTTAGAACAAGTAGCAAACATATCACCGTTATGTGAAAAACTAACGTGCAAGACTTGATGAGTATGACCATTGAGACACTGCGATTGGACAAATGGAATGCGTGACGTCAATCTTATATATTCATTTTTCCAACTAGAAGCACCTGTTGAGATATTTGTATGTATGTGTGTGAATACAAAAAAGGAATAACCTTGACATTGCCATTGCGGCAAAAATAGAAGTCAAACAAACCTGGCCTCAGTGCAATATCTGGATTAGTGCGAAAATGTTTTTGAAAACGATGTTTCCACATGATGTTATCATTGGCCATTTCGTACCAACGACAACAAGTGGCCGATACACTGGCAACATCTTTTATGGAAAGCAAAGAAAGGATTTTAAAGAAAGCAAGATCTGGTATGGTCCACCATAAAGATTTCTCTTCAATAATATCACTCGCTGCATTTTCCTCCTCATTTAAAATATTAATACTTTTATCTGTTTCGCATACACCACTATCATCACAAAATTTTTGTTTCTTTGACGCAGTGTTGACATCATTTTCGTTTACTTCCGTACATTCCATATTCTAATAAGATGTTGTTAAGCTCTGATTTTTTCCAACTTTATTTTCGTACTAATCTGATTAGTTTGTATGCTATCAAGAAAATTTACTTTCTTTGCATTTAATTTCTTCTTTTTCTTATTCTTGTTGTTTTATTTTTTATTTAATTCACATAATGAAAATGTGTGTAAAAATATTCTATAAAAAAGTAAAACGAATATATATTCAACACAAAATAGAAAAAGACGCAAATTTCACTTTTATTCAATTTATCAAGGTTCACCCTATAAACCAGAATGACTGCTAAACTAAAAAAACTGAATATAACCGATGAGAAAAAAATACTAAATAAACCAAAAGATAAAAACATGCCAACGAAAAAAAATACAAAACAGCTGAATGTATACAGGTGCGTTTGGCTATCCGTTAACGGCCAATTTATTGTTCAATTTTTATTTAATACTGTAAAAGAAGTAACTTTATTAGGCATATTATTATTTGTAAAGCAGGTAAAGTTTACTATCCACAAAATTATCAATTATCAATATTAATATTTTCTAGTCTTTATTTTCATATAAACCACAAAATAAGTTACCAAAACAAATCCTAAGGAATTAAGTTTCTACACCAACACTAACAAAATAAAAACAACAGAAAAATGTAAATAAAAGCAGCTGATGTATTTACTATGCCACAGATGTTTGCAAAATTACTTTAATTGATAATTTTGGTCACCCTGTTTTAACTTACAACTTTGACAGGGCTGGGATTTTTGCTACATTGTTAATAGTTTATCTTATTCGACAATAGTTTTATTATTAGAAAAATGAAATAATACTGGAGAGTATAAATTAAAGTAAAATCAACATATTATTAATTCCATTCTTGCTTAATATTTAACTTTTGCAAATCGATTATAAATTTCACATTAGATTGTAAAAACAAAAGAAAATAAATAAAAGCAGCTGACTGGATTAGCTGCGCTACAGAGATTTGCAAAATTAATTTTATTGTTAACTTTCGTTACCCTTTTCCAACTTACAGCTTTGACAGGGTTAGGATTTTTTTACATCACAAATAGTTTTTCTTATTAGATAATAGTCTTATTATTAGAAAATCGATGTTATACTGGGAAGAACAATGAAATTTAAATCAACACAACGTTAATTCCTTTCTTGCTAAATATTAAACTTTTATAAATTAATTTTAAGTGCTGTGTTAGACTTAAGTAAAAAGTAGGAGCTAGCGGAGGAAAGAAGGGGCAGTTCTTATGCTAAAGTAGTTCAAATCACAAACCGCAACATACCGTCACGTTTTTGCTTTTAATGGTTTTTAGTGAACTGTTCGAGGATTTTGTGAGTCCTATAAGCGACAATTATGCTTGGTCACATAATCGCCTAAATGAAAATGAGCCTAATTACTAAAGATGTTTTCGATAAATATATGCATTGTGTTTGTTCAGTTTTTAAAACACCCAATTCACAAAATTTCAACGCAGACAACGCTCCGTGGGCTTTATTTTTTGAACGTGTAGAACTTTATGAGCGTGAAGATGAAGATCTTTATATAAAATGTTGCACAAAGTGCTTCCAGTGATTCACACTTGCTGCTCATTCTCAACACTTTGCTGTTTGCATCACTACTGCCACTATTAGCTTGGTCTCTTGTTATCAACAACACCGTGAGCCTTGATTTTAGCGATTATATTATGCACAGCGGTCTCAGAAGGAGCCTGATTACTCGAATTTTACTAAGTGATACAGTGAAACTTTCACCATTTTTATGGTTAATTTTAACAAAAGGAGTTTTTGCTCAAGAGTGTAATATTGCATGCTTTAAGTTTTCCAACTTTTTGCTAAATAAGTGTCAAAGGAGGGCAGCTCAATTCTTGTCTTTAAACATTTGACAAGCAACTTAAATTTTAACATCAAATTTATCCACCCTATACAAAAAGGAAACTATATTAATAATTTAAAAATGGAAAAGTAAAAAAACTACACAATAATTTGATAGATTTTTTTAGCTGTTTAGTTGGCTACTATTGGATTTGTCGGATGCTGTGTTGCATTAATTTTTATTAATTTTCTGCTATTAGATTTAGGTGTTATAAAATTACTAGTAGAATAAAATACAGATTTAAATTTTGATTTAGTTTTAATTACATACATATTTATATACATTAAACATAAATGTATACGAATTAAATACCAGTGCCATTAAGTATAGTGTGAATAAGTTTTAAGTTAAAAAGGTTTTTTTTAATAATTCTTTAGATGCTTAAATAAGTTAAAAATAAACATGTGTTGAATTGAGTGAATAAAGTTTTCTTATTTATGATGTTATTTTTCTTAAAAACTTTTCTTAGTTTTGCGTACAGAAATTTAAGTTGAAAACAAACAATTTGTTATGAGGTGAATGGTAATTTAAAAATTAAGGTAAGCAACACTGATCTAGGCGAATGTCGTACTTAATCAGAATTCTATAAAAAGAAACTACCGGAAGGAAATTTTAGGACATTTTTACGGTACTAAAAGCACTTTTTTGACAGTAAAAGGAATCGACCGTAGGTACATTTTCAAAACGTTTTTGGGATGCTGAAAATACTTTGTTGACAGCACAAAATCAAGCTAAAATTAAATGCTTGATGAATCATTAAACATGCGCACTCGTACTCAAATTTAAATCAAGCATTATGATCATGGTCCAGATCGCTTAAGACATGATAATTAGAAGTTATTACATTTTATTACATGCTATTTTTCTCAAAGACTGTCCTTAGTTTCCCATACAGAAACTTTATTTGAAATAAAGCAATTAGTCAAAGCCGAACGTTAATTCAAAAATTAAGGTCAATATCATATTTTATTAGAATTCTCTAAAAAGCAGCGACCGAAGGTAATTTTTCAAGACATTTTTGCGGTACTAAAACAACTTTGTTGACAACACAAAATCAACCTAAAATAGACTACTTTCGGAATCATCCAGCGTTTGCACATTTACTCAAGGTTTAGATCGCTTAAAGTCAGACTAATGAGAAGTTATTGCATTTTTTTTAAATTATCATATTTCTTAAATGCTGAATGATTAAAAAAATGTTTAATTTAAACGTAATGTAACAAGTACAACAACTACACATACATATGTATCTAAGCAATTATTAGCTGTTTTGATTAACTTAACTTGAAGATTATGAAAATTGTTAGTTCAGGTACTTTTCAATATAAAAAATGTTTTAAAGTTAGTGGGTATTATTTTTTGTGGTTTTACAATACATAAGTAGATTAAGAATTTGACGAAAAAAAATTGACTAAGATTAAAAAAAGAAATTGTTCCTTAAAATATTAATTTTAATTTTTTATTATGAATATCACTAGTGTAGCTGTCAATTTCTGTCTTTTTTAAGTGGTTTTGGACTCCTTGGTTCGAAGACTTAATTTTAAATTACTCAATAAAAAAAACCAAAGATGTTAAATTACACAACCTAAGAGCCAATTCTTAATATCGAAAAAGAGAGCGAGAAAAAAAAGATAGAGAAAATGAATAATAATATCTCATGAAGCTTTTCCTTTTCAGTCTGCTTTTTTCACAGCTATATTTGTTTGTAAACTTCTACAACTAGTTAGAAACTTAAGTCGTTCCACGTTATCTTCCTGTTTTCGTAAAATGCCCTTAAAGTTTTTAAAGCTGTTACCTAACGGTTTATATTCTGGGAAAATTTCTCTACACAAATAATTTATAGAATATTTTTCCAAGATACCATATAATTTTTCGTAAATTAAAACTAAGATTTTTAAACCTAGTTTTTATGAAGGGTATTAAGAATATTTTTTTTAAAATTGTCGGAAAATTTGCAGTTATATGAAATTCTTTCAAAACTGTTTTTAAGTACTTTTTCAAATGCACTATACATATATTGTTTTAGCGCAAAGTACCTCTTAAAAAAAATCAACTCATCAGATATTTTTAATGCTTAAGAAAGAAATAAAACCCCTTTTTACTTTTTTTTAATTTCGATTTTTTGCAGCTTCAAAATTTCTTTTCAAACTCCTCTCACTCAGACAATTATATGGTTTGGCTATAATTAATATAACGGCCTTAATGGACTCTGCCTATAGGTCATAGAATAACAAAACAACATAATGAAAATAAAAAATAAATAAATAACCAAAAAAATTATAAATTTATGACGTTTGATAGCATCGTTTCCAAATATTGGCTTTCAGTAGTTGCCACTGCCAGAAGTTTTAAAATTATGATACATTTTTGAGGCATTTAATTTTCGAACATTACAGACAATGGTGAGCACTGTAGAGCCAATGATAACTGACCTTTTCATTAATCAATTGAACAACCGTAATCTAGGAGCTGTGAGTTCAACAAACTGGCTCGTGCTACAATTGGTTTACTAAAAAGCATTTAGTAACCGCAGTATTTCATTATTCAAATCAGTCTGTGGGCCTCTAAGATCGCGCTACTTAAAGCCGCTAGACTATTTTCTGTGGATTTTGTGAGGCGATGATTGACCACTTTAAGGATAACATTTGCTACGTTATCGCCGATATACGGCCACAAATGTTGAAAATGACATTAAAAAACTAGATCGGTCAAAAAGTTTATCTTTTGGCTAAAGTAAATTTCATGTCTGTTTAAAATATGCATCTTTATTTTATTTCATTTTAAAGTTCTCTATCTCTGTAAAAACACTCTCACAATAACAATAATATTTTATATTTTATTAATTTATTAATAGTAAATTTTTGCTCTTTCTGGCAATTTTTAAATTTGCAAAAATTTTTGTTATTAAGCCTAAGTTTAACTTGTGTGTTGTATTCTATACATTTTTCTTGTTCTCACGGCTTGGCTCCAAACTTGTAACATTGCCCGGACTTTTTAAAAGCTTGGAGTTCGGTAACGACTTTAAAGAATTGCCATAATAATATAAATTGGTAATAATAAACTGGTAGTTTGTTTGGGTAAAACAAAAGTAAGAATACGGAAATTAAGTAAATGTCAACTTTTGTTTTCATTTTTATGGTAACTCCCTAGAAAAGAAGATCTTAAAACAAACAAAAAAACTAAAATTTACAATAAGATAACTTTAATTGATGAGAACAGATACACAGCAAAACACAAGACAACACAACACAATTGTGTGTTTTTTTTGGTTAATGAACTTTTATTTCTCATTTTGGAATGACGATGATGAGTTGACATGCCTTAAACACAAAGGCAGCAAATTGCATAGTTCAAACCTCAAAAAACTAACCTTGGACAAAAATAATAAAAAAAACATAAGAACCGGCTATTGTGATAAACAACGATTAACACTGCAAGTGCATTTATAAAACAAAACCAAAAACAAATACAAAATTGGATAAATTAATAGCAAATAAAATCCAGTTTTCAATAAATATTTTAAATGGAAAATCATGTTTCAAGCTGAGCCCGAGATTCAAAATGAACAAGGAAGTGAATGTTTTTTAAGAGGAGGAAACAAAGGCCAGCGTAACACTGCGCGTTGTTTTAAAAGTAACTTTACAGTAGTTAATGGAAAGGAAATATCAGTTTCGATATTGCTTATTGTTATTAAGGCACTTAAACTTTACTCTGCGATACAACGAGTACAAACCCACTACTATCGACAAACTTCTTAGAAAATACAACACTAAAATCAAGAATAAAGAAGACAAAGAGACAATCGATACAACATGACGACACACTTTTACTTATACAGGGTCAGAAATATATGGATTAACTAAACTTTTTCACAAAGAAGGTTTATTCACAGCATTAAAAACCAGCAACACCCCGAGACATAATCTCAGGATATAGACAGAAACAACTGACAAATTTAGTTCCAGTGGAGTATACAGAAGCATACTTATATAGGACAAACTGGACGAACACTAGAAACGATTGACAGAACACATACACTCATACAAACGCAGAAGAGAAGTCTCATACTTTGCATTACACCATAACACTAACGGACACGCAGACTTGATATTATTGAAAAATCTACGAAACAAAAACTTTTAACAGTGACATTATAAACGAAAAGGTAAACACGATCTCATACACAACATTCACAGCACTAAAAGTACTCATATCTTTTACCAAACGGAAAACACCCTCAGACCGACACAACCTGGGTAATAATGAAAGACGAAAATATTAGATTGTCTTCGCATAAAATGCCAGTTGGCGGACAACCTATCGATATCAAGTACATAAGACCCTAATTACCTGATAAGATTTACATCCTTACCCAGCCATAACTCGACGGTAGTTAAACCAATTGGGCGATATGATGTGTGCGCCGCGACCTAGAAAGCCGATGACTAATTTCTAGCAACAGGTTATTCCTAGTTGCAATTTCGAAGGTTTCCAAGCAGGGTCACCACTCTCCCCGTTGACACATGTAATGATGGTGGATTTCTATATCAATGTGCCCCCGGGGGGCACGATGCTGGATCAAAGCACTTGGGATAAAATGTAGCGTGCACCCACGCCCTAGAAAGCCGATAGATATCTCTAGCCAACAGGCCATTTCTAGTTGCAACTTCGAGAGCGCGGAGCAGAGCCAGCACCCCCACTCCTTGCTGAAGAGTTGGAGACTATCCAACCCCTGATCCAGAACAGATGACATAGCATGCTCACTGGATCCGAATTATTCACCGTGTGTTCTTGCTCAAACGTGAGATGTTGCCGGCGCCTTAACCATTATGAGGGCCTGCGTAACCACAACCACCACGATGGTCCCGAAGGGTTAATCTCAATAATCAGTCAGACAACAGTTAAAAAGCTGAACTCTGGGCCTTACTGATTCCAGTTATTTCCACTCCCTTAGGGGACTGGACTTCTTTTTACCCCCGGCGACACATATAATGATGGTGAGATTTCATCAAGACATGTCAATGCCTGTAGGCTAAGCTAGGTAGGCTAGGTGCCCCTGTAGGTTAGTAGGTAGTGTACTAGCTTGTCGGTTTGGGGCTTGTGGGTTCGATTCCCAACGAAGACCACAAACATAAAAATTGACTGTCGGTGGGGCTGCTCAGTGATGAAGGCATGTTCACTGGTTGCTGTGCTGTCTTATATGACAGTTAATTTTCGACTATCCTTTTACTTTCCCCACCTGTTTCATCTCTTCTCTACTAAAATTTAACTAAATAGGCATTGTTGCTTAAAGTGCTACTTCTCTTAAAAAAAAACAGACATATCAATGTGCCCCGGGGGATACGACCCTTATGAAAGAATTACCCAAACCTGAACACTATCTCACGGTACAATCTAGAACACCGCTTGATCGAAAGCGTTCGTCGATCGTACCTGATCATGCCAGCAATGACGGTTTACATCGAAAGAAATGACAATAGTGGAACACAGTTCATAGATAACCATAATTAAAAATTTGTGTCCCCAAAAATCTTCAGCTGCCAAATTAATGTCTAAAATTTTTTTCACATGCTAGTTTTGTTTAATTCCAAAATATAGCCCTGAAAATAGTACGATTATTTTGGAATCTGTAGTCTGCAATAATTCTTATTTTTTTGGCTTATTTGCATATACTGTTAAAAAAAGCATTTTATAAAAACATTTCTCGTAGACAATCAATGTAGTTTTAAAACCAATTATGACCTGAATCATGCGTCATCTTGATATTCATATACAATCATTTGTTCAAAAATTGTATTAAAATTTGTTGTTATATAGTAAATAACTATTCCCGGAAAATTCGCGAAGCATTAAAATTATAAAAATTTCCAAACCCCAAGCAGAATATTTTATTCTTCTTTTTACTTTATAACGGGTTTTTTAATAGGAAGTCTGCTCTTCAATTGTGACAATTGATAGTTTTGACATTTAGTTTTTTAACGTATTCATATTGCATTCTCAATAGTTACAATGAATTCAATTTTGCACGAAAATCGCATTAAAATAATTAACATTCACTATAAAAATGGTAGTTCTGTTTGTAAAATTTGTGATATTTTCGGACAACATAATCGTTCTTTTGAGACCACTTTTAAGAATTTGGTCGTTAAATTTGAGTTGACAGGCTTGATACAAAATGTGCGAATGCCAATGCGTGTTTGACCATGTAGTTCAACTGAAAACATCGCAGCCCTAAGCCACAGTGTTGAAGCAGATCCAAATTTGTCAATTCACTATATGGCGGATTTTGCATAAGTATTTGATTTTGAAGCCTTACAAGGTTTAACTGGTGCAGGAATTGAAGCCGACCGACTATTTACATCGCCATAGATTCGCTCAATTCATTCAGGAGCAATCGGCTGGTTTTTATGAAAAAAATCATCACAAGCAAAATTGGCACATTTGGGCTTCTAAAAATCTTAGAGAGATTATTGAGGAGACTGGCATGCTCAACGTGTCACTGTATGGTGCGCTATGTGGTCTGTAAGCGTGGTTGGGCCATTTTGTTTCGAAGATGATGCTGGAAATACGGCAACGGTCAATGGATCACCCCATCGCGAAATGCTAACAACTCAAGTTTAGCCTATTATTGACGACATGGATATCATTGATATGTGGTTTCAATAGGACGGTGCTACATGTTACACAGTCAATAAAACGATCAATTTATTGCAAACCAAATTTCCCGATCGCATAATTTCACGACAATCTACAGTTAAGTGGCTTCGGCTCAACCTTGACGAGATATGTGAAGCTTTGTTGCAAAATATGTTTAAAAATGTTGTGAAAGGAATCGGCTATATATCCCAATATTAATTTCCATATTTCTACTTTACATCGGTATCAATGAAACTGAAGTTGTCAAAAAAATATGCTCACTCACTTCTCACTTTTGGCTACTCTTTTTTTTCTTCAACTAATTTGACAGTTATTTGCGATTAGTGTGGTTTGCCATAATACTGCAGTTAATAGTTGTTGTACCGTACGTTGCTAGACAATTTTTTTAAATGTTTTCGTTAGGATAATAATAAAAAACGAAGCCAACAGCCGAAAATGTTTGTTCAATAGCTGTGATAAGTTGTTTACCTTGACCGTCAAGTAGTTTCACGACTAGAAATCAAGTTGATTTTAATTTTACGAAGTGTAAGATTATTGAACGGCAAAGCAAAAGTTTTACAGAAAACTTTAATTTTCTTTATTTACAAAATATGTTTTTTTTGTTTAATATGTTTTTTTTTTAATTAGAGATATAGAACTTTAAGTTGGCAATACATTTATAACTGGCGTCCATTTTGTCAGCTGTCTGATTGACTACTTGGATATCAATCTGGAGGCCGTATTATGGGTCGACAAACGTTAGTGCAAATAGTGGTGCTATATACCAGAGGACATTGTAATATTTCAATTTAAAAAATCATACTGGCTTTATTTTATTTCAAGGAACACTATGTCAAAACTTGAATTTTCCATGCCTGGCTTCTTTAAGTAAATAAACAGTCACACTGTCACACGACAATGGCTAACAGCTTGTAATATATAGATGCATTCACCTTCTTAATATGACACTATTACACAGTGATAGTGCGGAGTTTATTTAAACTTCTGCGCTGGTTAACTGTGGTAATAAATCTGGGTAACACTTTACAACTGGTTGTTACAGGCTGCATTAAATGTTGAGAGCCTTAACGCATATTTTTCTTACCATAATTTTTTATACGTTACTCAAATACTCTTTTCGTTGTTAAAAATGGGAAACATAATTTTGGCACTGAAGATGCAATGCTGTTATAGTAATGTATCACCAGAATTTCAGTTCGACAAAGCTGAAACTAATATATAAAAATATTTAATGAAATGAGTGTTTAACATGATATTTTGCTATTAATTAAAGTTTTCTATAAATCTTGGGTATTTTAGTTATTTCTTCCAAATTAATTAAGAAAATGTATTAACATTTACAAATTTTAGTTATTAGAAATATAAGGAACATAGGAAACATAATTTTTTATAATAATATTTATCTCTGGAGAACGAAGAAAAATTTTTATTTATTCATCGACGAGCTTTGACTGTATAATTTCTCATTTAAATATGGAGACTTTGAAATTTGTCAAATGTTTACCATTGTTCTTATCCCTTTAATTTTATAGATTTATTTCTCTTTAGAGGTAGTTATAGGAGTTAGTTTGCAGCTTAACTTACGGGTCTTTACTGTTTGCATTAGTTTTTTTATGCCCATAGCGGACAAAAGTCTGCATCTACTAAACAAATAGTGTGATCGCGCTGAAAATTTGTAGTTGAGTTGAGTACTCTGTGATTAGATTTACATCTGCGCCTGACTATGTAGTCTTAATCAGAAGGTGGTCAAACCACTGCATAATTTGGGACGCCATATAGGGGCCAACCTCAATAATCAGTCAGAGAACAGTTAAATGTCTAAAGAGACAAATAACGAACTCTGCGGCTTACTGATTCCAGTGGAAATAAAGTGGAGTTTCCAGTTGTACCACTGCTGACTTTAGGGGACTCGGCTCCCTTTTTCCCCCAGTTGCACAGGTCTAAGTTGTTGCTTTCTCCAAAAACCATATATATGTGCCCCCGGAGGGTTTGAGCTTAGTTCTCTTACAGACGGGGTCATTGCCTTAAATAAGCTCATGTTGGGTTCTCTTTTTAATTTTTTGTTTTCAGACAATATACAAGGTGTCCGCCGGAAAGGTATACTATTCGATGTTTGATTTTGATAAAATGTTTATCGAATATTTTTCCATAATAAATTGTGGCCAAAGTTGTTCTTTGAAGACCAAGCTCCTGAGCAGGGCGTTGAATTGAGGTTGATGGATTGTTTTGAATACTTTCTTGAGCAACAGAAATATTTTCAGCCGATCTTTCAGTAAGTTGTGGTCCATGCTTGGGCCTATCACCTACAGAACCTCTGTCATCGAAATCATTCACTACACGATAAATAGTGCGTTTTGTTGCCACGTTGTTTCTCCCAAAAATTTTACGCAACTTTCTCATCGTCACATCGGTGTTTTAAATGTTTTAACAATTAAAACACGTTGGTTTATCGTTGGTTTTATTGTTTCATAATAAATTTTTCACCTGTCTACTTCACGACTGCAAAATATGAACTGTTAAGACTAATGTTTGCCAAAATGGCGGCAAAACAAAGTAGTATATCTTACCGGCGAACACCCTGAAAAACAGAATAGGTATTTAAATTTAAATAATATAGTGAAATATATATGACTTTATTTTTTAAGGAAATGGGTATTTCAAGACTCTGAAAGCACCTTAGGGTTTCAATCACGCTTGTTATTACTTCTCCTCTTTGGTGTGTTATATGTCTTCCAAAAATAAATCTCGTCTAACTGCACTTCAATTTGGTTTTTTGTTTTTGTTTTGTGTCTTACTCATTGTCGAATTTTTTGCGTAAATTGACCTCGTGGAATGTCACATAAAACTCACTGGAATATTTGTAAATTATGTTCTTGGGCTTTTGACTTACTTTTTTTCCTTAAGTATGTAGAGTTCTTGAAGATTTTTATAAAAAAGGGTAAAGAGTATAGAGAGAACACTGAAGATGGCATACAGCCGAAACTTGTACGTTCACAAACCAAATTTAACGCGGGTTGACGTAAAATCATACCCAAAAAGGGTAACCACTTTTGCGTGAACTTAAATATTAATTGAATAATTAATAGAATGAAACGATCTGCAGAAATCATCTTTACACAGGCATCCTTTAGACGAAAACAAAATTTTTTGTTGATGGAGCTAGAACTTCTCTTCAGCGCAGGTTGAAATAATATCTGACTTTCTTTTTTAGAAATTCCTTCCTTCGCCACAGCTCAATCTAGAAATTACGCAACCGGGAAATTTATCATGCAATAACAGGGTGGGTGTATGGCGCCACCTTACTTATTGTGGGCACAGTCGGCTGGTATTACCTTAGTTTTGGTGAAAAACACGTTGTTTTCGATTTTTTTTATCGATGGTGGCTAGATAATTGCAAAACGCATTATAAAGGTATTTCGTTTTTCAGTTTAAAGTTTCTTAATTGCAATGCGTGAAAGTTCAAGTAAAATGCTCACATGCACTGCTTCTTCTAACCATCTTCTTATTATTTATTTTCATTGTTTTAACACAAATCCTAGGAAGAGAAGGGATGAGTGTTGTTTCAGGTTAGAACAATGACATGTATGGTGTTTTTATTCGAACTCCATTTAACTTAAAAAAAGAAGCATATGCAGAGCTAAGCAATTGTTAACATAAATGTAGTATTCTAGAAAATAAAAATGTATGTATTTGCTATGAGAACAAACATGCATGTGCATAAGTGTAGTCGTAGGCTAATGAAGTGTTATCCCAGCAGATCTGATGGTGCGATGTTTTCCATTATGACTATTATTTTTTCGCAGTAGAAAGAGAATACTGTATGTTTGTTAAGGTTTGTTGTACATGCACTTCAACCCTCATTGGGGCAAACTTTCATTTTTAAATTGGATTTTTTGACCTTATTACTTAGCCGACATATACTAAAGCCTTACAAAATTTAGGTTAGGAAGTAAATTGGCTTAAAACACACTTTTTTTACAGATCCAGTTTTACAGATATCACTTTAAAGAAGAAAAATGGGATTAATACCTGATCTTCGAAAAAACGGACCAATCACACCTTCAGACCACATAGTTACACACCAACATATAGTGACACGTTGAGTATGCAAAGGCTTCTCAATAATCGCTCTAGGATTCTCAGAAGCCCAAATGCGGCAATTTTTTCTTGTTGACATACCCTGATAAGTGAGAATGGGCTTCGCCTGAAAAATGATTTTCAGAAAAACCAGCCGGTTGTTCCTGAACGAATTCGGCGAACCTACGGCGATGTGAATGGTCGGTCGGCTTAAATTCCTGCACCAATTGTAACCTGTAAAGTTTATAAGTTAAATTCGCCATGTGGTGGTTTTGCATAACCCCAATGGAGAACGTTGAGAAATTGACAAATTTAGATCTGCTTCAACACTGTGGCTCACGGCTGCGTTGTTTTCAGTTAAACGACCCGGTCGACCACGCGTTGGTGTTCGCACATATTGTATCGAGCCTGTCGACTCAAATTTAGTGATCAAATTCTTAATTGCGGTCTTAGAAGTACGATTATCTTGTCCGAAAATATCACGAATTTTACGAAATGTAACTTCAACAGAACCATCATTTTCTTTGTGAATTTTGATTATTTTAGTGCGATTTTTCTGGGAAATGGAATTCATTGTCACAATTGTAATGTACAATACATCTAGTACGAATACGCCGAAAAACTAAATGTCAAAACAATAATGTTGTTAGTGTTGCCACAATTGAAACAAAATTCTTGTTAAAAACCCGATATTATCCTTAATTGAGCTTTTCGCATAAAACCAGACATCATAAATTTACAATATTTATAACGAAGTTTAATTTTATTATATCTTAAGTTGTTTAAGTTAAGTTTAACTGTTCACAGCCGATTAAAAAATATTAAATAAATACTTTCCCTGTGATACAGAAGAAGCTTAATGTTAAATAAATTAATTAAGTATGTAAGAATATCGAAAAACTATTTTTTTGCTTGGTGTGCGTATGCTTGTATGACATCAATGTGCCAGAAGTTGGTTTCTGCTGTAAGGGGAAGCAAAAAATCATCAGAACTGCACGACAATTTTTCGTTGTGCCCTTTTTTATCACAAGATGACTGCTTCAATTGTTAATAAAACTGTAAGAAAGAGAATAATTTAAAAGCTGTTAAAGCTTCGTTTAACGAGTTATTTTGCAGTTCACAGTGGGACAATAAATATTATGAATATAAATTTATTTAACTTAAAACAATAGCGGCAAACCACGATGTGATAATTTTAAGTAAAGATAGCGCCAAAAATAAATGATATCCACTTTATAGTAGTTTGTTTGTTTTTAACGTACAATTTTGAAAACAAAACTAGGAATAATTTTGTTGAGACCGAAATCGCCAACTTGTTATGCTTAAACGGGATTATACCAAAGTGTCTGCTTTTAAATAATGAAATGGTTGGATTTAAATTAAGCTCTTTTCACACAAATCTGAGCATGTTAGTTGTCGTCTGCACTCTGCGCAGTGCACTATTATGTTTAGGTAAAGCTGTGTAGTAAAGCTATATAGTAAGTAGCAAGACAGAGCAAAAGGAAAATTGTACAGCCGGCAGGCACCTGTTACACCAAAAAAAGAAGGTCGACTTGGGCTGCTATTGATTGTTCAGCCATTAGGTGCAGTGTTTCACCAACATGTTTCCTTTTTTCCTATCTTCCTACTTTATAATTAAAATATGACGTTTGGCATGTGACTGCCATGCCTGATTTGGATGTAGTCTAATCTAAGGGTTAATTTTCGATGAATTTTTGCAACATTTGTGACCGTTATCGGTAATAACTAGGCGAATCTTGTTCTTCAAGTAGTAATTAGTTTCGGTCTTATCAGCGTAGATTTGCGATTTCACATATCTCCACAGAAAATAGTTTAGCGGCGTTAAATCGCACGATCTTGGAGGCAATTTTACGAAATGTGAAACTAAGCGGTTACCGAATGTTTACTTCAATAAATTAGTTGTAGCACGAGCTGTGTGATTTTTTACGCCATTTTGTTGAAATCACAGCTCCTGTTTATGTATGGTTCCTCAATTGATAAACGAAAAATTCAGTAATTACGACTCTATAGCGGTAACTGTTGATTGTAACGTTCGAAGATCGTTTTTGAAGAAGTATGGACTAAGAACTCTACCAAACAATTGGTTGTTCTGGATGCAAAGGTGTCTCAACATACATTTAAAGAGCGTCATCACTGCAAATACGGCAGTTTTATTTATTAACGTATCTCTTCAAACAAAAGTGAGTTACAGAATGTTGTTTATGAAAATCGTTTTCAACGGCAATTTTATTTTGGTCAGAATTTGCATAATTTAAACGTCAGTCTATTAATGTTGAAACGATACTAAACTAAATATAAATCAGCTGACAAAATGAGCATAAGTTAAAAAAGTGTTGTAAACTTAAAGTTCTATACCTCTGTAAAAAACATTTTTCAAATTAAGGAATAAGTTGATACTTCAACTAAAGGGTCGGAAAATTTGAGGTTAGGAAGAAGATTGTATCTCAAATGATTAAATGTCACGAATGGAGGTATCACATTTAGACATTTATTTAGTCAAAAGTTGGGAAATTTTAAGCATGATCGTTAATCTTTAGCTGAAAAGCGGGTTTAATGTAATAGTCCTGTTTATTTCTCTAACTACTATTAATTGCGTCCTGTTTAAATCAGCTAGATTTTTCTCCGTTTTTCACAATTAAAATTCTTTGCTCAAGAGTAGAACCTTCCGTTTTTAAAATTTCATAATTATTAACTAAATAAATGCCAAAGGACAACAGCTCAAGTTTTGACATAAGTATAATCATTTGACAAACTGTTTACTTCCTAACCTCAAATTTGCCCATTCTGTAAATGCTGTTTCAGTATCACATATTTTGCTTTGAAAAGGTTTGCCTTAAGAGGCACTGCTGTTACCCAAAGAATTGCTTCTAAAATGCCCTCAAAGACTGATCTTAAAATTATGCGTAAATACCCACCGTACATTTGTTTAATGCAGTTTTATTTTTTCAAAGAAGAAGAAAAAAAAAACAAATGATCAATAATTATCAACAGAAAAAAAATTTGTTATCTCTCTTATTTGCTCTCTCGTTTGCTCATATCGAATGCATGCCTGCATCCCTTTGATTCAATGAATGAATAAATGTTTTTGTTTTGAATTTAATTCCGTCTTAATCTCCCAACTCTGCTCCAGCATCTGAGTTTAATTATTAATGCTGTTTTTTTATTATTCATTTTGTTCTGAGTTTAGATTTTTTACTTTTTAATAAAAAATAAAAACAAATTACAGAATATTGTAGTCAGTTTAAGTTGATCTTTGTTCTAACAAAGTCAAGTTGCTTATTAATACTCTGTCTGCTGTGGTGCTTTCAGAGAGAAATTAAATTCAAAAATTATCTGTAAAATCCAAACAAATATTTCGTGAACTATTGAATTTACGAACACAAAAGTATCACTTTAAAGTTTAAAATAAAACTTGAATCTGGATCAATTAAAAATATTTATAATTTCAAAAAGGTAAATCAATAATAATTCTTTCTATTCACGTGTGTTAATTTAGAAAACTAAGCAACTACTAATTTTTTTTAAATTATTAATTATCGAATTATTTTCTTTTATTAATTTGTTCTCCTAATTTATATTAACCTTGCATATTAAGAACTAAAAACTAAAAGCTAAAAAATTGTCGTTTAGTTATGTAGAGTGCAAATGATATTTTCTTTTTACTTTTAATTCTATTTTAAAAATTAATTGTTGCTTAGCAAAACAAAAAAAATGTTTGTTGTAAAATTACATAGATTAAGCTTTAAATTACTTTTGATTGAAATTCCATAATTATTAGTTTAAGTATGAGAAAGTGAATTATTTTAACAAAATGAAATTTACTTGTTCGTATTTTAAATAAACACTTTCGCGGCTATTTTTTATGCTGTCAACAAACTGTGAACAATTTTTTTTATGAAACGATATATAGTTGATTAGCTTTCACTCCCATCAACTTAAGCTGCATTTTTCAATTTAGTGTAAAAATTTTACGTAAATTTCTCAGTCTACGATCTCGTTTGATCTGACGAGGTCAAGCAGGTGCAAGAACTAAAACCAAATAAAATAGGATTCGCAATATTTTTGATCAAGGTGCTGAAAACAAATCGCAATTCAAACGGCTGTTTTATTACAAAAACAAATCTCCTGAATTCTGCTTTTTCTTGAAACTTTTTAAAAATTCGTTCGGATCTAAACTTAAATATTCTTGGGAAAAAGTTTTGTCTAGTGCTTATAGCTATGATATCGAAATATTTATGAAAACTTGAAACTTGCAACGTCCTCACACGAAAGTTGTGATAAGACCAAATAATTCGTTCGGAGCTAAAAATTAATTATTATTATAAGGAAAACCTTTGCATAGTATTGACGTTTTCAATATCGAAAGACTTATGAAAGCTGAAAGTTGAAACATTTTTATACTTAAGTTGTGATAGGACCCAAGCTACCAATAGCTAAAATTAGGATTGTTGATTTGTTCCCTAATTTAGTTTTCAGATGTGTAAAAATTAATTTTTAATTTTCGCATGAAAAACTATAACGATTAAATTTCCATGTAGGTTCAACTATTAATTTCAATTTTCTGTTTAAGATGTTTAAGTTAATTCAAAACCTCTATAAATTGTATGTTATACACATTTTTTTCAAGCAGAATCTTTTTTTATTTTAAAGAGAAGTAGCACTTCAGGCAACAATGTCTATTTAGTCAAGTACCGTGCTACATTCTTTCGGAAAGGGATAGAGAGGAGATAAAACAGGTGGTGAAAGTAGAAGGATAGTCGGAAATTAACTGCCGTATAAGACAGCACAGCGACCAGTGACTATGCCTTCATCACTGAGCAGCCCCACCGACAGTCAATTTTTTTTCTAGTGAAAAAAAACCAAGGTCTTTCTTGGGAATCGAACCCACATCCCCCATACTGAGAAGCTAGTAAACTACCTACTAGCCTACAGGGGCACCTCCTAATTGAAAATATTTATCACCAATAATGTCCAAAAGCTAGTTTGTTTCATTATCAAATATCTTCCAGAATTTATTATTATTATTATTATGGAATCTTGAAGTCTGCAACAATTCTCATTTTTTGTTTCTTTGCATTCATCGCTAAAAATTAAGTTTTACACCAGCATTTTTTCGAAGCTAATCAAAGTAGAGTTAACATTAATTTTGCGGGATACTCTAATAATCTCTTATATCGCTTGTTCAAAAATTTGCTTAAAATATTTTTTTTTTATGCATGAGCATTAGATTTAATAGGAATCGTTTAAAATATGTTGCAATAAACTTTTTAAGCCTGAAGATAGTATCGTCTTCACTTTTAACGGCAAAGTCGGAAGTCTTCAATACTTTCCCATATTTAAAATAATTATTTATTATTTAGGCGATCTCATAGTAATTATAACCGAAACTTTGATAATGCCTTTCTCAAAATATCGGCAGCTTGAAATTTTGTAGAAATTTTGTTGAGCTGCTAGCTTTCATCTGTAGGGTTTTGTGTTAATAGAATTGCTGCAGTGTTGCAAATTGGAATACTTTGAACTTGATTTAAATTTTTTATTTATAACTCAAGGTATTGGTCGTCCAGTTGTTTTATATCCTCCAAAATCTGCATAATTGCAACATTCTAATTTTTTTTTGTTATTAATAATTCTAACGCCTAATGTTCCAGTCAGGTATCCTAAATACTCGTTTGACACTTGGCACGTCTTATGTTGTTGGATTTTTTAAAGATCTTGGTAGATAACCTACCCTGTATGGCAATTAACACATTATAGCACTAACTACTTTAATGTCTTTATAGAAATTCCACATTTTTCGTCTCTTTGTTAATTGTGCTATAAATTTCTTCTATTGGATGAAAATTGAATTTATCCAAGATTTTCGAAGCATATGCTTTTTGATGTATTCTTCTCTCTTCTTAATCCGAGAAAATATTGTGCATCTACTTTAAATTGACTTCTTATTTCTTTAACAAAAGCATCCAATTCATTTTGGTCAGAAGCGGCGAAAAGTCCACAGACAAACCAAGTATCAGTTTCTTTCTGTCTTACATGAACACACTTTATGTTTTCCATTATTTTATTCCCGCCTCTAGAAGCTTGTTTGAGGCCGTATAACGTTCTCTTTAAGTGAAATGTTAGATTTGTACCATCATTGCAACCGTCTTGTTGTTTCATGTGTATATTTTCTTCTTAACATTCCTATCAAAATGCTAAATTCAATTGCAGCAATACTCAGATTCACACGAATAGTTTCATCGTAGTTTTTTGTTTATAAACCTTTAACTACGTTTAGCTTTATTTTGCTCTATAGTGTCATTAGCATTTCTTTTTATTTTAAAAACCCATTTTATTTGAAGAGATTCGAAACGTTTCGGTTGTTTTTAAAGGTTCCAAGACTGATTTTGCCTTACCGAACAAAATAATTTCAATGGTTTTTTTGTAAGTGCTTGAAATTTAAATATTATTAACAAATTCATCATAACCTTATCGTTGCGATATAAGGAATCGATAATAATTTTACGAATATGCAATTTATTTCTAGTTCATTTTTCAGAACCTAAATCCTCTTATAGTAATCGTGGTTCTGTAATTTTCTATAAATTTGCGAAATTTCTTATTCTGGATTGTGTGGTATCTGGCATGTATTTACAATGGCCTTCGGCATCTTGGAACGTGTCTTCAAATTCCTCGTTATTATAATTTTTGGACTCATAGATGTTTTTTTTTAATTTATTGCTATAAATTTTGAATTGTTTATGCTACTGGTTTTAATATTTTCTTCCTTTATATCTGTGTAATCATTTTTCTTACTGCAACAAGAAATTGCTTCCACAAATTTTACATATCTTGTGAATTGAACAAAATTAGTATACTTTGTGTAAATGCGATTTCCTTCGTTTTGATCATAGTTAACAAGATAGTTATTTTTGGGTGACTGATTCTAAACTTAATTCCATGGTAGGATGTAAATTGCTATCTTGAGAAACTCAGCCCACGAAGCATCAAAAAATTTTACATTCGTATTTGAATACTTAATTGCTAGCGGTATCTATACAATTGTCCTATTTTCTGCATTACCATTTTGTTGAGCTTATAAATTTTTAATATCATTAACAAACTCTCCACCATTATCACTAAGATCTCTTTTAATAGTGTGACCTTGAATTTTCGCACAATTAATCATTTACACAGAGTATCTTTCATATCTGACTTGTTTCTCATAAATTAGCCATATTCATACCCATATTTTGTAAAATCATCGTTATATATCACCAAATACCCTAAGCCTTTATAATAAAATTAGACCACAAATATCTGTAGGTATTAATTCATCAGGATCTGCAGATATTTCACGTCCTGTAAATGGTAGTCTTCAAAATTTCCCATATATGCAGGATTCACTGGTTGTTTATCGTAC
Source organism: Trichopoda pennipes (assembly GCA_030448955.1). NCBI lineage: Eukaryota > Metazoa > Arthropoda > Insecta > Diptera > Tachinidae > Trichopoda > Trichopoda pennipes. Next base: position 14,661,021 of record JASKUP010000042.1, read on the forward strand.
TTAACTTAAACACCCAACTCCTTTTGCAGTTTATGTTTTACATGTTCTTTATTTTGTCGTTGTAAACGTTCATGATGTAGCTGCAATAGCATGATTTTCAATAGCTATATTACTCTTCCTTATTTGGTGATGTTGGAATGATATTTATTTTATACAATAGTCCTTCTACCGCATGATTTCTAGTCAACACTATTTCGCTATACACTTTAATATGGCATTTTGTTTAAAAAGTTTGAATTCGCTTGGCAAGTGAATTGATAACAGATTTCTAGAAATACCGGATACATAACTAACGCCTTCTAAGTTTATTTTAATATCTTTTTATTCTAGTTGTGCCTTTTCCTAGAGCAAGAAGTGATTCTTTATTTCAATAGTATGTGGTTCATGGAATTTCTTATACTTAACAAAAAATTCCTTGGATGAGTAACGTGCATTGTTGTGCTATTATATACTTACCATTATTGAACTTTTCACTGAATTCACTTCATCTACTATAGATGGAAGTGCCACATTCGTACAATTAAAGTTTTCCATTTTCTCAACCAATGATCTTTCTTTTTGCAGTAATGGTAAATATCGTATTTGTTGAGTGTTTGCTTTAATATTTATTTTAAATCGGTTTTATTTCTTTTATTTAATATTTTTTTTTATTCTTGATTTTCATTTAAAAATATCTTGCTCTTTTTCAAATTTCTCTCGTATAGACATGACCGCATTATTATTTCATCCAATGACTTATGCCCGTCTCGGCTATGCATCATCCAACTTGACAAACATTTCGAATGGCAGCAACAGGTCCGGCGATAGATTTTTACTTTTTAATTGCAAACCGCTATTTATTTCAGTAAAATTCTTTAATTTTGGAATGTGAATTGAAATATCAGCCAGTAAAAAGATAAAAGTTCTGTATGCATTTTAAATAATTGATCCTCTGAAGTCGCTTCAAACTGTTGCTTTAAAGCTTGCCACATTTCAAAAGCACATCCTTTATCCATTATATTTTGATAGATTTCATCAGTAATTATACTCGTTATAATATTCTTGCTCGATTAAACTTTTCTTTTGTATATTAGGCGTATTTTTTTGCACATTGTCTTAAAATAGGTGTTCCAAGCTATTTTATATTCTTAGGCTTCTGGACCATTGAGTAAAGATTTTTCTTAAAGTAAAAGTATTTTAAAATACAAACGAATTTTAGTCTTAATCTACTACATAAAATATTTATAGAATATAGTAAGACGTGTAAATAATTATAGAAAAATATAAATATACTAGATAAAACTTAATTAAATTAAGACATTTTCGTTATAACCGCAATGTTAAAATAATACAGAATACATCCCCAAAGGATCTTCTTGCTAAAAAATTCCTTCTTTGAGGACAAATTTCACATCTGAGACCACTGTCTGAAAAACTTATAACGGTATTATCTTATACTCTCTGACGCTGTGCACAGACAGAAAAAAGTAAATGACATTTAAAATTGAATTTTTTAAATTTGCAATCACTCGACGACGAACGTTAAATCGACCAGGTTTACTTACAATTGGGGACCAACCTCTCCGTAGGTAAGTTTTTCGTTGCCTTAACATTTGCAGAAAAATAAAATCTTTTGATATATGATCAGAGACCACTATTAAAGCAGCATATTAAGCAACATTTTCCCCAACCTTTTAATAAATAGTAGGTGCAATGTACCGTCTAATAAAATGTTAAAATTTACAACTCACGAGTGGTTGTGGGTGTTTCATTTCATATTGCTTTAAGCAAGTGCTGTGACTATGATTAGGTAAGGGCGCACAGAAATATGTACTGATTTCTTATAATTATTGTCTGCGACCTCATTCTTAGATTATAAAGCTAAATAACTTTTGATTGTAGTATCTGTATAGCATCTTGCCCTCTTGCGTAATGATCGCATGATCCTATTTAGTTATTAACGACATACAGTGCTTTGAAAAATTTTTTTAAATTAATTTCGATAGCTCGTGAACCATTTAAGATATTCTAATGAAATTACAGAGGTCAAGTACATATATTTCTAGGTGAAGTTGTGGACGATCGGCCACCAACGATAAAGGGAGCTTCTGGGCATGCCTTCAAAATTGGGTGTCTCGGACATATAATTTTTTGGAAATATCATAAAAAAGTTATTTATTACTCAAATATTAAGAGTTTTTGAACTAAGTATACCTTGAAAATATCTACAAACAACAGTCGTACATGTCTACGTTACCTCTTTTTTTTTTTTTGGCCGGCCGTAACTTAGTATTTTTGACGTGATGTACTCATTTATAATCGAATTATTATTCTATGATATTGGCTGTATTCTTAATAAAATTTACAATAAAACAGCAATAGTTTGTTTCTGATAGAATGTTTCGTTAAAAAGTTATAGGCCTTTGAATTGGGAAAATGTAAAAACTTCCGTTTGTTATTAGGATTTTCCTCAAAATGCTGTTTTGCTTATATAATTGAAACTTACTTTGGTAATTTTTTTTCGGACTAATTTAAAGACAATCTATAGAAAATAAGAATAAAAGAAAAATAGCGCCAAAAATTGTGACGGTTCACCCTTCAGCCGAATTCAGCCAAAACAAATTTTGAAACAAAATTCATAAATTACGTCAAAGTTCCCCGGAGTGCAAAGTACCAATTGAAAAAATGTTAATAAATTATTAAAACTTTATCTCTTGGCTGCGTACTCCAGAAATAATTTCGCAGCTCCGTAGTTAACAACGCCAGGGTGACCAGTTTTATAAAAATAAAAAAAAATTTTTTGAAAATTTATTCCCCGTTTAAGGAGTTCATCTGCTATAATAAAAATTTTTTTTTTCATTTAACATTTGTAAGAATATCTTGATTTTAGATTTTGTGGCAATAAAAGTTCTATATACTATTTTTCAAACAACCACTTTAACTCGAAATTTACAGTTTCAAAGCCAAATGATGTCCAAAATATGGGAAGCGTAAAAAATGTTAATAAATTGCTTTGAAGTCATAAGCTTTCCTCTGATACCATCTACGTGAATAAAGAGTATATATTTAAGTTGTAGGAGCTTTGCAAACTTCGCCTTCTAATGAAATTTTTCTCTTTTTTATATATAAAACGAAAAATGTGTATAAACACATTTTTTATGCAATGTTGTTTTTCAGTTTTGCATAAAATGTGTTTATATACATTTTGCATTTTTACATATAAAAAAGGTTAGTAACACTAACTTTAAACTTTAAGCTTAGTACTCTGTTCTAAAGCTTAGTACTCTGTTCTAACTTGTGAAAAGTGTTGAGCAACATTACATATTTCGCTTGAAAATTTTGACAATATGTTGCCAGCTGATTCTCTCTTTTTATCTAATATTAATGTTGCGCAGTACCGCAGACAAGATGTTTACGCAATAAAAAATTTATAATCACTAAAGAGGCTTTAAAAATAATTAAAATTCTGTTTTTATTAATTAAAATCTGTTTTTAAACAAAAAAAAATTTTTTTTATTAAATAACTTTTAATAAGGTGGATACATAAGGCAATCGATTTTATTGCAAAGAATAATATAAGCATATACTATTATTTAAAGAAAAACTTTGGCTATTATAAAAAAAATCATATACTTATTCAGCCTTTTGTTTTGTGTGGCCAGTCTTTTAAAAATGTGAAAACTCTTATTTTACTATGTAAAAATTACTATTATGCATTAATATTAAAAATAAGTAGAACAGAGATCTTATCATAAAGCATAACCATAATTTTTCATCGTACATTTTCGCCAATCTCATTAGGCAATTTTAACTACAAGGAATTAATATAATTATATATAATTGAGGAAAGGCGCGTTGACATTATTTTGGTTTTGTTGTTTTGCCATATCCACCAACGTTGTCATCACATCTGCCACTTTTGAGACACCTGCTCACATTTCATTTCGATATACGTTTTTCGATGAAACTACTGTGTTTTTCTAAAATAAAAATCTGTAAAACTTTAATTAAAGTTACGTTTTAAATTAGAATAATAAGACTTGGTGTCTACTTACATATAAATAAGTTGTTGTTTTCTCCGGTGGCGTAATAGGCAGCATTTCAGAATCAGATAATATATCTTGAGTGGGCTGCCGATCTGGCGTGCTTAAAAGCTGTGAGCAACTGGTTCTACAATCAAAATTTGCATCACTTACGAAAGCTACAATAAGCAACAATAAATTAGAATAATAACACTTACGTTCTCAATTTCGACGTCTCAGTGAAATCCTCAGAAAACTACCAGGGATCCTGAGATTCGTCTGAATAGAACTGCAAGTCGCATCCACTACCAGATTTTTTGACGCTTTTCTTTTTTGGTTGTAATACCGTTTGCTACTGAAAATACTCCTCCAGTTTTGCTTACATGCTTCATCTAATAATAATCAAAAAAGATTAAACATATGTTTAATACATATGCACATATATTTAAATCCTTACCAGGTTTTCCAATCTTTTTAGCAATATCTATCCACGATGATTTCGCGGCACTGCGGTTAGAATATATTATTTAGGACTTATCGCAAATAACTTTTCTTTTTTTTACTGCAGAAATACGGATACACTTTTCTGCGTCACTAAATTTTCTTTTTTATTTTTTACTTTTTAAAAAGTTTACGCTTTTCTCCATACTTTTGCTTTTTGGCACAACAAATTTAAAATTACAACTGTTCTTCACAATTCCGTGCGAAAAAAGTGCTGCTCATATTGTTTCGTAGTTGAAAAAAAATGTTGCATGAAACGTTTTTCATTTAGAAAAACATGCTGCCAGAAACATTTCGTGACTTTTTCAAAAATAAACAGAGTACTAGTTTAGCAACATTATTTTTTATTTATTTCCCATAGCTTTGACAGTATTTCGCACGAAATTATGAACAGAGTATCAGGCTTAAGGAATTTATCTGCTATAATAAAATAAATAAATTTTATTTTTTAATTTAATTTTTGTAAGAATATTGCGATTTTAGATTTTGTGGCAATAGAAATTCTTTATTTTATTTTTCAAACACGGCAGAAAGGCAAGAGAAAAAGTAGATGGAAGAAACAAATATTAGAGGATAAGAATAAATATAGAAAAGAAAAAGAGTAGGATGTGGGATCGATAGATGCAAAGGAATAAGCTGTCGAATAAGATCCAATTTTAGACATTTTCACTTTAAATCACAATTATTAAACCTATAAACCATGTGCTCCAAATAAATAACTTAACAAATATTTTGGTTATGTTTTGGATTAAATATTCGCACACTAAGGTGCAGCTGGAATAACAAGCCTGGCAAAATATAAGGTGGCTACCCACGAACAAACCTAGCATAAAGAAAGTTATATTTGCTGTAAATCATTTGATTCAACACTAAAAATAGAAATGCTCTATGAATATGGTTTTCCATTTATTCTCAGGTGAGCTTTGGTGATGAATAGTTTAAATTTGGAAATTTCTATTGAAAATAATCTAGGAGACCTGTTAATACCAATAACATTTTTTTTCTGTTATTATTTTCTCCTTACTTCTCCTTCTTTATCACTCGCTCTCGCTCTGCTATACAAAAATAGACGGTTAGAACATCTACGTAACGTAAGCTTCAATAAAAAAGATAAATTGAATGAAATGCTTCTTGTTAATCAAACACACTACTTAAATATAAATAAACATAAATTACAAAAAACTAATTGTAAAAATAAAAATTAATAACACTTTGGTTTTGCAAATTGTTTTAACGTTTTTATATTTCTTGATTTATAAATATAGAGTATTGACTTAAAAGTGAGTAAGAAACATATATTTTTTATCTCTTCCGGTTGATATCGATTAATTAAATGTTACTTAATTGATTAAACATTTTATTGGCGCAAACATAGGCAAACTTGTTTGAACTATTGAAGGCAAAGTTACAGTTTCGAAAACAAAAACTGAAAACAAAATAAATCAGTTATTTGTCATTTTATTTATAAACAGAACGATAAATTTATTCGACATGATTTGAACACGGTTATAAATGCTCTTTAAGCTACAGTATGCTAAAAACTTATTAATTACTAACAAAAAAAATAAACGAAAAGTACCAAAATATATCTATTTTTTAATTAATAAAAGCTAATTAAAATAAAATTACTTATTATAAATAGTAATTTTATTTACTTTAGCAAATAAATAAAAGTAACTATTCTAATTTTAACAAAATTAATTCACATTATAGCAACATAGGCTCATAATTTTTCGGGTTTTTCAACAAGAAGTTTGTTTTTCATTGGCAATTTGAATGAATTTAATTTCGGTTCGGGTCGTTCAACATCGAAGCCGTGAGTGGTGAAGCAGATCTAATTTTGTCAACTTCTGACGTTCGCAACAATTGGGGTTATCAAAACCACCACATGGTCAATTTTGCATAAGGATTTGACTTTGAAGCCTTACAAGGTGCAACTGGTGCATGAATTGAAACCTACAAATTATTCACGTCCTCATAGATTCGCCAAATTCATTCAGGAACAACCGGCTGTTTTTCCATTTTCACTTGTCAGAGTATGTCAACAAGCAAAATGGCCGCATTTGGGCTTCTAAAAATAATAGGGTGATTATTGAAAAGCCTTTGCATAATCAACTTGCCGTTTTTTTTCGCAGATGAGGCTAACAATGCGGTAACAGTCAATGGATCATGCTATTGCGAGATGTTAACAACTCAATTTTGGTCTATTATTAACGACGTGGATATAATTGACATCTGATTTCAACAGGACAGTGCCAATGTTACACATACAATGAAACGACCAATTATTTATTGCAAACCAAATTTCTCGAACACATTATTTCACGACAATCAGCAGTTAAGAGGCTAGTCAGATTGTGTGATTTAACACCACTGGATTTTGTTGGACTATGTTGACGGATGGAGTCTATACGATGCCAATCGGATCGATTTCAGCCTTAAAACTCAAAATTCGTGATGTGATTCACAAAATAGGACCGCCATTTTGCCCAAAAGTGATTAAAAACTTTGATGAAAGAATCGACATCTGTCATATATCATTTTCATTCATAATTGCCGAGCTTCTCTCTTCGTAATATAATAAAAATTGGAATCATCTTAATCTACATTTTTGTTTTATTTTGTTTCTGTAAACAAATTTCTTGTTAAAAAACCTTTAACAATATAAAGAACAGGCCAGTTTGCGGCTCGGAAGTTAATTGACTGACAAGTGATTAAATTCCAAGAATTTAGGTGTTATTCATTGATAATTATTTAGTAAAAAGTTAAGAATTTTTAAGCAACGAACGTTAACTCTTGAGCAAAAAATTGTAACTGTGGCAATTTAGTGGCCACAGTAATGCAGACATAGCCGCTGTACAGATCATTGTCGAGAATATACCTGGAACAACTCGGTGGCATTCGCAACTATTAGGCATCATTTTGCGCATTATTTTGCATACAAATCTTCATCTTGACGCTTATAAAACTCAATTCCTTCAAGATTAAAGACGAGCAACTATTGGTTGCGTCGAACTTTTAAAAATCTCAACAAGTACACTGTATTTTCTAGCAATTTCATTTTCAATTAGGCAATTATGTAAACAAACAAAATTGTCGCATATGAGGTTCACAAAATCCACAAATATTTGTTAGTATGGTGCAGTTTGTGGTGGCATTATCGGGCCGAGTATTTTCAAATATGAGCAAGACAACGCCGTCACCGCGAAGTTTCGTCGCTACTAAGCTCTGATAACCAATTTTTTGTGGCCACAATTGACTAATGTTGACGTCAGTGATCTTTGACTGTAATAAGACAGGGCTACAAGCCACAATTTCCCGATCACGTAATTTCTCGATTCGTCAATCATTTTTATGATTCGACGCCGCTGGATTACTTTCCCTGGATCAAACAAATGCTCTGACAGATGAAATTCGGCGCTGCATAGGCGAGATAAACGAAGTCTTGTTGCAAAATGCTTCAAAATTTTGTGAAAAGAACATATTACATTATAAATTCCAATATTTCTACTATCCATTGATTTCAATAAAACCGAAGTTGTTAAATAAAAATAATACAATTTTATTTTTTTCTGTTTTTTAAACTGATGAAAGAAAATGTTAGTAATGATGTCTCTATAGCGGTCATCATTGACTTTAACGTTCTGACCAACATTGTTTTTTAAGAAGTACGGACCAATGATTTCACCAGCTCATTGGCAGTTACGGTCGCCTGATTTGCATGCTCCGGACATCTTTTTATATTATATCCCCATATTTGAAAAGCAAGATTTATGCAAATAAATTTCAAATTTTTTCATAGTAGCATTTCATATTTACGTTAAGCAAATTGATAATAATATAATACCAGTTTTTTTTTCTCAATATTAAATGACTCTTACCAATTTGGTTTTGTACAATTTGCAAGGTGCTAATGCATGCCCTAAGTTCTTTCTTATACACCCGAAAATCGCAAACCCCAGCAATAGATTTATTCACTTCCACAAACAAAAACATGTGTTTTCGTTTACAGTTTTCAAAGGTGAAAACTCGTTTTATTTGTTTTAAACAAAATATCACCGTTAAAAGTCAAATACTCATTCCAGTTAATACAAAGTCCGCGAAAACTTTATTTTCAAATTACGTTAGCAAAACCTTAAATTTGTTTTTACTTTCAAAGTATTTAATCTTCCGTATAATTAGCACTAATTAGTTAAATCAATATTAAATTTGCAAGTGTTTTGTAAATATCTCATATTAACTTTAAGCTATTCTTAAGTTTAATACTTAATTTATCATTAAAAAAAAACTGTTGTTGAAATTACGTGGATATTAAATTTCTAATCAATTCCTTGAAGTTTTAATTTCGCTTCCAAATTTGACATTTAATTAATTATTTATTTAATTCAATTTGTTTGTTGTGTTAACTTGTTATTAATCGTTGTTTATACTTTAGCGTTTTAAATTTCAAATAGTAGCGATGGAATTAAAATTTAATTTTAGATGAATCATTTTTAAAATATAAAAAATTATTTTAAGAGATTAAAGAGAATGTTATTCGAAACAGTTTCGAACAAATTTATCACATAGGGGGCAAATTACCGCATAAGATATCGAGCCCACCGTCGTGTTAAAGAAAATTTTCTATAGATAAAATTTTTTGGATCATAGTATATGATCGTAATTTATATTACCTACTACTACAGAGCGGTGTAAGAATATATCAATAAGAAAATCAAAATAAAAGTGGAAACCAATAAAATACTAAAATTTAACTCAAAATTTAGATATCTTTAAACCATAATGTATTTACATATTTTTTTGTATTCCGCATCTTCGAAATCGGAGGATGAGGAAAATATTAATAAGAAAAGCAACCCTTTTTCATTGCCTGATGTTGAGAAGAATGTGCCATTTAAAGTGAATGATTAAATTGAACACTAAAATATCTGTTATCTATTCTGTAAGGATTCTAAATAAACAAACCATAGTGTACATGTGTTTCCACTTCCTTGTGATCGGAAAAACACAGCAGACAATGTTTACAGATAATTGTGTCAATTGTTATTAAGTATCCGGCATTCCTACACTTTAATCTACAAAAATTAAAAAAAAACACTTGTGTTTATTTAGAACCTTTTTGTTTATCAATTATACTATTTTATCTATTTTCATCACATGTTCGCTTGAACAATATCCATAAATTTAATAATGTTCTTTTCGAAATAAATATTTCTGGTCGTACGCACCCTCTTGCATCTTTTCGCTACACTCATGATTTGCTTAGCGGCGGCTTTCAGCATACAACCGGGAATAATTTTTTATAAATAGAAAATGTGTTTCAAAATTATACAAATTTTTCCAAATCAATCTGAAGACTGCAAGCCCCTCCGGGGGCACATTATAGTCTTTTTGGAACCTACTATTCCATTTAGACTGGTGTCTTGCGGGGTAAAAGGGAGCGCAGGCCCCTCAAAGGCTAGTAGGAGTCACCTGGACAATCCACATATTTCCACGGGAAATCAGTTGCCCCAGAGTACACTATTTGTTCTCTTTAGACAATGATGTGCTCTGACTGGTTATTGAGGTTGGCCCCTATATGGGAGTATCGTGGTGGTTGTGGTTTCGGACCCTCGTGAGAGTTTGTGGGTCGAATCATTCAAATTAACACAATGAATGGTTCAGGTCCAGTGAGTATGAATGCTGTCGTGTTCTTGATAAATAAGAGCTTCATGCGTTCTGGACCAGGAGTTGGAAAGTCTCCAACTCTTTAGCAAGGAGTGAAGGCTGCGGCCTACTTCGGGCTTTCGAAATTGCTACTAGAAGTGACCGGAGGATATACGTATTCGATGGCCTTCTAGGGCGTGGTTGGTGTCCAATCAACCAAGTGGTTTGACCACCATCTGTTTATGACTATATAGTCGGTGCAGATGTAAATCAAATCACGCTTGAAGACTGCAAGCAATATTTTATGCACGAGTTCAAAATCGCTGGAGGTATTTATACGGCAATATGCTGAAACTATTAAATATATATATATATATATATATATAAATATTCCTTTTAGTGGTCGTATGTATAGACAGCACATGCTTCAGTTTCCAAGCACCAACAAAACATGAACACACAGTAGCTTACATCGAAAGTCGGGCAAGTAATAACAGAAAAGTTTACCAGCTTTAAAATAAATAATACTGAAAGTTTTGCAAAATATTTATTCTATACATTAGTAAATGAAGCAAAACAAAAACCAAGGACTTCGGCCTTATAACAACAGAAATTATAAAAACTCAGAATAACCTTAAAACTAGGATCATAGTGAAAGTCGGGCAGTCCTTAAATTCGATTGCTGATGTATTATTCAACATTTGGTTGCATATCCTTTTTAATTTTCTATAGTTTGGAATATATTCTACTAATTTTTTGCACACATCAGGCATTATTTAGCTCCATTCCTCCTGTAATGCGGTCTTAAGCTGGTTTTTGTTACTGCTAAATCATCGTATAATTGCTCGATTACACTCATGTATATTTGGCCTTTGTACAGGTGTTTTGATGAATTGTAAAGCAACCAGTTCTTTACTATCAGTGATGTGTGCTTAGGCTTGTTGCAACCTTTAGAAAGATTGTTAAGACACATGTCTTGTCCATTATTATATTGTTTTTACATTAGCTTACTGTTTTGTGCAAAATTTCTTTATTGTTCTTACGCCACACGCAACACCCGCCCATCATAGCTACCAAACAGACCAAATTTGGTTTCATCCACAAAAGGAACCTGTAAAATGTTACAATGTTAATTGGAAAAGTTAACAAAACGTGAGATATGTTAACGTGTTCCAAAACGAGAAATCTTTTGATAGGTACGATCCTGCAAAATCCAAGCGATATTTTCTATTTTTAAAACTGACATGGTTTCTTTCAAGCCACTGGAACATGCATTTTGATTTTTCTTTAAACTTTTCTTATTGTTTTCGCATTTATTTCCATCCCGAAATTTGTTTTAAACATCGTGCGAACTATAAATTTCTCATCTGTCGGACAAAGCTTTCTTTTTACAGGCGCGCGTTGTTTGTTTGTAATCATTTGGTCTACTTTATATTGCGTAATAATGTCGTGTACATTTGATTTGCTTTTATTAACGATACTACGATAGTTCTGTTTGAGTTTTACCTTCGAATAGACGTAGACTGTTTGATTGCACGGGGCATTACAAAAACAATTTTTAAATATTTTTCGGCCCTCGAAAGCAAATATCCAACTGACAGCTTATAATATAAAAATAATAAGAAATGAACAAATATAACGATAATCGAAATGACGTTTGTTTTTTTCACAAAATGTTGAAGCACTTTTGTCAATTTAGCGCCATTTTTCAGAGCGTCAGATGCTTGTAGATTTTTAACGTAAATCGGTCTTTTAAATGGCCCCAGCAAAAATAATCTTGTGGCGTCAAATCACAGGAACGAGGCATCCAATTGACTTCGCCGAATCGAGAAATTACCCGGCCGAAAAAATTGTTCATGCAATAACTAAATTGTTGGTGTGGCTAAGTGGCTTGTTGGGCTGTCTTGCTGAAACGTTAACATTGGCCAATTGTGGCCACAAACCACACCATACGGACACTTCTTTTGAATTCAACAGTTTTTTGAGGATTTCTGAATTTTATGAGCCCCATATGCGACAATTTTGTTTTGTTTATGTAACCGCCCATCTAATTAAAAGAAAGATGATTTTGTTGAACAAATTCTTTTAGTCTTTTTCTATTTTTAAAACTGACATGGTTTCTTTCAAGCCACTGGAACATGCATTTTGATTTTTCTTTAAACTTTTCTTATTGTTTTCGCATTTATTTCCATCCCGAAATTTGTTTTAAACATCGTGCGAACTATAAATTTCTCATCTGTCGGACAAAGCTTTCTTTTTACAGGCGCGCGTTGTTTGTTTGTAATCATTTGGTCTACTTTATATTGCGTAATAATGTCGTGTACATTTGATTTGCTTTTATTAACGATACTACGATAGTTCTGTTTGAGTTTTACCTTCGAATAGACGTAGACTGTTTGATTGCACGGGGCATTACAAAAACAATTTTTAAATATTTTTCGGCCCTCGAAAGCAAATATCCAACTGACAGCTTATAATATAAAAATAATAAGAAATGAACAAATATAACGATAATCGAAATGACGTTTGTTTTTTTCACAAAATGTTGAAGCACTTTTGTCAATTTAGCGCCATTTTTCAGAGCGTCAGATGCTTGTAGATTTTTAATGTAAATCGGTCTTTTAAATGGCCCCAGCAAAAATAATCTTGTGGCGTCAAATCACAGGAACGAGGCATCCAATTGACTTCGCCGAATCGAGAAATTACCCGGCCGAAAAAATTGTTCATGCAATAACTAAATTGTTGGTGTGGCTAAGTGGCTTGTGGGGCTGTCTTGCTGAAACGTTAACATTGGCCAATTGTGGCCACAAACCACACCATACGGACACTTCTTTTGAATTCAACAGTTTTTTGAGGATTTCTGAATTTTATGAGCCCCATATGCGACAATTTTGTTTTGTTTATGTAACCGCCCATCTAATTAAAAGAAAGATGATTTTGTTGAACAAATTCTTTTAGTCTTTCCTACAGCCAATTAACAAAAGCCGGCTTTAATTCTTGAGCGAGTTAAGCTTTATAAGTGTGAAGATGAAAATTTTTGTGCAAAGTATTGCGCAAAGTGGCTCTAGTAATAAATACCTGGTTGTTTCGAACCCCTCCTGGCTTATTCTAAACACTTTGCTTGCAGCAAATATGTTTGCATCACTACGGCCGATACAAGCATATTGCTTTTGGCCACTATACGGATTTTAGAGTTCACTAAACATTTAAATGTGGCCAAACTTAAATAAATTTTAATCTTTCCAAGCAAGAAATTTTTATATCAAATTTGGATTCGGGCTAACACAAGGTAGGTTATATATCATTAAGGCCATTCGTTTTGTATTTAATTTTGATTTGTTTTTTTTTTTTTTGAACAAGAAAATTAAAAATAAGATTATAGTATTTCGTCCAAAACGATAATTTGAAAAGAAAGTATAAACTTTTATCCAAAACTCACAAATTCTATTAATTAAAATCAGCGACCAACAATCACCAGTGTGGTGAAGAAAAGAAGAAAACTCTACGCTAAGTCATAAAAGTCGGTCTTAATTTGCGCAAACTAACGCTAAATGGAAAAGCACATAAGTGTTCCTTCACTTGGTACACGATAACGAAACACACGAGGATTTAGGACTTGGAATTATGTATAATTCGACATTCCTTCGTTGTAAGTCGATCTTTATAGCCTAATGTCAATTAATTATCTGTATGCTAGCATTATATCTACTTGTGTGTCACCCTGTGCTAATGAGTAATTATATACTATATAGAACATAATAATTAATTTAATATAAGAATGATATTACTTGATTCTTAAATTCAAAGTCAAAAACTGTGGACTAATGCAAAGTTCTTAAATGAAACATTTACTACTTAACGAATATTAGTTGTCTGAAACGACAAGAAACCTGTTCAGAAAATAATAAAAATGTGATAAACAAACAAAAAACATTTTTTTTCTCAAAAATTTGTTGGTTAAATAAAAAATAACCTTGGTGAAACTCCAAATAATAAATCACAAACAGGCTTTTAGGAAATTTTTAAAGAACAATAAACAATTTTTGTTAGTTCTACGCTTTTCTCAATGCAAATTAAAATGAATTAACACAAATCTAATTTTTTAAGAACGGTTCGTTGACAATTCGGCCAGCTGTGTTTGTTCTTTTAATAACATTTTATTAAAAAGACTTTACGTTTATTTTAAGAAAATAATTAAAAAAGTGTTTGCACAGCTCTTACCGGTAAAAGAAGGGTAATCAACTCTATTGAATCAATGAAACATTGACGTAATGTATCATATGCTTCACTAATTTTTTTATTACTACTATGAAATGTTCTGTGATGAAATCGGAGAACTTGTCCCGCAATTTAAAGCGCACTATTGAACTGAAGTACGCCTTACAAAGAAAGTTCGTTATTATAGTCGAACAATTCGTATGTGAAATAAACCTCCCATAGAGTTATTATCAAAATGGTGTAAATGGCATTGCATAACTTCGTAAAAATCGAGCAGCTTTTCCTCGTAATTAGGCTCCTTCAGAGATCATCCCCCGGGGGCATATTTATGGTCTTTATAGTACGTAACAGATATCTATATCTGTGCAACTGGGGGAAAAAGGGAGCCCAGTACCCTGAAGACAGGCAGGGAGTCAACTGGAAGCTCCACTTTATTTCCACGGGGATCAGTGAGCCGCAGAGTTCATTATTTGTCTTTTTAGACATTTAATAGTTCTCTGGCTGATAATTGAGGTTGGCCCCTATATGGGCGTAACGTTGTGGTTGTGGTTTCGCGGCCCCATAACAGTATAATGGTTATTATGGTGGCCAGGATCATCTCACTGATAATGACACGCAAAGTGAATGATCCAGTCCAGTGAGCATGCTAGACATGTGTTCTGGACAGGAGTTGGAAAGTCTCCAACTCTTTAGCAAGGTGTGATGGTTTGCAGCCCTGCCCTGGAATCATTAAAGTTGCAACTAGGTGGTTCTGTTGCTTAGAATTATGTCTTCGGCTTCCTAGGACGCTTGTATGAGGTTCCAAATTATACAATTGTGGTTTGTCCACCATCTGATTAAGGCTACATAGCCAGGTGCGGATGTAAAACGAATCACACTATCCTTCAGAGACCGCTGTATGAAATTAAATTACAGACTAATTATAGATTAATTATAGACTAAAACAGCACATTCGTAGTGGCCTTATATATACACCATCATCAGAGGCATCATAAAAGGTACTTTGCGCAATATTTTGTATAAAATTTTTTTATATTTATGCTTGTAAACTTCAACACGTTGAAGAATTAAAGCCGATTTATCATTGTTTGTCTTGAACGTTTGTGAACTGACTGTTTGAATAACTAAACCAAAACCACGTATTTTGCAACAAAATTAGGTGCCCCTGTAGGCTAGTAGGTAGTGTACTAGCTTGTAAATATGGGGGTTGTGGGTTCGATTCCCAACGAAGACCTTGGTTTTTCCACTACAAAAAATAAAAATTGACTGTCGGTGGGGCTGCTCAGCGATGAAGGCATAGTCACTGGTCGCTGTGCTGTCTTATATACGGCAGTTAATTTCCGACTATCCTTCTACTTTCACCACCTGTTTCATCTATTCTCTATCCCTTTCCTAAAAGAATGTAGCACGGTACTTGACTAAATAGGCATTGTTGCCTGAAGTGCTACTTCTCTTTTAAAAAAAATCATCTTTAGTGATGAGGCTCATTTTCAATTAGTTCTCAAAAATATTACATGCAAAGAAAGTGACCGTATGGTGGGGGTTTTGTGGCCAGGCAGTTTTATATTTCAGCATAAAGGCGCCACAAACCATATAGCTACCTAAACAATTTAGTTATTGCACGAGAAATTTCCCGGTTGCATTATTCTCTCATACGGGGATATCAATTCTTGCTTACTAATGGTTTAACATCGTCGGATTATTTTTTTCTGGGGACATTTGAATAAAAAATATTTATTGATTTCGAGTACAACTTATTTTTGCTATTAAAAGTATTTGTTGGCAGTATTTTTACTCACAATTAATTAAGCTTTGTTGATATATCTTACCCACCTATGAATAATCAACATATTTTTACGGATTAGCGAGTTTTAATAGAAATTAATTATCATTCATTGTCTCTGCACTCCTTAAAGTTTGTATTGCAACCCCTGAAAAGAAGTCAATTTCGACTAAAACGTTAATAATGTAACGAAGACCATCAATTCTTTGAACAAGCATCAGATCACCAAACTACTTCCAACTAAAAATGAGAAAAATTGCAAACAACCCGGAATTTTAAAAGAGTACTTCTTTGTAAATTATAACAAGTACAGAAACATTATTTATCTTAACGATACAGCATTCATTAAAGTGAGATAATAAAAATGTTATTTTAATTGTTAATGAATTGACAGTAACACCTCAAGTTATTTTTTAAATTATTGCAAAGAAATTAAATTATTCAATAAAAGTTTTAAGTGTTCTACATGACATGAAAAGATAAGAATTAATTGTTTGTGAATAATGATTTTTTTTTACGTTAAGTTGTATATCGTAAATTTTTAATATTTTTTAAGCTTAAAAGTAAATCGGTATACATATTCAACATCCGATACCTCTATTTATAGAACACAAATTGTTTCAATGAGCCTGAGAAATAATTGAGGATCAATGTCGGTTATGTTAATATCTCCAACGAAAAAAGTGTAACGCTGTGAAACGAGTAACAGTGACGTTGAATTTTTTCGCGCAAAGGAGCTATTGTTTTGATGATTGTGTGGCAAGTATTAGTTGCATATCCTCAAGTTCTGGCCACATGAAGTGCGGTATCATTTAGCGATAGCGAATGGAAGGCTCACCTCATTTCGAAGAAGTACGGCCCGATGACGCCGGTCCATGAACTCCACAAATCAGCCACTCTTAGCAGATGCATCAGCTCAAAAGAATAACTTTTCATTTGCGCAAATGCGGCAATTATGATTTTAACCGAATCCACCTGGGTGATGATTTTCTTTGTAAAATTACCATTTACTTTTGTCTGTTCAACCTACCATATTGACGACACTTGAAACTTTCAGTAGGCTTTGTGCTCTTAAGCCAATTAAACCTTGTAAACCTGTAAGTCCAAATCTTTATTCAAAATTCCCATTTATAATGTTTGTAGGATATTGAAACTAGGTCGACGGCCCTTCTGCCTCCTGCAAACAACAGCAATATTTTATGCAGACCGAACTGGGCGAGTATGCACAGTTGTTTTCTCATTTCCTACAGACCTGGTTTGCTAAAATTTCCGTTTAAGATTTTGGACGCATTAAGTTGATTGGAAGGTCCATTTTCCTAAAAAGCTTCAGCAGTTTTAATGCACTTCTCAATTGTGTACTTCGCCATGGTTGTATTTGTAAAACACTGAAACAAAGAAATGTCAAATTAATTTGGCAAAAAACTTTATATTCAGATGTGACTCGCCGTGCTTGGCGATATAATTAAATATGATATAATTAAATCTTGTTGGCAAGCCAAGTTGGAGAATAAAAATCCTTTAAAAATAAGTGAAAGGAAAATTACAGATTAAATGACTAAACTAAATATCCATTACAAATTTCCATTTTATTTTAAAAGCATGATGCTGTCCTTAAACAGGCCATTTTCAATAACTGCAAGTTCAATCCCAATCAACTTTTGTATTTTCCTTAATTTGATTGCAGACTTGATTGATTGCACCCGTTAGGTAACGACTTCTCGCTTAGTTGCGATCTAAGTAAACAAAAAAACTAATTGCCACTCTTCAAACGAAGGAAAGCACGACCTTTGAAATGCTTTTCTATTGCAAATGCAAAAATTACAGTTCCAGATTATCAAAAAAATATTTGTAATCATTATCGATTTATAACTTATATATAAGCGTGTAAAACTATTTTGATAACATCAGCGGTGTATTACAGTGACATTTAAAAAGAAAATAAATAAAAATTTGTTGATAACCAGACATAGGCAAATTGCGATTAAATTATAATCCGCTGCTAAAAAGATAATGAAGGAATTTGACCTAAATAAAAGCTAACAAGTTATTGAACAACATTTTTAAACTTAAAAAAAGAGACGAGAAATTGTGTAGATTTTGTGAGTTGAAGTGCGATTTTCCAGAGTCCTTAAACATCCAATAATTGATATATTTTAATGGGATTTTCGAAATTAAATTAATTGTAATTATTACACACATACTACGAATACGTCAAAAACTTAATGTCAAAACTATCATGTTGTGGGTGTTGCCACAATTGAAAAACAAACTTCTTGTTGAAAAATCCGATATATAACGGTAATTGAAATTAATTTTTTTTTGCTTTACCCGACTTTTAGCCTGACCGTAATTTAAAAATTTTTTAAAAGTAGTTTTAAAGCACCGCACTGAAAAATTCTTGGCTATCTTTTGACAACAAAATTTTATTGTTGTTGTAACAGTATTCACAAATTTTTGAAAAATAATTAGCTATGAAATCTAAAATACTTTATTTAATCTACCAGTAATTTTCCCGATTTACAATGTGAGCCACTTTAGCTAATTTGTACACCTTAACCAACTGAGACATCCTAACCACAATATTCTATGCCTGCGATTCAAAGAGAACATAATTCTTACGATCTGCTGCTCACTATAAAGTTTCCTATACCATTTCAGTAATTGTGAGTTCACACCAGTTGCTGGCTAAAATATTTATATGCGATACCAATTTTTCAGTGATTTTAAAATTACTTCAATAAGAAATAAAACAAAAAGGTTTCCTGATTCATAGTAAAGAAAATCTTTAGAGATATTTACAAACAGCTTAAACTTCTTTCTTATAAAAATATCGCATCAGTTTGTGATGAAAAATTCTGAACTAATAAAGTGTGTGTGAACATGAAATGCACAATATTTGTGGTCCATGTATATAAACGCAAATAAACCCCCCTACATAACGGTTAAGAACTAATGAGCATAAATACTACGATAACGTACAGCGTACGGCTCTCTTGTTTTTAAATGTACGTTAGTGTTTATTACTGTATGCGCACAAATTTTAGAATAAGTTTTGTGCGTAAAACAATTTGAAACAGCAGGCTACCGACTGCAATCTGCCAAAATTAAAATACACACATTCTTATGGAAACAATTATTTTGGTAACAGCACAGTTACTCGACCACCATTATAGCTGATGCCAGCTTAGCTTTATTTCTATTTCTGTTGGCTACAAAAAATAGGTTAGTGATGTCAATACATCAAAACTGTCAAATAGATAACTGCTTTGAAAAGAAAGAAATAAAAATCATAAAATGTTTAATATGCTTATATATTTATAATTATAAATATAATTATAATTACTTAAAGTTGAAACTGTAAATTAATTTATTTCCATTTGCCAGTACACAGCTGAAAAATGTTACGATTGTTAAAACAACAAGTAGACAGTTTTTTCCTTGAGTTCTGAAAAATGCGCTGAAATTTTTTAAAACGTCCCTAAGTTGAAATTCTGTTGTGGATGGACAGTTGGCTGATCTATATTGAAGTGATCGAACAGAATTTTATCCTTCCCTTTAGCAGTTGCTAAAACAATTTTATCTACTTTTTTGGCAAAAGAATTTTCAATACGCACTCTTGCTGTGGGTAACGTCGTGCTGAATTTGGCAAATTTAAGGGGAATTCGTTATCTTCAACGAAATGAAATAGAAAATTTTTGGTACTCCAAATCCAAATCTCTTGCAAATATGCTGCCATCACTCTGGCTTCCTAAAGCTCCGACATCTTTATAAGTGAAAACTTAATTGGCATCACATGCTATAATATATGCTATAATATATGCAACTAAGCATTTTAGCATACCTGTTTTGAGACAGATTTGTCAGATATGGATTTAAGCTCACATACATTTGGGTACTAATTAAGCAGCTCATTCGAAATTGCTTCACAGGTTTCGAAGATTATTTTGCAAATAGTAGGAATACCTAATTTTAAAGTCCAATTCAACATTTGGATATAATTTTAAATTTTCGTTTCTTTATCAATCATACTGATCTCTTACAAGTTAACTTACATTATTATTATGCCCAAGCGCATGTCGCTATCAATGGGTGTCCTATTTGAAAATCATTTTAATTGATTACTCATAAAAGTAACCAAGCAAGTAAGCAGCTTCCGCAAACATGGTTTAAAAAATCCTTCACACTCCCGCGTTGTATTTACTGGGCGAACATATCTTCGGTTACATATTTTTTTTTAACTTTTTCTTTGCATCGTACACCTTTTTTGGAAATTGCACGTGAAATCTCCGCAAGCAATTTTTTGCCTTTAGATCCCTTTTAATAGCATGGTCACCTTGTTCATCCGATTCCTAAGGTAATTTAGCGAAAAAGGGATCAGGTGAAAACACATGAAATATAATTTGATTTTTTCAAAATATGTAATAGGGTAGCTTGTCCTCTCGTGCTTGTACGCATATGGTTGTAATGGTTCTAAAGCATACTTGTGAATTGAATTTGGATTGTGGATTTGTTATTGACCAAAAAAGTTGAAAAATGGGACAAAAATTGGAATTTTTCGATTTCTAAGGCACTGGATGCACTTTCTTTAGGTAGGGTTGTTCCGCTTATGGCGCGCATACGTAGTCACAGGTACAGTGTACTGTAAGTTGATTGCCTATGCAATCATTAATAAAATTGTTTACGAGGCGTCATATGTCATTTAAATATTTCACACTAGCAGCAATCTCTAACAATGTTTTTTCTGCAAACCAACCAAACATACAGGGTGCTATATTTCAAGTGTGGATAATATACATATCTAAATAAAGCTAGAAAAGTTCACAAGCATTCCAATCTGAACAATGCATAACGATTTTGTTGTGAGTACGAGTAAGCTTACATATATACATACATATGTATTAAATTGCAAATGTGAGTATACACAACCGATCTAATACTCGAATATGAAGTATGTTTGCCATACTTTATATTCATTTAACATTAGAATTTTTGATAAGAATAACTCATGTTTACAAAATTAGAAGTAAAAATTATTAGATGTATAAGGAGGAATGTTTTCTTAACAAATAACATAATTATATAAGCTTAGAAGCTAGCTGGACTACTAACTCACTAAACAATAAAGCTATTAAGCCGGAATACTGGCAAAATAAAAACAATTGTTTCCTTTGGAATCCAACATTACTACTTAAAAAATAGATATTCCGCCCGGTATACCAAGATATAACTGTGTTAAAATATATAAAAAGTGATAAAAACCAGCCTAGAGCATAACTTGACAAAACGAATGACGCAGAAAATCTTATTTTGGAGCCTACTTCCACTAGCAATTCGCAGAATAGAGTCCTAAATCAATGAGCTGAAAAATGTTGTACTGTGTAATTGATTAAATTTCCTTCAACGTTTTCCTTGATATTTATAATGAAACAGAAAATAAGCACATCAGAAGTTTATGATGCTGTCGCCGCTCTCAAAATAATTAAGAAGCTGCGTACACGGCAGCTGGCGAAAAACGTAGTTGTGTAGTCATGTAATCTCTGTCGAATAAGTTTAATGCATTAGTGCTTAAGACGAGCTCTCTGTCAGTGTAAGGTATTATTGGGTTTGCGTTTATCTGCACAAGCAATTGAATAATTCTAGAGTGTGTACACAACTTTAGTGTTTTATTTTTTTCTTCATACACTTGTTTATACAATCAAAATGTAAGTAACCGAATCATTATATTATATTCGTTTTTGATAGTTAAATTTAATAATAACCCCTCAACGTTATTAAAATGAGTCTATGATTCGTAGTAATTTAATTATATTTTCACTATTAAACAGATTTAAAGCCATTTTTCCATACTCTTTAATATAACTGTTTTTATGGGTTTTGTACTCAAATAGTAAAAAAAAACGCAATAAAATCAATCCCCATAAAAAATAAAAAAATATTTAGTATTTAAATCATTAACAGCCGTATGCATAAAAACTTAAAGCAGGTTTAACTGCCGTTGTTAAGCACAATTTCCTAAAGTTGTATTCAAAAAACGCTTTTACCTTAAAATACCTTTGTTAACATTAAAGTAGGAAAAACCTACTTTAAACCTACAATAAATTGACAGTTCAATTTTATTATTGAAAGTTCAAAAACAAAACAAATTGTGTTTACAATAAACTGAGCCGTTTATTTTAAAAGTGGCATAAGTTACTTTGTTATTGTCATCTTTCTTATTTTAAATTAGTTTATATAACATTTTAATTTTTAGCCATTTCAACTGTCTGTATTTAGTTTTCTTTCTAAAACGGATTTTTCTAATTATTGTGCTGAAATAAAATATTTTTTCTCCATGTTGTGTACTGTGAAGGATTTTTTCGACAGGAGGCTATTTTGTACTTTACATAAGTCACTATCTGCAATAATATGCTTTTGAGTTGTGACATTCTTAAATATTTTATACAACACGAAGCAACCTCCTGAGAAAAATAACAAAATAATGCTAATTATGTGTAGTATATTAGATATCACTATAATATAGTTCAGTAAACTGCACTATTCTTTCGAACTAATAAAAATAAGTCCAATAATCACAAGAATACTTCACACACACTTATAACATGTTTTCATTTCTTTCACACTAAGCTCCGTAATTAATTTCCTGAGTACAACGACTAACGCCACTTTTAAAATAAACATTTTTGTTATACCGTTAATTATCAACACTCCTCTCAAACAAATCTCAATACTTCTTAACTTATTAATTTCAAATATATTAAAAATGAAAAAAAAACTGCTCAGTTGTGACTTATGCCACTTTCGATGTAAACGGCTCAATTGACAGTTTTACTTTGTTATTCCAAAATTTTTAAAAATGCTTATTAAAAACAAATTGTAGTATACAAATAATAATAAAAACTAAAATATAACATGCCATTCAATATGAAACATTTTTACATCATTATTTTATATTTTGCAAAAATGTAATTATAATTAATTATTTTAAACAAAAGTTTTATTGATGTACATATAATCAAAACAAAGCTCGTTATCCGAATAATTATTTTTTTAATATGAACAAATTCTGTGTAAGTTCTTCGTAAGCCCTGCAAGTTAACCATTTTTGGGTGCTTTCCGTTTTATTAAAAAGATTAATAAAAAAACAAAACAAAAATGTTGATTTTGCTGAAAACAATAAAAACATTTTTTATGGATGTAACTACCTTAATAAATAATATTCATTTTTATACATCTTTAACTACAAAGTGACAACTGAAAATAGTGGCATTGCCAGAATCAAAATACTAATTTTACTAAAGCATACATTAGCTAAAGTACTGTTTTTGAATACCATTTTTTAACAAACATCTGTTAGCCTTAAAGTGTTTGTTAACTAACGTGTACTTTAAAGCTCAAGTAAGCATTTTTTATGCATACAGCCGTAAATGTTTAATAATTGAACACAAGAAGTTTTTTAGATAGAGAATAATATTTAAAAAATCAATGTCAGTGCCGTGATGTAGTACTTGACAATGTTTTTAACAGATCTGTATAATAATTCCTAACATTTAAAAACTTGGTCACCTTGTTATTATAGTTTATTATGTTTTATAGTTACTATTACCGTATTCCATGTTTAAAATAATTAACTCAAAATACAATTGTTGAATACTTTGGAGTCTTATTAGAACGTTAAGTGAGTTGTACAAATTTGGTATTTTATATGAGTGTGTTTGTAAAGAGGTATAGAACTTTGAAATCGAATAAAATTTAGATAAACTTTTTAAATTGCCATTAAATTTCTTTTATTCGAACGATGACTTTCTGGCATTATAACGCGCGGGTAAATTTGAGGTTGGGAAGTAAATTGGCATGAAATAGATTTTTTTGAAACCAATGTAATGAGTAATATGTGAATTAATATTGAAATATGTCTACCTCTAACCCTGCGGCAGACTTTAGCTGCTTTTACAAAATTTTGAAACAAATTTTGGCAATAAAGCTTCGCTTATCACTTCAATGTCTATGCCGAATTACATCTCTCAGATTGTTTTAGGGTTATTCACGTAAGCACAGTGTTTTAAATGGCACCAGATAAAATAATCCAGCAGTATTAAGTTGAGAAATTACGTGACTAGGAAATTTCTCATGCAATAACTGAATTGTTTGGGTGGCTCTGTGGCTTGTGGTGTTGTCTTGCTGAAATCAAAGGATACTGATGTCTACATTTGTTATCATTATTTGACAGCGCTGAGATAGCGTTTTTATTGCTCATTTTCGAAATATAACGTGCCAATGATGCCGCCTAACCACAAACATTCACTTTCTTTATATGTTATGGTTTTTTGAGGATTGTTTGTGGATTCTGTGAGCCACATATCTGAAAGTTTTACTTGTTTACATAACTTCCTAATTGAAAATGAGTCTTATCACTAAAGGTGATTTTGTTCTTTAAACAGCCAATTCACAAACATTTAACATAAATAATGATCGGTCGGGTTTAATTTTTGAGCGAGTTGAAACCTGAAGATAAAGATCTTTATTAAGGATGTCACGCAGGTGCCTTTCTTTAGTGATGGCTAAATGTTGCGAACGCCGACGAGTTGTTGTTCCAGGCTCATTCTTAACGCTTTGCTGTTATTGCTGTGTTTGCGTCACTACGGTCACCACGAGCGTATTGTTCTGCTCTATTGCCAGCAGTAATACCACGTGCCTAGAATTAAGTCATTAAATTATGTACACTATTGTCAGAAGGAGCCTGATAATAAGCAAAAGCTTCTTGAATTTTACGTGCGATACAGTGAAATTTTCACCATTTTGATAGTAAATTGTCACAATTTAACAATCCAACAATTGATACCCTTACGGAACACCTCTGGATACAGTTTGAGAGCTTGACTTTTTTAACAAGTATTTGTATATATTGGAATCTATTGGATAGATACGTTGATATTAACTTAACAGGAGAGGGTGAGAAATAGAAGAAGTTATGGAGTTTGGGTAGAGAAGGTTATACTCGATGGTGTCAAAAACATTAGAGTGGTCCAGAAGAACCAACAACGCGACATTATCTTTATAAATTTCGATTAAAATATCCTTGAAGACAACCAATAATGCAGAAACACACAAATTATTTCTATAAAGAAAACGCATTATCTGGTTATGCATAATTCTTTCAAAGACTTATAAAAAATGGTAGTATGGCGATTGGTCTATATTTAGAACCTGGTTTTGATATCAGAATAATCTTAGCAATTTTCCAATTTGACAGAAACAAGCAATAAGTCAATATTCTATTGAAAATAAAAGTAATCAAAGACAGAATTAGTGGTAGAAAAATTTTGAGAAACTTTGGATTCATACTATCTGCAGGTACAGAGCTTGACATAATCGGCTTGACATAACAGGCTGGCAAGTACATCACACATGTCAATAACCTCAAAGGAGATAGAAGAAGAAATATGGTTGTTGATTCGATTGCCATAATATTGCAGGCCAGCATCTACGAGTAGAATATTAATTGAGCTGGTTAAATATGTTTCCATGGACATGCCATGTTCTTCTGGAGTCAAGTGCCGAAACGAACTTTTCGGCGTTTAAAAAAGTGTTGCCAACTTAGAGTTCTTTACCTTTATAGAACCACGTGATATAAAAAATATATTTGATTTATTTTTTATCATTAAAGCTGCACGAAAAAAAACTTTAACGTCGAACTATTCCGCTAGATCTCCATCTGTAATTTCGAAACGTTCCTAAAAATAACTTTTGAGAATTCAACAATTATTTTTCGAATTTCTGTTAAACAGGAAAGCTACAGCTATACAATTTTAGAACAGCTACTAAAAGTTAAAATTACATTCTTAATAGCAATTTAAGCAAATAAGTCTATGTGTTTCAAATAGTCTACCATTTGCTTCCGTACTACATTTAATTTTTTTATTTATTTCTAGTTAATTCTAATTCATTGCTGGTTGAAAATGCCTTCCATTGATTTTAATCTCAACTTACACGACAAATTACCAGATGACATCAAAAAAATCGCTATTGAAAATGGTGAATGTGAATTGACCAAAAATCATATGATTGCCGAATTCAGAAATTATATTGTTGAACAAAATCGCTGCCAGCCACATCGTTTAGACGATGAGTATTTAATAAAATTTCTTAGAGCCCGCTATTGGAAAATTGAAGCCAGTTATAAATTGGTTAAAAAAAAGTTTAATAAATTTGAACACAATTTAATTAAATACAAATAAATTCTATTGTAGATGTGCCATTACTACAAATTTCGCGAACAAAATAAATCCTTTTATGAAAAAGTGCGTCCAGTGGATTTAAAAATGATTGGAGAAGCCAATATTTTAACTTGTACACCGTACAGAGACCAAAATGGCCATCGAATTCTTATTTATCGATTTGGCATGTGGAAAACTAGTGAAATTAGTATTGAAGATATATTTCGTGCTTCTGTATGTATCTTAGAATTAGGTTCCATGGAACCCATTGGCCAGGTAGTTGGAGGCGTGGGAATTTTCGATTTAAAAGATTTTACCCTAAGCCATGTGTTGCAATTGAGTCCCAGTGTGGCTCAGAAAATGATAGCCATGCTAGTGGTAAGTATTATGTGCTTTAAGTGTATAAAAGTTTAAACTTATTAAAACTTTTCAGACTTCAATGCCCATACGTACCTCCGCCTTACATATAGTCAATCAAAATTGGGTTTTCAACACCGCTTTTAATATATTTAAACCTTTTTTGGATGCTTCAATGAAAGAAGGCTTATTTATACATGGTTCGGATATGTCTTCACTACATAAACACATTAGCCCGGAATATTTACCTAAAAGGTAAGTGACTCCATTAAATATTTGTTATTGGAGTTTAACAACCTAAGACGAAGAAAGTTGCATTTGAAATATATATATAGGGTGTTTTTATAGAGTTATATAACTTTGAATTGGAAACACTTTTTAACTGGCGGTTATTTTTTTGCGGCCAAGTGATTTATTTTTGGTTTAGCATTTCAACATGAATAGAACAATTTTCCAATTACCAATTTTCATAAGGGACTTTCGTTTAGCGATAAAGCTGACTTTTATTTAAACGGATACGTCAATAAACAAAACTGCCGTATTTGACATGATGTATGTTGAGATGCCGTCATATCTAGAACAACTGACTGTTTGGTGCGATCTATGTGCTGGTCGAATCATACGTCCATATTTCTATAAAGAACCTTATAGTCGATGGTGACTGCCACAGAGTCAGGAATTGGCCTCCAAAATTGCGCTGTTTAATGTTGATAGACTATTTTCTACGGTGATAAGCCCGAAATAATTTACTACTTGGAGGAAATCATTTGCCGCGTTATTGCCAATAAACGACCACAAATGTTGGTAAAATTTATCGAAAATTAGACATACAGATTAGATTACGTACAAGCCAGACTTTGCATTTATATCGCAGAAGTCATATTTAAATTATAGTCTCAGAAGATAATGTGTCAAATATTCCATTTCAAAATTCTAATCCTCTATAAAAACACATTTTATTTGTTAACATAACCTAAAATATAGTTACGAAAATAAGATGGGTAATACTTTACACACCTGTAACAAAAAGTAACGTCAACTTTTTTGTGTGTGGTTAACAGAGATTAATAAGTTTTTACTCCATTCCTAATAACTCTGGTATGTATCAACATTACAAGAGAAAAAGTAAGGTAACACATGTAGGGAATCCATTTCTAGTAAAGTGTTAAAAAGATGATCATATGTATTAGCTCAGACCCTTGACAAGTGGAAAGAAAAATGATTGTTTGTTAATAGCCACTGTAGTTATTTAAAAAGGCGAAATAAAACCTTTGGTACGTTTGTTAAAAACGTAAAGCAAATAAACCAGCAGGTCTTGAGTTTGAATCTCGTCGGAGCTAAACAATATTGTGGTTTGGACGGGTGAACTGATTTTATAACAATATTTACGACTTAACAATTGCGTACGTTTTTTTTAAAGACCATGCGGGTTAAACAAGCGATCGCGTAATTATAAATATGTATAGAATGGAGATCTTCAAGGATCCTTCGGATACCCACAACTAATGATGAATTCCTACCAATAGCAATCCTATCGTTATTATTATGTAAGATATTTGAAAATATCCTCAGTAGGCAATTAAGTCAGTATCAATCATGGAATTAATTTTTATCTTGGGCTTTATTAGCGCAGAAGCTGTACAACTGCTTTAGTAGATATAATTAAGAGCCTTAGGTTAGAACTCGACAGCAATATTGAGGTTTTCCTAGTGCTTTGAATTACTATTGAAATGATTTCCTTTTTCAAGCTCGTCCTGCAGTCTTATATCCTCTTACCTTGGCGAAAGATCTTAAATAGTGTTTTAATGATAGGAAGTCTCATCTACTTAAAGTTAGCAGAAGAATATCACAGATATCTATTTTGGGATCACTGTCTGTCTTTACATATATGACTTACATGATGTTACTCTCAGCAGTACAATGCATATGTTTTCGATAATGTGCAGGTTTATAATTGTTGTAACATAAACGATGTGGGAAGAAAAAACGACGACTTAAATATGATCAACTGCTGGGAAATGAGTAATGACTTGTAGATTAACTTTCCATAGTCGAAATGTATTCTCCTCTTAAAATTTGTGAGAACTTTTGATAATATTTATGTCCAATTTAACGGCAATATGATTGATTTTGTGAATTCGGTGTCTAACTTAGGTGTGATTTATAATAAGAGATGATCCTGGACTGATCACACCAACACTGTTATGGGCAGAGTTTACTATTAGCTTCGCATCCAATGGGCGGTAAAGAATTCTATTCCGTTTGCTGTACTCATGCTATTGGGAAAAACTAATTTGATTTCTTCACTCCTTTACGGCTCTGAAATTTAGCCGATTGTGACAGTACCGAGCGGCGCAAACCATTATCATTATTGTACACATAGTAGAGTGTTACCAAAAAGTTAACGAGTAAACAAAAAGATCTATCAGATTGTGAAGAAAAACTTTGATAATAGCTATTTAACTAGTTTAATAGTTTGTGTTAAAACTCTATTATAAACAAAATCTTTATTCATATCGACCGTTGTTACAACTCTTTGAACAAAATTGGTATTCCCATAGACTTGGTTAGTTGTTGATGACTTCTAACTGATCCCAATTTAAAAACGGTTTTCTTAATTAGATAAAAATTATAGCTGGTGGAGCTACTTAAAATTGACAATTTTTTAGAAAGCAAAAAAAGGTGATTTTGAAAAAAAAAATACAATTTAGAATTATGCCAGAAACATTGACGTTTGATCACTAATTTTTTAATATTGTCGCTTTTTAGACATCTTTTATTTACATAATTTTTACAGATAAAATAGAGCATATCTTAAAATTGTCCCGCCCATTTTTTCTGTGCATATGTGCTACACAACACAATAATTTAACTAAATTTGGACAGGGTTTCTTGGAATATGAAGAAAGCTGTTACAATCTCATAGCGAAAACGCGAAAAGTATGAAATAAAGATGTGTTCGAAATATGAAAAGAAATAAAATTGTTTTCCATCCAGCAGTCTTAGCGCAAAAACAAGTTACTTGTTATATATTTTTATTGCTTTTCGTTTAAACCTTTTTTATTTCTGGGTTTAAAAATTCACCGTAATTGTATAATGTAGTCAGTTAAGTTTTTACTTTGTAAAGTAATTATCAGTACCAGAATTTATACAATTTTACATTAAAGAGCGATAATGTCATTTCAAAATTCGGATTTATTCGAGGTGTCCAGAAAATTAGATAATGAAAATGTATTTTAATTGGCTCCAGGGGAAAAATTACACTATTTACCGCGATACCACGAAAAGGATGTTAAAATCAAGATCCACTTTGTTAACTAGAAAATTAATAAAAGAAATGGTTTGAGCATGCGACAAAAACCTTAATAGAAAAGAACTCAGACTGACTAAATGGAGCAACAACTTTTGAAAACATCGAAGAATCGCTTGGAGTGAGAATAGATTGTTCAAAGCAGGGGTACGAAAATGCTAACGACGGTAATATGTCCAGATCACTTTGTGAAAGCAATGACCTTTAGCCCAAATTATTGGGGTTGGCAGTTATTCTAAATGTTATGAACTTAATGGTAAAAAGCCCAAAGTTTGATGATTATCCATCAAAAACTGCCCAACTTTTGGTTAAAATGTACCCTAGGAAGAAACTTACTCCTACAGTAAATAAGGTTTTGGCTCATGGTAAAAATGTAAATTAATATCAATGCAAACCAATTGGAGAGTTACATAAGAAGCCTAAAAATGCAAAAACTACAGACAAGATTTTACGGATTAGATAGAATGAGGACTTTTTCAATATATTGGCAGCCTATTCAGACTCACTAATTTCACCATGAAGACATGTAAAATCTCGAAAGAATTTGGAAGAATATAATTATAGCTCCGAAATATTAAGTCTATTGGATACCGCTCTTAATGTTAATGACTATATTAAAAAAAAATATACTAGTTTAAAAAAAATATACTAAACTTAATATTATTATATATTATATAGCACGAAGGCCACTGTAACCAGTTCCTATAATTATAACTATTGATTTGTAAATTTATTTACTGTTAATAAATAAATAAATAATTGTAATAATAATGCTTTATTATTACAATTATTTCAAAATTGCGTATCTGTAATATAAATAAAAAATATATTATTGCTTAATTGTGTTTTATATATACATACATTAGAGTGTTTTTATAGAGTGGTTAATTAGAGTGTTTTTTTTTTCTAGACTTCCTTAACAGAATATCATTTAAAGCACAAGAAGTTGTATTTTAAATGCTTTTTAAATTATAAAAATATTATTACTTCAAAAGTTATGATTTTTGTGACAGAAAATGTAAAAAGGTGTCACCATTCACAGTGTTTATCAAAATGCGGGAGCCCTTATTTTGAAACTAAAGTATTCAAAGTTTGAGTGATTTTTAACCATTAGAAATTCAAATTCAAAATTATGATTTTTGCAACGAAAAAATCACTATTCATAATGCCTTAGTGGGTCTATGACCAGCCAGGTTTCTTATTTTAAGCGGAGAAGATTGTCTTTCGTTTTTAAAATATATTTATTACGTTAAAACATGATTTTTGCAATGTTAAAACCACTGTCCCATGCAGGCACTATGGCCATACAGGTTACTTATTATTAAGGCGGTTATCTTTCAAATGGATTATACATTTTTAAAATATCTTTATTACTTTAAAAGTTATGATCTTTGTAATGAAAACAGTCAAAAGGCAACACTATGCACATGACTCCTTTCTTTCAAGTGCTTTTTAAAATTTTTAAATATCTTCATTACTTTTTGCAACGAAAAAACACAAAAGGTCGCACTTTACGGCGTGGACTAGCGGCTTCACATATCCGTACAGACAATGTATATAACTTCAAAATGGCAAATTAAGAAAAAGAAAAACCAATTCAATGAAAAGTTTTCCATCTGTCCTTTATACTTTTAACTATGATTTAAAAAATTCTTTATGCTTTTGGCACGATTTTGATAGCAGCTTAGAATTAAACTCAAAAATTGCTATTTTGAAAAAAACTCATTTACTTACGTTTCTTTACAGGTATGGAGGCATTCATGATGAGTATCCTAGCGATATCTGGTTCGAAAGTCTTAGTAAAAACAAGGCTATGCAAAAGCAACTTGAGCAATTGGGTTACGTTTTCGATGATACAAATTAAAGCATCCTTAATAGTGTCTTAAATTGGCCATTTATTTTTTACTAAAGTATTTTTAAGATATTTTTTTAAAATCAATAAATTTTTTATTTTAAAATCATTAGTTAATATTATTGCAGTTATTTGTGATTGATTCCCAAAAAACATTTTCATTGAAAATAAATATCCTGGCATTTAACAATGAATTTAGTTGAAATTAAAATTAATCATTTGTTAGAGTATTTAGGTATATTGGATGCCCAAATGTGAGGTTAAAAATTATATTGTCTGTAAAAATTTTAATTAAGCGGATTTTTTTTAAATCAATCTATTTCCATGATTTCCATGATACCTTAGTGTTTTAGCATGATAGGTGGTGTGTTAAGCTATATGAGCATATTTGTTTACTTGCCCCGCAGGCTATCTACAAATGCTTCCTCTTGTACTTAAATAAATAAAATAAAAAATGGTTTATTTCAGGAATTTGCCTAACCGAACACGCGTTGGTGTTCGCAGATTTTGTATCAAGCCTGTCAACGACCAAATTTCTTAATAGCGGTCTCAGAAGGACGATTATATTGTCCGAAAATATCACGAATTTTACGAACCGCTATTGTCATAGTGGATTTTAATTATTTTAATGCGATTTTCGTGCGAAATTAAATTCATTCAAAATACTAAATGTCAAAACTTTCATGTTGTTGGTGTTGCAACTAGTTTTTTGTTTTATCCCATGGAATTTTTTTTTACAAAAAAGAATTAACTCAAATTTTATCAAATTATTTTTTAAGCTTGATTGACTAAATGAGAATTATATATAATCAAGAAGAGTTTTGCACTTAGTTTTTGCCCTCCATTAAATTTAACTCTTATTATTTCTCTAAATTTCGCTTATAACGACGTATGCAAACTTGCCGGATATGAGTCAAAATGCCAAACTGCTTTGCTTTAAAATCGAAGTTTAAGAGCAAGTCCGCTGGTAAGCTTAATAACCACTAACCAAACGGTCAAATGAATATGATTTCTCTGCAGTTTAGAACATAAGTAAAATTATATTTTTTAAGAAATAAATGTTATATTTTTATTGAAAGACATTTTTATGACCAGTCTAAAAAAAAAGAATTCTATTAGTTTTTGGAAAAACCGCTCAAAGCACTTGCAGAAGGATAGTGTGATCGTAAAAGCATACAGCGTTCACGATCCAACATAAGTGTGCGACGTTTAAGCATTATTTCACGTTCCAAAGTGCTACGCGTTTGCATAAGTGCAATTTTAACACTCTCCGCCTCATCCAGTTCTTGTAGCATAGCAGTGACACTACTTTGTATGACGACTACTTCATCTATAAGATGTTGTTGAGCAATGTCACGACAGTTTTCTACATTTGGGCGAAAACTACGATTATCCATGCGTGTCTGCGCAACTTTCATGCCGGAATCGAAGTTGTGCAAAGCATTATGTAAACCTTCGATTCGTTTTTCTGTATCAGCCAGTTTTTGAAGGCACTGCAAAGAAAATAAAATAAATTAATTTGGAATGTGTTACTTAAAAAATTTTCATTTACATCTCTCAAATCATTTTCGAAACGTTGCAAATTTTCTTGGGTACAATTAATGCGCACTACAAAGGCTTTTTCCACTACATCCGCTTGAGATCTTAAATCACGTGCAGCATTCAACAAAATTGAATTTAAAGTCTGTCTCAGTTTGAAAGACTTTTGACGACATCTTTCACATTCCTCTAAAGTCTCCTTACTGAAATGTTCCCAATACTGTTCCGAAGCTTGTCTTAAAAACAATTTTACAATTTAGTCATTTAGCGCAAATTTAAAGAAAAAATTCCTACTCTTGTGGTTGGCGCACAGCTCCTGGTCGAAACATAATAGTTTTTGATTGATTATTAAGACCGGCATTTAAGGAATCAATTTCATAGGCTTCACTTTTATCACTCCAATCATATTCTAAACGTTGGCGTGCTGTACGATTCTCTACTTGTTGCTGTTCAAAATCCTCAAGAGTTTTTGTTAAAAGTTGTCTTATTTCAGATATTAAGGCTAATTCGTTGATTAGCTCCTCTTCGGGTGGATCTCGTACCAATTCCGTGTCCGGTCGCCCGCATCGCTTGTCAATGCATTCCTTAGCTATGGATTCGGGAACACCAAAAACAACTAAAGATTTCTTAAGTCTTACCCTCTCCTCTTCTAATGTACTTATTTCATCTTGCATATTTTTTATAGCGTCGGCCAAAGTATTTTTCCATTTGCCGACTAATTGCGCCCTTTGACGCATATTATCTGTGGTCTCAGCTTGAGTTTTATTGACAAGCGAACTAATACGCATAAGAGAGGTTTTGCTACTGTATTGGTTCCTAAGAGCGGTATGAGAATTTGATGTTGCATTTTAAAGATTGACGATAAAAGAAGCTCCCTTAAAATCCATAAAGCTGACCTTAACAGATCCATTACTTACTTGATTGCTCTATCAAATATCTTATTTGTATTCTTCACTGTCTCTAAGTTTTTAGTTCTCCACTCATTTGGACTAAATCGTGTTATAGAATAACGATCGACTACTGGTCTTGTACCGGTTAAACCAGACATTGGACTCCAATCAACTTTGCCAGTAGCCCAAGGACCAATAGCGCCCATTGGTTGCAAACTATCTTTTTTGGGTAAAAGATCTTCTGATTTTGGTAAATAACAAGGTGGATTATTAAATGCATCAGCATTTGGATTTATGTCTAACTATATAATTAGAAAGAGTACGAGTAAGAGAGAGAAAAAAAAATAATATAAGAAAGTGTAATTCTATTGACTTCTCAAAATAGATCTCTAGACTATTTTAGAAATTAAATACAGTGGCTCACATTGAAAATCGGACAAACTATTAGTAGATTTGTATCAACTATTTAAGATGCCATAGTCTATTTTTGAACAACTTTTGAAAAGCTTTTCTCATTAAAATTTTAACATTTTACAGGCTTCTTTTTACGGAGTTTATTAAATTTATTTAAATTTATTCCGATCGCCGTCGAGCGTTACGTGCAGTGTAAACACAATGAAGAATTTTTGCATAAAAACACTAAGAAAACACTGAAGCATGGAGAATTATCAGTGATGGTGTGGGACTGCATCGTAACCGCAAATGTCGGAAACCTTCAGTTTATAAAAGGTATCATGGACATTTTAAAAACGAAGGTTAAGGAAATTGAGTACAAATTGATATTTTAGTTTTATTATTTTCGCATGTGGAGGCTTACAAAATTTAACTATTACATCCAAAGAAAGTAAACGTATAGTGCGATTTGTAGTCAGGCGGCATCATCGAAACGTAGTTATTCGAAACTGAGCAAGAAAACGCCGTCACAGCGCTACTAAAGTTGAGCTAAAATCTAAACACACTTTGTCAAAATCGATTTCTTACACAAAAAATTTTGAGGAATTAAAAAAAATAAACATTGTAAACATTGTTTGGATATGGATTAAAGAACTTCCTTCATTTGTGAAACTTATTGGTTATTGTAACTAAAAATATAGATAATTAACATGGTTATGTTTGTTATCGTTCACATATTGCTTGGGGTTCCCTTAAAATTTTATGTTTTAAGTTCTTGTTGCTGTATTGGCCAGCATAAAAATATTTTACAATAACTTTATATGTCGATTTAATGCAGTTCAAAGCGGAAGGCCACATATGTCATCAATGGAGATACTCTGCGGCCTAAAAATACTTTGACTATATTTTATCTGTTCGCCTGATAAGATAGAAAAGATAACGCAATTTATGACAAAACCAGGTTTTCTATGGGAACATTCTTTAATTAGGTTGGGTAATATTTTTAACTCTTCCAGAAAACAACAAAAATAATAAAACGTAAATCCATCTTTGCTTCAATTAATTTGAAGCACAATGATATTAGATATAATATATATAATATATATTATATATGTGTAACGGGTTCTTTGTTTACACAAAAAAATACAAATTAGGCAGACAAAGAATCCATCTAAAACCATCCGTCTAAAAAAATCCATTATAGTAGTAGCAGCAAAACATTTTCTATTCAAAATTTCAAGTGTCTGTCTTTTACTTTTCAATGTAGAATCATCTATTAAAACCTGCTTTTATATGATGCTTATCACTAAATAAAAGCAATGTGAAATAACCTATTGTGTCTGTTTATAAATTAAAAAGCTTCTAAAAAAACTTTATGAACACAAAACAACAACAAAATGTTACATACAAATTCCAATAAATAAGTTCAACAATCAGAAAATAATAGCAACTAATTCAAAACAAGAAAACGTACAGCCAAGCCAGTGGCTACACTAAATAGTGATAACAATGTCATCTACATTTGATGAAATGAATTAGAGTTTTGAAGTAAATGCTATAATCACTCAAAGCCGAACATAAGGGCTACCTGCCTTGGGTCATAGAGTCGCCATCGAGTGAAGATATAAAAGTTGATACAGCATTTTTAGGTGTTAAAGTTACCATTGTGTATTTTTGTGTGTATAAAAGCGAATCGTGTAATTTAATTAAAATTCCAAAAATTTGTGTGCAATTATTTTTTAATAAAAGAACACAATATACTAAAACAATATGATGCTTGTAAAATGTAAAAAAATAAGTTCAACTAGCGAGTTGGAAGAATGAAAAGCATACAGTGTGTAAACTGTTTGGTTACAGGATTTGTGGACAGATTTGTCAGATTTAATAATTGTTTTAAAAATATTTGCGATTATTTTATATTTTCTTTCTTATGATTATGTAGAACATAATATCACAACAACAACAAGGCGTATTTGCCTTATCACAAAAGTAACCAGACTCTCAAAAGCAAACCAAACAAAATTCATGAGTAATGCATCCGCCACAACAGATTATTAACAACAAGTTTACTGAAATAGACTTCAAGTTTGAATTTGAGAACGATTATTTTGACGACAGCAAGATACCATCGTGACAGGCTGCAGTCCAATGAAACAAATTTCTATTTTTGTTGGTGGTAGTTAAGTGATTTCAACACAATATGAGGTGTAAAATAAATAAGTGCTTAAAAATCGTTTATTTTGAAGAAAGATAAGAACAGCACTAATTTGAAATAATACTGCGTTATTATTAAGTCTTTAAGTGATAAAATATGCAAGTAATTTTAGTTTTGAAGGCTTGTTCTGTTTAGATACGTCTATATCTATTTCTAAGTATTTTTAAAATAAAACAATAGTTCAATTGTTGTGGCAAAGCATGGGTTTCTTGTATGAGCCACAGCTCAGCTTCTGGTAGATAACATGGAATTGAACAGCTTTCAAAATTTTGTAATTTTTATTATTTACTCTTATAGAGGTTATGCCACCACATTTCATTACACATTATAGTAATAGTTTACAGTTTCTGAGATATATTCCGATATATTTGAATTCGAATTTGAAAAACGAATTGCTGTACTTTTCCTACGTAATAATTGAAATTTTCATTAAATTATAAACCAAATTTAGTTTTTATAAAGAGCGCTAAAAACTTCAACGTGGCACCACTAAAATATAATGTGTTATGTCGCTGCCGTATTCAAAATAAGACGCTATATACTGCAGATACCAGCATAATGATTTACTTTTAAATTTCAAAATATAAAAACCGGTAATTCTTGCAATAGGAATCAGAATAAAACAGGTGAGATCGATATTAAAACGCCGAAATCGTTTGATCACGCTAAGCTTACCGAATGAAATTTGTATTAAATGCATATTAAATTATATATTGGATGGCCAAATTTGAGGTTAGCAAGTAAATTAGGTCAAATAATTAAATGTTAAAAATTAAGCTGTCTTACCCTTTGACATAGATTTAGTAAAAAGTTAATATTTTAAACATGAAATGCTACATTGTTGAAGAAAAAACTTTAATTGCAAAAAAATATTTTCAAAATAGTGAAAATTTCACAGTATTTCTTGGTAAAAATCGAGCAGCTTTTCCTTGT
Source organism: Trichopoda pennipes (assembly GCA_030448955.1). Lineage (NCBI taxonomy): Eukaryota > Metazoa > Arthropoda > Insecta > Diptera > Tachinidae > Trichopoda > Trichopoda pennipes. Next base: position 14,698,873 of record JASKUP010000042.1, read on the forward strand.
AATCAGATTCCTTTTAAAACCGCTGTGCGTAATTTAATCGCTAAATTCGAGACTCATGGTATTGTTGCTGACAAAAGACCATAACGATATGCTAGAAGTGGCCTTGGTGATGCAAACAGAGTCGCTGTACAGTAATATGTTGAGAATGAGCTTGGAACATCTTCATTTCGATGTTCGCTAAAACTGGGCATTACTATTGCCTTGAGTAATGTTTTGTTTAAATAACTTTATCTTTACGCTTACAAAATTCAACTCGCTTAAGAATTAAAGCCGAACATTTGGGGATAGGCTGTTTGAAAAACCGAACGAAAATTACGCATTTTGCAACAAATTTTAAATTAGGCGGTTATGCAAACATACGAAACTGTCTCAAATGGGGATCACAAAATCCACAAACAGTTCTCGAAAAACCATTCCATCCAAAGTAAGTGACATTATGGTGCGATTTGCGGTCTAGCGGCAATGTCGACCCGTATTTTTTCAAAAACGAGCAGGGAAACACTGTCACTGTGAATTCTTTCGGCTACCAAATTTATGCGTGAATTTAAGCATCATTTCTCGAAATTTATTTCTTACACAAAAATATTTGGAGAATAAAAAAAGTCGATTTATAAGAAACGCGTTGTAAACACTGTTTTGTTATGGATTAAAGAAATTCCTTAATTTTCAACACTTATTGGTTAATATAATACAAAATGTAAATCAAGAAGATATCATAAAGAAACAGTAAGGAAAAAGTATTAAATTTTAATTTACCATTAAATTGGTCCAGGGTATATTATTTTTGATTTCTGTTTTATAATGTAAAAAATGTTTTTTTGGCATAATTTAAAAACTTTTAACAAAACTTACTGGAATATTTCCGTCTCCGGTGTCTGGTCGTTGGGTAGTTAAAAAATTTCCTTCTGCGGGAGGCATTTCTTCCTGCATAAACAATAATTATGTTTTTTTTTGTGAACTATTTTTTATTTAAACATACCCTTTCATCGGGATCTTGAGTAGCCATTTTATTAGAGTAAAAAGTTTTTAAAATAAATTTATAGAAAAATATGAAAAAACAAATAAGACTATTTAAATTTTTTTTTATCAAACTACAGAAACAAATTTCAATTTATTTGTGGTACAATAAAAAAATTATTTTGACAGTGTAAATGAAAAAAAGTAGTTGCCAGGTGTTGTTATTTTGTAGACAGAAACAAGTGTTGCTAACATAAAGCCATTATCATCATCATCTTCATCACCATTATCATCATATTTAACCCCGTTTTCGTGGTTTCTTAAACTTTTGAAAAAACTTTACGCTAAATTCCAATACATTACGTGGCTTATATTTCAAAACATTTAATACAAAGTCATGCAAGAAATCTGTTAACTCTGGATGTTTATCAAAATATTCCATAGCATTTTCATAAGTTAGTTTCTTTTTCAAAATGTAATGATTCAAAAATTCATTGTTGCTACGCCACATTAATTCCATTTTCGGTACAATTGTTTCTACTTTGGGTATAAAACCTTTTGTTTCATGTATAACATAATTGAAATTATGCCAGTAATGAAAAATCATTTTACCACCGACAGTATAAAATGTATCCGATACTTCTTGGGGATAATTATTAAAATATTGTGTACAATGGACGTGCAGAGCATTCTTGAAGGTGCGATGAAACATTCTGATTTGTTTGCGCTCCTCGCTAATGGTTAATTGACAACGTGTTACTTTTCCTTAATAAAGTATTTTTAGTTTTATGTGTTGTTGTTGTCTTTTAATATTAACTTACCTATTATGCTCATGGAAAAATAATGAAAATCACCACGAAAATGATTGACAACTAAATAACGCATGAGTAGCAAAATTCCGCCATCTAAAATAAACACATCATCGCGATCTTTGACATTGATAACAGCCTTAAAACGTTGACTATCATTATTGATTTTCGTCTCACGTTTAACAATTAATTTGTCCTCAACAATGCGTGCATCCAGATTTTTTTCCTATGAATTAAAACAAAACCAATAGCAACAACAACAGTTATATTACACTTAAAATGTTTGCCCTCCATTTTTTACTCACTATTCTGGCATTATCCACATAATCATATTCATTACGTCTTTCGCATATTAAATTTAATTTATCATCATATTTGCCTTTGACCCAATGGCCACAAGAATATTTTCCATTTTGCTTAATCATCACGGTTTTGCCATAGACCACATAACCATCGTAACTCTCTTCAATGTTTAGTTTAAATGTACCGATCTCTTCCATTTCACTTTCTAGAAATACTGTCGGCTCTTCAGTTAATTTACAGCTATCATTTTTTAATTTTGATATATACAATCGTTCCTCAAATAGAATGGCATGTTTCTCATTGAGTAATTCTATGGATGGCACTTCAAATTTAAGTTTTCTAAAATGTTTTGTTTCAGGCTCAATGCGATCTAGCAGAGCCGAAATTATACTATCGATACTAATTTCATCTTCCGGTTTTAATTTAAGTTTTTTTTGGCATGGCAATAGTTCAAAGGCCTCTTCTGGCAAAGGATTTTCTAAGCTTTCGATATCGTATTTCTTAAAAATATCAAAATCTGTTGGAAATTCATTAAACAAATTTTTAAAGTGAAAAATTTTAAATCTTTCTTAAAACAACTTACTCATGGTTTAGTTTAAAAATTATCTACTAAAATAAATTTAATATCAATTTAAATTTAAATTAAAAAAGTCACTTTAATTTTCTTAAACCAGTGTGTTCCTTATTTATTTTACACTTAACTGAAAAATCGCATATTATTGTGAAAAAACGTTTTAAAGTTAAACCGTCTGAAAAATTTTAAGTAGCGTTTTTGTATGGTTGTTTGTCCGTTGTAGGATAAACTGACGACTTCAAACGGGCCAACTGAAAAGATACTTCCCATACAAAGCAATTATCAACTATGCTCTATCTGAATAGTTAATTTTTTGCTAATTAACGTAGGTTTCTCTACAAAACTTGTTCTCATCAGAAAAAGTAATTGTGCCAGAAATAGGAAATTATGTTATGGGGAGGAGGAAAGTGGGAGTGATGTTTATACAGATTCAATTTAAACTTTCCTACATTGAAAGTGACAAGAAATGCCTCTGGAGGGAGTTTATTACACATACGGTCTGTTCTGCTAAAATATGTTGCAAATTCACCGGCTAATCACATCATATCAATCCACAGATGGATACGCCCTAAACGAAAAACGTGTTAAACGAAAAAATCTGCGAAAAACGGGAACAAGTTCACTAATTTTATTAGAGCACTTACCATTGTAGTAACGATAAAACAGTGAAATACATTCAACAATGCGTCGATGCTCTAGAGAATCTATAGAGTGCCAAACCCTACTGTTCCAATAAGCCTCTTGGTGCTCGCCTGTTCGCGATCGAGCAACTCTAAAATAGACTTTGGCGTGCCGGGCCATATATGAGAGTTGTACTTCATTTTTGGACAGATATAGGTGGTATAAATAGTACGAAAATCGGATGAAGAAAAGTATATCTTACTAGATTTTAGAAAACCGAGACACTTGAAAGCTGCTTTAGAAATATAAAAAATGTGCTTAGTCCATAGAACATCACACTGAATTTTCATGCCAAGAACACTAAGAACTTTCGACTCCGTAATACCTATATCACCCATAGTAACAGATGGAGCGTTAATTGATACGATCTTCTCTATGCGTTCTCGAGAAAAATCTAAGTAATAAAGGACGTGCGGAGTGGATACTCTTAGTACAAAGTAATTTTTAAATATTAGGAAGTAAATTGTCTGTCAAATAATAAAATTTCAAATATTGAGGTGCCATCGCTTGATATTTATTTAACAAAAAACTCGCAAATTGTGAACGAAGTATTTTAATTGTGAAAATTTACTATCAAAATAGTGTAAATTTCACCGTATCACTTCTTAATATTCGAGTAGCTTTCTCGTCATCAAGGCCCTTTTTATACCGCTTCGAGGCTCTCGGTGTTACTGATGAAAACACCGCTGAAAAACCGCTGTATAGCAATGAGCCTGGATCTGAAACTCGGCTACTTTCGCAACAATTGAGCATAACTAAAGGCACTTTTTCAACTTGTAAGAAAACCAACCGACCATGATATGCGTCGAAAGTTTCTGAAATCGCTGCTTGAATACATAAACGAAAACAACGCCTTTTTTAACAAAATTATCTTTAGTGATGAGACTTATTTTTATTTAGGTGATTATGTAAACAAATATAATTATCGTATATGCGGCTTCCAAAATTTAGAAACAGTTTTCGAAAAATCATTATATTCAAAGAAAGTAATCATACGGTACAGTTGGTAGTTAGGCGGCATCATCAGCCCCTTTTTTTCGAAAATGAGCAAAGAAACGTCAACACCATGATTTCTTTGGTCTCAAAACCATGATAACCAATTTGCTGGGGCTACAATTGGCTTTGAGCTTTGGTGTCAGCCTTCCAGTTATTGCAGGAGAAATTTCCTGGTCGCGTTCTCAATTTGGCCTTGTTAATTGGTCGCCTCGTTCTTGTGATTTAACGGCGCTGATTTCTTTCTCTGGGCTTGTTTGAAAGACCGCATTTACGTGATAAATTCACAATAGCTTAGCAGTATGGAAGAGGCAAGAAATTGGGAAATTTATTAATTACCATACTTTAGAAGACCATAGTGTTCAAAATATACTCCTACTTGCAAATGCTTATTAATTTTATCGACAATGTTGGTAGCGAAGTATTTACGCTATCGTCATTTTTACTCTCTTTACATTTTATTTATTGTTTTCAACAAAATATTTACAAACAGTCATTAAGCAGAAGTCTAAGGGTGCAGACAATAGTGACACAGCCTCGAAGCAACCGGGAATTTTCGTAGAGGTATATTTTAATTTGGCAACATTTGTTAAACTGGCGGCGATTTCGTTAATGATTTATGTTTAGCTTGTTTTGGCATTTTAACATGAATTGACGCCTGAAGGATACTTTGGAATTGTGCAATTTGGTTTCGAAAATCATGCCCCTGTTTGAAATATCCGATGCCGATTTCATAAGCGAATTTTGTTTAGCTCTTTCTTGAAATGGATACGTCAATAAACAAAACTCCTGTATTAAGAGTGATAATAATCGTCAAGGATATGTTGAGACACCTATACATTCAGAAAAGCTGATTCTTTGATGTGTTTAATAGGCTGGCAGATTCATTGGTCTGCACTGTTTTAAAAAGGGCGCTGGTCAAAAAGTTACAGTCTATGATAACCGCTATAGAGCCATAACACGTTCATAAATAGAAATATCATGATGTGCATAAGCTGTGGCTTCAACAATTTGGCGCATCACAGCTTGTGCTACAATTGATATGTTGTAGCCAACGTTTGGTAGCCGTAGAGTTTCACGTTTTGGACCTGTAGGCTATTTTCTGTGGGGATGTGTGAATTCGCTAGTCTACTACTTTTACTTCGCCGCATTACTACCAATATTTGACCACAAATATGGAAAAAAGTCATCGAAAATTGGACCTCCAGATTAGACTACATCTGAGCCAGCCATGACGATCATATGCCAGAAGTAATATTTCAATTATAATGCCATAAAATTATATTTCGAATAGAGTAAATTTTATGCCAATTTAAAAAATTCTTCTTTGTTTTATTCCATTTCCAAGTTCTAGGCCTCTATAAAAATGAAATGATGAATGTATAAAATGCGGATATTGTAGCAGTTAGTATAATATTAGTAAAATTTTAACCCAAAATAGGTTAGAGTGTTTCCCCGTTGCAATGAAATTTTGCTGAAGTTAAACATACAATCCTACACAATCGCATATAAGAAAATATACTATTGTTAGGTTTATTCCTTTTAATAAACGTTTTATTATTTTGTGTTCTTTTATTGCAAAATAATAACACATTGCTTTAGAGTTTTAAATTAAGTTAAACGACTTGTTTACTTTCAATACACACAAAATAAACACGATGGTAACTTTGTTTTCCTTACACACTGATGACTCAATTTGAATTAATTAATTTGCCTACCAAGTGGTGCCTATGTTGCTGTTAGTTGTTTTAAGAGGTTCTCGAATATACAAAAATATTCTACGATAACACCACCCCATATTGTTTTTATTATCATTCAGTTTAGGCGCCTGTTTGGCTGCGTTTGTTTTGTTTTTTGTTTTCTGTTGTTTATCTTATTTCGTAGAAATTCTTATAAGCGTGTTGTTTTCGTCTTGTCTGTATAAAACTAGGCAATTTGTAAAATGCACAGTGAGTCGTTTCGTTTACTTTTTTAACTGATAATTATTTGTTTTTAAACTTAAAAAATTATCTTCATAACAGAATAGAAACGTGATAGTTTGTAACATAATCCATCTTCTATATTAACTTGAATAGAAAACCATACCATAGTGCCCGCTTGTTTAAAACAAATTTAGTTTTTTATATATTGTAGAATGTTAGTTTCTCCATTTATTGTTATCAAAACCCTTTTTGAACTTAATCCGATTGAAAACAAAGTTATCAGAAAATAGTTTTAAATGCTTTTTTATATAATGGCCATGATTACTGAATAAACATTTTCTATAAACCACTATTTATAATTAAGACACCAACTAAATACACAAGCAATCAACTGACAAAAGAAAACACAACTATTTTGTTTGGCTGTTTGTTTATTATAAAATTATTCAATAATCAGATCAACGCATTTGTTAACGAGAAAAGAACTTGTGATTAATGATTTTAATATATCAAAACAAACTTTTTACAAACAGCAGGCAGGCATCCTTAAAAATGTCCTTGTAGCAAACAATAAGAAACAATAACAAAAACTTTGATTTAGGTCTGCCAACAAAAAAGGGTGTTTTTATTAGACCAGAAGAATGTCGTTTGACTTTTTCACACCTTGATATAGGGGAATGAAAAAACGAGCAACTAGATAAGGGCTGTAGAAACAAACAAAAACACAAAGAGAAAAAAAAACACAGAGAAGAGGAAACAAACAGCATTTGTAACGTCAAAACAATATTTTATTTATTGAAAGGATGTTTTGTCTCGTGCTTCAAAATTTCTTTATATATATTCTCAACTGTTTCTAAATACATAAATAAGAATTGAGTCGTTTAAACGACCCAAAAATAACCCTCTTCTGTTTGTTTAAAGTTTTTTTTCAACAAATCAGAGGTTCGCAAACCTTTTTTATTCCTAATATGCATAAAACAATTTAATAAAAATCTTAGAAAATTTTCTACTTGTGTTAACCGTGGCTTCATAGTCCCATTTTAGTATCTCATTTTTTTTGTAGCAGGCATCGCTTAATAAGTCCCTGTATTCACGTATTTCTGATAGAGTCATAGAATTTTAAGTTAGCAATAAAATACAGCTGTAACGTGATTTATGTTTACCTTAGAGTGACTTTTCAATATAAATACACTGACACCAGAACAAAGCTTCCAAATTGTAAAAATTTGGCCCAAACGAAGATTGCGCCGATTGATCCCGATTTTCATAAGTCAATTTCGTGTAGCGCCGAATCTGAATTTTATTTAAATGGATACGTCAACAAACAAAATTGCCGTGATGATTTGCAGTGATTATAATCCTCAAGTGCATGTTATGATACCATTACGTCCAGATTGCTTTATTGTTAGTTATTGTACTTTTTTAACTACTATGGTCATCAGACCCTTACAGTAAATGGTTACCGCTATAGAAGCATGATTACTGAACCACGATGTTCAGAAGCTGTGTTTTCAGCAAGACGGCGCAACATGTCACACAGCGCATGCCACTGAACGTGATATGAGTAACGTTAGCACCTGGTCGCGAGGCCGTAATCTGACGGTACTCTTCCCACTGGGTGTTAGAAAAAGGGTCCACCCACGCCCTAAAATGCCTACACACTAGGTGTATATATGCCTTAGTAGCAATTTTTGAATTCACATTAGCAGAGCCGTGCCCCCACTTCTTGCTGAAGAATTGGAGACTATTCAACTCCTAGACCTGTTGCATGCGCAAGCTAGGAGTTTGAATTTTAGCTTTTTTGTTAATATCTCTTCAGAACTTTCTTAAAAGCCTATTAAACCACAGCCACCAAGTTGCTCTCCAAGGTGCCTCAACAATAACCGGAACAGGGCAGCTGGTTCCCGTGGCAACAGTGTGGGTATAAGATGGGTGCGATAAGTCACTGGTCGGACTTCGAGAGTCCTATGTCTCCTCTAGTTTCGGGCTCTTGCTTGCCCAGACAACTGGTGCCGTCTTTTACCCCCGATGTAAATGTCAAGATGGGGAAAAAATTTCTCAAGACTGCGTGCCCCCGGGGGGAGGCTCATGATAAAATTGATTTATTGAAAGAAACCTTTTTAACCGCATAGTATCACGTTTCGGATCCTTAAATTGGCATCCAACTGGTATACGCTGATAAGCCCGAAATGATTGACCACTTGAATGACAACATTCGCCGCTGATATATGGCTATGGAAAAAATCAGCGACAATCGGATCTCCAGGTTAGACTACACCCGAGCCCGAGGTCATATTTCAAAAGTCATATTTAAAATAAAATGCTAGGAAGTTATCTTTCGAATAAAGAATAAGCAATGAAATGGCTCGATAAAATATATTCAGTTTATAATTAATTTATACAACCGTCAATATTCAAAAAATGTTAAATACTGAAATTAGGCAATTGTCTTGCCCTAATTAAATGGGATTGTTAAAACAGTTTTTTACCAGATAAAAAATTGGAATTCGTTTTACTTTATATTAATAGACTGCATTATTTGTTAATACTTAAGTCAATTCTTTTGCGGATTTCAAATATTATCAAAATGGTGTTTAAGAACGAATTGGAGATTAGAAAATTGGAATTTAGAAAATTTTGATTGCGTATTGTATTAAATTTAGGACACTACCATAAGGAAAGTAAAGAGTGATATCGATATTAATTAAGTGTCGGTGAGAAATTTTCAGATATCCAAGTCTGATGCGAGTAAATTTCACTAAATCCAATTTTGTAAAATATGATGGCGTTAGATCGTTGATCGACATGCGGCTGCTGTTAACTGATTTACACCAGAAGGAGGCCATATTAAATGTTATAATTTTGTCAGAAGAAAAAATGTAATGAAATGAATTTATTTTTATCCCTGTGATCAACATTTGTATGCGCATAAAGAAATGATAAGGATGCATATCTTGCCGATGTGGACTGGTACTTAAAGAAGCAAAATATTTGTGTGTTTCTTAATTAAAATATCCTTAATTACAGCAAGGTAGTTGAGAGTCAGAACATGTTGCAAACTTTTCCTTTGTGAATTTACATTAGGAACTGCTTCGTATATAGATATTAACTTCTTGGTATAGACTAAGCCGTATACTGGCAGCAATGACTTTCTTATAACTGCACTCTTAGTTGTTATGCTAAAGGATACAGAGTTGTTCGTTATTGATCCATCAGTGTAGATGAATTTGTAAGTGAACAAATTGTTTTTAAGGCCGTTGAAGAAAAATTTAATCTGAAATAGGCTTGGTATGATCTAGCTCATGATGTCATAGTTTTATTGATTATGTCAGAGTTTAGCGCTCAACTTTTAATGATATTTATTTACTATTCTGTAGATTTTAGACAACTGCAGATTTAAGGCCTCGGTCAGTTTCCTCACAATCTGTTCGGTATGTTTGTGGTTTAAAAATGATTTTTAAGAAGCTTATATGTCAAAACCTCTCTTTGGTAGGTAGATTATTAATAGGAGTAAAGCGAAATGAATTTAACGTAAAGGTAAATGGTTGTCTTTAATCTTTTTTTCAATTATCAAATATCGGCCTCTTTTTGTGCAATATAAAAAGCATTATTCCAATATTGCTTTTTCTATGCTTACGCATAGATCTACATTCGGTAATGGTGCTGCATCTCTTATTAGGGGTAACATAAGTATTACGGAATCATAAGCTCTTGATGTTCTTGCCATGTAAATTCAATCTGATGTTCAATGGACTAAACACATTTTTCGGGTTTCTAAAGAAGCTTTCAAGCGCTTCGGTTTTCTAAAGCAGTGTAAAAGATACTTTACTCTATCCAGATACCACCTATATCCGTCCAAAAATGGGCCGGCGCTTCAAAATCTAATTTGGTGTTACTCGACCGCGTAGAGAAGAGGGCCAAGAGGCTCATTGGAGATAGTAGGGTATCCAACTCTATTGATTCTCTAGAGCATCGACGCAATGTGGGATGCATTTCACTGTTCTATCGTTAGTACAATGGTAAGTGCTCTGATGAAATTAGGGAACTTGTTCTCGCACGTTTTCGAGTTTAACTCGATTTTCGATGAGAGCGCATCCATTTATGGTTGATTGGCCAGTGAATCGCACTACGCATTACAGGGAAAATTCGTTTTTCAGCAGAACAGTTCTTATGTGGAATAAAATCCCTCCGGAGGTCTTTCCTGTTACTTTCAACTAGGAAAGTTAAAATCGAATGTTCACAGACACTACTCCCTCTTCCCTCCTTTCCGTAACCTAATTTCCTACTTCTAACACAATGCATTGCATGTGTCGGGGTCATCCCCTGAGTGCTGGTCCAAAAAAAAAAGAAAATTATTTCAAAAATGCGAACGTAGAGTAGTTCGCCATATTTTACGAAATATTAGTTCTTCAAAATTGTAGACCGAAAACTTCTTTTTCAAAGTTATTTATAAAGCGTAGTCATCATTCAAAATTCCTCATATCGATTATTTTAAAATTTATTTGCAACAAAAAAAAAAGATTGAGAACTTCTGCATTATGCTGAAAATAACATTTTACATGCCTTAAGTGCAGTTTCTGTGTCTGCTCTCTGTCTGTGTTTGTATGTGAAAAGTATAATAAACTGATACGTGTATTTACTTATGGGCCACATTATTTATTTGCCAGATTTCGGCCTCCTGATTACTAAAAATGATTTTCTTAAAGAAACTTTTATTCTTTTTGCCCGATATAGTTAGCTTTTCATTTCATTATACATACGTGCTTGTGTATGTGCTATTTTGGGCGATGATGATAATAGCTTTACAACACTGCTCATTCATAGTTTTTTTTTGTTGTTGGCGACATTGTTTCCTTTTCTACAAATTTGTTTTACAAATCACAGCATTTGTATGCGTTTTGTTGCTATTGTTTTTTGTTTTAATAAATTAAAGAAGAATTTCTTTAACAAAATATATTAAATTACAATTCCCTTTTTTGTAACAATTTGTCGACCAATAATTAATCGATGGACATTTATTATTGGATAGTTTACAATGAATTGGTCGAAATGTTGGAATTACTTAATGTTATTAAATAAATTGTAAATAAAATTTTGTATTTTCTTTTAGTATCTGCTTGTCTTATAAAAGAAATGAACAAAATATGTAGTATAGTTTTAGGGCGGTATGAAAATAAATCAACTGGAACTAAATGGTGAGTTCTATAGAATTAAAATTGTTGAATAACTTTATTTCTAAATTGCAATTAGTTAACGGAATAAAACTGTATAAATTGATAATTTAATTGTATAAATGTTTAAAATTTACAAACCTTTCAACTTAAGTAATTGCGTTTTCGGGCCATAAATATTTAGGGAAAAAATTTTAATATTTGAAAAATTTTTAATCCCAAAATATTTGTTATTCCCCTTGTCGGGATTTTAGCTAACTAAAAACATATCAACAATTTAAAGAAGTGACAACTAACTCACTTCCTTAAACGCATTAAAAATTCTTAGCTTAATAATAATACGTTTAATCCTTTGACCTATTAATGCCAGCACATAGATTCGCTCGTACCAGAAATTGTTTAGAGCGAAAAAAATTTTACCTTCTTACATACCCCAGACAGGATGGGTATGAGGCATTTAAAAACCCAACAGGCTACAATTTGTTTACGTTTGTGATAATTCAGCGTTCGAGCCAAGCATCAAATCTTAAAAGTCGCACCGTTGGATAATTTGATAAAAAAAGTGTTTTAAATTTGGAGTATTTTTACTGTATACTTTGTTTCGATAAAATAGTTTTGCTAGGATTGTTTGCGTTGTTTTCTTTCAGTTAAACTTTATAGCGTGAAGATAAAGATCTTTATGCAAAACGTTTCGTCAAGTATCCCTTGGTGTTACAGACCTGCTCTCAGAACTCTTTTTTTTTTTTATAAAGAGAAGTAGCACTTCAGGCAACAATGCCTATTTAGTCAAGTACCGTGCTACATTCTTTTAGGAAAGGGATAGAGAAGAGATAAACAGGTGGTGAAAGTAGATGGAAAGTCGGAAATTAACTGCCGTATAAAGACAGCACAGCGACCAGTGACTATGCCTTTATCGCTGAGCAGCCCCACCGACAGTCAATTTTTAATTTTGTAGTGAAAAATACCAAGGTCTTCGTTGGGAATCGAACCCACAACCCCTATACTGACAAGCTAGTACACTACCTACTAGCCTACAGGGGCACCTATACACCTCTGATGTATAGCGGCTATGTTTGCATCACTAACGCCACTAGGAACGTATTGTTTTGGTCTATTGTCTGTAATAGTATGGTAAGCATCGATTAGATTACGCACAGTTGTCCTGATTACTAGAAAAAGCTGCTGGAATTTTACTAGGTGTTGCATTGATATTTTCACAACTTTGACAGAAAATTTACTTCCTAACTACCCTTTATTTTAACTTCTCCCTAATTCATTTTTCAAAGCATACTCCTTTTTTATCAATTACAAGAAATTTTAAACTAATATAGAAACTCTAAGTGAATATAAAGTTATGAAAAATCTCAATAATTTGTCAAACTTGCTTTGCACAAATACAAATCTGATCACATGCAGAACAACACACAAAATTCCACCAATAAGTACTAAATCTACTCCTAAGTACTTATTTTCTTTTTTTTTATTTACCAACTACAATTGATTGATGACAATTTTGACGATGAAATGCGGGATTTTAAAAATCAATTGAAGTTCAATCAAAATAATCCGCATCAATTGAGGTCGTTTCACTAATTCTGCTTCTTATCTGTGAGTGAGCAAATAAATATTGTAGTGAATGAATGAATGAATGAAGGAATGAATGAATGTGCAAATATTTACCACGCATTGCCAACAATCAATTGTAATCGATAACAATGGAAAGTAAATAAAATAAGGCAATAAATAACGTTGTCTTCTTGGGGTGCAAAGATTTTTTAAAATTTTTATTTTCTAATATTTTTTTTTAATTCCTGATTATCCGCATTTGAATATAAACTTATAAACTTGTATTGGCGTGTGAGTGTTTGTTTATCTATCAACAATTTTAACAATTTCAAATATTTTATACATTTTTCTTGTATTTATTTAGCAGCATTTGATTGTTCATTTTGGTTTTAATCTTTTACATTAATACCCCCATCTAACCCATCTCGGCAGTAATAGTTGCCAGCATAAGAATATATAACCTCATCATCCTCCATTAGGGTTTATTTGCTTGTTAGATAATTCTGTGTTTTTTTTTTGTGTCTTTGTTTTATTTATCTTAAGCCGCCACCACAAATGAGTAACGCTTTCAGTACAATTTGAATTTTACTACAGAGTTTAATTAAAACTAGATTTCTTGCTGTCAGTTTAAACCAGCACACATTTTTAAGTGCAGTAAGAAATAAAAATATATGAGTAAAAATCATATTTATAAACTTTTAAAAGAGATATTTGAAATGTAGTTAGAAACTTATTGAGGAGGCCAATCAATAAATTATCTGTAAGAATGCTGTGCTCAGTAAAATTTGCGAATGATCACCAAATATAAGGGTTGTATGACTTCAATATTGCCCACTAATTCTATTATAAAGACGCCATTAATATTCACACAATGATCAGTATTCCTCTTAAATATATATTATTTTGCGTCTTTTGAATTAACGAATGGTTAATTTGTGACAATTGATCGTTGAAAAAATTTTAAAATTCGTTTAAATGGGTCGACAGCAGAAGGACACAAACAGCCGGGAAGGACGTTAACAGAAAAAACTACGGAAGCTGACGGGAGAATAACATTGGAGCTGTATAAACGAAACAAATTGCCGAAATTATAAAGAGAATTCGATTTACTGTCTAAAGTATCATAAAACGCTTTTAACATCATACAAATCTCAAAGTCGTCCACATAGTGAACAAAGAAATACGTATTCTACCAAAACGCTGCAAAACGTTTACTGATGTAAAAGTATACAAATACATGAATATGAAATCAGAACCACCAACATTCAAAGCACAACCGAAAATACACAAAGAAAACATACCAATGAGACTCAATGTGAACTAGAGACCTGCACCAGCATCCTCACCGGCCTACTTAAAGAAAAGATAAATTTACAAAATACATAACGGTACGTAATACACAAGACCTTGACGAAAAACTTAAAGCCAGATCTATATGCCTCAATACAAACACAAGAAACCTTAGTTATCCTACATCACCGACATTATAGATATTGCAAAGACGATAACAAAACAGAACTAGCTTAGATTCATAAACTACTTTTACATATTAGATGACGGACTCGTCATGGGAAATGCAATTTCAGCTATCTTCATTAGAAATTTTCACCCAACATCTCGAACACTAATGAAAAAACGCAAAATAAACTAGCAGCATTTAAATATATTATACACAGACTTAAGATAATCTCACTTCTCCAGATAAGTACAACAAAGAACCCATCGACGGCAGGAGTAGGTAGCTTGGTGTTCATTGACGGGAATATGGATAAAACAGTTTATCTGAATATTTTAAAAGAAAACTTGCAACGAAGTGTTTAGAAACTTGACATTGATAACAATTTTTATTTCTAGCAGAAAAATAATCCTAATATCCGTATGTCGATCATCTACCATGTGTAGAATACCTTGCACTTCCAACTCTCCTACAGTCACCTGACGTGAACTCCATTGAACACCTTTGGGATGAATGCGGCAGAAGGTTTCGAAGGCATAAAATATCCAGCAAAACCCAACTCAAACAAATTCTTCAACAGTAATGGTAAAAAATAGAAGAGAGGAATTTAAAAAAATTGGTAAATTCCATGCCAAACAGGGTGAACGAAGTCCTGAAAAGAAAAGGTTTATCCACTGCTATCAAAAATTAATTTTGTCCTACTGTGTAAGTGTTCTATCTTCTGCAACAATTAATAAAAAAAACAAACTACCGTATTTGGAGTGATTATAATCCTCAAGTGTTTTGAGATACCGTTCCATTCAGAAAAACTGACTGTTTGGTGTTCTTTATGGGACGGTGTAATCATAGTCCGCGCTTCCTTAAAAACGATGCTGGTCGAAACGTTACAGTCAATGCTGACAGCTATAAAGCCATGATTACTGACTTTTTGGCTCATTAATTAAACAGCCATGATGTGCAAGAAGTATGGTTTTAACAAGACGGCGCATTCTGTCACACAGCTCATGTCAAAATTGATTTATTGAAGGAAATGTTTGGTAACCGCATAATTTCACTTTTAGGATCCGTGAATTAATGCGGCTACACTATTTTCTGTGGTGTCTCTAGCCTATACTGACAAGCCCGAAACGAGGACAACATTCGTCGCCTTACTGCCGATATACAGCAAAATGTTGGAAAAAGTCATCGAAAATGAGGCCTGCAAATTATACTACGTTCGAGCGAACGTGGCAGTCAATTACCAGAGCTCATATTTAAATTATAAATTATATAATTATAAATTATGTTAATTTAAAAAATCATCTGTTTTTACGCCATTTTAAAATTCTTAACCTATATAAAAACACCCTTTACATATGCACAACAGTTCTGCATTTATCAAAAGTTTTATTTATTTCCAGTAATAAATTTTATAAAATTTTTTTATTCACTCAATAATTATAATTATAAATAAAATAATTATCATTAAAATAAAATAAAATGAAATGAACTATTGTGTCTGTTTACAAATCAAGAGGTTTCTAAGAAATCCTATAAACACAAAATAACAACAAGATGCTACATTTAAATTTCATGAACTAAGTTTAACAATCAGTAAATTGAAATAACTAACACAGCCAAGCAGGCACCTACACTGAATGATGATTAAAACACCATCAGTAACTAATGCGATGAATTAGAGTTTTCTAGTAAATGTTAGAACATAAGGGCTCCCTCTCTTGACCAAGAACTCACAACAGTTGAGAGTTAGTTTAATTGTGTGATCGAGTGAAAACATAAAAGTTGATACAGCAGCTTTTAAGCATTAAAAGATTGTGTGTTTTTGTGTACAAAGTAAATAAAGGGTTTTTCTAAAGCAAAATAGTATAAAAAATTTAGACCAAGATGATTAAAATTTTTATTATATTAAAAGATAAAATTATGAATGATGAATGAAAAATGACAGATTTCGATTCTTTCATCAAAGTTTTTAATCACTTTTTGGCAAAATCGCGGTCCTATTTCGTTAATCACATTACGGTTTTTGAGTTTTAAGGAGGAGATCTATTCAATTGGCTCCGTTGGCTCTTTCCTTAACGTAGCCCTACAAAAAATAAACCTGTGGTGTTAAATCTTACAATCTGGCGGGCCACTTAACTGTTGATTGTCATGAAACTATGAGATGGGAAAATTTTTTTGCAATAAATTTATAGTTTCAGTGGCTATGTGGCATGTGATACCATCCTGTTGAAACCACATGTCAGTGATATCCACATCGTCTATATTAGGCCAAAATTGAGTAGTTAGCATCTTGCGATAGCGTCATCTATTGACCGTTACCGCATTTCCAGCTTCATCTTCAAAACACAAAAAAAAAGAAACGGTCTCCTGCCCACATAGCGCATCATACAGTAACACTTTGAACATGCAAAACCTTCTCAATAATCACTCTAGGATTTTCAGAAGCCCAAATGCAGCAATATTGAGTGAAAGATTGGTCGATTTAACCTTGTAAGGCTTTAAAGTCAAGTCCTAACGCCAATTTCGCCGTGTGGTGGTTTTGGATGACCCCAATTTTTGAATACTGTTTGAATACTGCGGCAAACGGCTGCGATGTTTTCAATAGAACGACCCGGTCGACAATGCGTTAGTATTCGCACATTTTGTATCGAGCCTGTCGACTAAAATTTAACGACCGACTTCTTAATTGCATCCCAGAAGGACGATTATGTTGTCCGAATATAACACGAATTTTACGAAATATACCTTTAACAGAACCATCATTTTCATAGTGTTAAATTATTTTAATGCGATTTTCGTGCGAAATTGAATTCATTGCAACAATTGCTGATGCATCTACTACGAGTACATAAAAAAACTAAATGTCAAAACTATCATGTTGTTGGTGTAGCCACAATTGAAAAACAAACTTCTTGTTAAAAAAGCCGATATTTAAAATTTATGGCACATAAATGCAGTTTGCTATTACAAACATCTCTGTGCGTTATAAAAATTACAGTATCTGTCAAAATTAACATTAATAATAATAAAAATCCAAAAAAAAAAGATTTTAAAACAACTAAATTAAAATATTTTAAAGCGGTTTATAGCTTTAAAACAATCCCTTTTCTAAATAAAAACCACAAACTTCTTGTTGAAAAACACGATAGCTCGTATAAATAAAGAGTAAAACTAAATGTTTATTAAAGGAATAAACGTAGCTATATGTTTATTAACAAAATGGCAGTAAAATGTTATTATTAAATAAATAATATAATCAATTAAATATTTAATGAAATTTTAATTTTAGTCCATGAAAAAACTTTTTTGGGGTAAATACATGTCCTCTAGAGATGGTAATAATAAAGTGTCAGGTCGACCAAATAACACAATCTAGGTGAATACTGCATCTGGATTTTAACAGTCACTTTTTGATCAGTCTTTTGAAAATTTGGAAATAAAGTTACATCATAGCAGGTATTGTGAAACAAGGTGTTTTTGCTTTTTGAGAAAAATAAAGAATAAACATATTAAACAAGATGCCAGACAATGCAAATTAAAGAAATGCTTTGTGCCTTAAGCGCAGAATTGAATAATTGACTTCCTATGACATGTAAAACTAGAAAAATATTTTACAAATTCGTGTTATAAATACCATACCAGAGTTTCAACTGTAATTATTTGATAATCTTTTGTTTGCTGGTATCATTCTTCCCCCCAAACGTAACCTTAATGTATAAACTTTACACGCACACATGGACTAAATTCATGATGATGTGTATTTGATATATTCTTGAAAACGTTGATTCCTTTTTTATTGTTTTTCTTTCGGGGTATTTGTTTCTTTTTTGCATTTTTTTAGTTTGTTAAACACGATTCGTATTTTAATTGGGCTTAAGCAAACAACATATCCACCTTTAACCCTTCAATACATAAAATTATGTTTAATAAAGTTAAGTGCTTTCTGATTGTTACAATAACTAGATGGAGAAACAATTACATTTAACTTAACCTCCCAGTTAACACGAGTATTTATTTAATAATAAATGTTTGTATAAAAATTCAAAATAAGTTTAAATAATTTTTTTAAAGAGTTGATGTGCGTTTTAGATTTTAAATTGGTTTAAATATACGAAACAAGGAGAGTTTAAAAAGACCAAGAATTTACAAGGAAATTATTATTCATAACTAAAGCTTGTCTTTTGGATCAACAGTATTCGATATTTTATTATTTATTTTTTGAATAAGATGTTATTAATTTATTTTTAATTAAGTATTTGTTTTCAATTATTTGTAAATTGTTCAGGAAAGCACTGTCTTTAAATGGCCACAGCGGCGATAAGTTACAAGAACGAGGCGGCTAATTTAAAGTTCTTACGCATTAACTGAATTGTTTGGATGGCTTTGTGGCTTGTGGCCCTAATTTCCCGAAACCAAATATCAATGATGTCAACATTACCCCACCCCCCGGGGGCACATTTATCGGTCTTTATAGAATACTTGACTATCTAGACCTGTGCAACTGGGGGAAAAGGGGAGTCCAGTCCCCTAAAGGCAGCAGGGGTCAACTGGAAACTCCACGTTATTTCCACGCCCCATAACAGACAGGTCAGTTTTATATGGTGGCCAGGATCATTTCACCGTTAATGACACGCTAGGTGAATGATCCAGTCCAGTGAGCATGCTAGACATGTGTTCTGGACAGGAGTTGGAAAGTCTCCAACTCTTCAGCAAGGAGTGATGATTTGCAGCCCTGCTTTGGAATCATTAACGTTGCAAGGTGGTTTGACCACCATCTGATTAAGGCTCCATAGCCAGGCGCAGATGTAAATCATATCACGCAATGTCAACATTAGTCCATTGTGGTCACAAAAAATTGGCTGTCATGGTTTGGTAGCACAGAGAATTCACGGTGATGGTGTTTTCTTGCTGATTTTCGAAAAAATGATAGCGCCTGACCAAAAACCATACCATACGGTTACTATCTTTGGATTAAATGGTTTTACGAGGACTGTTTAAGGATTTTGTGAATCCCATATGCGATGGTTTTATTTGTTTACATAACCTCCTAATTAGAAATAAAACTCATCACTAAACATAATTTTGTTTAAAAGTGCATTGTTTTAGTTCAGCTATTTAAACAGCCAATTTACAAATTTTCCACAAAAACAATAGTCGATTGGCTTTAGCTCTTGAACGAGTTGAGCTTTAATATCGCAAAGATTAAGATTTTTGTGCAAAATTTTGCGCAAAGTGTACCTCACTAGAGGCCCAATTGTTGCAACGTCGATGAGTTGATGTTCCAGGCTCATTCTCAACACTTTGCTGTATAGCGGCTATTAACTAGCAATTAAATTAAGTACAGCGGTCTCAGAAAGAATTTGATTACGTGGAAAAGCTGTGTTTTCATAGTAACTTTGTACAATTAAAATTGGTTGGTTGCTTAAGAGTGTAACGTTCTATGCGTAAAATCCCAACTCTTTGCTAAATCAATGTCAAAGGATGACAATTCAATTCATAACATTTAATCATTTGACAGACACCTTACTTCCTAACCTCACATTTGCTCATCCGTTTTTACTATTTTAATTCCTCATAAAAACTGTTTTACATTTTATTTTAATACACACTATCCTATTTATATTTTTAATATAAATGTCATTTTTAACAAATTTAGTGACTTAATCTCAGAGTATGTTATGATCTTAAATAGAAAATTTCATATACTTATTTAATGGGAGGGGTATAGATCTTTTTATATTTTACATGCATAAATGAAAATATTTACAACATTAAAACGCGTGCCTTAAATATTATAGAAACTGAATATTGAAAAAAAACGAGTGAAACATTTAATAATATATTCGAAATACATACTTAAACCTTTGATTAAACTAGACAAGTTGTGTTTTGTTGTCTTAGCTCTTCAATGCATTTGTTTTTTATTCGTTTAACCATCAAACCCATTGTGTTTGTAAGTAAAAAAACAGTATGAATAAAATGAACATGCTTGTACATGTTTTTGAATGACAAAAAAATAAAAATAAATAAACTACCAGGCAACAACAAAATGTCACTAGTCGCAAATTCTTACACAGAAATAGACAAGATTCTCGATTAAAGCAGAACTTTAAAAGATTGTGTTAAATAGAATCTCTCTTAAAGTGAACAAAAAAGAAACCTGTTGGCAAATTTAAAGTTAGGAAATAAATTGACTTAAAACACGGGCCTTGGCCGCAGAGAAAATAATACAGCGGCCTTAAATCACAAGAACGAGGTGTCCGATTGATATCGTCAAATCGAGAAAACACGCGAACGGTATATTTCAAGTGCAATAACTAGTTGGCCTCGTGGGTTGTGGCGCCGTTTTGCTAAAACAAAAATTCACTGATGTCAACATTAGCCAACTGTGTCCATCAAACTCTGCACCGTGTTGATTATAATTCCGAATTCATAAGCAAATTGAGAATAAAAGATTGAATTTGCCAAAGCATATTTACAGATAAAAGCAAATTCAATAATTTTCATTCTGATGGACGGGAGAAAGTATATAAAAAGCCGGTAAACAGTACAAATGATGGTGGGGGATGATAATGTGGCGATCTGTGTCGACGGCAGGGGTTGGTTGCTTGATGTTTATTGACGGAACTATGGATAAACAGTTTACCTGAATATTTTAAACGAAAACCTGCAACGAAGTGTTCAGAAACTTGTTCTTGATAGCAATTAATATTTCTAGCAGAACAATATTCCCAAACAATTTGGCTTTGATGTCCGTATGTGAATCATCCACCATGTGCCGCATATATTGCACTTTCAACTCCCCTACAGTCACATTAACTCCATTGAACACCTTGCCGATGAACTAGGCAGAAGGCTTCAAAAGCATAATATTTCCAACAAAACCCAATTAGAACAAATTTTTCAATATGAATGGGAAAAAATAGGAGAGGATAAGTGAAGTCCTGGATTGAAAAGGTTGTTCATTGCTATTAAAGATTAATTTTATCCTTCTGTGTGGGGGTTCTTATGAAGCTCTGGCCCCAGCGAAAATAATTCAGGGGCCTTAAATCACAAGAACGAGGCGGTCAATACATATCCCCAAATCGAGAAAAACGCTAACGAAATACTTCACGTGCAATAACTAATTGGCTCTGTGGGTTGTGGTGCCCTTATGCTGAAACCAAAGATCACTGATGACAACATTAGACAACTGTGTCTACAAAAAACTGGTTATTATGGTTTGGTAGCGCTGCGAATTCAAGGTGACGTCTTTGCTTACTCATTCTAGATTAAATATGGGCTGATGATGCCGCTTGTCGACAAACCGTACCATACATTCACTTCCTTTGCATGTATTTGTTTTTCTAGGGCTCTTTGTTTTTCTACAGAATCGTTTAAATTAAAATGAGCCTCATCATTAAAGATGATTTTGTTGAGAAATACCTTATTTTCGCTTAGTTTTCCAAACAGTCAATTCATATACGTTCGACGTAAACAATGGCCGGTCGGTTTTAATTTTTAAACGAGTTAAACTTTATAAGCATTTAAGATGAAGCTATTTATGCAAAATGTTGCTCAAGGTGCCTCTAGTTATGGCCAATTTAGGTGAACGTTGATGAATTGATGTTCCAGGTTCATTCTCAACACTTTGCTGTACAGCTACTATCTACATCTATCTCCTATACTGCATCACTACAGCCACTATGAGTATTGTTAGCAACAACACTGTGAGCCTTGAATTTAGCGATTAAATTACGCATAGCGGTTTTAGAAGGAGTCTGGTTGCGAGAAAAAGATCCTCAAGTTTTACAAAGTATTACAGTGAAATTTTCACCATTTTGATAGTAAATTTTCAGAATTAAAATTCTTTGCTTAATGGTGTAATTTACCACGCTCAAAATTTCCCAACTTTCTACTAAACAAATGTTAAAGGATAACAGCTCAATACTTGACATTTAATCATTTAATAATATACTTTCTAAACTCAAAATTGTCAACCCGACATAAAGTGTCTCAAATAACTTAAATTGACGATTTACTTAAGTTGAAGATTGTAGTTTTTATTTGTTGGTTGCCATATTTACAGTAAAACCATTATAAGCGATTAAACATATTTTTGACCTGATGGTTATGTTATCTGTTCAGACTGACACATCCTATGCTTTGTTTCTGTAACTAAACTTTTAGCAAGTTTTATATTCATCCTGTTTTACGTAGTACATTTTTGCCATCCAATAATTTTTTTATATCTGCACATGTTAACGCGACGCAGTTATATTTACGCTGGTTTCAGTATTCATGGAACTTATGGGAGCTATTCAGTTTGGGGGCAATTTTCCAGTTATAACAAATGATTTTAACGTATATAATCAAAAACATTTTCACAAAGAAATCATTCTTTAAAATTCTGTTTACTCACTCGGCTGCAAACGATGGTGCATGAATGCGATACAATACTTGTTAAGCTAACTGTGACGTTGTCATATAAGTATTTGCACAAATCATGTTGTAACAGCCAGCATGATGAATAAATGTTTCTCACATCCATCCATCCATCACAACGCATCTTGATACAGAGAATAAAAAATCATGTGCTTTTTTGTTGTTTTTGTATGTCTTAGTGATTTACAACAAATTATATGTGATAAACCACGATTTATGTCAATCATTCCCATTCTCTGTCTTGTTGCTTTTTTTATTGAGACTGCAAGCGTTTGGGCAAACAATAATCAGGTGCTCACGAAGAAGTGTGTTTTAAAAATAAGGGATGCCTTAAAAATGTTTAATAGTCATGAGTCTGTCATCATGATGACATGTTGACATCTGCAAACGCCCCCTTTCTGTCGAGGGCATGTTAGCTGATATACTAGTAATGAGGATATCATGAAGTCGGATTATAAAGACTTGTAACTTTAATCAAAAGGTCATTGTAATCATCACAGAAAATTGTTGCTTATACGAGCTTATTTCTTTCTCTTATTGTTTTTAAAAGAAAAATGTCGGTTTATTGTATAAAAATATATTTAAATTAAGTTAAAACTTTATAAATTCCTAAACATTTTGAATAGATTATGAAATATATCGATTTTTTTTAACGCCAAAACAATAATAGAATCCAATTTTAAAGACCGAACCGAAACCGCGTTCAAAGTTGAGAAACTGAAGGGTTTGTATAAGATAGGCTGTAACTAATGTTTCTATTAAAGGGTGGACAAATTTGACGTTAGGAAGTAAATTGTCTTTCAAATGATGAAATATCAAAAATTGAGCTATTGCCCTTTAACATTTATTTAGCAGAAAGTTGAGCCACTTAACGCATGAAACGTTACACACTTGAGCAAAGAATTTGAATTGTAACAATTTATTATCAAATGGGTGCAAATTTCACCGTATCACTGTGTGTAATTTAATAACTAAATTCAAGTGGGTCAAATGATATTTTAATTAATCTTACACAACTTTAAAGTTTTGTGGGTGGGAAAAACTATAAACAGCCAAACTGTACTAAAATTTATTGGAAACAAACTTCTCTTGTCCAATTTACATTTTTTTTCTTTTATAAAATAATTTTAAAAAGAATTAAAAAAATACATTTATCGAACAAACTTTTTTTAACTGGCTATTCTCAGATACAGCTGCTCGAAAAAAGGATATTTTAAATAGTTTCGCCTCTGAAAAGGTGCCAGATTTCCGTCCGAAAAAATACAGGTCTTTCTTCTCTTACAGAGAAGCAGCATGCATCAAAGGGTACAGCAGTGTCATACACTCTCAAAGTGTAAAAGGTGTTTTGGAATTTCATTACTTCTTATGTAGAAGTCTGCTTAGGATAACTTTCACTTTACTTTATTAAAGACTTGCGAGAAGTGAACAAGGTAAGCAATGAAGCTCAGCAAGAGGCGTTTAAGTATGTAAAGTTAAAGCAGATTTTCTAATTTGAATAGAACTCTCTAACCTGATGAATTGCTGGAAGATGGCCACGTGAGAGTGTGCGAAGCTGCTGTACCCTTTGAAGCATATTGTAATATTTCCATCCACAAAACTTTGAAATTGTGTATTATGTAACATTAATCAAAAATATCATTTGACCCACAAATGTCAGTGCCACAGCAGACACTTTTAATTTTGGCCAAAAATTAATTTCATTACTAAAAATGTGTTATGGCATTTTATTTTCTAAAGACAAATGCTCCCCAGCAAAGATTAACATGTCGCATAAACCAACAAAGAAATTCCTACAATATGCAACATAATTTTGATTTACTTTCTTGATTTTATTTTTAGAAAAGAACACAAAAATGTAAAGGGTGTTTTGTATGGAGTTATAGAACTTTGAAATTGAATAAAGAAAGATCAGTTTTGTTAAAGTGAGATAAAATTTAATTTATTCGAAACATAATCTTTCAGTATTATAATTTAAAAATGACTTTTGATACGGCTGGCTCAAACATAGTCTAATCTGGAGGGACAATTCCCAGTGTGACCGTACGTCGACAATAACACGTGGTCAGCTGTTTCGGACTTATCGGCGTAAAATAAAGACTTCACATATCTCCACAGAAAACCATATAGCAGTGTTGTTTCA
Organism: Trichopoda pennipes; assembly: GCA_030448955.1. Classification (NCBI taxonomy): domain Eukaryota; kingdom Metazoa; phylum Arthropoda; class Insecta; order Diptera; family Tachinidae; genus Trichopoda; species Trichopoda pennipes. The sequence continues at coordinate 14,723,869 of JASKUP010000042.1, forward strand.
CGATCTTGGGTGCAAAATCACGGGTCCGAAACGTGAAGCTATGCCGTTACCTAAAGTTTCTTTAAATAAATCAATTCTAGCACCAGCGGTGTAACATGTTGCGTCGTTTTGTCTCATAGTTGGTTAATTGATGTACGAAAAGATCTATAATGGTGGGCACAATTGATTGTAACGTTCTGACCATTACCGTGTTTAAAGAAGTGCGGACTAATGATTCCTCTAGTCCTTAAAGCACACCACACAGTCAACTTTTCTGAATATAACGGTGTCACTTGAGGATTAACATCACCGCAAATACTGTAGTTTTATTTACAAACCAATCCATTTAAAAACAAGTGATCTTCATCGCTAAACAAAATTTGCTTGTGAAATCGAGATCGGGTATTTCGAACAGAATCGTAATTTTCAAATTCATGTTGAAATGCCAAACTAGTATAAACATAAATAACGTGACAGTTCACAAAATAGCTGTCAGTTAAAAAAGTGTTGCTAACTTTAAGCTGTATACTTCTATAAAAAACAGCCGATGCTTAGCAACACAAATGTACGTACCTTATATAAGTACATACAATAATAATTACTAACGGCTGTATGCATAAAAAACGCTTATTTGAGCTTTGAAGTACACGTTAGTTAACAAACACTTTAAGGCTAACAGACGTTTGTTAAAAAATGGTATTCATAAACAGTACTTTAGCTAATGTATGCTTTAGTAAAATTAGTATTTTGATTCTGGCAATGCCACTATTTTCGGTTGTCACGTTGTAGTTAACGATGTATAAAAATGAATATTATTTATCCGGGTAGTCAGATCCATAAAAAATGTTTTTATTGTTTTTCATTTTTTTTCAGCAAAATCAATATATTTTTGTTTTTTTTTTTAATATTAATCTTTTTAATAAAAAGCAAAGCACCCAAAAAAGGTTAATTTGCAAGGCCCACGAAGAACTTACAAAGAATTTGTTCATATTAAAAAAATAATTATTCGGATAACGAGCTTTGTTTTGATTATATGTACATCAATAAAACTTTTGTTTAAAATAATTAATTATAATTATATTTTTGTAAAATATAAAATAATGATGTAAAAATGTTTTATATTGAATGGCATGTTATGTTTTAGTTTTTATTATTATTTGTATGCTACAATTTGTTTAAATAAATATTTTTTAACATTTTTGGAATAACAAAGTATAATTGTCAATTGAGCCGTTTACATTAAAAGTGGCATAAGTCACAACTGAACAGTTTTTTTTTTTCGTTTTTAATAAATTTGAAATTAAGAAGTATTGAGATTTGCTTGAGAGGAGTGTTGATAAATAACGGTGCAACAAAAATGTTTATTTTGAAAGTGGCGTTAGTCGCTGTACTTAGGAAATTAATTACGGAGCTTAGTGTGAAAGAAATGGAAACATGTAATAAGTGTGTGTGAAGTATTGTTGTGATTATTTGACTTATTTTTATTAGTTTGAAAGAATAGTGCAGTTTACGGAACAATATTATACTGATATCTAATATACTACACATAATTACCATTATTTTATTTTTTTATTCTCAGGAGGTTGTTTCGTGTGGTATAAAATATCTAAGAATGTCACAACTCAAAAGCATATTACTGCACATAGTGAATTATGTAAAGGACAAAATAGTAATAGTAGTAATAGCCCCCTGTCGAAAATATCCTTCATAGTACACAACATGGAGAAAAAAGGTTTTATTTCAACACAATCATTAGAAAAATCCGTTTCAGAAAGAAAACTAAATACAGACTAGTTGAAATAGCTAAAAATTAAATTGTTTTATAAACTAATTTAAATTAAGAAGAAGACCATAACAAAGTAACTTATACCACTTAAAAAAAAACGGCTCAGTTTATTGTAAACACAATTTGTTTGGTTTGTGAACTTTCAATAATAAAATTGAACTGTCAATTTATTGTAGGTTTAACGTAGGTTTTTCCTACTTTAAAGTTAACAAAGGTATTTTAAGGTAAAATTGTTTTATGAATACAACTTTAGGAAATTGTGCTTAACAACGGCAGTTAAACCTACTTTAAGTTTTTATGCATACAGCCGTAAAAAGGTAGAATGCGTAGAATGCATATTCTACACATTTTCGTAACTTTGTACGTCTTTGTGTTCTTTCTTAACATAGAATATTCAACAATCAAAAACTCCCTATTCAGAAACCATTCACAGATAAACTAATGATTGGATATTATACTTGTTAAGGATATTATACTTTTAACCTTAAGTGGGTATAGAATAATGAAAAAGTCTTTCGTGTAATAAATTGACAAAATAGTCGAAGTATTAACTTGCACATCGATTTGATTTTTTAGATCTAGGCTTATAGCATTATAAGAGATATGTTTAGCTAGGACCTGGCGCATTTAAATTCAATCTCTGAGTTTTTGTGATAAGATTTACATCTGCACCTGGCCGTAGGCCTTAATCAGATGGTGTTCAAACCACTGGGAATGAATAGCAACGTCATTCACGCCCTAGGAAGCCGAAGACTAATTCTAGCAACAGGTCTTTCCTAGTTGTAATTTCAGCGGTTCCAAAGCAGGGTTGCAAACCACTACTCCCTAATAAAGACCTGGAGACTATCCAACTCCTGGTCCAGAATACGTGACTAGCATGCTCACTGGATCCGGATCATTCACCCGTTAGTTTTATTAAAGGTGAGATGATCCTGGCCCACATATAATCAGTTCATGCTGGGGCCGCAAAACCACGACCACCACGATACTCCCTCAATAATCAGTCATAGAACAGCTAAAAGTCTAAAGAGACAATTAGCGGAACTCTGGGGCTTAATGATTCCCGTGGAAATAACGTGGAGCTTCCAGTTGACTCCCTGATTGCCTTCAGGGGACTGGGATTCCTTATACCCCCAACAGCACAGGTCTAGAAAGTCAAGACCGATAATCTCTGAGATATAGGCAAAATGTTTTGTAGCACAGAAATAAAAATCTTGCTGAGTAGGTGGTCTTAATGTGGCAAACAGTTAGTTTATTTCAAACGCAAATATACTTTAATAGGGCTTTTATATCTCTAATCACTATTAAATGACTCTTGTTATCTTTAAATCAATGTTTTCCGGTTTTTTTTAACTCATGACGTTTTCTTTTCACACAAAATGATTCGCATGCATGCAATGAGTGCAAATCAAGAGCGTTCTCCTTTGAAAATAATATTTAAGGTTGGGAATTAAATTGACTTAAAACACACTTTGTTTGACAACTTCAGTTTTATTGAAATATAAAAAGTAATAATGGAATATGATGTTGGTCAAATGTCCACCTCTAGCACGTCAGCAGACGTCCGTTCCTTTCACACAATTTTAAAGTACATTTTGCAATGCAGCGTCTTATTTCATCTTTCAGAACATCAGTTGTTTATGACAAAATAACCCAGGGACGTTAAATCACAAGTACGTGGCAACCAATTAACAACGCCAAATCGAGAGTACGCGACCGGGAAATTTCTCGTGCAATACAAAAATTGTGTGGGTGGCAGCGTGGCTAGTGGTGCTGCTGCCTTGCTGAAATTGAAGGTCACATTAGCCAACTGTGGCCACAGGAAAGCTAGTTATCATGGTTTCGTAGTGCAAATATTCACGGTGACGGCATTTCCTTGCACATTTTCGAAAAATGTTCAATGATGCCGCCTGACCACAATCCGCGTCATATAAGCACTTTCTTTGGATAAAATGGTTTTTCGATTACTGTTTCTGGATTTTGTGAGCCCCATATGCGACAATTTTATTTGCTTACTTAACAAAATCATTAAAGATGATTTTGTTGAAAATGTGTTTTTTTTTCGTTCGGTTTTACAAACAGTTAATTCACAAACGTTAAAGGCAAGCAATTTTCAGTCGGCTTTAATTCTTGAATACGTTGATTTTTATAAGAGTAAATATGAAGACCTTACACAAAATTTTTCAAAAAATGCTTGTAGTGCTGCCTAATTCTTGCGAACGTCGACGAGGTGATGTTCCACGCTCATTCACAACACTTTTCGGTACAGCGGCTATATTTGCATCAACACGGTCACTAAGAGCAACAATACTGTGAGCCTAGAATTAATTATTAAATTACGCACAGCGATTTCAGAAAAGTCTCCATTTTACGAAGCTGCTAGAATTTTACAAAGTTGTACGGTGAAATTTTTAACATTTTGAGGGAAAACTTTCACAATTACAATTCTTTGCTCAAGGGAGTTCCGTTTTTAAAATTTCCCTTCTTACTAAATAAATGTCATGGGATGATGCCTTCTGAATTTTTATTTCTTCAAAAGATTATAATTTCAATTTACAATAGCAAAAGTTTTTCAATCCAGAATCACATTAGTGGAACTGAAAACAAATTAATATATATATATTCCGGTTCCTTCTCCGTTAATCACAATAATTAGCTACTTGCAAATATCTAGGATGTGTTTTGATGTCCACATAGAACTTGCTTAAACCGATAAAAAGTTAATTCTTATTTTTTCTTAAAAACTTTTTCTTCATAAGTAAAACCAGGACAGTTTTTTTCCATTTCTCGCATCTTATTACGCTAATATTTTAACAAGCTGCTATAACGATAAATTTATATCCTTAAACTTTATCACTCTCCCACCAGTTCTACTAACAGCATCATCATTTTAAAAAGCTTCTTAATTAATTTTAATAAAATAACCAGTGTTCCAAGAATATTTAATAGACCAATTAAATGTAAATTAACTTTATCTGTGAACTAACACTTTTGGGGGCGGGCACCGCAACAAATAAAGTTTAAATAAACCTGTAACTTTCAAATGACATTTGGCAGGTCAAATTGTAATTACAGTCTTAAAAAGGGCAACAATAATAAAAAAAACTTACAAACACAAACGCAAAAAATATGAAAGTGAAACTAACGAAAGTCACCCTTCGCTTAACAACATCCCTTAAATTAAATTTAATTTTATGTGTTAAGTCCTGCCAAAGGAAGTATAACTTATCAACATTCTTGCATAAAAAAAATAAAATAAACAGACAATAATATTTTATCCAATTTAGTAAATAAAAGAAACATAATTTTTCAGTTATTAAGGATTAAGGAAAAGCAACAAAAAATATATTCAGGATTTTATTCTTTGAGCAAAAAATGAACTTAAAAAATAATTTCCTATTTGGCCAAAACCAAAATATTCAATTCGTTATGGTTTGTAAATTGATAATATACGAGGGTAGTCCCACAATTGCCTAAACAAGTAAATCGTTATGTGTTTCAGGATGTAAAGGGTTTTTCAACAACAAGTTTGTTTTCTAAAACAAAATGAAACATATAATCTAGATTAAGATGATTCAAATTTTTATTATATTACAAAGAAACAAGTTCGGCAATTATGAATGAAAAGTGATATCTGCCTAATATGCACCACGACCATGCTGACATATGTCGATTCCTTCATCAAATTTTCTAGTCCCTTTTTTCAAAATGGCGATCGTATTTCGTTAATCTCGGATTTTAAGTTTTAAGGCTGAAATCTTTTCGAATGAAGCATAGCCCCACCAAAAAATAATTCAGTGGTGTTAGAGCACACGATATGGCTGTCCACTTAACTGCTGATTGTCGTGAAATTATGCGATCGGGAAAATTAGTTTGCAATAACTTGGCTGTGTGAGATGTGGCGGGGTCGTATTAAAGTCGGTGATATCCACGTCGTCAATAATACGCCAAAATTAAATTGTTAGCTTCTCGCGATAAAGTGATCCATTGACCGTTACCACATTTCCAGCTTCATCTTCGAAAACAAAACTGCCCAATCACGTCTCCAGACCACATAGTGCACCATACAGTGATACGTTAGGCATGTAAACTCCATGGATAACTCCAATTGTTGAGAACGTCGAGGAATTGACAAATTTGGGTCTGCTTCAACACGACGTCTGCTAGCTCACGACTCTGATGTTTTTACTTTGAACGACTCAGTCGTACACACCCTGGTGTTCGCATATTTTGTATCAGGCCTATCGAATCAAATTTAACGGCCAAACGATTATCTTGTTCGAAAATTTCGCGAATTTTGCAAAATCTAACTTTAACAGAACCACCATTTTCATAGTCGATTTTAATTATTTTAATTCGATTTTCGTGCGAAATTAAATTCATTGTAGCAATTGCCAATGCATCAACTACAAATACGTCAAAAAACTATACTATTTATGCTATTTTAACATAATCAATTTCTCGGGGACTGTTCAAGACAAACGTCAATTTCTCTGGAGCCACTTTTGAAAAGCCATCGCTTTGCTTTGTTAAAAAATATTGCATCTCTGAACAACTAGTGTATGCGTTAGGACTGTTAAATTCTAATTATTACTGATTGAAGGCCTGGATAAAAAAAGCATTATTCACTTTAATGCAGCATTAAGTTTATATTAGATGTTACGGCAATAAAAAGCGGTGTAGAGATGGACTTCTGACTGAAAGAAAAGATAGCAAACGATTTGAACTGCGGCAGAAAAAGTGCAAAAAGGAAAGGAAGAATTGCGCCTTTGGGCAAATAGATCATTAATGGATAAGCAGCGTCTGTGGGTATTAAAACCAAATTAGTTCCCTATTTTCATTCAAAATCATTTTGTAAAACTGCTTGTTTCTATATACCTTTCCCTAGAAAGTGCTGATGACTTCTAATTACTTATTAAGTTTTAATAAAACAGAAATAAGATTTTATTATGTAGAAGCGAATAAAACTTTTTATCTTTACTGGGAAAATGTTTAATGCGCGTCTTAGAAAAAAAATGTTCCTTAACCAGTTTAACCTCTTGAATAGCTCTTATATCTAATGGCTCTTAAGCTTATTTGAAGTCAAGAAGTAAATTCTCTGCAAAATTAAGTTGTTTGGATTTGTTCCGCCAGTAAATTAAACACTGTTGTCTGTAATTTCCGTCTTTGCTGACTGTTTGTTCGTTATGAACGGCAAGCGCTTTCGATATGAAGACATCATTTCCAAGTCGTTTTCTTAACTGTTCTGGTGAGTCAGTGTTCGGGTTTAGAAAGTTCTTTTGTTAAGGTCGTATACCCTCCGGGGGCACATTTATCGGTTCTTATAGAGTACTCAACTATCTAGACCTGTGCAACTGGGGGAAAAAGGGAGCCCAGTCCCCTGAAGGCAGACAGGGAGTCAACTGGAAACTCCACTTTATTTCCACGGGGATCAGTGACCCGCAGAGTTCATTATTTGTCTCTTTAGACATTTAATAGTTCTCTGGCTGATCATTGAGGTTGGCCCCTATATGGGAGCATCGTGGTGGTTGTGGTTTTGCGGCCCCATATCCAATAGTTTTCTATGGTGGCCAGGATCATCTCACTGATAATGACACGCAAAGTGAATGATCCAGTCCAGTGAGCATGCTTGACATGTGTTGTGGACAGGAGTTGGAAAGTCTCCAACTCTTTAGCAAGGTATGATGATTTACAGACCTGTACTGAAATCATTAAAGTTGCAACTAGGTGGTTCCGTTGCATAGAATTATGGCTTCGGCTATCTAGGACGCATGTATGACGTTCCAAATTATACAATAGTTGTTTGTCCACCATCTGATTAAGACTAATGGTCAGGCGCGGATGTAAAACAAATCACACTCTGTTAAGGTCGTATCTGAGGATGTTTTCCGTTTGGTCCAGTGTATGAGTAGTTTTAGTGCTGTGAAAATTGTGTCTAAGGTCGTGATTACTTGTTTGTTTATAATATTACAGTTAAAAGTTTTTGTTCTGTAGATTTTCATTATTCAAGAATGTCTAATCTTCGTCCTTTTTTGTTAGGATGTAGTCATGTCACACATTTGTCTATTCCCCTTGGTGAGTGTATGTGGGTGTCAAGGTATAATACAATGTTGGATTTTTCTCTTTTTCGTTTGTCCAGTTTGCCCTATATAAGTATATTTGCAGGTACAAGTAAGTCTGTATACTCTGCTGGAAATAAATTTGTCAGTTGTTTCTTTCGATGTCCTGAGATTATATCTCATAGTTTTGCCAATTATCAATGCCGTGAGTAAACCTTCTTTGTGAAATAGGTTAGTTTATTTATATATTTCTGGTCCTGTGTAAGTAAAAGTATGCCGTCGTGTTGTATCGGTTGTCTTTTTGTCTTTTTTATTCCTTTTTTTGGTGTTGCATTTTCGGTGGGTTTGTAGCCGTTATTTTTAGGGACGATGTAAATTGTGTCCGGTTCTTTGTTGTACTTATCTGGATTAAGTAGGATTATCTTAATTCTGTGCATCATATGTCTAAATACTGATAGTTTATATTGGGTGGGGTGGTTCTAGATGATGTGGTTGGTTTTCTATTGGCATCATACGTTCAACAGTCAGTTCCTCGTGTTATTGTGATGTCAAGATAATGCAAATTTATGTCTTGCTCTTTTTCCATTGTATATGTAAAATTATTATGGATTTTGTTTAAGTCTGGTAGAATTTGTTCGACGTTGTCTTGTTCGAGGATGTGTTATTTTATTTTTGAGTTATTTTGTGTTTTTTTATTAATGTCCTTATTAGATGTTGTATGAAAAGGTAGTTGAAGTTGAGTTTCCCATGCCGAGTCTGTCAGATAATTTGTAGAAGTGGTTATAAAATTTATAGTAGTTCTGTTTTATTATCGTCTTTGCAATATCTATAATGGCGGTAATGTATTGGTTGTCGTAAGATTGTCTAGTGGTAGTAGTATTCTCGAGTTTCTCTTTATGGCTACAGAATCTATTCCAGTGGATGTTTTAGATGCCAAGCCTGCTCTCAAAACTTGTTATGGTGGCGAAACCGAAAATAATAATTTTACTTAATCCAGGAACGTTGGCCCATTAGCACTCCCTGATGTTCTTAGTTCTTGTTGAGATAAATATGATTCGAAAGATCAATGTTCTGATTAAAGCTCATATATGAGAAAAAATATTTGAACGAAAACAAAATATTCTGAAATTAATCAGTAATTTCTCAATAGCACGAGCTCACCAAAAGCAACTTTCAGAAGAGGTATTTTGATACCCAAAAAAATTTCTCTTGAAAACCAAATATGAATCGTCTTATAAAATGTTTAAAATTTCATTAGGCTTTTTCGAAATCGCACTAAATTTCTTTAATGGAATAAAAATAAACAATTTATAATAAAATATTAGCAATTTTATTGTTTAGAAAAGAACCCTCTCCTACCTCCACCCTAAAAAAAGTAGTATTTGTTAACATATTATTTTTTTCTATTATTCTGCATAACAACAGATATGTGTATCAAAGGTATTAGTTTTAAGACGGCTTTCGTATACTGCTGACTTTAGTTTGTATAATTTAACATGTGTGAGTATTATCTGCACTTAATATGGTCAAACGGAAGTGCGACCATATTGATTTTATTGTTTTCATATGCAAAACGAAATCGTACACTATGAATTAGGAAATAACAAGTTCGGCATATGATTTAGTAGGCGTCTGCCTCCACTAAAGGTCTTTTGTAGATAAAGAAACTTTGTAAACGTGGTTTTTATTATTTTTATTTAAATTTGAAATAATATTAAATTGGGTGCGTAAAAAATAATAATTTAACTACATAAAGTTAAGATCATTGCAGATGTCAACAACTCATAAATATTTCCTCAGTTTGGAAATCTTGTATTCCAAATAAAAAAATTTATTTTATTTGAAGATATATTTTACAAAATTAATTTATAAAATATAATAAAAGGCGCGGGTAACTAGACCATAAGCGCTCGAAAAAGAAAAGTTAGATATATACTCATATATGAGTTGATTAAATGTTTAAAGAGAAATTAAAGTAATTAAAGTAAAGTAATTAAAGTAAGTAAAGTAAATTAAAGTAACTGAAAGTAAAATAGATTTAAGTAATAATATTATGACTTAGTATCAAACGTCTCGAATATTGTGCTTTAGTAAACAACTTTGTATTTTTGACCAATTTTTTCCAATAGAGCAATCAATTATATTCTGCAGGGGTTCATCTAATTTAGAAACAGGACAATCCATAAGTATGTGTTGAACGCTCAAGATAATATTACAATGAGAACAAGTCGGGGGATCTGATCTCTCATAATAATGTTTGACCATAAAAAGAGGTTTTCCAACTCTTATGCGAGCCATTGTAATGCATTGACTTCTTGTAAAATTAGTATTGTATTTAGGTCTACGTTGTAAGGGTTCAAGTTGTAATTGAAGAAATCTAAAAGGGTTTATTATGCCTCTAGGTAAACAAGGTGTTTCAGTGATGTTTGGCATATTCAAAGCGTTTTTGGCAGTTAGATCCGCAAATTCATTGCCTTGTATTCCAATATGAGAAGGGATCCAAAGCACTAAGATTTCATTATTCAGTCTGGCAGGAAAGATTATATCATCATACGAGCCATTGTAATTTTTCATTAGCGCCCTGATTGCGCTAAGACAGTCCGTACAGATAAGTGTTTTAACTCCATGCTGAATAGAATAAGAAACTGCTGACTTGATCGCCATCATTTCAGCGGTAAATATTCCAGTATGATCCGGCAAACGCCCTTTTGTTAAAACTTCAAAGTTGACTGCTGATAACTGCCTAATTACTGAATAAGTAGTTATACCATTAAAAAATGAACCATCAGTAAAAAGGATAAGTTCAGGTGAGAAATCAAATTTTTTTTGCATCATAAGTTGTTTAAAAACATTTGGCTCTGTACTTCTTTTCTCAAACAATGTTAGACTGTCATCGACTAAAACTAGTTCCTTAGATCTGTCGGGGATATCTGGTTTATTAGGAATGGAGATATTATGTTCCTTTATCAGTGAAATAATCTTGCTAGTTGAAGAAGATATTAAAGATGTAGGTGCGTAAAGATGACTCCAAAAAGTCTCATGCAAACCTTCAGAAGATACTGTGATTGATCTCGCAGCCAACGAAACAGAGCTATTCTCGCGTAATAATTGAAAATTTGGAGCACGTGTTTCCCTTCTCAAGAGCTGTAAGGGTGTTGACCGCAATAAACCTGAAGCTGTCCGATAGCAGTTGTTAACAGAAGTATTAAGTTTCATGATGTTATTTTTAGACGTCCATCCGTAAATCGTAATACCATGCAAAAGAACACCTGTGGTCAAGGAACGACAAATATTCAAAGCTGTTTCAATATGTGGTCCTTTGGTCCGAGAACAGATGAGTTTTAATAGATTATTTATTTTATTTAATTTTTTGACCAAAAACTGTATATGTGAGTTCCAAAGAAGATTTTTAGTAAATAATAACCCTAAAATTCTCATTTCATGCTTTAAGGAAAGGTTAACGTTTCTTACACACATGGTATTACAGTTGCAATCCTTTCTTCTGCAAACGTGAAGAAGTTCGGTTTTATCAGCCGGAATAACAGCACCCCTTTTTGTTGCCCATTGATTAATTTTAGTGTCCAAATAGTTTAAGTGCAATTCTGCCTCAGATCCGGATGCAACAGCAAAAATATTATCGGCGTATATACCCACGTAATCGATGCCAGGAAGGTTTTTTAATGCATTGGCTAATGAATTGGCATATATGGTGTACAGAACTACTGACAAGGGGGATCCCTGTGGGACACCATTATCAAGCGGATAATGTACTGAAAAATGACCATCGACTTTGACTTTTATCCTACGATTATCAAGAAAAGATTTCAACAGCCTCAGAATTTGTTTGGGGACGCCCCATTCATTTAGTTCAATGATAATGAAGGTATACACAACTCGATCAAAGGCTTTTTCCAAATCCTCTGAAATAACAACGCTATGCCTACGCCTTTTGAGATTATATCTAAGAGTATCCTCCAATTGATGGCATATAGTATGAACACCATGTTTCGGCAAAAATGCATGTTGTATATCAGATATTTTCTGTCCGAAATATCTCCAAAAACGCTTAGCCAATATTTTCTCAAAAATTTTAGAGAGTGTAGGTAAAAGAGAAATTGGCCGGTAACCGCTAATTTGGTTAGGGTCCTTCCCCGGCTTAGGAATGGAAGACAAGATAGCAGTTTTCCAATCGTGAGGAAATGAACCATTATATAAAATATTGTTGTATAAATCACATAGTCGACTTTTTAATGCCACAGAAGCATTCTTGACCATGCAATACGTTATTTTGTCTTCTGCAGGTGTAGATCCTTTAAGAGTTTTCATGATGAAGTTAATCTCATTTATATCTACCTTTTTCATCAAAGGTCCAAGATTCCGATTTGATGACTGTAATTGATCAATGTTAAGTGTTCTTTTTAAGGAAATTATTTCTGAATCAAAGGCAGAATTTGAACTAACAGAGCTCCAAAACTGACCAAATTTATTAGCTACTACTTCCGGATAATAAAAGTTATTGTCATCAATACAAATAGGAGGAAAATTGTCCATTTTCCCTGATCCTAAACTTTTAACTTTGTTCCATAAAAATCGTACATCCATTTGTGGGTTAAGAGAATTGAGAAAGCGATTCCAAGTTTCACGTTTAGCAATCCTACATTCCCTTTTGACTATTGCACAGGACCTCTTGTATTGAATGCAATTTGACTGAATCCGATGGCGTTTAAAAGTTTTCCATGTTTGATTTCTGATTTTAATTAAATTTCCAATATACGAGTTAAACCAGCTAGGACTGTTATTTTTCACTGGCGCTTGAGTAAGAGGAATTATTTCATTTGCCGTTCTTCTTAAAATGCGCTTAATTTGGGCAGCTTTCTTATTGATATTGTTAGATTTAGGAAATTCCCCGCATACTAATTCTGATCTCTTTCCAAAAAGAGACCAATTAGCTCTATCAAAACGGAAACGAGGTATAAATTTCCTTGCAACTGTTGTTATATTATTTGTAATTAAAATTGGAAAATGATCGCCAACTTCAGGTAACGAAAGACAATTCCACGACAGTTCTGAAGCAATGTCGGCACTAGCCATGGAGACATCAACACACGTCAGGGTGTGCCTTGTGTTGAGCAAAGTGGGGGAACCGTCATTTAAGATAATAAAACCGTTGTCATCTGCAAATCTTTCCCAAATGGTTCCACTTGGAGAATTTGTAGTGGAGCCCCAGAGGGTATTTTGTGCATTGAGATCGCCTAATATAATGTGATGACCATTGTTAGGAATAGAAAAACAATCCAGCATAGAATTTGTAAGATGTAACTCGCAATCCTTGTATATATTGGTAATATGAAGTTCCTTGCCGCATTGAATAACAACTTTGTGGAAAAGAAGGTCACTTGAAGAAGTCAAATGTTGAGTGACATTAATCCCATTTCTTATGAAAAATGCAACACCGGATTTTGCATATGTATAGTTATGGTTATGATGAAAAGATTGATATCCAGGTAGATGCAATAAATGGCGGTTTTTTCCAATTATATGTGTTTCCTGCAATGAAATTATATTTGGTCTGTGCTTGGCAACTAATAATTCAAGAGCGTATTTATGACAAATAAATCCTTGAATGTTCCACTGGAGAAGACTGATACTAAAATCACAATTCATTAAGATAAAAGTTATTTATTCTTTCAAGATGAGGGTTTTGTTTTATTGAAGGTTAAGGGAGTAATTGAAACATTAACCTCAGGATGTTTACTGTATAGCTGTGCACAAGGGTTTAACTCATCGTTAGGGGTATCCGCAACAGTTTTAATAGGGGTATTAAAACCCTGACCATTGCATAAATCCATTGTGATACTTTCTTCGTTAACATTTTTATCCAAAGTAGATTCAGGTTTTGAAGCTTCTTTAACTGGTGTGGCATTAGTAAATGTTTGTGGTAAGTTAGGCATTTGATTTATAATATTTCGTTTTGATTCTGCTGATAGTATTAATTGGTTATTAGTAGTTGATAAGAGGACGGACGTTTTTGTAGTTGAGTCATTTCCAGAGAGTGTGCTATTAAAAGTGGTAACGTGAGGAATAGATGGAGTATGTAAAGCTTTAGCGGCTTGAGATGATGATTTATTCAACGAAGATAAATTTTGTAAAGCTCCATTTGTAGATGTCGATGGAAGAACCGTAATTTTCTCAGTAGAAGATATGTTATTCAAAATTTTAGAGTATGATAGATTGTTGATATTATCCTTTTTCGTGGGAGGTTTGATTGTGTGTAGAGTTGGATTGTCATTAAAAAGTTTCCAGGCTTCCCGAGCTGTGCACTTTTTTGAAATACGAACAAAGTTAACGGATTTATGTTTCCAGTAAGTAGGACAAAGAGGATCGTTTGATGAGTGTAGATCTGTTAAACAGTTAACGCAAAATTTTCTTGTGCAAACGTCGTGTGGTGTTGGAAAACCACATTCTTTACATATTTCCACAGACTTACATCTATTTTTCGTGTGACCGAGTTTCTGGCAAGAAATGCATCTCATTGGATTAGGTATATATTCCTCTACTGAAACTATTTCCCAACCCACTTTTAATTTTTCCGGAAGGTGAAGAAGATCAAAGGTAATAATCGCCGCGCCTGTTGGTATCAATTTGTCCCCATGTTTTTTCATAATTTTGCGCACATCGACAACTCTCTGGTCCTTAAGGGAATCAAGTATTTTATCCTGAGGAATATCAATTAATTTCCTGGAAAAAATTCTTCCTTGAATAGTGTTTAATGTCTTATGTAAAGAGATATTGACTGGAATGCAATCTATGAACTTTGCTTTAAGGAATTTCTCAGCTATCTGGCCATTAGACACCTTAATAAGAAGATCTCCACTTCTCATTTCATTTACTTCGATTCGGTCCTTGGATATAAAGTTAAGGCCACGTTCAACTTGGAACACATTGTACGATGATAAAGGACGGGGCTCCACATTGTTAGTACTTGAAATAGCAGAAGCAACTAAATAGCGAGGAAGATCTTGGTCATTTATTGGTTTTTCAGGTAGTGGTGGGAAGTCATTTGGACGAGGTCTTTTGTTTTTACTACTTTTTATTTTCGCAGAAGGGGAATCCAGGCCATGAAAGCGATTATAGTTTTGGGGATAAACCCCATTCATTGTGGTAAAATGACCCTAACCAAAACGGTTTGTATATTTCACCAATATATCACTAAAACTGTTTAAAATTGTTTGCGTTTTTCACCAAAGTTTTGTTTTCAAATAATAATTGTTATTGTTCTTATTTTTGTATTGTCTTATTTATAATTTTATTGTTTTTAATCAAATAAATTGAAATATTATAAAACAAAATTTTCTAATTTTCTCTGACAGTTAAAACAAATTTTATTCTATTCAATTTTCCAAAACACTGAAAACACTTAAACACACGTCTGTTCGCACTGAAATATAAATTTCGACTAAAAAAAAAAAAAAAAAAAAAAATTTATTTTTATATTTATGTTTTGATATGTGTCGTGTATTCCAACTATGCCGACGCAAGTTATTATATGCAGAGTTGCCAGCTTAAAATGCTTTAAGCTCATTCATACAAAACTTAAGCGGCGAATCGAGTGTTTCTATATAAAATCAAAATATTTTCCAACTTTTCTAGACACCTTGAAAAACAAAATTCTGGTTCCTAAGTCTATTCAGCACTTGCGAGAGGTATGTAGAAAATTTTCTAATATAGCGAGCAGATAGTGGCTTCGGGTAAAATAATTTTAATGACCTAAAGGCACCGTCCAGAACCAAATATATATTTTTATTAGAGTTATAGAACTTTGAAATGGAATAATAGAAAGATACGTTTTTTTAATTCACACGAAATTATCGTTTACAAGTCAGCTGTGGCTCAAAAGAAGTCTAATCTGAAGATCCATGGGTTAATTATCGGCAATAACGTGGCGAATGTTGTTCTTCAAGTAGTCAATCGTTTCGAGCTTATCGGCATAGACTAGCTATTTCACATATGCCCACAGAAAATTGTCTAACGGGGTTAAATCGAATATTCTTGTAGGTTAATTCACAGGTTCAAAACATGAAACTATGCCTATTGTTCATTTTTTCGTTTAATAAATCTATTGTGACACGAACTATGAGACATGTTGTGCCGTCTTGTTGAAACCACAGCTCCTGCACATCATGTTTATTCAATTGAAGATAGAAAACGTCAGCAGATAGTGTGATTCGTTTTACATCCGCACCTGGCTATATAGCCTTAATCAGATGGTGGACAAACCACAATTGTATAATTTGGAACGTCATACATGCGTCCTAGGAAGCCGAAGACATAATTCTAAGCAACAGAACCACCTAGTTGCAACTTTAATGATTCCAGGGCAGGGCTGCAAACCATCACACCTTGCTAAAGAGTTGGAGACTTTCCAACTCCTGTCCAGAACACATGTCTAGCATGCTCACTGGCCTGGATCATTCACTTTGCGTGTCATTATCAGTGAGATGATCCTGGCCACCATAATAACCATTATACTGTTATGGGGCCGCGAAACCACAACCACCACGTTACTCCCATATAGGGGCCAACCTCAATGATCAGCCAGAGAACTATTAAATGTCTAAAAAGACAAATAATGAACTCTGCGGCTCACTGATCCCCGTGGAAATAAAGTGTAGCTTCCAGTTGACTCCCTGCCTGTCTTCAGGGGACTGGGCTCCCTTTTTCCCCAGTTGCACTGTGTCTAGATAGTGGAATTCTATAAAGACCATATTTATGTGCCCCCGGGGGGAAGAAAACGTCAGCAATCGTGACTCTACAAAGGTCACCATTGACTGCATCGTTTTGACCAGCATCGTTGTTCAGGAAGTATGGACCATGATTCCACCAAGCCATAAAGCACATTAAACAGTGATTTTTTTCTGGATGTAACATTGTCTGAACATACACTTGAGTATGATCATCATTCCTAATACAACAGTTTTGTTTATTGACGTATTCATTCAAACAAAAGCGAGTGTTATCACTAAACAAAATTCGAGATCAATGGCCAAAGTTACACAATTTGAAAGTGTTGTTCATTCATCTGTATATTCATGTTGAAATGCCAAACCAAAATAAGCATAAATCACTTGACAGCTGACAAAATGGCTGCCAGTTAAAAAGGTGTTGTCAACTTAAACTACCTCTATAAAAGCACCCTTTATTACGCTCAGTTATTTGATCTTTCTTATTGCTCCCTCAGATTATTTGCTTATTCTCAGTTTTTAAGAAATAACTTGTTATTTTTGGATCTTTCATTCTCTACATTAAAACTCTTAGTTGATTTAGCATTTTTATGTGTAGACGCAGTTGAAGATGCACTGTGATGAGGCTCATTTGCAATAAGACGGTTATGTAGACAAACAAGATTTTCGCACATGAGGCTCACAAATTCCAAAAAAAAAAATCGTAGAAAAAGTATATGCTTAATGGTTATGCCTGGCTCATTTTTTTAAAATGCCATCACCATAAATTATCTACGCTATCAAGCCATGATAACAAATTTTTTGTGGTCACAATTAGCTGACGTTGACATCATTGACCTTTGGTTTCAGCAAGACGGCGCTACAAGCAACACACCGCCTAAACAATTCAGTTATTGCATGAGAATTTTCCCGAACACGTAATTTCTCGATTTGGTAATGTCAATTGGGCACCTAAACTGTTGTGATCTAAGTCCACTGTATTTTTTTCTCTAGGGCCGTTTCCAAAACTGGGTTTACATGAACAATGCACAAACAGCTGACGCTCTGAAAGAAGAAATTTGGAGCTGTATTAATGAGATAAGTGAAAAATATGCTTTAAAATTTTGTGCAATTTACTTCCTGACCTCAAATTATCCTACGCCATATAATTTGTTTTTACCAATTTAAAAGTTGTTCAACTCTTTTAGTGGTGAAGCAGGGCAATCAATGTATTGGTTTATTTCTTGATGTTAAAATATCGTATGAAGTCGCAGCCTTTTCTTGGCCTATTATGGTCTCTTTTAGACTTATTTTCTGCGGCCACGAAACAATTTTTATACATTTAAAAAAAAATGCAAAGTGTAAGCATCCAAACTTGAATTATTTTCGAGAAATATTTTGCAATTTTGAAAATTAGTTTTTCGTTTTGTGCTTCTCCGCATTTTAATCTACATGGCAACACTTAAGTGCATAAATGGTGGACTTTTAAATTTTGTGTACTTTTCTTGATGCGAGCTAATACGTGTTCAAAAAAATAATTAAATTAAAGATTATTACTAACATTATTACTCGTACTTATATGAGTATTAAAGCAACAATTTAATTATACCGAAAATATTTATTCAAGTAAAATTCCTTTTTGGAAAAAAATTTTTTCTTTAACAATTGGCACTGAAGTTTTGAAGACATAAATTTTAATATTTGAATGAAGTAAACCTTATTGTCTGGTCAGAAAGGAAATGCATGGGTCTTAAAAAAATAAAATAATAATAAAAGTTTTTTAGACCGTAACAAATTTTTTTATTGAATTGTTGTAATCGCCCCTCTTTTTTTTCAAAGATACTAAAAAACAAAAAACACACACATACAAAAAAAAATTTAATAAACGTATGGCGTTGTATTGTTACGAAGGATAAAATAGATAAAGCAAATTGGTATTCTCTACTACAAACACACAGCCAGTACAAAGGCCATCTTTAATTTATACTAACACATACACGCACACACACACACAACATATGACACATTATTGTTTTTTATATAATACTTTTGTGGGCCACTAAATTGTTCCATATGACGGGCAAAAAAATATGATTTTCACTCGTACACACAAACACACATACTTGCATAGCTGGCTACTTTATTTTCCGGTCGAACTTACAGACACATATGTATAACGAAGCTCACATAAATAAACTACATACTTAAGCTCATGCACAGTAAATCTTGAAGCTGTTATTCTCTAACTGATATTGACAATAAAAATTGATTCTGATTGCCTTTGGCGTGCTTTGACAGAGGAAGTTGGGGGTTCATAATGTTTTGAATCGTAATAAAAAACGCCATTTGGCGATTAAAAAGACAAGATTAAAAAATTTATTGCAAAAATATTTATGGACTTTTATTTACTTTGAATTATATGCAAAAGGACAAAAAACAACAACTGGACATTTTTTTCTTTGCACTCTTGTGAAATAGTATGAGCAACTTTTTTCCAAATAAGGGTCAACTAAAGTGAATGGATGTTGTTAAGGCAGTCAATTAGCCGCAACTTTGAATAACGCATGCCTTGGCATGTGTCAAAGAAATCAGTGGCCATGCTTTGCTTTACATGATTAATTACTTCAAATGTAATTTATGGATTTTAGTGTTATTAATTTACTAATCTCTTCTTTATTTTCATTTGTTTTTTTAAACATTGAATTATTTCATTTAATTTTAATCATGATTTATTTTTTTTTGAAATATCTCACAAGCCTAACACTATTGAACGTAAAATATTAAATTTGATTTCGGAAAACTGGGTTCTTTAAGTTAATTATTTTTTAAAAGAAGGTTTAATTTAAAAAAACTAGTTTCCATTACAGACTTAAATTTTTTATAAATCTGGCATTTGTATGGAGGCGCTGAGGCAACAGTCGAAACAGTTCCTGATAAAAACTAAAGAAGGGTGGGAAATGCCATTAGCGGCAAGGCAAAGCATATAAACCTCTGAAGCTGACAAATACCACAAAAACATTATCTTTTTATCTTCGTACAATTTGAAGCTATTTATGCTTCTTCGTTGCTTAATAAGCAAATAGTGCTCATGATCATGATCTATAACATACCGTTAGATACTTAACGGTATGAGCATGAGTTATGAGTTTAAGTATCTAACGGACCACCACGTCAGCATTATTGTAAAATTACTATAATGTCTTTCAGACATCACAACAGAAAAATTGTATTTCGACAGTTAATATTTATATTTTTACACGAATTAAGTTGAGAAAAAATTACTTAGACATTCGACTTTTCGTAGAAGCGAAAGAGCAAAATAATTGCTTTACTTAATTTCAAGAAGAATCCATAAATGAAAAAATACATAAAGGTAAAAATGGCTTTGTATGGTCTGGTCAAGAGTGTCAAAGGAATTCCAGAGGGGCAGCTCAAAATTTTTAAGTTACCTTAGAGTAAGTTCGGATAATGTGGGATAGGCGGTAATGTTGTGTAACAACAGTACCAAGCTTAAAACTTTATTCATTATTTCTTTACAACAAACAGTTGCAAGCTGTGGCTGGTTGTTTTGTCTCAGTTAAAAATAGTTTTTGGGGAATCCCCTAATTTAAATATTAATATTTGTATTTGAAAGTTAAGGTAGGTACTTCTTTTATGACTGAAGTGTATAGTTAAGCAATATGTTTATATTTATGCTTAAACAAATCAATGCTTCAATAAACCCGTGGTCAGCTCATTTGATATACATACCAGAGAACTTCACTTGTTGATTAAAAAACCGTTCAACAATAGCAAAGGCTCAAAAAACTATTTATTTATTTGCAACTGATCAAACTTGCACTCATACTCATTTTTATTGTTCATTCAAAAGCAACCCAAACATCGGTTAACTCATAACAATGATCTGTTTTGAACTGTGAATAAATTCAGTAATCAAACTTGTTCAAGCTTTTTTCTACGTTGTTCATTTTAAGGCAAGCGAACCACTTGCATGTTCAACATTGTCTTATTTTACACACAACACTCAAATTTTGAATAACATTGCAATACAAAAAGCAAGAAATCATTGTGTATGAATTCGTTCATTCCTATCAACAAACACTTGTTTTTGATGTACATGATACAAAAACAGTGCAATTAATAAAAACAGGACATTTATTTTTAAGTGAAAACTTAACATTTTATTAAAATTATTTAATTATTTACTTTTTGACTTAAAAATTTAATTTTTTTAATTTTAAATTATAAAAAGGTTATTTTATATATACTAATCTTCAAAATTTTTAAAATATGAATTAAGAAATAATAAACTATTTATAGATTTTGGTCCTAGACGATTTCTTTTTTCTGTAACCACATTTCCAGCCAATGAAAATGCTCTTTCTGCTGCTGCACTGCTAGCAGGAATGGCATGAATTTGCACTGCAATTTTGGAAAGGCTTAGAAAAGACTTTTCATTTGATTTCCACCATCTGATTATATTAAATTCTTCATTTAGTATAACATTTTGCTTGCAATACAATTCTATTTCCTCTGCAGGAGAATTAGGAGTGGTTAAGGTATGGCTTGGGATCAATTCTGGAAAAAA